>JARJIL010000002.1:79440697-80139952 GCA_038502395.1 Dittrichia graveolens
GAACATTGGTTAACAAATAACCAATAACAAGAAAGATGAATATTAAAGATAAGTATATTATATTCCCAACAATAAGAAGTTAATGCTACCCATAATGGTATGCTATCCAATTGAATGAGCAAGTTAACGGTAACCCAAGAATGTTATGTTTAAAGCAATACAAAGGATAGTTGCTAACAAACTGTAGGAAAATGGATCATGAGTACTTCAGACTTGTGCATGCGCAATGCCTACTTTATTTAGGATCATGATGTTATGGTGATTTTTTATGCTTATATTGACTAGGTTCACATTGATATTGAACGAATACATGTCATATGAGTTATGCATTGATTTTTATGCTATGGAAAAGTTATACTCGTGTGTCTGCTCATCGTGTGTGAGTAAAAGTTATTGATATGTTTATGAAATGCATGCATGCTATTGGATCCTGATTGGATCATCTATGTGTATGTGCTATGTCCAAACATTTCTGGACTGTTTTACACTAGTATGGTTGAGGTCAGCGGATATGGTTCGATCCTGGTAGATTCTAGGGTCGGAGTAACTATATAACTGGGTTCTAGTATATCCTATAGGCCGAGATTAAAGATCGGGGGGACTTATGGGTTGGAATCAACGAGGTTATGTAGGAGCATCGTTCCTCGACGTAAGAAGCAATCAGCTACCCATTAAACCCGAGGGAGCCAATGGTTCTATAACGATGCATGTTGGACCGCTACCCGCTCACCCACCGGTGTGGTTAGGTTTGCTTGATTCCCTAGTTAGGGTTGTTGAGCCGGATTGCAACCCTACGAGATACAATGCCTATTGATTATGTCAATACACCACAATGTGATAGGATAACACTGTTTGTGTTGTCGTAGGATGCTTTTTGTGCTATGTGATTTTTTTTAGTTTAGTTTATGCCTAATAGGCTTTAAAGCTAACCACCTTGTAGTTTATATGCTTTTGTATACATTTATGTTTGGTAGTGCTAGGGGTTACTTATGTGATGTTGTGACACTTGTTGTTCATTAACGTGTATAAGGTCGACCAGTATTAATGTTGGTAACATCCGTTTGTAAATTGAAAAACCCAGTTGGGTTGTTTTAAATAAAGAAATACTCTATTAACACTTTCGTTGTTTGTTTATTAAATTGAAATATGTTTGAGTTATAAGATTTAAAAAGATAAAATTTGATCGAAAAATCGCGGTGTTACGCAGCTTCATCCCCATTTTTGTTAGAAGTCCTGACCTTCAGCTACAAACCTTTATGCCTAATAAGCGCCACATATTCGGCTTTTGTTGTAAATAAAGCCACTATGTGTTGTAGTGTGGCTCTCCAACGCACCACATACCCTTGAACCGTGAACACACTACAAGAAAAATGGCTTTTTGAAGCGACACATTTTCATCGCAAATACCCTAATTGTCGCCCCAAAAGGTTTTACATGCGACATGTCGCCGCAAAAAGTTTGTGCTAAAAACTTATTTGCGGTGAAAATTTTAACATTTGTGGCGAAAAATCGTTAACATTGTCTTCACCACAAGGCCTTTTGCGGCGACACATGTCGCCTCAAAAAGTTTTCGTCTCAAAAAGTCATTTTTCTAGTAGTGACATGTACTCGGTTATAGACTTCCCTCTATCAAGATACTTTGCATAATCCGCATCCACACAACCGGTAAATCAATGTGTTCTCCTTGACTTGTACCATACGTACATTAGTCCCATATCATTAGTTCTCTTCAAGTACATCAATATCCATTTCACTACCTCCTAATGATTCTAGCCTGAATTGGCCAAATACCTACTCACAATACTGACTACATAATCTTTGTCAATTCTAGTACATACCACCAATTAAGTCCATCGAGCTTCCTATAGCATTTGTGCACAATACCTTACTCATTATTTACATGTTAACTTTATTAACTGGGCAATCTCTCAATGATAACTTGAAATGTGAATTCAAAGGTGTCATAACCGGCATTCTATTAACAATTCTAAAGTTATCTACATAACCGGTTTTTCATTAACAATTCTAAAGTTCACTGAATACAATGGTAACTTAAAACGAGACACACATAAAAAAAATTATTTACATACAATGAGATGTTTATGAAAATTATTCATTTATTAACGTAAAACAAAATTTGTAGAATACAATAATAACATATGTAAAGTTTAATTGTTATATTATTGGTACAATAAACTCAATTTAGTTACAAGCCAAGTTTGAAGCCACCTTGGTTGCCTTTGATTGCATGATTTCTATTTTGGAATTGTTAGTTTGAGGCGAAGAAACAACATAGCCTAGGGTTCCATGGGTAACTTTAACAGAGGCAGGGCGGGTGTTGGTCCTTTCAATAAAGCTAAGCAATATCATATCTATCCTTGCCAGATTCCTTTCCTTTCTTTTCTTTTTAGACTACAAACTAACCATCAATCTCTTATCACCTACACACACTCATACGTATTCAATTTTATTTTTTTAATTTCTTCCATTTAATTTCAAGCCACCACCCTTCATTCGTTTTACTTTTGTTTTTCCTCGTAATTATCATTCCAAGATTTCTTCTGAAACTACGATACGTACACCTTTACCTTTCCACGGTGTGTTTAGAGAGAGAGAGAGACAGAGAGAGCTTTTTGACCCATAATTAATCAATCTATCTTGAAACAATATCTTCTTTCTTTCTTTCCGAGCTAGCGAGGGGTCAAGGGTGAAACAGTTGCATGGTTTTGAGTGGATTTTTGACGTTTTCTTTAAAGATTTTGCGGCACTTCTCGAGCCTCTTTCTTATATATTATTGCAGTATCATTACAATAGCTTGTGTGTTTCAACTCGATCATCACTAGTTCACTGCAAGATTCTTCCTCCATTTACATGTTTTTCCATTATATATATATATATATATATATATATATATATATAATTTCGTATAAAAACGATATATATACATAAGTCATCGGAGTTGTAAAAGTATTTCAATTCATCTTGACCAGTTGACCGAATTTTTAAAACATGTTCTATGTGTTTAATTATATAATCTAATATCAACTAAACCCTAATTAATTAGTCATTAAGTGATCGACATTGATCGAGATTCTAAATGGTGGAATAATACATATTACACGTTCAATAACTTAATTACGCTGTATTAAAAAGGTACATGCACTCAGTGAAAGGATATATATTATATTACTCTTGGATTACATTATCCCTTCCATTTGTAATATCATTGAAAAATGAGTTAGCTACTAAATAAAAATGTCTATGGACCAGAAAAAAGTGTAAGATGAGTATCCGAATAAAACTGGTTAGTAATATTCCTTTAGATCCTCTTGTTTAAGACTTCAGAATTCCTAGAATCTTTCAAGCTAGAGCGTACACAAGATTTTTTATAAATAGTCTCACTATACCTGGTATGTATATATTAATGAGTCATTAATATTATTAGCTATTGATTTATTTTTACTAAAGGTTAAGATTGATGCTTACGATTTTCGTAATAATAATGTTTTTCAAATAAACTCTCCCGGGTGTATATATAAGGATTTATTTGAGAATCATCCTTATTGCGAGTATCATAAGAACCAATCTTGGTCCTTGATCAAAAAAATCAATGACCAATAAAATGACTGCTCAATAATTACACATTAATAAGGGTATTTGGGGAAAATCAAACCTCTATTAATGACCATTAATGATGATTACAAATGGTACTCACACAATACCTTACTCATTAACTTTATTAACCGGGCAATCTCTCAATCACGATAACTTGAAATGTGAATTTAAAGGTGTCATAACCGGAATTCCATTAACAATTCTAAAGATATTTACATAATTGGCTTTCCATTGACAATTCTAAAGTTCATTGAAAACATTGCTAACTTAAAATGACACACACATAAAAAAATTGTTTGCATATAACGATATAAAATACCGCAAGTACCATTTATGACCATCATTAATGACAATCCACCCTGACACAATTACGGTTGGGTAAATATAAAAATAACAAAAATACATATATTAAAGAGTCGTTAATAGCGGTATTTTGATCATTTATATATTTACTCACCCCATGAATTGTGTCCGGATAGATAAGTTATTATTTAATGATCATTGATTGTACTCGCGAAATGCAGTGGCGGCAAATATTTTTTGCTTAACAATTTGTCCATTTTCAAAACATGAATAATGTATTTCTTGTCTAAATTATCATGAGTGAATAAAATATTATTTTAATTGGTAAAATCTAACAAAAGTATTGACATCATAATTCTATTTTATTTAGCTTATTAACTATCTAAAAAAATTTAGAAATGTTTATAAATTTACTAATCCAGGCTATATATTATTTATTAGTTCAAGTTTTGCACAATTTCTAATAGTTATATTATAATATTATTATATGATACAATATTTAATATGTAAGATTTAATTATTTAATTTTTTTAATTATTAACTTAATTTGCATTGACTTGATTTTTTTTAAAAAAATTTACCATAAAAAGTTTAGCTATTAATATGATATATCAGATTGTCATTTACTCTACCTAATAGTTAATTTATTTAATAGCTCTAATTTTCTAACTATGATTTCTATGATTTATTTAATTTTTCATAATTTTCCAGTAATTGTTTGTACAGGCAAGAAGCATAAATTTTTATACTATTTAAAATTAAGAGACTAAGAATTTTAAAAGAGAGAGTTCTAAATATATTATATATTAGTATAGATATATGTGTGTGTATACACACATGTAACAGAAAAGTAGATGAAATTAAATACCTACATGTTGTTAAGTTGTTAATTAAGCCTGATTCTCAAAAGACTTGATTGCTTGTTATAATTTCCATTTTTTTTCTTTCTTGCTAGAGGAAATCTTTCAAGAAGCTACGTTGAGACGTAGGACTCTAGCTAGGTATTGTTGTTGTCGTTGTCATCTCTATAAATATATAATGTTCTTGGCCGGATGTTAATTTGTGTTGGATTTTTCTACAATTTTATGCATGACAAAGAGGTTGAATATATCTGGTGCTTTCAAATCCTTACATATATTAACAAGCCAGATATCGAATACCCCCCTCCCCCAAAAAAATATAATAATAATTATTATAACTGGATTCATTCATTCGTAGTTTGCATATTTCATTCGATCTGGAGTACGGTGGGAGAAAACATAAGAATGTGCTGACACCTTAATTATAAAATGTCACCTATACTTTACATGCATGCTTAGATAATATATTTTTCTTAATTAATGAACAACAATGATAAAAGGTTTATATATGTGGGATTGCATCACATGCATGTTTTGTTTTATAAAAAAACATTGTTCAATCTCACAAATATATGATCGATTGGAAGTACGTAGCTAGCATGAATTTCACAAGATTTTATTATTTTCAACATGCAGTACGTACGTTGTTAATTAGACTAATTAATTAATTATGATACCTATATATGTTAGATATATATAAGGCTATAACCATTCTTGATCGACGTACGTACCTCATATATGGATCTAATAAATTTCTTAAGATATAACAATTAATAAAGAGACTATATATATATTCTTAGAAAATATATAATACATGATTAATTAGCAAATTAAGTAGCACACTTACACACAAAATGTAGGAACAATATTCCACATATATAGAAGTACAATTAAGTAAACTCCATGCCAGACACATTAATAAAATCAACAAACATCATATAATAATGTAAAAGTAAACCTACCATTAATTAGTAGTACTTCTCCTTCTTCAATTCACTGCGGGATCAGACTTTGAGAAATGGAGACACCTAATAAATTACTTGACCTGGAGATGATCATATATAACTTCTTTCTAGCTAGCTAGCTGCTAATTAGGGTTTAAGTGATCCAAGTTTCAGTTTAGTACTTCCCTCACAAGACTGCTGCATTCAACTTGGAGCTGAATTAATTAAACTCGATCGAAATTAAGCCATTGCTGGATCAATTAAAGATCGAAATCCTCCACCTCCGATCCCGCCTTGGAAGCCCCAATAATTATGTTATAGGAAATGTGTAGTAGGAGTAGTAGAACAAGTAGTACTAGTAACACCAGAAAATTCTGTCCATGCATTTCCTCCTGCAGCCCATGGTGGTTGTTGTTGATTACTAGTTTCTGAAACATGACCAAGAAACTGCCTTGATAGATTTAGTCCACGGTTGTCTTCCATCTTCACTGGAGGATTTGTTTGATCAGCATTATTATGATCAATTCCTCCTACCATTAATGATGGTGATGGTGCTTGATCAGCTACACCTTGATCACTTTGATAGTGATATAGATTTGTGTTATTAGGTACCTCAAATCCAGCCAAGAAAGGCAATCTCCAATTCTCAACACCTCCAATTGATAAGATATTGTTGAAATTGTTCCCACTTGAACTCCCACTTCCTAATTGGAAATTGCCCATTTCATTTTGAGGCTGAAATCCACCAAGATTTGTGCTAATATTGCTACCAACACCTCCATATTGACCCAAAGAAGTCATGAATGGCAATTGAAGAGAGGGAGGATGAGGAAGTTGAGTACTTGTCATGGTTTCTGTGCTACACCTTGATGGGCTTTCACTTATAGATTTAGGTCCTGTTTGGCTTGGGGATTTCGAGCTTCGGTTCTTGCTATTCCTTTTGTTTCTCCTACAGCCTCCTCCTACTGGAACGTTTCTTAGAGCGCCACCTCGAGTCCAATACCGCCTGCAGGTCTTGCAAAAGTGTCGTGGTTGTGCGAGGCTATAGTTGTTGTAGTAACAAAACTTAGTATTTGTCGAATCACAACGTGGGCAGTTTAATCCTGGTTCTGGCATAGGTATTTTGGCCACCCTTGCTCGATCTACCATAGATCCCGGTCTGATGGAACCTTCTCCACCTGTACCACCACCCCCGCCAGCAAGTTGTGACGAGGGTGGTGGTGGTGGGAGATTAGGGTTTTCACCAACAACACTTGCTTGTTGGTGGTTTGATTGTTGTAACTGACAACAAAACACAAGCACAAGGAACAAAACAATAAATAATATAAGAGATGAGCTCACAAGATAGCTAGATGTACTATATATATGTACATGGTATATTCAAGATAAGGAGAATATCTATACATGAATATATATCATCTTTGCTTGAGATATATGCTTTTCCTTTTCACATGGATGAAGAGTTAATACTAAAATTTGGAAAAAGGATGATGCATCAAAGGGAGAAGATTAAAGATCATACCTGAAGATGCCAATTGTGGTGATCAAGATAGGTTGGAACAGATGAGAAAACCATGTTTTAATTAAAATTTGATCCCTCTTTTTCTCTTTTAGAAAGTTTCCAAGAGTTTCAATTTTGATAATTTATGAGAGTGGGCAATCAAAAACAAGAGAATAATATTCAGAAAAGAGAGATGAGAGAGAGAGAGAGAAAGAAGGATAAAAAGAAAAAGAAGAGGATGATGGGAAGCAAAGATAAGGAAGAGAGGAAGCTTTTGTTTTGCATATATATATTTCTATCGTGATTTTTATTTTGTAATTTGCATTTCTCTTTTTGTATTCATTATAATAATTAGGGTTCTTGAAGTAAGTGGATGAAGTTTCTTAGCCTTTAAGCTTTCTTATAGTGACGTTGTGCCACAGTACTACTTCAATACATCTTAGTTAGTGCTTGGGTAAAAAAGACAACACTGACCACTCCATTGTTCATGCATATATATATACACACACATAATCTGTATATATCTACATGTGCATGCATATATAAGATAGATAGAGATATTATACTGCACATTTCCATCAACGCTAAGTAAGTAAGGCTTGTTTGGTATTCCTTACTCCTAACTATCTATGCTTTTGAAAGTCTAGCTCTTATGGTGCTTAATTAAAAACTGTCATCTCACCTTTATAAAATGACATTTGAAAACCTTTAAAATTGTTATTTATATGTAACATGTAATAAATCAATGGTTTAAGTGCACCGAAATTTACGTTAAATGCAATGTGACCTTCTATTGAAAGTTACCCGGTTATCTTGATTTTTTAATATTTTATTTCTATTTTTATTATTTTATTATATCATCATCATCATCATCATGATTGAAGACGAAGATCCGGAAGATTTCAAACATTTTAAAGATGTTCATTAACCAGATCTAAAAACCTTTGAAGATTTTAAGTCAAAAATTTCAAACTCAAAAACCATTTCAAGCTCTTAATAAATATGGAATCTCTAAATCAGTAGTTGAAGAAGCAGGCGTGGAATCATTACAACAAACATCAAAGAAGCAAGGGAATAACTTTAGAAATCCAAACATTCAGATCAAAATAGCATACACTCCTATCCGAAGGTTGATTTAGGGTTTTCTTCGGTTCATGGGTTTTCTAAAGGTTGATGCCTTGAGATCTCGATGGTCCAACAAATCTAAAGTTCAATTTAGGGTTTCTTTGGTTCATTACCAACCACCACCTCAATGTGCAACCCTAACCACCGTCAGCCACCACACCACAAAGATGAAACCCATATGAACAATAAAACCAAATCCATAAGCAGATATGTACAAACTTGTGCAACCAAATCGAAACATATCTAGGCAAAGAACGAGAAGATCTCTACAAACTTGAACTACCAAATCGAACAATAATAAACCAAATTTTGTACCAAGAAAAAACAGATCTAAAATCGAAACATATATTGGTGAAGAAATCAAAACCCTGAATCCATAAGCAAATCTAGATTGTTGGTGGAGTAGGCGACATAGATGGCATTGGCTTGCTTTGGTGGTGGTGAGGCGGTGTAGTGGTTGCGCTAGTGGTTAGTGTAGAATGTGAAAGCAGCGACGGTGGTTGAGATCGAGGCGGCGTAGTGGATGCGCTGATGGTTGAAGGAGGCGGTGGTGGTGATTTATATTCGCTGGTTGAAAGTAACGGTGGTGATTTCTGGGTGGTTGAAGGAGGAAGTGGTGGTTGAAGGCGAGGGTGGTTGAAGGAGACGTTGGTGGTTAAGCACGACGGTGATGGTTTCTGGCTGATTGAAGGAGGCAGTGGTGGTTGAGTGCGGCGGTGGTGTTTTTTGGGTGGTTAAAGGAGGGGGTGGTGGTTGAGTTGTGCTATGAACAGATTTATGAATGTTTATGTTGATGTTTATTGTTATAATTATAATTATAATAATAATAACAATAATAATAATAATAATGATGAATAGTTATAAAATATTAAAAAATCAGGATGACCGGGTAACATTCAATAGAAAGTCACATTGTATTGAATGTAAATTTCAGGTAGTTTAATACATTTTTACGAACTTTCTTTGGTTCGTTACACAAAATATTAAAATGAGCATAGTTTATTACATTTCGGTGCACTTAACCCTAAATCTATAGGTAAACTCTTTTAGTAATATTTAGCCATCCAAAACACATGAAGTAATCTATTCCAAAAAAGAAAACTGAACACTACATGTCTTAAAAACTGGCTTAGTAATATATAGTATATATACACAATTTATGAATTTTTTTTTTTTTAACAACATATCAATAAATACCTAAAAATTGCGCGCTACAAACTTTTAGCCTCTGGAAACTTGCAAGGAGCAAGTTCAGATATATATATATATATATATAATGAATTGAAGATGCAAAAATTTTTATATTTAAAATGATGTCAAATATGAAACTGATAATTACTTCAAGAAATCTTCATATTTTTTAATTTTGTCCTCTTAATTACTTACCATCATGCATATATCTTTTATGTATCAAAAAATATTTGAGATTATTGATCAAATTCAATATATATATATATATATATATATATATATATATATATATATATAAAAGCGAGCAATATATTTGTTACTGTAAAAAAGGACTGATAGAAGAATATAAGAATAAAGTGCTCGGGCCGTATATATATATATATATTAGTATATATTGATTTAAAAATTTTTAATGAGAGCGCGAGCAAGAACCCTTTAACTGATTTCTTTAATTTCTACCCTGCTTGCTTTAACCAACTAGCTTCCACAATTTTCAGCAACATTCTCTCTTTTCCTTTTTCTTTTTCTTCCTTTCTTTCTTGATTATAACATAACCCCTTTTTCTCTCATTGATTGCAGGGTCAAAGACAGACATATACAAATAATTAGCGTTATATATATATATATATATATATATATATATCAATATTAATTAATTTATCCTTTTATTTATCCCCTATTCATATAAATAAACACATACATTGTACTAGAAGTTGGTTGGATTTTTTTAGCAGAAGACGGTAAAAAAGTATAATTTCATCGTGCTCAAGTCAAGTAGGTGTCAAGTTATAATCATGAACACTAGCCTATACAACTATAAGTTGAGCTAAGCATGATTGAACGAGACAACTAGCTAGATTAGCTAAAACCTATTATATATGATCTTATGCGATGATGAAAGCAAAGGCTTGAAAATGCAATGCCGCTTAAATCTATTTATCTAGTTTTTGAAAGGCAAAAACGACAAAATGTTCTCAATGAGAATGATGATTAAATAAATCGTTAAAGTTCTCACAACGTAAGATGTACTTAAAATCCTACTGATCTTTAAGTGAAAAGTGAAAATGGAGAAAAAGAGATGGCAAAAGCATTACTCCTTGCTATCAAATATCACATTTTAAAATATGTTTTTGGGTTACTTTAGTAAGAGAATCAAATCGTTCAATAAATTGGATTCCTTGGAATAACTTCTTTTTGTGAAGAAGGATTTAGACTTTAGAGTCAAAGTCCTCAATTAGTCAATTGTTCATGACTACTATACCACCATGCATATATATATTCGATCACGTACGTACATACGTACAAAGAATATAAAAAAGCTAATTGATAAATTAATGGTTTATTCTTCGTTAATTTGCCATATATACCTCTTTTTTACTTGGATTCAATGACGACATATATAAAAATCTAGCTAGCTATGTATAATATATGTTATTTGAAGAGTCAATATTAATTCTATGTACTGCTTTACCATCTCTCTCTCTCCTATTTCCTGAAGCTTATGGAATCTCAAAAAATGGTGATGTACTCCAAATTAATTAAAATTTGAAAGACTTTTAATAATTAAAGATAGATTGTGCAATGACATCATTCACAAGCTGCCTAATTGATCGTTACACATATAAAAGGAAAGTTTTGCGCTATATACGTACCTTTATATGTCCAATAATTAATTAGGACTTAAATGTAAAAAATTCCCTTATTTAGAAGTTACAACAAAATTCAACTATGTAGTAGTTTGTTTATTAGTAGCGATCGTGTTCTCGGTAGTTAAATCAAATATCACTTCTAAATGCAAAAAAGGACACTTGTTATTTTTTTTTCTTTTTTCCTTTTTTCCTTTTTGTTCAGTTTTTTTAATGGCCAATTATATATATATATATATGAAAAGATTCATATATTTAAGAATCGTTTTTATTATGAAAATCAATCTTAACTATTTATTTTGGATAATGGAATTTATGAATGAATAATATGGGAGGATTAAGTATAGCAAATAAGGAATTTATACGTAGACAAATTTAATTAAAAGAAAAGGAATTTGACGGTTAAGTCCACCATACGTAGTACGTACACGTCTTGCTATATTTCTCTCCAAAGCTTAATTTCTCATGCACATGCATGTGACACCTACCTATATAGTTGATCTAGCTAACATTAATTCAATTCCTCGTAGCTGTCATTCTAGAACCAAGTTAAATCGTTACCATTCTCGGTTAGAGATGTTGGGTTAGCTTATTATTTTAGACTTAAGTTTTACTAATTAATTTATTCGCTTATAAGCTTATATATTAATAGCTTATTAGACAAGCCCTAGACTTATGCTAGGCTTCAACACGCACGACCTGTGTCAATTCAACGCTCAAGTCAGAGTGTTGAATTGACTTATATTAGGCCGAAGCCTCAGGATCAACCCTCCAACGCTCAAGTCAGAGTGTGTATATACATACATATATATATATCACTATTTCATGTATTAAGAATATGTAAATAAATAGTGAATAGAGAAAGTGAAAGAGGAAAAGAGATGAAGATAAGAGAATGTTCTCCGTGCCTCCTGCCTCTACTAATGATATGGGCCCTTGTATATATGGAACTAAAGTTGGTTTCTATCCAGCTCCTTTATCCAATGGTTTGACCAAGTAACTGGTCCGTAGCAATGACCGGTTAATGAACCGGAGACACATTAATTAATGTTTGGTCTGGAGATACAACTGACTTTCATTTAATGTGTATCTTATGTTCTGGTGGCTAGAGATATTGTTAGCATGCGTGTGTGTTCCGGTCTTCCTATTGAGTTAGTACATTGTGGTGTCGAAGCTCGTGCTTCGGCTTTGTACCTAGTCCTTAGTTGTTGTTGTCCTTCGGTGGGTATGTACTTCGGCGCATACATCAACATTTGGCATTTATGCATAAATGTCTTGTTCTTCCGTTAAGGTTGTTAAATAAAGGACATGGTGCTGGAGCTTGGGCTCCGGCTCAGTGTTGAATAATTACATAATACCGAGCTTCAGTACCTACGTTAGCATTCTACTTCCCCAAATTTTTCCATAAACATGACATGCATAATCATAAAGAGAATATAAATTTCATCATAAACCTATATATAAACATTAATAACACCAACAATAAAAGAAAACTAACCTTTAATACTTAGTTTTTACGCTTGATTGATGTTTATAAACACAAGAGTCTTGCTACAATGCTCCAAAACCACAATGCAATGCAAGTTCCATAATCCAAGCTTAAATTGTTACAATACTAGCTAAGTGACCCGCGTATCAACACGGGGATGATATAAGTAAATTTTAAACTTATATAGCTTTAAGGAGTACTAACACGTATAGTAAAAATAATTAGAAATAAATTAAAGCAATTCCGATTAACAGACAATTATGGTTGACAGATTCGAGAAACAATGTTGATCATGACAGTAAGTTCAAGTCCTTAGTTTATTGTAATTCATATCTTTAATTTTATTTCAAAATTTCATTAACGTTAATATATACCTATTGAAAATAATCCGAAGATTAAAACGATTAGTGACTATAAAATGACGATGGAATCATTTACTCAACCATATGTGTATATATTTACACAAGTATATATATATATATATATATATATATATATGCACTCTCATCATAAAGCATATAAAATGAATATAAATATACTGGACTTTATGTAAATTTTGAACTAATTTCTAATTTGAAATTAAACACACCGTTAAATATATATCATTTAAAGTAATCTGTGAACTTGTTCTATCATTTTCAATCGTTATTGAACTGCTATGAACAGAATTGTCCTGTGTAGAATGAATCACTCTTGATTTCTTCCTTTCTTTTGAATGATCTTCAAATGAAGATCGTTTTGAAGGAGATGAAGGAGATTGTTTATTCTCAATAATTAATGGCTATAATAAAAAGAACAATATATCACATTAGCACATGTAAATCATTTTCATAAAATGTAAACAAAACTTATTTACCTAAAGAACAGTAAAGAAATGGTGCAATCTTTTCAAGGAGTTGTAAAGATTTTTATGTTTGGAAAATTGAGTATATATACTATATTAGTCATCCGAAGATACATATTATTCCATCCAAAATCCTAAATCCGATTTATATGTATAAATTCAAAAGTTTAGAAGTTGTAACAGATTAGTTTATATCTATCCACTTATGGTTTAAATTCGAAAGTTCTAATTATTTGGCGGTAAATAAAGTTTGACAAGAATACTATACTACAATTGAAGCATTTCCGATTTCAAATTAATGCTTCATGTATAATCGAGTACTTTAAATAATAGTATTATTTAATTTGAATAGATTCGTTGTAACTCATTTAAAATTTCTCATATTTAGTTAATTTGAATAGATTAGTTGTAACTAATCTAAAATTCAAAAATTGATTTTTTTTATAGCGTCACTATATTCTTAACCATGATTTTTTGTTTATTTTTTAAAAATGGGATGTTGTGATTGGTTGAAATTTTGACAAGAATACTATACTGCAATTGAAACATTTCTGATTTCAAATTAATGCTTCATGTATAATCAGGTACTTTAAATAATAGTATTATTTAATTTAAATAGATTAGTTGTAACTCGCCTAAAACTCCTCATATATCCACTTATTTCGTAAAATTCGAAAGTTGTAACTCATCTAAAATAATAGTATTATTTAATTTGAATAGATTAGTTGCGACTCATCTAAAATTTCTCATATTTAGTTAATTTGAATAGATTAGTTGTAACTAATCTAAAATTCAAAAAAAATTGTACAATTGAGGTTTCCAAATTGCAGTTACAGTTTTAAATAATAAATTAATTAAATATCATCCTAAAATTTGGTTAATTAGTTAAAGAAATTAAAATAAATTTTAATTTGGTCATAAATTTTAATACGTTCAATAACTTTGATTATTTGGTCATAAATTGAAACATCAATTTGAACAGATTAGTTGTAACTAATCTAAAATTCAAGTATTGGTTTTTTTTTTGGAATGATGTCCCTATATTCTTAAACAAGATTTTTTTTAAATGGAAAGTTGTGATTGGTGAAAGTTTAGTTTTGTCATCATTTTCTTTTAATAAGGTTATAAGATAAGATTTTTAAAATCAATAACTAAACACTTTGAATAGTATATTCAAGTTGATCACCCAGCTTATCAACATAATCCCAAAAAAAAACCTTAGCTAAACAAAAAATTACCTACTCTCTATTATTAATGTATAACAAAAAATTAAGACATATACTAATTTTAAAAAAGTGTCATATTACAATAAAATTTACACTAAAAAATAGATAAAAATGAGACGGTCTAATCAGAAAAGTACAAATAAATAAAATAAATACAAGAATTACAATATCCCATCACTAGAAATAGAATTCAATCTGCAACTATCCTAAGCGATTGACAACATTTTACACCTTTTTAAAAGAAGGCTTTTGGTATTTAGGCTCGGTGTCCTTTGACTCATATGTACGTAGTCTAATCAGTGTTACTTAATAGCCATTTTCGAAGAAACCAAGTGACCATGATCCCTTAATTGAAACCCCCGAAATCTAAACCCTTAACTTCTCCTATAGTGGGGACGGCATAAAACCCACAAGGATTCTTTGATGGAAATATTTTAAACATTTCTTACGTCGAGGATCTGATAGGGGCTAGCTCTAATGCCTATAGAATGTCAGAATGTTTGATAAATCAATAATATTAGGACTTAGGTTGTAATATCCATTCTCAAATGTAATATTTCAAAGCTATTAATACAAGAATTTAGTTATTTATCTATCAGTTGTTGATAATTATCTTATTTCAAACCTAAGGGACTAAAATTGAATAAAAACAATGGAAGGGTATTTACACCGAAACTAGGGCACAAGACCCAAAATCTATTATTGTAGCCTCATTTGATTAATACGTGAGCTGTGTATCCTCTGTGTGTTTGAACTGAGAGGGAGAAGGAGAAGAACCTCACGAAATCCATAACAAATTGACAGGAATTTGTGGGAGAACCTTTGGGTAAGCTTCCTTCAATCATACTCGTCATTTACATATCAATTGTAACACCGCCTTTGTAAATAGTAAATTTAGTAAAAATTTGAGTTTTAAAACTACGTGTATCCATTTGTAACTAGGATGTTTACCTACCTTGTTAATTTATTCAAATATCAACAACCAAGGAGCGGAAATTAAAATCAAGTTCTACAAACTATTACATAGTTTTAAAAGATTCATTTGGCGAATATATACATATCAAAATCTGCCAAACCTATAACCATTGGTGTTACTCTATTCATGACCGACCATTAAAACAAGATACCAACATGCAGTGTTCCTTCCCAAAAGGCATTTACAAACATCAGTAAGCAATCCCATCTTACCAGGCCTCTCTAATGGTTACCTTGAAAAAGGGAAACAACAACAATATTAGTTATAAATAGCTAGTGAGCAAAGACAAGCATAAGTATCAATAAAGAAAGCCACAACACAGTAATAAGCAATCAGTGTTATCATATCACATAGCGGAGTGCTGACAAGATCAGTAGCGGTTATATCTTGCAGGATAGCCAGACCAGCTCAACAACCCTCACCGGGGGATCAGACACTACCAACCGCACTGGTGGGTAAGCATATAGCGGCCCACCATGCACGTTACGGAGCCAGAGGCTCAATTAGGCTCAGCGAGTAGCCGAATACCCCCAATTGTTAAGTAACGGTAGTCCTGCAGAACTTACGACCCGGAATGGCCCATCGAATCACCGTTGATCCCGAACTATGCCTGAAGGCCCCATAGGATCTAGCCATATGCTGAATTTAATTACATAGCCAACAAGATGTTCGGACATTCACATACCACATCAATAACCTATTTCGGGTTCAATGCATGCATGCATTTAACAATCAGCTCATATTAAGCATTAAATATCATATTTCGTTTACATGTATACAAATACATGTATAACATATCAAATAACATGGAAACATTTATTTCTTCATCTCTATTGCATATATAGATTTAAAGTATACAACATGTAGCTTGCAATGACATTAAATCAGTTAAATTAATCACTTAGCATTTAAATCCCTCTTTGTTGAACTCATGAAAGCCGGTCCTCACCTAACAAGTTACAACAAACAAATATATGGTTTCGGATCTCCTTGTTCGTTTAATCCACCTATAACACATTTGTTCATATTTAAACAACAATACAACAAGCACTATACTAGAATACTAGTATTAATCCCCTACAATGACCCTAACATGTTACTATGTTATAACACCATCCCATGTATCAAAACACTAAGAAATTCAGCAACCAGAATCTGCAGAACAGATTGTGCCGCGAACCCTTTAAGGGTCACGCCACGACCTCAAACCAGAGACGCAAAGCAGTGCAAAGCACTACCTTCTTCCCATTCAAACTCACTCACTTCTTGCTATTACTTATTTCTAATGTTTAAACATCCTTTGAAGTAGGGCTGGGCATGGTACAAGAACCGGTACTGGTTTTACCGAATACCGAATTTGGTTTAAAGACGGTACCAAATACCGTACCGAGTATTCATACTACGGTACCGGTACCGGTACCTATTTTACCATTTTTTTTGGTACTAGTCCCGAATACCGAATCCCGAATACCGATTTAGCAATATTTCAAGTACCGAGTACCGGACCGAAAGCTCTAACTCGGTACCGGTTCCGGTACAGTGCCGGTACGGTTCGGTATTTTTGGTACTCATCCTCACCCCTACTTTGAAGTACTAACAAAAGTCCATAAATATACAATTAACACACTTTAACATCATACACAAGATTCAAACTTAAATTAATTACTTATGATCCATTTGGGCAATTTCAAAGAATCCAACCAAACTAACACTTATACTCATAAGTGTTGAAGAAATCAATTGGAACTCACAAAATTAGTTCTACATATCAAATTCGGGTTTGACCCCTTTTTAACCTAAAATCTCATAATCAAGAACACTTACAATGGAAGAAACAAGAAGTCAATGAAACAAGAACACAACTTGGTGAAGATGATGGTAATCAATTCCAGAAATTAGAGGAGGCAAGGATGATCTCTTGAAGCTTCTTCTTCTTCAAAGCACAAGAAACCAATTTGAAAGTGTTAGGGTGTGTGTATACGTGAGTTGTGTGTGTATTGTGTTAGGAGTCTAAAACCGACTTGTGGATTTAATTATCCACAAGTAGGTATCTTGTTCCCATTTTTTAACTTACAACCCGACACACGCTTACCCGTTTCAACTAACGGAGATATTTTCGGAATCCTACTTTGAAACCGTTTAGTATTTTATTACTTTTATCTATTATTTCTATAACCTCATTTAATAGCTAATTAATAGTTTATATCAATACTAAATATATATTTTCATTAATTTATTTGATTTAATTCGTGTACCTATTTGATGCATGACTAGGCCAGTTTGAGGATGTTACATCAATCTTATGGTTATTGGTTAAGGAATCATTAGGTTTTAAACTGGTTTTGTAGTGTTCATAACTGTTAGAAAATCTGACACCGATTGTGCAAGTTTAGACCACCAAATCTTCTTAAGAATACAATTAATCATCAAGGGTTTGCTTAAATATTGTTAGTAATATAATGAAATAAGAATTACGGGATCTGATTAAGTATTTAGGGTGATTGATTTAAGAATCGGTCAAACTATAATGTTTGAAAGTTCTTGATAATCATAGAATGTGTTAAACATGTGAATTGTAAATTGAGTTAATACATTTAATCGTAAGTTATAACTCTTTATGGGATTTAAAACGTAAATCGAAGCTTAAGCAGAATCGTAAATTGGACTTAGAACTATATAGCAAATCAAGCTAATGTATATGAAATGAGAGTCGTAACCTGCCATTAGTCTTGGATCACAAATGAGCTGAGTCTACTGAATCGAAAACCATGGATCGTAAACTCTAAGCTAAACCCCAATCGTATATAGTAGTAAGGCTTAAATCATAAATCTTGGATCTTAAATGGGAAACGGTCGTAAATAGTGTTAATGGTTGGAATCGTAAATTCCACATAAATAGGTGAATCATAAATTAGGGTTGAGTCCCTTAGCCCCTTAGGGGATTCCACATCTCTACGAATCACATATCAACTCTAATGTTGAATCGTAAATGATAATCATAAAACTTGGGAATCGTGAAACAAGAATCAAAAACTTGTGGAGTTGGAACTCATAAACATGAATCGAAAACCCCATAGAGCTAAGAATCATAAATCATTAATCATAAACTGGATCCAAGAGTGAATCGCAATTGTGACTAGAACGAAATTGTAATTCACAATCTGAGTAGAATCATAAATCACGATTGGAACACAATCGTGAATCATAACTTAGTGGAATTGCAAATGGATCTGAGTGATAGATTCCTGGTGATTTTGATAGTATGCTAGTGTGTATAGGGTATGTGGCCCTAGATAATATCTAATAATGTGGAAACCTTAATTGTAAGTGATTGACGGTAGACGTGAACCTTCAAGATATGTAACTAAAATTTATTGTTTTTACTGTTTGTGCTGCAATCAGGTGAGTTGCACTAACTTGCTCATTATATTAGTGTCAAGTGTGCATGTATTGTGTATGTGAAAGTGTAACTAATGTGTTTATGTATGAAGTAATGTGTTGTGTTATATTGTGGTGAAAACACAACTCGGGCACAGTCAGATATGTGAAACCCTTTGTACGGCTTAGGTAATCAACTCTGACCCAAAGTGTGAAATCGTCGTGAGTACACTGCTTTGGTATTACGTGTAATGATATGTGATCATGGATGATGTAATGATGTGTACATACATGGTGTGGTGTGTGAGTTAATGTGTTCACTAAAGATTTATGTTTACTATTGTTGTTTTCTCTCCTTTTAGGACGGGACCATGGGAAAGCTCCAGCGATATGAAGATAGCTCACCCTTCAAACTTCCCCCTGTTTGTTTTATAATACACTCTATTGAATGTTGAGAACAATGTTTGTAATTAATAACTCTTGTTAAGAGTTTTGAAATTTGGTAAAGGATGTGTAGTTTCGGGTGCAGAACCTCGTCATGATTATGTTGGAAATGATATGATTGTTACCTTACTCTGATATTTAAAAATATATGGAACGTTACAACCAATAAAACACTAAAGGGTCTTTTGGTTCATAGTTTTTTATAAGATTTGCATTCGGTCATAAGATTTACATTTTGTAGGATTCTAAATCCTATATAGTGTTTGGTTTGTATAATAAGTCTAAATTTGAATATATAAATTTTTTTTGTTGTATAAAACAGTCAAAAGATTATAAATATTTTCATGATAAATGATACAAAAACATGTACAACTTTGTTTGTTTGACAAATAATTTGTTAAATCAATTTATAACTAATTAAATTACCAACAGAATATGTGGAACTAGAGATGTTAAAAATACATGAACTTGACAGCCAATCCAAACCTGAATAAGCTTATTAGTGTCAGGTTTGATAGGTTATAAAATGTTTATTCATTCACATTTGGGACAAGCCGTTAATTATCTTATCAATAATGGGGTTCTAGTTCCTCATGTCAACGAGATTGATAAAGAGGTGGGTTCTATGTCCCCAAATCAATGGTGGAGGCGTTGGCGGAGGTGGGGTGTTCGAAGGTGAAGACAACGTCAGCAATGGGGAAACCGGATGTGAAGATGGCGTTGGCAATGGGGCGGTCCGAGTCGGTGGAAACAGCATCAACATCGTGGTTAGAAGATGTTAGCAGTTAAGAATTCTTCCTACATGGGATTTCAAAATCCCACCCTCCCCCAAGGGTTTTAGGAAATCCCACAGTCATAGGATTTCAAGGGATTTGAAATACAGATCTCATCTTCCTATTTTCCAGCCAGATATGGGATTTCAAGATATTTGAAATGCAAATCCTATGAAATCTTACACACCAAACGCACCCTAACTCTAGGCTCAAAAGGAAATATGCACCTAAAAATATGTTCAATGTTTTTAATTAAACTCATTAAGACATGTGGTGCATAAATGTGAGTGCAGTTTTATACCTTCTGCATTTATATTTAACATACAGTATTTACAACCCTTATTTTCCACTATACCATTATGTTAGCTTTTTTTTTCTCCTATCACTTAACATCGTAGTGGTCACTTCCACCATATCAATTTGGGACATGCATAATACCTTGTTATTAATTAACGATTTAGAAAATAAAAGAGAGAGGGAGATAGAAGATATGCAAGATGGTCCCTCTAATTCCCACCCTCAACCCTTTCCCGATATGGTTTTCACCCCCTACTCACCTTCACCCTTCCAATTATGAAGTTGTATCCCTATCACAAACCCCCTCTCCTCTTCCCCCACCGTGAGTTTCACACTTTTACCCCTCTCACACCCCACTAGTACCACTCCAAATCTATTTGTTTTCTTCAAAATCAAATTTTCACAAGAGCGATGATAACTTCGGATTGCGGCAAGATTTTGATATGAATTAGAGATTCATGAGACAAGCCATAAATGTCTTTGAAGAATGAAGCTTCCAAATCTATTCATCTCTTTGTTTCTCCCTTTTTATACGAATTTCTCAATCGATCTCCAAGTACAATGCTGATTAACTAAACATTAAACCAATCTTTTATGTTGTATTCCTTGTCAAATGCTAACGCATACAACCGAGGAAACAACAAAAGGAGGCTATAAAAAAGCGCACGAAACATCAAGACTCAAGCTATAACATGGTTGTGTTACATCCGTACACCTGTTATGATCCCACATCGGTCAAAAGTAAATTAAGTCGGTGGCTTATAAGTCTAGGTGTCCCCTCCCCCTACAAGCTAGCTTTTGGGGGTGAGTTCTACACTTGGGCTTATGGCATGATACGAGCCTAGTATGGGATGTGTTCGTATCAATTGGTATCAGAGCCATTCCCATCTTGCAAGGTTCCAACACTCGGAGTGGTGACCTACGGAGTGGTGGCTTGGACCCGTAAAAGAAGGGTGCCGACCGTGACCAACGTAGCCGTGACCAACGATGACTCGGAGTGGTGGCCTATGGAGTGGTGGCTTGGACCCGTAAGAGAAGGGTGCCAACCGTGACCAACATAGCCGTGACCAACGAGGACGTTGGTCCTTCAAGCTTGGGGTATTGTTATGATCCCACATCGGCCAAAAGTAAATTAAGTCGGTGGCTTATAAGTCTAGGTGTCCCCTCCCCCTACAAGCTAGCTTTTGGGGGTGAGTTCTACACTTGGGCTTATGGCATGATACGAGCCTAGTATGGGATAGGTTCGTATCAACACCACTCTACCATAAGTCGGCCTAAAGAGCTTCGTCGAATGGGCCATAGAGCTCGATTTTAAAGCCTATTTGTTTTTCTTAATTTATTTTTGTTAATATTTCTAATCCTAATGGGCTAAAAAATTAAACCAACAACATAAAAATTTAGTTCTAACAAAGTTAATTAATATTATAAATGTCTGACAACTGTTCCATGTACTTTTTCGTAGATAGTGGTATCTTGTACATCTTTCTACATTTTAAAACACAGTTAGGCGGAGCTAGGATTTTACTATAGGGGGTCGGTTTTTACTTTATCATAACACTATGATTTATATATATGAACGACATAAAAAGATTCATTATTTGTATAGATAAATTAACAATGAAAATTCATTCAATGCCAAGAAACTTACGTGTTAAAATAACACTTAAGCTTTGTCAAAATCAATCTTCAAAGTTTTCTCATGATCGCTAGTTAGTTCATTTGTCATGAATTAACCTACTAGAAGCATAATATTAACTCAAACAATAACTCGAATGCTTTATGTTGATAAAACTTAAATGAAACAAAAAAATAACAATAAACAAATCATATTTTACGTGTTTGTAGTTAGACACGTCTTTTTTTTTTTCTAAATAGAACTCATCTATTAGATTGTCTGTAAAGAAAGTAACAGCAATCTCTCTATCTCTCGATGTTAAGAACCATACTGTTTTTAAGATAAACATTCATGCTATTACGAAGCCTTATTTTCATAATTTTCATTGTTGAGATACCTCTTTCACTTGTTGCCGTTGAGATCGGAAGAGTTGGTATAAGATGAATAAATCCATCAACCAAAGGATAGACTTCTGACTTCCCAGTTTCTTGTAGACCTCTACATCACTCACGAACGAATAAAATACCATATTACCTTGAAACTGTGAAAGACGGCGAGAAGCAACTAGTAGAAGGGTAGAACCTTTAAACCCTCAAAACTTAGAAATTAGAATTGCAACTTTCAGAAATTAGAACGGCCGCTTCCGTTTTATGCAATATTTAGGCTACTATTTATTAAATTAACTCTAATTAGGGGGGCTTATTAAATATTTGTGGTATTTGAGATTTTAAAATACTTAAGGATTTTAAGCTCATTAGGGGGGCCTAGCACCCTTCACCCCCTATATTAACAGATTAAATTTTTATTAAAGAAAAAAGCGTCAATAATTTAACTTTACTCCCAAGTATGCGTATTAAGTGCAGACAAGTAGGAGTAAAAGGGATGTATATTCATTTTAAGTTTCACATTCATCGCATTAGATCCGGTTGTTCCAGATCCGCATTCATCGCATTCGTCCCAAACAATTTGAATCAAAGTGTTCAAACATCCGGAAGACATATACTGTTGTTCCAGATCCGTAATCAAACACCCGGATAAATTCGATGATGAGGATGATAATCAACTTGCTATTAATCATAATTAACCTCCAAAAATAGGTTTCATTTATTTAAAAGTAGGTTTTAAAAGTTAACTATACCAGAGACTAAGTTTGAAAGATTAATTCATATACTAATAAAAAGGCTAAATTCGATCCACTTTAAATAAGAGAACCCTAATAACAAGTTGATAAAAAATATATAATATTTATATGGCAAACTAACAACTAATTTCTAATCTAGAACCTTACAATCTAGCATAACAATATGATAATTTGTATTCTACAAATTATCAACTAATTTATAAATCTACAATATTGTATAACAATTTAGTTTTGATGTATAAAAAATCAATACACAAATACCCATACGTATATACATTAAATATATATGTTTATATAAAAATGAATTACAAATTATTTGACAAATATATATATATATATATATACTTAAAAAAAGTTTAGAGAGGTGATATATATATATATATATATATATATATAAAAGCTTAGAGAGGTGATATATATACATATATATATATATGGGAGGATTCATTTGAGAACCGTTTTTATTACGAGATCCAATCTTAGTCGTTCATTTTGGATAATGAAATTCATGGATGAATAGCGTGGGGGGGTAAGTGTGGTAAGATGCATGTAAGGAATTCATGTGTGGGCAATCTAATTGAAAGAGAGAGAATTGGATGGCTAAGATTGGTTCTCGCGGTTCTCGTAATAAAAACGGTTCTCAAATAAACTTTTCACTATATATATATATATATATATATATATATATATATATATATATTCCTACTATTTCCTCGTAGCCTTATCCTCCTACTTATAAGATTAACACAAACGTCAAAATCAATGGAGGATGTGAAGAAAGAGAATTAGTGGATTTCACATATCATTTTGTGGTGGGTAAGAGGATGAAAGAGAAAGAAATAGTGCGAGGATATATCATTTTTCATACATTTATACATACATACATTGAAGACTATATCTTGCTGATTCAACATATATATTATCTTGTGATGAATTGAAGGATAAAATGAAAGATCGAAATAGTAGAAGGATATATATTTTTTACATACATTTATATATACGACATCAAAGACTATATCTCTTTATGCATACAAATTAACTAAGTAAATAAAATAATAACTATATAAAGAAAATACATAAATATTCTACACGTTTATACATACATAAATACATTGATTAGAATATATAACTAATTTCAAACAGAGTGAGAAAGCATCAATGTACAGATTAATTAGATCGAGAGCAAAAGGAGTTGCAGGTATACATCTTATTGTCGTTAGAAAGAAGTGATTGAAGAAAGAGGGTAGTTGTTTTAACTTAAAACCCGGTCTCTATAGTTATGATCAATACATGTAAGCCGATTTTTAAGCAATGTTGGTCTATATATATAGGTTTTAATATAGACATTTTTCTACTTAAAGTCCGGTGCCCATGTATTGACATTGTTTTTATGTCAAAACATGTTTGTATTATGTGGTATTAACGAGTGCGCCTAGCTATTATATATGTTTAGATGTCTTGAAGACTTTTTTTGTATAATGTATCATTGATGTTAATATGGTCTGTGAGGTAATCTCATTGTTCATGATAACGCCCCACATTAGAAGTGTATTCTTACGACTCATCGATAATCATTTAAAACAGTTTCGAATCAAGACTCGTGTAATCATGCATATATCGAGTTCATCGTGCTCGATCTCCACCAAGTAAATCTTATCTTCGTTTAGATATTACGTACGTAGACTTGAAATCATAAAGTAGCCAGCCAAGATTCAAAAGTTATAAGAACACGTACGTACCTTTGATCGAGTTGAGATGAACTTTGCCAATTTCTAAAATGATTGAAGATGTCCATATATCATGCATATTAATGGGTTATGTTATTGATTTAGAGGATTATTGTAAAGTGACGATTCTTTAAGGCAAACAGATAAAAGGGTATGGTCCTTCAATTCCTAAGAAAGCTACGCCCACAAAATAATAGTCGACAGCTTTCTAAATCCTCACTAACGTAACCTTCCATTAATTATCATACTTCTTTTTCATCTCTCTCTCTCTCTCTCTCTCTACGTTAGTGCATGCAACTTATTGTATTTTGGGAAGAAGACAAATATTGATCGAAGCACCATACAATTTTATATTTGATATCTCTTTTACAAAAAGATTGTTCAATCGTGCATGCATGTTGTTTAATATATATTTATATATTTATATATATATATATATTTATATTTATATATATATATATATATATATATATTTATATTTATATATATATATATATATATATATATATATATATAGATTGATTACATGAATAGACTACGTCCAACTTAATTCCAATTCCAGGTGAGGTACGTAGTGGCAGACTGGCCCGTTGCTTTAATTTTTCTATTAAAAAAAATGACATTTGATTGGATCTACTACCTACGCTTGACCTAATATAAATAGTCTCATAAATGATAACACCTTAAATCACTTCTTTTAACGATTTTATATTTGATGCTCTTTAACATATGTATCCATAATCATATACTAAATTGTATATTTGAAAAAATATTCATTTCATTTAAAGGTCAAACATTATAAATTATGTTTTTTTTCAAACGTAAAAGTGGATTTCTTATTTTAAAACAAGAATTAGTCACGGTTTATATTTATAAAAAGGGAGAATTTCATTTATATCGTTTAAAACTTTAATAATTACGTATATATCCTTCTAAACTTTTAAATTACGTAAATATCCTTTCAAATATTTTTAATTCTCATATATGCCCAAATAACTAGTTTATTTATAATTACATCATTTAGAAATTAGAAAACATATCCCCAATATAATTTAAATGTTAAATCCCCATTCTACCCTTCATATATCTTGTATGTACGTACCCAGTACCCTAACTAGGAACAACTTGAGTTCATCAACTACAGCGGCTCGTGTTCATCAATAAACAACAGTGATCGAGCTCGGGTCTTAGGAACAAACAACTATCGATCACAGTTTGGGTATTAGGAACAGCCAGCGATCAATGAGGGACGATCAATTTTAGGCTTTTATGGTTATCAAGAAAGCCGAGTAAGCTTAAGAAAATCTTCGATTAAAAAATATGCAGATATTCCAGTTCGACAAATGTAAGAAGATGTAGAATTTGAGCTTTAATCTTCACTTTGAGATCTTATTGTGTTTTCTTTTATCAACTCTAATTCGGGGCTGACTGAATTACTTGCAGATCGAATTACTTGTTGAGTAGATTGTATGTGTTGAGCCATGTATCATTAGGTTAAACAAAAGTGCAGTTCACTTTGGTGCAATTTGGTTTGAGTTTCATATCTGGTTCAACTTTGGGTATTCTATTTTTTTTTTGGTCCAATTTTCAAGTTAGCATCTGATTAGAGTTCCCTCATTTGGTACTTTGGTAGTGTTCTTTTTTGTGTCAGGAAGCCAAAGACCATGATTGGTTTGAGAAGTTTATGCATTTCGTGGATTATAGAATTGTTTCTCTTTGTGACAGTTGTGCGCTTATCCACTGGAATATAGAAAACATAGTGTAAGATCTGGTGGAAGACAATAAATGGGGGTTAGGGGTTGTAATGTAGGGGGTGGACCTTTTGCTATGTGTTTGTACACTCTAACTACGAGAGGATGAAGAGTTCTTTCTATTTTTTTATGGTAATACAATTGTGGGTTGTAAAGATTGAATATAAATGTAGGGGGTGGACCTTTTGCCATGTGTTTGTACAAGATATAGATGTCTTCGTGGTTGGTTTGAAATGGAACCTCTAAGTGATTGGAAGAAGACAATGTGGATGCATATAGTCTTATAACGAAAGAAAAATGGCGTATTAAGCGATCAATTAATTAAGTAGACATTGTTTATGCATTGGTTTTATTTGTCTACTAAGCAATCTTTGGGCATTTTTTGTAGATCTGTTCGAAACTGACTTCTAGGGTGTGGATGCTTCCTTATAATTGTGTTGTGTTTGATAGTGATAGTGAGAAGGCTCATAGTAAGACTGAGAACATGGATGAGGTTGTGAGTCATAATGTTTTTACAAAAGATGAATGCAAAAGAATGTGCAGTTAAAAAGGTGGAACTACAGGTTTTATTTTTGAGACAGGGTGGCTAAAGACAACTGAAGGCAGAGATTGGATTGATTAACAGAGATAACTTTGATGTTCAAGAAAAAAACGGAAAATGATTATCGGAAGACATTGCAATCAACAGTGGGTGTTCGAACCTAGCATTAACAGTGTGGATGAACGTCTGCGCGGTCTTATGCTTATTTTCTCAGGAAACGTAGGACAGCGGGTCAAGATTAAAGTGGGTCGTCGGTTAACGGTGGTATCGTGATTTTATAGAAAATTCAGAGGTATTGATATTCTTAATGGTGGCAAAGTGTGATTCCCATTGGGTCATCTCACGATCAAAAAGAAGATTGAAGACTAAATTTGAGTTACAGCACCAATTGAAATAGCAACTTAGCAAATCTGATGTAGATGGAAAGTTAAAACAAGAATTCTTGGTCTAGTCGGCAGTGATGGTAAGAATGTGAAATTATATGACGTAATCATAGGGAGATTATAGCCTTGTTGTGTTTGCTAATAAATCATTAACTTAGTTATTTTTGGGTCGATTTCATTAACTTAGCCAGCTTGAGTACCCTTGGTTTTGTGAATGGAATAAAAGCTTATATTGTTAAGAAAAAGGAACAAATTGATTAAACTTCTCACTCTATTAATACAAAGCGATACATTAATACTCTGAATTTCAAGTATGAAATCGTTGATGCAAATTACTTTCACTTGGAGTGTATCAACCTGAAGTCTCGATGTCAAGAGCAAAAAATGCTTGATGCACAGATTAGCATGAAGTAGGATGACAGATCAACATAATGTACCCTATTCAAAGGGAAAGCTCTCGATTGCAGGAACCAAAATCTCAACGCTAAACAGGAACAAAAGTTTGATCGTAGGGCAATATACATGTACGTGAAATTGGATTTGAGGTAATGATCTAATTTCAAAACAAGGGCAGATTAGGGATTTAACATTTAAAGTATATTGGAAAGAGGTTATTTAATTTTTAAATGATATAATTTTAAATAAATTATTTATTTGGACATTATTTAAAGTATATTGATGTAATTTAAAAGTTTAGAAGAATATATATATATAATTATTAAAATTTAAAAAGATATTGATGAAATTCTTTCTATAAAAAATATTATGAATAATGTTTGAATACAAAGGATCTTAATCCTTAAAAAACAAAGGACACGTGGACATTGTAATTATCTCAAAATCTAAATGAAACGTGGAAAGCACGTGCCTTATTTTAAAGCGGAATGGGCCCACCGGTCCAACATGATTCAGCGGCTCACCAATCAGGGTTACGTAATGAGATGAGAGAATCATTTTGGGGTGGACCATGTCACAATGGGTGGGAGGGTGGAGATATGCATTTAGGTTAGTATAAGTGACAGACAGTGAGGGTAGCCTTTTCCCATTCTCCTCAATTCTTCAAGATTCTCTTGGTCGGTCTTCCTTCCTACGCTTGCCGATATATTATGGATGTATTATCAATTATGGCCGAAGATGATCCACCGTATATGCTTCTAATATTTACTTTTATTTATTTTTTTATTTATAAGATTAATATAAGTATTAAAAATTAATTTAAAAAAATAAATTATATGAGAACATACCACTTTTATCATTTTTTTATAGTTGAATTATTGCATCCTTTGTCTTATAAATGTGTGTCGACTTTAATGTAACACGTGTGTGTTAAATATTAAGAGAAGATATAAGAAAAAAGTAATTAACCACTTTACTAAATCTTAAAGTGTATGTATATCAAGTGTGTGCTTCACAAGAATTTTGTTCATTCGGTTTTGGAGGAACCAAAGTTTGTTTGTGTCAGAAGATCAAGACAAAGTAAGGCAAAACTACTTATATATTTCCCGATATTTAAAAGAGAGAATTTCGTTTATATATTTACAAACTTCTTTAATTATGTATCTATTCTTGTAAACTTTGAAATTACAGAAACATTCTTATAAAACTTATAAACTCATGTATATACCCAAACATTTACTTCAATAAAAATTATTCTATTAAAAACTAACAATATTATTTTAAACTCACTTGTCATTGTAAAAAAAACCTAATAAATTGTAATATTACAACATTGCCTTTCTCCTAAATTAAAATAACAAACCAATCGATTAGTAGATTTGTTAGAGGAAAATGGTTTGTAAAAGGTAAGAATAACAATATAACTTGGATAATTTCATGCGTCGTGTTAAATACACTTTCCGTAATCTGTAATTCGACCTTATTGTCTGGGGTATCACAAATTCATATATAAGATAATCCAAGAAACTCGATTTGAATTACAGCTTTATTCAAATCCAAACACAAAATGTCCGTGTTTTATCTCTCATTTATTTGAGATTATTTCGTCAGAATAACGACTTGTAATCGTATTCTTTTGCACGTATATCGTTCGCATACTTTTCGTTCCGTATGTTCCCTTGTTTTTTGTCGTCCAAAACACTATGGCCGAATGGCCTTATATAGGCGACACAAGAGGCGGTTACCGGCCGGCGGCGACGGCTTCAAGGCAGCGGTTGGCGGCGGTTATTCATATATAAATATATAAATAATTTTTCCTAGGGCGCTGCCCCTCAGACCCTGGCAGGGGCGCTGCCCCTTGGACCCCGCCAAAGGGCGATGTCCCTTGGAACCCCTCCAGGGGCCAACCCCCGTACCGTATCCTGATATTAACTTAGTTTATTCGAGTGTGCGCTCCGCACCTCCAAATCCGAATTATAATCAAGTCTAGAATCGGCTAGTCTCACAAGTCAATCTCGATTATACTAAATGGCTTGATGACACTAAAATCACCAAGAAGATTATCAAACCAAGTTCAACGTACCTACTAAGTGCTAATCCATTGATTAAACATAGCACTTGGTTATCAGTTGAACAGAAAATATCTATCAATTGAACTAATTATGGTCGGTCAACAACACCTTGGTTCGATTTGAAAACAAATCCATCGATTGGACAGAGTACCAAATCAAGTGCCATTGATCTAGTTATAGGGTTATGGTTGATTTAGAAGAAGTTCGCACCCTAAAATTCGAACAGATTATGGTCAATTGAACTCGGTTCAATTTGAAAAAGGTATGATGTTTGATTGTATATGGTTTGATTCGAAAGCTTTTATGGTTTAATAATCAATGTCTGGATTAGGATGTGTATGCTTCAAGGAAACTTACAAAAGTTCGAACCACACATCACGAGAAATCGAAACCCACCAGATGGTGAACAAGGATGGTGCTAAACGCATGGAAAGTATACACTCAAGCATCATTGCTTTAAGTTAAATTAGATAATGTCTGTTAGAATGTAAACCATCTTTTGCTTTAAAAAAAAGACTACGATAAATGCAATGGCTTAAGTTGTTTCTCATGCATCATTGTTGCAAATTATATGCATGCGGGAAAAAAAACAGCGTCACTATATTAAAAATAGCAAAAATAATATAAAGTAAACAAGTTGGGGATGTAGCTCAGATGGTAGAGCGCTCGCTTAGCATGCGAGAGGTACGGGGATCGATACCCCGCATCTCCATCACTTTTTCCCTCTATTTTATCTTTTCAACCAAGGAGTTTGGAAAATTACATATCAAGTCCTTCGACATTCCAATATATTTCATTTACACAGCTCAGAAAATAGAGATATGTTCTGCACGGGAATGGAACAATAAATATTTCTATATTTTGCAATTTGAATCACCATACCATTCATATTGTATAATTTTTTTTAAAGATAAATCATAACTGGTAGATCTACCATATACACACGATTCTTAAAAAAAAAAAATTCTACTATAGACACATACAAAGGTGGCAGAGACAGTCGGTGGTGAACAACGATTGTAGTTGGCGATGGACGATGATATGGGCAGCAAAGGTGGGTGGCAAAGGCAGCAACAAGCGGCATAAGTGGCCAATGAAGATCGGTGAGAGTCACTTAACAATAACAATGAGAGATTACAACTAATAGATATGAACATGCCTCGCCAAGTGCCGTGAGCTAGAACGATGGCTAGTAGAGGTAGTGGCGTTAACATATGAAGAGTGCTATATGGTAATTAGGGAAGGTTGTCGATGGATGTGGTTGTTTGAAGTTTATACTCGAACTAAAAAATATATAATGTTTTATATTTATTTGAGAAATAGTGTCGATCATAATTGTCGTTGTCTCGGATAAAATCCTAAAGCTTTTTGATTGAGCAATGGTATAAAAAAAGGGTTGGACCGGAACCCAAAAACAATTTCTAAAATTATTCATTTTTGAGTCAGATTCAAAACAAACTACTGAGGTCTTGGCCAAGTGGTATAGTCCCTCAATGTAAATGCTTGATGGATCTGGCATGGAGGACTTTGGTTGACAAAGGTCTTGGGCTCGATCTCTACTCCGCACACAGGCAGCCAAGACAACCAAAGATTGCATCTTGGATCGGTCCTTATGGAAGGGTCGGTTTTGATCCACAAAGAATCCCAGAGTAGGGTTAGCCCGACGAAAACAACCTTGGTTGAGTCAAACTCAAAATAAACAAACGAATCGGGCTTGAAACCATGCCCCAATTTAATTAGATGAAAACCCAAAACCAAACCAAAAAAAAGTTGGAACGAAGCGCAAAAAAACAATTTGGGCCGAATCACTTTCGTGTGTTTCATCATTCAAGCGATCTAACCAAAGGTTATGTGCCTTTTGAGTTTTGACTCACCTTGGCTGCTTGACATCAGCTTCAAAAATAAAAGAGAAAGAGTAAATTACTTGGTCTAGCATAATATCGTATTTTAACATATGAATTACTATTATTTTCCGAAAATATTATTTTTTTAAGTCAAATTATGGTCTAAATAGTGTTTAAATGTTATCTAAATTTGGCTCATATCGGGAATGCTCAGGAGTGAAGAAATATGCAAAAGATGATGAATTATTAAACAAAGAAAATAGAATTGATGGATAAAGATTTTAAGAGTTAAGTCTTGGAATAAATTTGTTGGGCTATGGTGCATGAAACACCCAACAAAACCAAAAAAAAAAATCAAATACATTTTTATCTTTGGGCTTGTGTTGAGACCACGTGAACTTGACTCTCATAAAAAAAAAGATTTTGCGGGCTATGGGGTGTAATGCTGAATAGGAAAAAAAAACTAACCGGGCCGAGAAGCCCAATTTGAATTCATGTTTGAGGGCTAGTATCAAAGGGCTTTTATATATATTTAAATTAGAGTTAATTGGTTAAATACTTAGTAATTTCTATCAATTTAGTTCTTTAATTTTAATAGTAGTGAATATTGTCCTTTATGAACCATTTTGTGGTGACGATAGTCTTTTATAACGTTGGTCGTTAGTCAACTCTATTAAAATAAGGTAAAATGATAATTTTACCCTTATTTTTATTATTTATTCATTAAATTTAACTTATTAATATTTATTATATTTCCTTATATTATTCAAGCTATTCAACTTATATTCAAGTCAGTCAACTCATTGTTCATATTGAAATGTTAATTGTCTTTTAGTACGAGGATATTTTGGTCACTTCCACTATGATCTTCATTCTCTTAACACATTTCCTCTTTCTCTTTATGCACACACCAAACAAAATTGAGGTCATAAAACAGAAAACGTAATCGGATTTTGATCTATATATAATCAAAATGTGAACATTTCGTTTATTGTATTTGTGGATTCTTACTCTTTCAAGAATCAAGTTTATGGTGAAGAAACCATAGACTCTCTCACGAAATTCCAATCATCCCAATTATCCATAACACTAATTTATAGTTTCCTTCGCCAAAAGTTTCACTACTTGCTACTTCCTTAGACAGAACTTACAAATGGTCACAAGTCCATTGTTGGAGTGAGCATTGGGCGGCAAACCGTTAATTTCGGTTTTATAATTTTCAAAACCAATGTTTTAGTTTCTATCGGTTTTAGTATTGACGGTTTCAAGTCAATGGTTTTGGTTTATAAACCGAACTCGTCTCTTCTCAACCTAACAGACTCATTTGCTTGATCTAATTTCATTTTTGGGTTTACATTTGTTATGACTAAAAAGGGATCGTAATTCATCACTTTAGTTTAATAAGATATAGATATTTTTCTATAACTATAAGAAACAAACTCTTAACTAAATTTAGAGAAATCTCAAAATATCACACAAATCATGAGCAGCACATCGTGATTCTCAAAATAATTAATAAACTAGTAATAAATTATTAAAATATATTAAATAGTTATAGCATTGTAAAAATATAGAATGTATTAAATATTTGGTAAGTTCGGTTTCTTATCAGTTTGGTTTTTGGTTAAAACCAAATCGAACCGAACCATTGGTTTTTGTAAATAATAAAACCAAACAGTCGATTTGAAGCGGTTTTGGTTTTATTGGTTCAATTTAAACGGTTTGGTGTTGGTTTTAATAGGTACATAATATAGATAATGTTCTTGATTAAAGACATGTATATTTACTAAATCTTTCTATAATATACATATTGTTATCAATCAAAGAGATAATTTCTCTAGCACATATGTCAATGAAATACGCTTCAAATATAATACATTCATAGATGATTTTGCTAAAATTATATTAGTCCTTTCATCGTATTATTTTTTACATTCTTTGTGTTTAATAAATTGTATACAATAATCATGTATGTTCAAACAAAAAACAATCTTATTAATATACATATAAATGCAAGAAATTTAGTTTTGATACAAATGCATATTTCTATGAGAAATTTGATAATATATATATGTATATAGAGAAAAGTTCAAACGAGAACTGTTTTTCGTACGAGAACTGCGAGAACCAATCTTAGCCGTCCAATTCCCACTCCTTCAATTGGATTGCCCACCTATGAATTTCTTACATGCACCTTGTCACACTCAATCCCCTTACGCTCTTCATCCATGAATTTCACTTACCACTTGAATGACTAAAATTGGTTCTCACAGTTCTATATGAAAAATAGTTTTCGTTTGAACCCTCTCCTGTGTATGTATATATATATAGGTAGGATCAAATGAGAACACCTAATATGAGAACTTGGAGAACAGTTTATAGCCCTTGAATGATCTTTATTTAATGGTTGATATTTATCTTGATTAATTAAGATATGTTGAATTTTAATGATTTGATTTTCTCACCGGATCTCTCCTCTCTCTCTCTCTCTCTCTCTCTATATATATATATATATATGTGTGTGTGTGTGTGTATGTGTGTGTGTTTGTATATATACAACACACTAACACGCACATATATACATATATAAGGGAGAATTCATTTAAGAACCGCTCTTAATGCGAATACAACGAGAACTAATCTTAATCATTGATTAAAATAAATCAATAATCAATAAAAATAACGGTGTATTAATGATGTATTATGAGGGGTATTCTGATAAAATCAATACTCGCTATTTAATGACGGTCTACTTGGACGTAATTCACGATTAAAGAAGTATATAAAAAAGCAAAATATCTATAGTAATAAGTTATTAATAAACACTAATTGTGACTACAAAACTTTGTTTAAACTATGATACAGAAAGATTTCTTCGGTATGTGTGTGCGCGCTCATATGTGTGTATTAATGAAATATTATTAAAATTGAAGTGGGAGGGAAGTAATGAGAAACAAATGAACACGTTACCCCACAGGGTTTCCAATCCAAGAAGCAAAAGAACATGCTTTGTGCTTATCCCCATCAGTTTCTGCTAAGAGTTTTGTTCACAAATCATTATCATTATCATTATCATACATGCCACCCACAATTATATGCACAATTGTTAATATCTCTCAACGATTATAATTATTTCACTACGATATATATTGGGTATGGTTATATATACAATCATACTTAACCATAAAACTCATAAACTATTTATAGTGATAACATGTGACAATTTTAAAAAGACTAAAATAAAAAAAGCAATCAAAAATGAAAAACTCACGTATCCTCACAAAAAACCCCTTAAATCCTTTTTTTTTAATTTCACATCAAATCTTTAATTAACCATATCTTCATTATATTTAAGAATTTTTACAAAAAAAAATTATACCATTCGATTTAGTTTTTCATTCTCTTTATTTCAAGACTAGACTTGATATATTTTTTAAACTTTTTTTTTCTGAAAACGCATGTGATCTTGAAAATGCAAATGGTTTGACAAATATGCAAATGCTTCGAAAATAAAAATAGATCTAGTAGAGAAACAGATGAGACAATAATGAAATTTCACCAACATCTGCATGTTAATTAATCCATATGCATTAGTGTTGTAAAAATCGGCCTAGGCTGCCGAGTACTCGGTGAGTACTCTCTTCTCGGACCTAAGCCGAGGCGAGTTGGTATTAATCGGCTAATTACTCAGTACTCGGTCAACGCCGGTCAAACTCGGCCTACTCGGTCCTAGGCGGCCTCTTCGGTCAAAACCGGTCAACGAAAAACCCTTTTTTTAACACAACGAAGAGAGAGAGAGAGAGAAGACTTATTCGATCCCTTCGGCCCGTCTTCTTCGATTTCTTGCTTGGATGTCATCATCATCAGGTCTTAATCGACCTTGCTAGCTTGCTGTGTTGACTTATCTTGTTGCTAGCTTGCTGTGTCGACCGTGTTGGATTTCATCGGCCCTTCTTCTTTGATTTCTTGCTCGGATTTCAATTGCATACCGAAGATACAAGTAGGCGATGAGCAAGAAAGAGAAGCTAAGAGAAATTGTACCCCATGCTTTAAATCTCATACATTGGATACACAGCTACACCGCATGTTTTCAAGAATTTTTAGGGTTTCGTAATTCCCTTTCCAGCCATATACTTACGTCTACTATTCAAATGGGCTGAGTTATTGACATTAACTAGCAATGTTTTACATGGCTTCATCAAATAATAAAATATGGTCAATCTTATATTAGAGAGAAAGGGAGAGATAAATAGAGAATAAATAAGTGGTGAAATCTATAAATTTCAAAATATCGTGAGATGTATACCTCTCGGTTTTTATAGTAAAAAGACTAAAAAAACATTAAAAAGCTCATGAGATTTTGCTTCATTCCTTTGCGAATTGATATATAGGTAAATGGCCTTATTTAGTTTCCATACTTATGATGCTATATATATTTGTAATTTTTCATATAAAATAAATAAATTATATATATAAATTTCAAAATTTTCTTTACAAGTTCCAATCCGATTACTCCCCGCATAAACTAATTACTCGCTACTCTCCAGGTGACCACTCGACTACCGTCTAGCGAGTTCTACAAAATTGATATGCATTTAATAAAATCTATAAGAAACATAAGTAAACAAGCATTTTCACATCAAAAATGCAAATAACAATAATCTAAAATGCAAGGAACAACAATCTAAAATGCAAGGAACAACAATCTAAAATACAAATAACAGCATTTTCACATTAAAAATGCAATCAACATCAATCTAAAATGCAAACAACAACATTTTCACATAAAAAATGCAATCAACATCAATCTAAAATGCAAACAACAACATTTTCACATAAAAAATGCAAACAACAACAATCCAAAATGCAAACAACTTTTTCACATCAAAAATGTAAACAACGTCATTTTCACATAAACATGCAAACAACATCATTTTCACATAAAAAATGCAAGTAACCTAGATGAAAAATGATAATGCATTTTGGTTATCATTTTCATCTGAGTTGTATTTTGGTTATCATCTTCATTTGACTTGCATTTTTTTGGTTATCATTTTCATCAAAATAACAAATGAAAATGCAATCCAGATGAAAATGCAACCTAGAGAAAAATGAATCTCGTGATTTCAAATCTGCATTTTCACATGTCCCACTTTTTTTCAAATCAAACATCACCTTCTTCAACCTTGTGATTTCTTTTTAGATCCAAACAAATGAAAACTATGACTAAAATGCAACCTAGATGAAGATAACCAAAATGCAACCCATATAAAATTGATGACCAAAATGCTACATCATTTTCATCTGGGTTGCATTTTAGTCATCATTTTCATCCGGGTTACATTTTTGTTATTGTCTTCATCTGGGTTGCATTTTCGTTTGATATAACATATATAAGATGAAATCTTCAACTCAAAATGTATATTGAATTTCATCTAGGTTGCATTTTCGTTTGATGTAACATATATATGATATAACTCAAAATGCATATTGAAGTTCATCTAGGTTGCATTTTCAAAAAAAAAATTTAGAAATATGAAAAGAGTGGTCTTGATTTAAAGAAGATTAAAAAAAACTAGTAGATTGGTATAAATTTTTTACTTAAATTCTCAAAACTTAATTAGTTATGACAAATTAAAATTTTGAGGGGTAATGTTTTGAGAGAAAAAATAAATGTTTTTTCTATTGTTGACTATCTTTATAGATTATAATTAATAAGCATATATAATAATTATAGAACTGTCATCAATTAATATTAGCCATTAATTAAGTTCATTCAATTGTTAGATTTAGTTCTTTAGGTTCTATAGATAAATGGTGATTCTATGTTGACCATATATATTATATATATATATATATATGTATATAACATTAGGGAGATCTAATGCGAACGGCGAAAGAATAAGAACGTTGTGAACGCATTTAAAATGGACGGTGGAACTTTTGTTTTAGCAGTAGTGGAATTCGTGGCGGTGGTTTATCTGCTTTTATTCTATAGTGTAACTATAGTTTAATTGAAGATGGTGCATCTTGATGTAACAAAAGTAATGTAGATGAGATGCAGTGTTTTCTAAAAGGGTTAAGATTATCTCATGTTGTGGTCAAACATGACCTATCATGGTCTCTCACAAACATGAGAGTGAGTCCCTTATATTAAGTTAAGAATGTGTCCTTTTGTAAGTCTCACCCTCATATTTGTAAGAGAACATGATGGTCATGTTTGACCACAACATGAAAGAATATTAACCATTTCTAAAAAGTGCATTAGTTTTTTATATGAAAATCAATACATTTAGAATAAAATCATTGAATATTGTCAAGAAACATAAGTTTCTTTAAAACTACTATATGTTGGTTGGAAGATTCAATTGTTTTTCATTTAAAAAACAACTACATATAGTCTAAAGTCATTGCATCTAGTTTAAAATCATTGCATCTAGTTTAAAATCATTGCATTTTATCTAAACTCATTGCATCTCAATGGTTGAAGATTGCTTCATTTATTTTTGCAGCGGTTCATCTCTTACAAGTAAAAAAGATTTAAGAATTACGATAATGTATATCAACAAGAATAATTTTTTTAGAGATGCATTGATTTATATTACATTAATATTTAATCTTTAAAAGAGCTATTATACTGGTTTTTAAAAACATATCTATGAAGCTTAAAAATTAATCTAAAAAATAGATGATAATAATTGCATTTATTTTAAAATTTAAAAAACAAGTATACTTCAATTTAATTACCTACAAACTTTGACTTTTGATCACAAGTTTCATTCCATAAAAACGCTCGCATGTTCGTAACAAAAAACCGTTCGCATTAGATACTTTCACTGTAACACTAACGTAGTAATGTAGATTTTGTTTTTTGTTTTTTTACAAGTACTTCTTGTTTATGATATATATTTGTTTTCTCGTGCATGATGATCATTTTTTTATAGTATTTGATAAAATTAAATTAAGGGTAAATAATATTAAATAGCATCATACTTTTTAAAAAAAATAGTGAGGTCGATAAGTTTTTAATATATATAATGGTTTTTTAACATTGACTATATTAAATCTTTTAAGAATACTCATGAGATCATATTATTATTTTTAAACTAGAAGTATCAATAAATTTCTTAGTATATTGTAATTAAGAACTATTATTTATTTTTTTTAACTTCTTAAAATCAATTCATCGCTATTTTTTCACACTAGTTTTTGGGATTGCGTTTAAAAACTGATTATTTGATTATTGTGAAATCGCAGATAATTAGTTTAAAGTGTTTAGGGTTGTGTTTTCAAAAATCAATTATTTGCGTTTTGGAGACTACAAAACGCAGTTTTGAGAATTTACTTTTGAGTTGCTTTTTCAAACTGATTATTTGATTATTGTGATTTTACCCTTTAAAAATCAATTAATCTACTTTGCTAAGCACTTAAAAAACTGATTATTTGATTATTGCGATATGAAGCAACATAATCAAATCCAAACACTATTGTTTAGTAGCACGTTCTCTTATAGCTGATTATCTGATTCTGATTATTAAAAACGCATAATCTATTTTCAAATCGCAATCCCAAACACCACGTAAGATTAAAATCTGGAAACATTCAAAGCCTTACTCAAATATGGAAATCAAATGTAAATGAAAGTGAATATGGAAATCGAATCTTCAAACTTTTATTAACATCTGGAAATTGAACGTAACTGATTTGAATCAGGACCTACATATCAAAATTGAATCTTTAAATATATTCATCTTCGAATAACGCTAGCAACGAGGGTAATGTTCCGGCAGCGGTTTGCAGTGATCGCATGAAAAACTCGAGATAGGCGGTTAAATGGTGAAGTTTGATGATGTTGCATCATTGCCTCGATGCTTTTGGTCGACGGCGAGTAAGGATTCGGAGTAGAGATGTGTGTGTTTGAAAGAGACAAGATAGTTTGTGTGTTTGTGCGCGCGAGTGGTTTAGTCCCTTTGGAGGAATGTAGGGTTTTGACCGGGTTTACCGGTTGAATGTCACAAATGCTTAGTAACGAAACAATATCTTAAACTATCTTACCTAGTTAAGCATTAATCATGTTTATTTAACTTAAGATTTGTAAATTATTTATCCCGAGCATTACAGGTTATTGTTATTTATTCTCACTCTTACACCTTGTTTTCGAGTTTTTTTTATGAAGGAAAGAGAATAATTTAGAAGGAAACTAAAAAAAAATATGTTCACAAGTTTCATTTAAAAAAGAAAAAGGAAGAAAAGAAAGGAAAATATTTACTCCCCCTCCCTTTTTTCTTCCTCCTTTTAAACTCGAGAACAGAGTTTATAAAGATAAAACTAAGCCAACACCAAAACACTCTCCTCCTTCCTCACTCTTGTTAAAACAAAACCAATGGTGATTCTATTTGAACTACCTTAATAATCTAAATTGATCTCTTGACATGACATATGTGAGTGTATAACTTGTATTAAAAATTATAATTGATTGATATGACATGTATAGTATATGAGAGGGAGATGATCCAAATAGTAGCACCCTAAAACTAATCAAATGCCTAAATCATTAAATCACTCTTTGATCTGATAAAACACGAAATTTCTATTAATTATTTATCCTCGATCTTGTTAAAATAAAACTAATACGCCTAAACACCCCCCTTACATCTAATAAACACAAGATTTTTATTATTTGTTTTGCATCCACATGATTGATATTAGCAAGAACAACTAAAGTAAAAAAACTAAAGTATAAAAGGAAAACACAAGGTAAAAAAAAGAAGAGCATTACCTGTATGCTCCCTGTTTCATATCAAATTTCACTAATCGTTTGATGGTGAAGAAGCCAGAGGTAGCACCTTTGATGTAGCTGGGATTTGATTATTTTGTTGAATTCCACAATTTTTGCGCTTACTCCCACCCAAATTTACAAAACAACCATCAATCTCTTCCTTTTTTGCACAAGAATTCCCCCCTTTTTCTCCCTCTATTTCCAGCAATCTCATCAAAAGCTTCTCCTCTGCATCTCTTAAGAACTTGAGTGTTGGAGGTGGTGAAGATCTCAGTCTGTTAATATCAATCTCAAACAAAGGATTCACATTCAATCCATGGTGATTAAATTGAAAACTTTCCAAATTTAGCAAGTGTGATCCATTGAATGGTGGTGAAGCTTGAGGGGTATCAAAGTGAACCAAAAGTTCACTCAAGCTTCTTGTTCTTGAACCCTTTCTACTTCTTTGTGATTCCATATCCTCTTTGGTTTCTTCATTAATGGTGGTCAAAAACCTTGGTGGCCCACAAAGATTATGCAGCCTCATGAGTTCAAGATCCAAACTTTCTCCTTCTGAATCATTTATAACCAGTTCTTCCACCAAACCAATGTCTGGATCTTGATAATTTTCTTGGGTTTTTGTGGGTTCTGAAGAATTAGGGGTTTTCCAGCAGGAAATGTAGGAGGAGAGGTGAGCAGGGGTATAATTGGAAGAACAAGAAGACAAAGATGACTTTTGGTTTTCAATGTCCATTCTTCTTTTCTTCCACCATAAAAGATAGTAGAGCTCTGCAGCACAGCCCAAGAGGACACACCCACATACAAAGCTCAGACCAATTTCCAAGCCACTAAAAGTTGCCATTTTTACCCTTTAAGAAATTAAACATCAAAGCTCCAAGTGACTATATTTTTCGATATCTTTTGATGTCTTTTAAGTTTGTAAAGCTAAATTGACTAACCAAACTCCATGAGATGAAGCTGGAGCCTAGAAAGGGCAAAAGAAGTAGGTGGTTCTTGAAATTATACACAAAAAGACAAGATTTTCTTGAATTGAAGTACAAATTGCGAATTTGGAATTGGGATGGAAGATTCTGCTTTTAAAAAAATCCAGAATAATCCCTTAATTAAACCAACCATCTTAAATTTTTTAAGCTACAAAACTTCACAAGAGCCAAGGAAAATGATGGGTTCTCTCACATGCGGGAAGAAGGCTTAAAAGTTAAAACTATGGCCAGGCAGAAATTGCAGGGCTTAATTACTAAATTTAGAGTAGTGATGCTATATTCGCTTGTAAATCACGCACAAGAAGTTGTATTTAGATCCGAATGGACTAGGTATAAAGAAAAGGATGTTAGGATTTTGATAAGAGACCGAGTTTAACTTTGTACACATATACACATACAATAGTTTCTATTTTGTCATTATCAAATACTCCATAGACATTTAATAACAAGAGGAATTATTAAAACATATTTTATATATATATATATATATATATATCACAAATCCATTTATTTCTTTTGTTAAAAAAAGATAAGAATTGAATTCTAAAATAATTTTTTAAGAAAAATATTAACCACAGCACTTAGGGTTATGATTAATATTTTCCTTTTTTAAATAGTATAAGTTATCATAAATAGCAGATACGATAAATTACACAAGATCAATAGGCTAACAATAGCTCATTATTATTCGTACTAGTTATTTTAATAACTGACATGTTAATGGTATTAACTTATCACTAGCACCTCATAGTAACAATTGTCACACTTTTATTTTAATTTTTTCTATATAACCTTTAAATTGTATAAAATAAAGATTAGATTAAAATATTTAAAAAAATGCAAACTTAAATCTCATATTGAAATAAAATACTACAATAATAAAATTTAAAAAAAAAAACTAATCACGACTACAATAAAAAAATCCTACTCGTAGGAATAATCATACTTTTCTCCAATTTTTTGTTTGGTAACTCGATTTTTCTCCTGTCACGCTCCAAAGCCCCTTCCATTTATAATATTGATTTGTTGATAAAATTGTTATTGTTGTCAATGTTTTTTTTTGTCGACGATATTATTAACACCCTTCTTTTTCTTTCTTCAATCGTTCCGATAAGGACAAGTGAGTTGGTTCTTTTCGTCCTTTGTTAATTTTTTTTACTTTAACACTGTGTTTCTGATGTTTAATTTAGAGAGAAAAGAAGTAATTAGGAAAGAAATAAAAAAATTGTGTTCCATAAATATTTTAAGGAAAGAAGAGAAAAGATTTGGAAGGAAAATTTGGTTAACTTTCTCTCCTAAACTTTCTTCTCAAAAGTGGGAAAATTTGAAAGGAAAGAAAATGAAAATCTTTATGATTTTTTGTAAGTGACTAAATTACCCTTATATGACCCTTTTTTTCTTTCCTCTACAATTCGGGAACACAAATTTATGTCTTTTTTTCTCTAATTTCAATTCATTCCAACTCGAGAATATGAAAATTCAAAATCATTATCCTTTTTTTTCTTCCGTCATTTTTTTCTTTCCTTACAGTGTCTCGGGAACACAATGTAAGAGTTTAAGTAGTATATATTCATGTGATTTTGAGTTTAATTCTCATCTCTTTTTTTTTGGGGGGGGGGGGGGGGGGGGGGTTGCCCAATAAAACAGCCCAGCCCAAATATACATGAAAAGAGACGTTTTGGGCTTCATGCTATATTAGACCCATCAGAGGGGCTCAATGATCAACCCAACCCTAGTGTAACCTAATTTGCTATTTTTAGTTCTACAGTCACATTTTATGTTAATTTTCTATGTACCAACTAATAATCTTACTAATGTCAAGATTTAAGGTGGTAAATGAATGGTAGAGACATATGTAAATTGTGTATATTTTTGTATGCACATGTATATATTATACTAAGACAAATTTTTGGTTAACCTGGTTTTTAACCAAGTAATTGTTAAAATTCTTAACCACTTTGATAAGTTCAACGAAATCCTACTATATATCAAATAAGATTAAATCATAGTTATAAGAATATTATATGTATGAAAGATTATAGAGATAAAAAAATACCGAGAAATCGCTGAATTCGTAATTATTTAATTCTATAAATCCTTCTGCTATCATGTTAATTGGGAAAAGTCCAATTGAGAACTGTTTTTTATACAAAAATTGCGGTAAATGTTTGTAGCATAATTAATGACTCATTAAAAGATGTATCTTGGTCATCTATATATTTATCAAACCTTGAATTGCGTCCAGATGAGCCGTCATCAATTTGCGGGGCTTGATTTTTTTGAAATACCGCTCATTAATGCGTCATTAATAAGCCATTAATGAATCATTATTGATCCGTAAAAAATTCTTAGCCATTAATTAATTTTAATAGAGTTAATATTAGATCTCGCAGTTCTCATACAACAAACAGTTCCTCAAACCCTTCCTGTATTAATGATCCAAAATGAATAGAAGATTGTAATTAAATCTGTAATGCGTCTTTTATAGCCATTTTGTCAAAGATTCCAAATCTTTTAGAAGTATATGATTTCCGGCTGTCAATTTGTTGGGGTGCGTTTAATTGTTGGTGGAAAGTGTTATAAGCTCAAACCAATTAACCTTTCTCAAATGGAGGAAAATTCTTGATAGTAGCTGTGGCTAACGAAGATGTTAATTACGCAGGAAATAACATGTTAAAATTGACGGATTTTAAGGCGATTTTAGATAACCTTTTGATTGTGTGGCTTGGAATTTCCTTATTAGCGTTATGGGGCATATTGGTTTGAAATAAAAACTAGTTTAATACTTCGTGTATAAACACGGGAATGATTAAAATAAATTTTAAATGTTGCTCGTATTAACATATATAGTAAACAATTGTAAATCATACAAAAAGTATCGTAATAATGAACATCACGAACATTATTTGTATTCTCTACCAATATGGTTTATTATATAGTAGATATGAATAAACGACAAATGTTTTTAATTAGGTTTATTGAAACACAATAATAAAATATAAATATAAACAGATAATATATTACTATTTTGCGCTTATAGTTTTTGGCCAATTTAGAAAATAAATAAGGATGATTAGTGGACAATTTTCTAAGAATAATTTGAAGCTATTTTAAAATAGATGATTTTTATTGATAAAAGATATTTTAAAAATAATTTGATGATGTCATAAGTATGTTCATTTAATATATAGTAAAGATGGTGCCACTAGTTACTAGATGTCTTTGTCATCTTCTATTTCTGTTTTCATAAGTGGGCCACGTACAAATGAATTCAAAATGGAACGTGGTTGTAGGCATGACGACCCATTTTTCCTCCTCCTATTCCTTATAGTGGTCAAAGCTCAATAAGTGAAGATAATAGAAGCCTCTTTTAAAGGAATTTTTAGATGGCTTTTTGCTTATGGATTCTAACAAATACATGTCTCACCTTCGGTTTGTAGATGGTTTCTTGTTTCTGGTTACTAGTTACTAGTCTTCTTTCAATCTATCGAATTTGGTAGGCATCCTGAGGTGTTTTCAAAGGTTTTAGGGCTTAAAACTAATTTAGCCATAGGGTGAAAGTATGTGATTTTGAGGTGGAATGGTTTGCAAAAAAGGTTAATTGTCTACATGACATTATGTCTTTTTAAATACAGGGCTACTCGTTGGTAATAATATGAAATGGTTATCTAATTAGTAATTAACTGTGGACAACTTTAGTACAAACTTAGTCTTTTGAAAAGCATAGTTCTCTTTGTATGTAGTAGAGTTATAGTGATTAAATTGGCATTGAGGGCACTTCCTATCTATTAATTTTCTCTATTTAAGGCACCGAAGACCATTATTAATATTCTTCAAGCAATTTGACAAAGCTTATTTGGGGCTCTAATGCTAATGGGAATCAGATTAGTTGAATGAATTGGAATACGGTTGTATCAACTAAAGAAACAGGTAAACTGGAGTTAAACAGCCTAAGGCAAAAAAAATTGGATCTATTTGCGAAATCGAAAGGGCTTTTTCTAAATGAAAAAAATAGTGTTATGGAGGAAAGTAATAGCTAGTTAGCCAAAACATTAAGAGATTGGAATGTCTTGAAGTTGTAAACTAAGTAGGTAATGTTTGGCTAAACATTAAGAGATGTTGTGACCCTACCGAGGACAATACTCTTGCAAACGAGTATAGATAAGAAACAATGCAAACAATGAAAGTATTTTGTTGGGTTACACCGACACTCAAGGATGAAAGGTAGGGGCGTGAATGCGATTGGAATGTGTTAAATTTGTTATAAGGTATTGGATTAAGAGCTTAAAAAATTTACACTTTATAATTGAACATTTTTAAAGTTTAAAAATCAAAATGGAATATGGATAAAAAAGTTTCGATCATTTAGATGGTAAGAGAATGAAGTAAAAGAGTTTTATAGGAGATAATTAAATCTTGTTATAACATTCTATAAAATTAGTTTTGAAAATTTTGAATACGGAAGTTTTTCAATAAATTTGAAGTTGATTACGTGTGCACCAATTTGAAGGGTTCAATGTCACGCCTGTGATTAGGTGATCACAATTTACAAGAACCAATAAAACTTAAAAGATATAAAAGTCAATGAATGTATGGAATATTTTGTGAATACTTGTACTCTGGATGAGGCCAACTCAATGATGAAAAAAAACAACAAAAAAAGCAAAACAATTAATTGGTCAGTTAACAACATTCACGATATCCAAGTAAATCAGATTTACTGGTATTATCATCACTTTAAACCTTTTTTAAAGTCTATGGATCATGTAATACATATAAGGGTTGCCTTATTAACGTAACACGCATATATATAAAAGAGAAAAGAGTACACTAATAATACCTTTTTTTAATTAATATATATTTATGAACCACGAGACTTATTTTTATGAGATTTTATACATCTCTTTCTATATATCCTTTTAGTTATTGAATCAAGACACGTGTTTGATCAAAAGAGGAGTTAAGAAGAAAGAATTAACCGTTTCAATATATTATCATATAATAAGTAGAAGGATAAGACGAAAGTATTTAATATATAAAAATAAAATTTATTAATACGAACAAAAAACAGGCTAGTTTCAAAGGCTGAGAACTAGCAGGTACAACCCATATTACAAAATAGATGGTCTATGCGGATATACATAAATACATAATTATCAAAGAGACCAAAACCCAACATGAACTTCAAACAATTGTATTATCCAAAGCTTCTAAGTCCATTCATCTAGCATGGGTGCTAAGCTTCCACATCAATGCAACATTACTTTTTTTCCATTCTCCTTGTCAACCCAAAAGTTTGTATAATTAAGGGTATGGCCCGCATGAACTAAAATCGAAAAACCCATAACCTGGAAAACCTGAAAACTATGGTACCCGTTGAACACTGGGCAGGTTTGGACTAAAAATTCGATATCCACTAATACCCACCCCGGCCAACATGCTTTTAACTTAGAGTTAATTACAAGAATGGTCCATGTGGTTGTCACTGATTTTCACTTTTGGTCCTTTAACTTTAAAAATTACGAAAATAGTCACTGTGGTTGTCGTTTTGTTTCACTTTCGGTCCTTTAGCCTAACCATTGTTAAGTTCTACCATTAAAAGCCACTATGTGCCTTGCAATATTTTGGTCTTTCTTTAGCTATCCTTGTTCCCCAACAATCTTGTCACTTGTGGTTCTCTATTTATTTTTTAATTAATTTTTTATTACTTTTAATTATGTTTAATATCTTATTTCATAAGCAAAACCGATGCAATTAATATTTTAATTATATTTTTTCATCAAAATATGATTTTAGATAATTCTTAAACAAACTTAAACCATAATCAAGTTTTCACATCAATTCTTAGTATTGATTCTCAGATAATCTAGAACAAATCAAATAAAAAAATAATACAAACTTGAATAACTTAAATCATAATCAAGAATCAAATTTAAAACCAAATTGATGAACAAACCAAGAACACATAAATTAAAAACTTGCAATCACAAACTATTTCTTCTCAAATAGTCAAATCTAGTTAACACCCACATTCGGTTAACAAATTAAAAAGAGTGTTTCTTCCCAAATTGATTTAAAATGAAAGAACCTATTTTTCAAGCTCCGGTCACACAAAAAGAGTTACCTGTGCTCCTTCTCTCTGTAAATTTCTTGATTTGTTCCCCAAATTTCAAATTTTTCGGCAGTGTTGTGGTGGTTCAGTTGTGGGTTCTTACCGTCTGAGATGTATTCCGGGTTCGATTGTGCTTCTTCCCCAAATCACAATCGTCGTGATCATGCTCATCTGTAAACCCTGAATTTCAGAACAAATTTAAACTTTTTCTATTTCAACAAAATATCATCATAAGTGTGTTTGTTTACATCAAAAGGCGGAAGCTTGTCAAATTTACAAAAGATGGTGTTACTTGTTGACCCGAATACACGACCATTAAATAAACAAAATAAGAATAATCATGTATTCCAATCATATCCCAAGGCAACAAGTGCTCCCCAAAAGCTTCTACCCGCCTCACTGGCATCATACTATTGCTTATCTGCGGATACAAAACATAAACACAAATTTTGTTAGCCGAAGCTAGTGAGTGTGCCAAAATCATTTAAACAGGTAAACAAGTCATCATATATCATAAAACAGTTATGGCATCATAAAACAGTTCACACAAGATGTGGGGGACAAGTCCACTTATACTTGTATGTTCCATAGGGGCCAACCATGGTCAACAAGTCCTCGTGGGGGTGTGTTCACATCTCCCGTCAAGGTGGGGGAAGCACAAAGCAGTCCACCATACAACGGTTCTCTGGAGTGTAAGCCCTGTTCACCAAATCCACTCGTGTTACCCGGGCTCGGTGGCTCGTCAGCCCAGTGAACCTACACGGTCATGATGGCTACTGACATACCCTCCACTCTCTGCACCGATCCCTCAGCCACCCGTACCTCGCGGTTCCCCCAATTGCCGTAGCCACAGGAACCTCTGTGTACGTCCCAATGACTAGGAACCCTATGGTACAGAGTTCACATCACAACAGCGGTCCGGACCAAGCACATGAACCCCGAAGGATCACATAGCACATACCCCGAAGGGTCACATAAACAGATACCCTGAGGGGTCACATAAACACATGCAAGTTATATACACAAGGTAACAACTTGCCATAATCCATACATAGCATAGCATACTTCAAAACAGGTGAATCATATATTCAATTTCATAAATCATTATCATAAACATGATAATATCAATTACAAATCACATTGATGCCGTACATATACATAAACATGGTTCATACGAAAACAGTTGATGACTTGCACATTAAAAGCATTTTTGGTATCTGTAACACCCTGATTTTCAGTCCAAATTTTGATTTTTTAAAAATCAATTTAAACCATATTTATACCAAACCCTTAAAATTTATTGCGGAAGCATCATGTCATTCTGGACGTATTTCAACAAATACAGCGTAATTTTTTAATAAACTTTTCTATACGTAAATCCCAAAACCTCTGGGTGTTACAGCAAACAATCTCACGACCATATACATAGAGTAGGAAATCCAGAATTACCGGAATGCAGTCAATCCAAACTAAGCCCCAAGACATCTACCCGCCTCACCAAGGCCTCTGTACAACCTGCGGATACAAAACATTTTTATACACAAAGTTAGCTATATACATAGCTAGTGAGTACAACCAAAAACATTAGTTTTATCAACACCAAGTCATCCTTTTACTTCTTTTGAAAACATAAGTTTGGCAATCAATTAAGCTTTTTGAAAGCATACACATAGCACATAAGGATGCGGGTCTGTCCATTGGGCCACAATGTATCCACGTGGTAGCTAGCCACGGTCAACACGTGCCCACATGGGGGATAACCACATCACCCCGTCAAGGTGGGGGATGCACGAAGTAGTCCACCATACAACGGTTATCTGGAGTGTAAGCCCTGTTCACCAAATCCACTCGTGTTTCCACGGGTTCGGTGGCTCGTCAGCCCAGTGAACCCACACGGTCATGATGGCTACTGACATACCCCTCCACTCTCTGCACCGATCCCTCAGCCACCCGTACCTCGGGGTCCCCCCAATTGCCGAAGCCACAGGAACCGTTGTGTACGTCTCAATGATTACGAACCCTATGGTACAGAGTTATATCACATAGTGGTCCGGACCGAAGCACATATACCCCGAAGGGTCACATAAGCACATAACCCGAAGGGTCACATAAGCACATACCCCGAAGGGTCACATAATCACTTACCCCGAAGGGTCATAAAATCTCATAGCCCGAAGGATCATATAATCACATACCCCGAAGGGTCATAAAACCATTTGCCATAAATGCCACGAATATCTTGCCATAAAGGCCAATTAATCCAAGCATACCCGCTTATCAATAAAACGAGCAAGTTTCACACTTTATATCACTTGAGCATAAATGCTCAACAATCAAAACCATATTTGGCATCTCAATGCCTAAAACATCTTTAGTGAAAACATTTATTTCATTTATCCAAAATCATTTCATAGTTGGCATCACAATGCCCAAAGTACAACTTAACTGAAAACATGAAATTCATTGACTCAGAACCATATCTTCTGTTTCAAAACCATATTCATTATTTCAAAATCAAAGCTTACTCCATCATGGGGTTTCATGTTTCAAAACGATTAATTAACCACAATTTAAACATAAACCATCTCCAACATGGAGCAATGGTCTTATTTTGAAAACAATCATTTAACACACAACTTAAATCGATACACAATTCCACATTCTTAAACCCAAAGGTTTCATAAAGCATTTATACTTCACAAAAACCATAGTATAAAACAATACATGGTTTACATATTCTGTAAGTTCAAAACTCATAAACAGTTTCAAATCTATAACCCGCATTTATAAAACAGTTTCATAATCCACATCCTTTGAATCATCAAGATTCATCAAATAATTGCCAAACAATCAAAACACAACATGATGACTTGTAATCTTATCAAACAGTTGGGTATCCACAAGGTGTACTCACCTGAGGGTGTGATGTGGATCACAACCCCATCGAAACCACGGCTCAAACACTTGATCACAAACCTATGATCACAAAACACAAGGTTAACTTACATAAGTTAACCAAAACAAAACTCTCATGAGTTCAATTCTATGCTTAAGCACTCTTTCAGGTCTTAAAAGACTCTCTTTAAACCTTTCTAACCAATAGAAACAAACCCCAACCATATACAAGGTCAAAAAGGGGTCAAAAACTAAATTTTGGCATGTACAGGGGCCCTCGCGCCGGGAGGCATAAAGCTCGCGCCGCGAGAAATTCTCTGGAAACAAAACCTTCGTAGACCGAGATCCTCGCGCCGCGAGCTAGCGTGAACAGTACTTTTCTGCTTGTTTTTCTTATGGTAATCGGCCAAACTCCAAAGTTTTCCAAATCCCACTTGCTTGCAGCATACAAGGGACTCAATAAACACCATAAAACTCTAAAATATCAACACATAGCATAACTTTGATGATTCCAAATTCTTATTTCATCATTAGGCCCAAAATTACCCATTTACTACCCTATTCACAATTTCATTACAACTCAACAAGAAATCACCAACTATAACAACCATAACTCAAAATCAAACATTAAAGAAGGTTTAGAACTTACTTAATTCATGAAACCCAACTTGGTTAGTATACTCCTTGCTCAAAGTAAGCTCCAATAAGAAGAAATGGAAGAACAAGCAACTAAAACCTTGGATCCAAGCACAAATCACCACTTTCTCTTGTTCTTTCCTTCTCCCACGTTTCCTCACTTTTCTTCTTCCAGAAAATTCTTTTCTTCTTTTGACCCCAATTGCAAGAGTCAATTGCATATATATATATATACACATTTTTCAATTTTGGCCCTTAGCCTTTCCTTCCTCTTGCATTTTTCACCCATATTTATTTATCCACATACACCACAATATATATATATATATATATATGTATATATATATATCTAGCATATTAATAACACCTTAACATCTAATTGTACCAATTTTACTTAACTCGCAATATATATATATATATATATATATTTTATAATTTACAAAAATTTCGGGTTTTACAGTATCCGCAGGGCACAACTCACCTGAATGAAGTGATGAGGATCACTTCCACTTCACCACAAGGCCACAAATCACTCGCACGACGATCCTATGATCATATCACAAGGTTAACTTAGTTAAGTTAACCATACAATGAAGTTACACGCAAGTATAGACTCAAAACACGACTTAAACGCTCATTTCGGGTCTTTCGGACTCTCTTTGGACTCCCTAAAACCATTAGAAACAAACTCCAATCAATTACAAGGTCAAATGGGGTCAAAAACAAGTTTTTGGACCTTCCAGGGGGTCTCGCGCCGCGAGACAGGGTGCCTCGCGCCGGGAGAAAATCTCTGGAAAATGACCCTTGGCCAAATGCATGCGTCGCGCCGCGACACTAAAGGCTCGCGCCGCGACGAGCCATATACAGTAATTTCTGGGCCTTTTCTTCTTGCTGCAGCTCCGAATTTCCCACATATTTTCCAATTAAAACTTATCTCTTCCATTTTAAACTCCACAACAACAACTAAACTACCTCATAACCATAACAAACCATTTCCAACACATTTTAACCACTTTTAAACACATTCAAACACCATTTAATCATCAATTAAACCCTTAATTCCTCCATTTTCATGTTCTTGAACTTTTTCTACCAAATTAACACAATTCCAACTATCAATACACCATCATAACATATAAAACTATTACCAAACTCAATTACCAACATCATAACCCCATTTGATCATACAAAACCCTAACTTTAGCCATAATCCCAAATTTGACCCATTAAACACAATAAACCCAAAATCAAACCAAGAATCACCAACTATAACATGTTTAACTCAAATCAAACATAAATTTCAAGTTAATACTTACTTGATTCTCAAACCCACTTGTTGTGTTGCCTTCTTGCCCAAATCAAGCTCAAAATGAAGAGATTCAAGCCCCAAAACACTTGTTTTCTTGAATCTGACTCAACACCAACACTTTGCCTCTTGATTTCTTGTTTCTCTCTATAGCTTCTCTCTCTAAAACCCCTCTCTCGATTCTTTCTTCCAGAATTCTCTTATTTCTTTCTTCTATTTTGATATTTATACACATATTTACACTAATGGTCCCTCTTCTTTCATCCTTATTGCATTTATTTACCATTTTTAAGTATTAACCACCTATGCATATTATATATAACATTTAAATAGCATTTATTCACATAAATTTACTAATTCCACACAAATTGGCAATTTTTATATATATTTTATAATTTTACAAAATTACGGGTTTTACATAATCACCGCCGATGGATGGTGCGTTGGTAGTTGAAGGACAAGAAAAGAAACTCCTTAAAAACTCAAATCTAGAACAAGCTTATAGCATAAGGATGTTGGCGGTGGTGGTTGGGAGATGACGGCGGCAGTTGTTCAACAAGGATGTCGGCGGTGGTGGTCTTATAGTCTTGCCACCGGTGGTGGTTAGATGGCGATGGTGGTGGTTAGATGGCGATGGTGGCGGTCTCTGGTTGTTAGATGGCAGTGATGGTGGTTTCTGACAGCGATTGTGGTTCGGATCTGGTGACCAAACAATGGTGTGTTAAGAGCCCAATGAAATGGCAATGATGGTGGTTCTGTTGTAGCCGGTGCTGCTTGTGGTGGCGGTGTCAATTGTTAGATGGTGGTGGCGGTTACTGGTGGTAAGAAAGTTAGAGAGAGTGTATGTGTGTCGACTGAGAGAAGGTTAGAGAGAGAGAGAGAGAAAGAAAGAGAGTTGAGAATGGATGAGGGATTGAGGGTTAGTACTTTATTAAGAAATACTATTATATAATGATTTAGGGTTAGAGTGTTTGGTAATATGGATAGGAGAGAAAATCACCAAACTACCCTCATGTGCCTTGCACATGAGGGCTTTTAACGGCAAGATTTAATGTCAGTTAGTGTAAAGAACTGAAACTGAAACAAATTAAGTGACAACTACGGGGACTATTTTTGTAATTTTTAAAGTTAAAGGACTAAAAGTGAAAATCAGTGACAACCGAAGGGACCGTTTTTGTAATTAACTCTTTAAGTTATATATATATATATATATTTGTTAATATGAAATAACAAAAACCATTACAAAACTTAAATTCCTCAAAACCAGCTAACTTACCTCTAGCAGCTTCATTGTCTCCCCCAATTCTTTTTTTGAGCTTCAAAATCAAGAGTTTGCAAACTTGCACGGTCGAGTCTCAACATGGAGCCACTGAAATTGATCAACAATGCCGACTTCAAGTCCATTGGTTTTTTTGTTTCTACGAGGCTCTCATCGAAAATCTGTTTGATTTCTCCCAAAGATTTATTCATTATTGTTGACTTGTTTCTACCATTTTTTTATGAATGTGAATTTGTTGAAAACAATAAAAATTAAAAATAGCTCAATTTTAGGGTAATTGTGACCCGAACCGTAGATACTCGTCTCCCTTCGGGTACCCATTGTCTGCAGTTTGGTTTCGGTTTGTAAAATTAGGTATATGTCCTGCAATGGCGGTTTGCAAAAAATCCACTACTCCCTAGGTCCCACCTTGTGAACACCCTTAGAATAACATAACTTGGTCTAATGGATATGAGAAAGAGGGAAGAGAGATGAGATAGATAGATCGAGAGAAGATGGGATGGGGGAAAGGATAACATTGGCTTGGGCAACCCAGAGGTGGTAACCCGAAGGGGGTAATTACATAAAGGGATGTAGCGGTGTTTCCTCTCAACCCAAGCAACCCAATGGAGAAGTCGAAGGCTTTGGGTAATGCCATATGCTTGGTCTAATGGATTGTGAGTCCAATTATCCAAAGATAAGTCTGCTTTTCACCCAAAAGGCCACCACTCGCTAGATGCAAGGAATGTGTCGTTTTTGTTCTCTATGGGTTCTTACTATTTTTTAAAAATGTTTCAAGCATCATGCTTAAATTTAGATATAACCAAGATTCGCACACTTCAAATGTTTTTATTTTAAATTAATTATATATTATTTTATTCTACTTTTAATATTATGAAATTTAATAAAAAATTATAAAACTAGATTATAAATCATTATAGATTGCGAAAAAACAAAAATCATAAGATTAACAACTAATTTTTATTATAATAAAAGAAGATTACATAGAAATAAAATAACAACTAATAAAATAATATTAACGACTTATTTTTTTAATTCATATTTTAACCTAATTGTGTCTTTTGCCCTTTTAACAATCTCGAGATTCTTGCTTACCAAACCCTCATTGGGTTGTTTTAGAAATTGTGACGTCTTTCGGAATTCTTTTTCTTCTTGTAAACGCAGTTTCCATTCATTCTGCTTAAGAAGTCTCGTGGTGTACTCATCTATTGAACTTTTGAAGCTGCCAAGATCCTTGAGTAATTGGTTAAATTCTTCCGATGAAACCATGGACGAGATCGAAGAAACCGCTTGTTTTCCTTTCTTTTTATCCAACCAGGAGTGCCAGTTCAACAAATTCCACCTCGTTTTCATCTTCAGTGAACTCCTCGATGAGGTTGAGCAAATGTGTTAGTGCGTCAACCATACAAAGGTGATGGTGGAACGGGAGCCCATTTTGAAGAAACTCAAAGGATCTTCCATGTGTGTTCAAGGACAAAGTTTGTGTTATAAATCCATCTATATTGTATATAAGCATTTTTCTTGATATCCCCGTTGCTTTGTCCACTTTGGCGGCTCGTGAACAAGTTGTTGTATATCCCGTTGAAGGCCACTTCTTGCTTGTTCAATGTTTTCCATTTTGAGTTGAGTTACTGGTCCGTACTGTGAGTTTTCCCATTTTCTTTGTGAAGTAATCCATAACACGGTTCCTAAAAGAAGTGTTTTTTTGCTAGTTTCTGACTTAGTTGTCTTCGAAAACATCGACCCACCACTTCGCCAAAGACCCAAAGCCACCTCCTCGTTTGAAGTCCATTTGGTGTTGGGCTCGGAGCCTTTTTTCCTGTTTCTTTGCATCGTGATCCGGACACAGGTTGGGTGTTAGGGACCTGTTTGTGTCTTGGGTTGAGTTTCCGGTATGGCCTTGACACCGTGTTGTGTCTCGGGTTAGGCGGGAACGAAGACAAACTCGTCGTATACCTAAACTCATTGCAGGCAACTTGGGTAGGAAAGTTACGATTTTGAGTAGGAGGTTGATTGTAGCCCATATTGTATCGAGGACTAGAGAGGTTGTAGGGTTGCAGGTGGAGCAAACATCGGGTTGGGTACATACATAGGTGATGTCGTATCAAGTCGGAAGGTGTTAAAACTCGGAGTCAGTTGACGATTTTTTTAGCGAGATGAGTTTGAAGTGTTGGAAGACGTGGAGGTGAAGAAACAGTGTGTTATATACATCAAGTGACGAAAGTTAAGTCCATAATCATGAATCACGATGTGCTTGCGACAATGGTCGGTCACTCCTTTTTGTAGATCGATCTCCAACTATTGCGATAAGGTGGAAAGTATGGATCAGACAACCATGGCGTATGGAAGTAGGTTAAATTACATTATATGACAATTGTGGCGTACATACGAGAGTAGACTAAATTTCAGTGTAACTTTCTTTTGTTGGTGGTATGATTTCATGTTTAGAGACCCCGCCTCTTTGTAATCTTCTCAACTCCTAATACAGTACAAATACTACTCTTCGCTTTAAAAAAAGATGTATTAAATGAAGGACGTATATCTTCACAGTTTAAAGTATACTAGCATTGTACTCGCGCAATGCTGCGGAGTCGAATAGTTTTTGTTTTATGATATGCCGCTTTAAAAAATGTAATGATATGTTATTCGCAAAATTCAATGTCACAAAAAAATTTCTTTAGCAACATGTCCCATTTTTTTTCAATTTTTCTTTTATTTGCATAAACTATTTTATTAATTTTAAAAATAAAATCTAAAAGACATTAAAATAAGGAAAAAAAATCATATTTGTGAAATAAGGATAAAGAAGTTAATAAGATATTAGAAATTATGTTGTTATGGGTGTATAATTATGTTTGTGTGAGAGTATATTTTAATTGAATAAAAAGTTAAAGTAAATTAAGAGAGAGATTAAATTGGTTAAAGATTGAGTGGATGAGATTAAGTTAAATCGAATGAAAGGTCAAGATGTTATTTTGATTGAATTTTAAAAAGTCTTAAAATTAAGAAGGAGAGAGAATGTTAAATGGTTTATATAGTAGTATAGATATTAGTGTCTTGAACTTAACAAGAAAGAATAAAAGTACACTTTCGCCCCCCTTGGATTTAATCTTGTGTCTTTTAGACCACTTGAAGTCTTGAACACAAAAATCGACTTTCAATACAAAGTAATACATCGTGTAAACTTCTTGCCCATAAACTTAATGTGTTTTAGCTAAACGTATAATAATTAATTAAAATACCTAATTAAAAACTTTAGAATTAAACTTGTGTACTTTCTTTTGTTGAAACGCATTACAAATAACAATCAAACTATTGGTTGTGTTAATTTCTAGAATTTTTTTTCATTTTTTCAAAAAAAAAAACTGAAAATTAGAAAACATGTTCACTTACACATTTTTTCTAAGAAAACAGAAAACTCAATCACTTTTCACATACTTTTTAATTTTTTCAAACTCTCATACTTTTATTTTAAACAACTTTTTTAATAAAATACTTTAACCAAACATGTTTTTTATTTTTTTTCTGAAAAAGAAAAACTCCACACATTCATCTAAACATGTTTTCTATTTTTTTAAAAATGAAAACTCCATTATTTTTCAGAAAAAAACAGAAAACGAAAAACAGAAAAAATTTCTCCTGCCAAACGCAACCTTAGGCTGCGTTTAGCAGGAGAAAAAATTTCTGTTTTTCGTTTTCTGAAAAAAATAGAAAACGTGTTTAGATAAAAATGTGGAGTTTTCCTTTTTCAGAAAAAGAAAATGAAAAACATGTTTGGTTGAAGTGTTTTCTTTGAAAAAGTATGAAAGTTTGAAAAAATAAATGTGAAAAAGTGAGAGAGTTTTCTGAAAAAATGTGTAAGTGAACATGTTTTCTGATTTTCAATTTTCTTAGAAATTTTTTTTTAAAAAATGAAGATTTTTCTGAAAATGAACGCAACTTAGTATTTACTTTTCCACAAAAACACAGGGGGTAGAGTGGTAATACATAAAAGTACAAGGGGTGTATAAATAATACTTGTTTCTCACTAGTTTTTTTCCTTTATAAAAAGAGTTATATTTTTCGTAAAGCCCATGCAAACCAAACAAAGCTAAAGAAATCAAACAATCTCACTCTATCTCTCTCTCTGCGATCATGGAAGCAGCCAATAGCAGCAGCCCTGAGGTAACAACTAAGGTGGTCGGCAAAGAAACCGCCGGCGCCGCAACGCCACCGTGCAGGTGGAATCCGACGAAAGAACAGATAAATATGCTGGAGAATTTGTATAAACAAGGAGTAAGAACACCAACGGCCGAACAGATTCAAGAAATCACAACCAAGTTACAAACTTATGGTCACATTGAAGGCAAAAATGTGTTTTATTGGTTTCAAAATCATAAGGCAAGACAAAGGCAGAAGCAAAAACAAGATCATATGTCGTCTTATTATAATCAATATCTGCACCACCACAACCACAACCACCAGCAGCCGGCGGTTATCTTTCCGATACCCCGTCATCCAAATGGTTCGTATTTTAACTTCATCTATTTATATCGTTAATTTCGTATTTTTTTTTCAGATTATATATATGTATTATATTATGGGTTTAATTACATGATTAAATGGTGAAGTTTTATTACTGTTTGCCTTTTCAAGGTCGTATATGCTGCAAGTGTCATAGTACTAGGTAGAGTAGAGGGCTATCATCAAAGTACGGTTTTCAAATCTTAAATCTAATCTAATTAGTTGTTAATATCTTTCTAGGGTAAAATTAATCTACATTTAACATCGACTATAAAGCTGGGGCATTAATTAATTGGTTGTTCATGAAAATTTAATTTAAATATATTTTGTAACTTAATATGTCCGGGTTATAATTATTTTACTAGTATTTTATTTTATTTCTTAATAAATAGTTAGAATTTTCATCGGTAAACTTAATTTTATATTGGTCTTACTGCTCGAAAGTTCATAATTTTTGTGACCATCAATCTAAAATATATATCTCTATAAACATTGAAAAAATGTATATAAGTAGATATTTTGATTAAGAATACAACATTAACCAAAGGGCTTGATTATGCTCTGTGGTATCAGATGTTCTTTGTTCATTAAAGATTGTGGGTTCTAGTAACTTAGTGAACAAAATAATATAGAATTAGATTAGGTTTAAAGAGCGTTTGTTTAATTGTTAGAAGTGATAATCATAATCTTACCATCTAAATATTGATTTCTTTTTATAGATCTATAAAAATATACCATACATTTTGTTAGTTATTTCTTTTACTTCCAAAATCTTTATTGCACTAATACTGTTCTATTGACAAACAAAATTCATTTAAAAAGTAGCAAATGTAACTTAATTTCAGAATGACATGATTTAACAAAAATGTTGTAAAATTTGTATTAAAAAAAGATTTTGCAAACTTGTGATGAAATTAGAGTTGTATATTATCAACACAAATACTTAGTGTTGAAAATATATATAAAAGAATTGGAAGTCAAAAGGAACAGTATCCAGTAGTGTGAGTGCATGGGGGTTAAACAAATTAAGTAGTACTTGTAAAATATTAAATGTCTGTCTCTGTCACAATTCATCTATTAGTTGTACTCTAAATGTAATCCAAAGGTTTCTGTTTTTTGTTTGTTTATGGGAGCTTTGTCAAATTGTTTCCACTCTGAATACCAACAACTTTACACATTTTGCCTGACATTTTATTGTTTTGTTTTCCAAGATTTCTTGTGTACCATGTATCTTCCTTCTATCAACTTCACAATTTGCAATTATTTTTGTGTACCTCCCTACACACCTACCCCCAAAATATCATAAAATTTTTCTAACTGGAATATATATATATATATATATATATATATGCAAAAGTTAAACGATAAATTATTTTTCGTACGAGAAGTGTTTTTAACGTTATTAATGACTTATTAATAGGGGTGTTTTGCTAATTTCTATTTTTACTCAACCGTAAATTTCGTTCGATTGATCGAGCCGCCATTAATGAATCATTAATGAGCCGTAAAAAATATTAGCCATTGACTTAGTTTAATCAAGGACTAAGACTGGTTCACGCGGTTCTCGTACGAAAAACAATTTTCTTTTGACCGTTGATTAAAATATATCAATAGCTAATAATTTTGACGGCTAATAATTGACTCATTAATGACTAATGATTAGCTCATTAATGTCTCATTAACGATGCATTAATGAGGAGTATTTTGGGCAAATCACACCTTCGCATATTATGACAGCTCGTCCGGACGTAATTCACGCTTGAGAAAAATATATAAACGATTAAAATACCCTTATAAATGAGTCATTAATGATGCTACAAATAGTTCTCGTACGAAAAACAGTTCTCATTTAAATTTATATATATATATATATATATATATATATAGAGAGAGAGAGAGAGAGGAGGATTCAAACGAGAACTGTTTTTCATGCGAGAACCAATCTTAGCCGTTCATTTTAGATAATGGAAGTCATTGATGAATAGTATGGGGGATGGAGTGTGGCAGGGTGCATGTAAAGAATTCATGGGTGGGCAATTCAATTGAAGGAGGGAAAATTGGATGGCTAGGATTGGTTCTCGTACGAAAAACAGTTATCGTTTGAACTATTCTATATACTAGCACAATACCCGCGCAAAGTGGCGGCTAAATAATTTCTACTCAATAACATGTCCGTTTTTAATAACGTAAGACTATTATATCATGCATTATAATGACATCGAAAATTTTTCGTTTGCATGTATCTATTTTCTTTCTCATGTTTTCATTTCTTTTATTTCTTTTTTCTTTATAACTATTTTATTAATTTTAAAAAACAATAAAATGAGAAACAAAAAGAATATTAAATATATTAATAAACATTTTGTTTTAATTACACGAGTCATTTAAAAATCTGAAAATGTCTATAAATTTAGGTTACGTGTTATTTGTTTTATAAGTTCTAGTTATACGTATTTTCTAATACTTAAATTAAAATATGTGTTATATGACAATATGTAAACTATTATTTTTATGAAGATTATTTTTATTTAATTTTTAATTTGTATTAAATATCATATTGGTTGAAAATTAATTTGCATTGACTTGACTTTTTTAAATATTATTTATTATGGAAGGTTTAGTTATAAAAATGGTATTTAGGAATCTAATTAACTCTATATAATAGTTTATTTATAGAGTTAAATAAATGGTAAATTAGTAATTCCAAATTACTTAAAATTAAGAGATTTCAATAACTTAAATGTTTTATAATATAGTATAGATATATACACACGTGTGTTTGCGTGTGTTTGTGTTTTATTTTATAACAAACTAAGTCAATTGATCGGGACAAAATGCTCCCTTCAGACTAATTAAGACCACCCTGTGTGTTTCTCACAAGTATAGGTGTTAAACAATAGCCAAGGAAAAAAAGAATTAAGATTCAAGTATCGCTCCGGTTTTTTTATTTTTCAAAACTAAGATTGAGTTTGTTATTGTTGTTGACCGGAGTTTCTGTTTGGCGGTGATGATGAAGTCTGATCGACCTTCTAACTTCATGTCCGTCATCGTTGTAACGGTGGCTACGTTGTTGCTGTTTTCTTTTATCTGGCAAGGCGGCAACAACAGCCAATATGATGCCGATCAGACTCCATAAGGAAATAATTCCGGTTAGATCATCAAGGTTTAGTGATGATTCAATGTTGCGAATTCAGTCTAATGGCTACTCCTTACATTACTTTAATTGTTCAAGTAACACAAAATTTGTCACCTACTTTAACCTGTTTAGAAAAATGAGATGCTATTACATGAATTTTGGTTCCTGTTGAACCAAATTGATTATTATTGATGGGATGGTTTAGGCTTTTTTTTTACCAAGTATAGTACTGTTTCAGTGAGAACTATGCATCAATCAGTTTCTCTTGATTTTTTAATTATTTTATTATTATATAATATAAACTGTCCTTATTTTATTTAAAATTTTCTTTTTGTAATATCTCTTCGATCAGTTTTATATGGTCAATGCTACGTGCCACAAGGTGACCTAGGGTTCTACACTCAGTACCCAAAGATGATAATACCTTCTAGTGCCACATCAATCACGAGAAGATCACCACGGACTGCCGCCAAAACCAAGCTGTCTGCCGGTGCCGGAGACCTTGCCGGAGGTAATAATCAGATCAAGTCAAAATTGGTCAACGGAAAAAACTACGGTCATCAAGAAACTTTGGAACTTTTTCCACTTCACCCTACTGGGATATTGCAAAAAAAAGAAGCATCGTCTGCAAACAATGTTAACGTTTATGCTTTCTCGAATGCGTGTGCTTCGGGCTCCTCTGATTGTTCGCAAGACCAACTTTATTTTGACTTTTTCTCTAATTAATTGGTGGTATTATATATTAGTCTATTACAGTTGACATGTGGAAAGTCAAAATCGATCTAAGACAAATGATTTAATCTAATTTCCAATAACATGCACGCATGCAAATGTTGTTGATTAATTAGCTAGCTTGTGTTGGTTTTGGTTTTGTATATTGTAAGTTGGCAAAAACAAATATATATTAATTTAAGTGGGGTTTGGAATTGGATATATACTCTTTATGGTTTAGCATAACGCTTTTATGAGTAGTTTTGGGGAGAATTTTTTGAAGTTCTGTGTGTTTGTAATAACGATGAAAGAATTGAATGATCAATTATATTTTATTATTATGTTTGTTTTACATACAGAATAAAATAAGTCATTCAATTAAATTGTATTTATACATATAATGAAATTTATGTTAAAATAATCATTACATACATCTTTATAGGAGGAAATATTTCTTTTATTTATCTATTTTATTTGAAAATAATATTTTTTTTATCAAAATTTTATATTGTATACACACATTCTAATATGTATTTTATTCTTAATTAGTTAATAATTTAATAAAAGTATGTAGATCTATAATTTATTAGATAGAAAGATTAAGCATAAAAAGATTTAAAAAGTTGGTTAAGATCGTTATAGAAAGTATCCTTTTTAGTAAACTTTATAATTAATTATTAAAATATTTTTAGTATCCTTGGATTATTTTTCATTCTAAAAATATTTTTGTTAATATTAATAAAAAATTAGATTAATTATTAAATTTCATTCCATTTCATGATGGATTGAGAGAAAAAAACACCTCGTTCCCATGGAATGAAATGAAAGGAATAGCATTTTTATGCAATGGTTCATTTCATTTCTGCATTATTAACAAACAAATTTTTTTCATTAAAATGGAATGACTTATTTTATTTTCTCTCTTAATCATGTGTACCAAACACATTACAGGGAGAATGCTATTCCTTCTCAATCTCAAGTTTTTATTCCGTTCATAGCACTCGTTTTTTTTTCATTCCGGGGGTTAATGAGATGAATAATGATAAATGTGCCCCTAATTAGTTTTACCACTGTCATCACATTCTATTCGAAAAAATTCTTTATATTTTGGATATCTATATTTTTTACTAGCCACGGTGAGCCCATATTTTAATTTCTACTCCATTTAAAAACATTTCTTTTATATAAATTTGCTTTGTTTTGAGGTTTGTATCAATCTCAAAAGAAGTTAGATAAATTTTTGGTTTCTAATTTCTTTTATATATTTTTTCTCTTATATAAATTATCTTTTATGTATGCTGTTATAGTCGAAGCTAACAACATGATTAGTATATTTATAACAGACTAATTTCGCTCTAATTTTGCTTTCTGAATGATCGGTTCTTTAACTTTTGGTTAGCTGGTCATTTAATACATTATTAGTATATTTTTAAGATTTTTTTTGTGTACGAGATGATTGCAAATTTGCAATCATGACTCCTCTTACATTGAATAAGAGGGAAAAAATAGACTAGTTGCATCGGAAGAGAAAAAGAAGCAATAACTGAGATCTGGTTTCAAATTTTAAGTTATATCTATTTTTTAATTTAGGGACATTTTTGTTAATGTTTATTTATTTTATTCCATTCCCGTGTCTATTTTTTCTACCAAACATCATGTAGTAATAATCCATTTCATTCTAACAATGTAATCAAATAAAATAGTAATGACTCATTCCGTTACCTCGTTTATTCAATTCCTTTGTATATTTCGTTCTATTGCTATCCCTTTTCGTCCAACCAAACAAACATTTATGTTTTAATTTTTTGTAATCTTTTAATTATGTATGTACTTTACCTGCTTTAATCAACTTTTACTTTAGATAAGTTTTTATTGTAAGCATTTTATACAAAAATACGTACAGTAATTGAAACATCAGTAAGACAAATAATTTAATATTATCGAAAAATCATAAAATAAATAAATAAAAGAACACAGCATTTAAAAGTAGTGTTTTTCCTACATAAAAGTTCAAGTTAAACGAGTTGGGCCCGTTGGATTAGGGTCCCGAAACAGTCTAGGATAGGCCCAAATTGAATTCTTGTTCGTTAAATCGCGCAAGTCTTTGCATTTATTTTACACAATACAATTTTTAATGCATCTTATTTGTAAGATTTACACTGAAATAATAAAATTACAAAATGATTAGAATGAAAAATAATCCAAGGATACTAAAATTATTATGTTTTTGTGCCTTTTATTTTTAGCAAAAACAATAATGAAAATTTTGGTTAATTTATGTTAAACCTCATAATATAATGTTTTGGGCTTTATATAAAATTCATCAACTTAAAAAAACTATAGCTCTTAACTCTGGCTGGCCCCCCAACCCGAGCAGCACACCATCCTTGTAAGGAGGGCTCTGGCTGGTTTCAATTAGCATGGGTTCTGGCACTAGTTGCTGGTCATGCTTTTTTTCTTTTTTCTTTTATTACTCATTTTTCTCTCCTTTTAATATATATTTTATAATTAATAATATATATGGGTTGGTGTGGGTTGGATGTGGGAGTTTATAGTTAGAGAGGGTTAAAAGTAAGAGATGATGTGGATGCTAATATGATAGTGAAAAACTATAGAAAACTCCGGAATAAATACGGATGATCTAAGTAGAAGTCAAATATCCATAAAAAAAATTATCTAGACTAAAGTTTAAAACAATTTTTCGTATTTAGACCACCAGCATCAAACCCAACTTACCCCACTGCCACATCAGCATTCACATCATCTTTCACCTTCAACCCAACTTACCCCACAAACCCCCACATTCAATATTATTCAACCCCATATTAAATATTAATAATATGTATATTAAAATTAAATGTAAGAGGGAAGAAAAAAAAGAAAAAACGAAACGGGTTCCGTAACCCAATCTCCACTTACCCAAAGTGATGTTTTGGTGTTCCCATGTTACCCGATAAAACCCAATTTGATGTTTTGATATTCTCATATTACCCTAGCAATCGGGTTCCTTGCCGATGCGGTCTTAAAGTAAAAATTATGAATTTTAATTCTTAATCTTTGCATCTCTTTGCTTTTGGTGACGTGGCAGGAACTTACTGGCTGTTGTGGTTCATCCCACTTCACACACGTCGTTTCCTCCAAATTATTAATTATTAATTTTTATTATTTCTCATCACACAAAAACTGGATAACACGACACGAACTCTTTCCTTCTTCTCCTCATCTTCTCAAACACACACATGAGAAGGTGAGTGAATTGCAGAGATTGAGAGAGCTTCGAGCAATTCGTTAATGGCGAAATCTCTCATTTCATCTCCGTCATCCTTCATCGGAACACCTTTCCCCTCACTATCTCGCCATGGACGCTTTTCTCCAAGGACTAAGCTTATATCCACCAGAGTCAAATTCAGCTTCAACGGAATTCCTCCGATCGACGCCGGCGTATCAGTTGATTTTGCCTCTATCGTTAGCCGCGCCGAGAGTCTTATGTATACTTTAGCTGATGCAGCTGTTGCTGTTGATTCCGCTGCTTCTGCTTCGGGAGACTCGGCTTCTACGACGGTGCAGAAGTCCGGGGGCTGGTTCGGTTTTATATCCGATGCTATGGAGGTCGTTTTGAAGGTAGATTCTTGGAAATAGTCTGGTAGTTCTTCACTTCTTTTTAAGAACTCTAATTTTGTGAACTCGCTTAATATGTGAGGGGCTAAGGGGGTGTTTATCTGTGCCCATTGATTAGTGATAGCGTTTGGATTTCCGTTGAATAGTTAGCTTTCATGACATATGAACATAGAACTTTCAGCTTTGGTAATATGGATCATAGGTGAGGAGTGGTATTTTGATTTTAGTGATATATATTTTATTAGTAAATAATACGTTAATGGCAGAGAAAATAAGTGATCCGATATTATCATTTCATAATCGGTTTTGTGGAGAGTGGTATGGAACTGATTATCTGATACCAAAATAGTTAGATAATCAGTATTTTAATTTAATTGTCAAAACATTGAAAACTTATTACTGCAATTTTGATTTGAAGTCATAACGATCAGATAATTCCTTCATTAAACACTGAGCTTCAATCACATGTTCAGAACTTAGAAACCATTTTGTTTATGTCATAAATAATATCTTATTTATGTGTCTGCAGTCTGCTTGTGTAAAAGATCATATTCGACAAATGATTTATCTAGTTTTGTTTGATCTCTTAATTTGACTAGATGTGTTGTTTTCTCAGAGTTTAAATTGAGTCAATTATGTTGATGTCAACTTGCACTATTTATTCCAGATACTGAAGGATGGACTATCTGCCATTCATGTGCCATATTCCTATGGATTTGCGATTATATTGCTTACTGTTATTGTTAAGGTTGCAACCTTACCGTTGACAAAGCAACAGGTACCCTCCTATCAAATATGCTTTATTCCGTTGGGATATCTGTCCTGTTAAATTTCCAAATATATCATTAGCACATGCCCACTTAAATCTCACTGCTTTAAGTTATTTTAATCTAAACAATTTATGTACTACTATTCCAGCCGTGAGCCGTGTCATATCATTCTTCTTCTCACTCTTATATGGTCTTCCACTACGATTTGTTTGATGAATTTACTTGTTAAAAGGTTGAGTCCACTCTGGCGATGCAAAACCTGCAACCAAAGCTCAAAGCAATTCAGCAAAGATATGCAGGAAATCAGGTGCGTCATTATAAATTGCAGTCTTGTATGTTAAACAACTTAAACTTAAAAAGAAAAATATTATCGGTTGTATGCAAAAGTGAACATATCATGTACCAGATGTCTTTTGTTCCTTTTTTTTTTTGGTTACTGGGAATAGTGGGGATAACTTGATTTGCCTTGTAATATGTTGCGCTATAATGGAGAACTGATGTCATAGATTTGAAAGGGGCCTAATTCATCTAAAACTAATTTAACCCAGCAAAGAGGTGGAAAATGTTACTAAACCAACAGTAAAAAACTCAAAATTTGAACTATAATAATTTGATGGTCATCTGGAAATCCACTATTAGTGTTTAGAGATAGGGCAAACAAATGTAAAGGAATGTAAGATCCCCAGAAAGCAGTCTGAGCAAACATAAATATATAAAGTTATAAACTAGGATATTTTTTAAGAAGACTTGTAATGATTGTTGTAAGATGTTATAGCTTTAGTTGCAGAGACATTTGGAAGACAAATCAAGCTTGAACATTATAGTATAAAAAGCAGTTATAAAGATACAACCATGATGTTGTTTGAACATCGAAATTTTAATGAGAGGACCATTCACTAATGTCCCAACCCTACCCCACCTTATCTCTCCCTTTCTCTCTCTCTCTCTCTCTATATATATATATATATATATATATATACACATGTGTGTGCATGTGTTTGGATATATGTATGTAATTGTGTTAAAGTGTTTTAACAATATTTATATCCTTTCAGGAAAGAATTCAACTCGAGACATCGCGGCTATATAAACAGGCAGGGGTCAATCCTTTGGCAGGTTTGTATCATGGTTGAGGATTTCATTTTGGTCAAAGTGTTCTATCAATTTATTGTTCTCTTACACTAAAATATAAATGCTCCTCTTTCTATAATAAATTGACACCCGTGTGTAAATTACAACATTTGATTTTTATGCAACGTTTAAGCAAGGTTTTGCCTTCTTCTCAAATATTTAAAAGGTGTTATTTGCACAAATAGAAATGCACTCTCACTTTTTTTACCAACCATAGCAGTTTACTACTGTATTTTTTTTCTCAGATTGCTATAACTGAGAACAATTACAATGCAAGTACGTTGCTATTTGGAGCCAATAACCCTATTCAGAGTAAATTAAAATGTTGAACCTGAATGATGATAATGGGGAAATTAGTAACTTATAACGTGGAAACTTCTCAAAAAAGGAAATGTTGCAGTTCCATGAAACATTCACAAAACATATTAGTAACTTAGAAGTGTTGATTTATCTCTTGAAAATAAATTGTTGGAGAGCCAATAACCTCTCGAAAGTCTATTATTCTATCTTTTCATCTCTTCTTTTTTATTGTCAATTTGATTTGTATCAAATTGGTATCAGAGCATCTATTCTGGGTAGAAAAACCAAAAAATCGAAGTACTGTTCATCCGACGGCATTGTTCATGTGGCAATTTTCTTATGACATCTTAGTTTGATTAGGGGCTACCACTCGGATTGTCACCATCACCAAAGTTTCTAATTTGGAGGCTGAGTTCACACATCGTCGAACCGATGTCACACACTACCATAGTGACACAGAGAACCAATTCAAGAAACTGGAGGAGTTAGCTGCTATGAGAACCGAGGCCGAACAGCCACATGCAGAGATAATTAAGCTGCTAATGAATCGGCTGCAACATTACCAGCTGTTGAGACCAACAAAACGCCACCCATCTCGGTCAGCGTGACACAGCCACCCAAGGTTCCATTTATTTTCGATGAAGATGTGTATCCACTACCGTCATCCCATTAGGAAGCGAGTGCTACCAAGGGTAACTTTAAAGCTGTGAACAACGAAGGTATTGTCCATGCTCCTGGAGAACTTTTCTCTTGCACAGGGATGGGAGGCTTCCCTCCACGGGGAATAGTGTGCCAACAACAGTTCCTGTTCGGGGAAGGAAAAGACGGCGACTTAGAGGAAGGAATTCTGATGTGGGAAGCACAACAAAAAAATACAAAGTGTGATTCTGCTTTAGGGAGGAATGGGTTCTCGTATGGGCCTAATTGTAAATTGATACCAAACAACCAGCTTAATGGGCCATTATTAAAATTAAAGATAGATGCATGGCATGATGACCTCGGTGGACAACCATGGGATATATCGCGGCGTGGGCTACAAGACAAAGATAATTATATATGAAATCCCAGAATTTGGTTTGATCTTGGCCACACCTTGAGGACAAGGTGTTTTTAGGGGCCAGACTAGTAACGATATGATCCGGATGTAACTATTGATAGAAAAATATATATATTATTATCTAGATAAGATTTGTTAGTTAAGATTTATTATTTAGTTGTTATATTTAGATAAAGTTTATTTTATATAAGGATTAGGAGTTAGAGTTATTTTAGGAGTAGGTTGTTATCTTTTACTCTTTTAGTATAAACAGGTTATTAGGGTTCTAATCTTAAATATGCAGAAATTGATTTGGGGATTTTAATCTTTAGGAGTGTTGGTTTACCTCTCGAAACTAAACCGTTGGAGATTTAATCGACCTCTCGAAAATCGATTATTTCATCTTTTCTTTTTTATTGCAATTTGATTCATATCACAAAACAGATTATATTCCACGAAACATTACAAAATAGATTATATTTCATTGTTTGCAATTTTTATTGTATTTAGGTGTAAGATAACTGTTATTCAACGATCAGAATTACCTTGAACTGATCAGTTTCATCGTTATGTATATGAATTTGTACAAACTTCTTATCAATTTTATGTAATGCCAGGATGTTTACCTACTTTAGCTACAATACCAGTATGGATAGGTTTGTATCAAGCACTTTCAAATGTTGCAAATGAGGTATATACTCTTGAACCATTATTTTCCTTATGTAAAAGCATTGTATTGGTGAAAAAAAAATTTCCATACGTACCCTCTGTCCTAAAATAAAGACAACTGTTTCTTTTTTGGGTTGTACCAAAATGAGAGTAACATTTTCTCAGGTTTTAATCCATATTATAGGATGGAGGGAGTAGTTACTTTATTTTAAGTAATTTTTTTTTATTTTTTTAGCGAAGCGTAAGGATTGCTAATTTATGCAACTGCTTTTCTTAAGGGACTATTTACGGAGGGCTTTTTCTGGATTCCCTCTCTAGGAGGACCGACGACGATTGCTGCACGACAAAGTGGATCAGGAGTTTCTTGGCTCTTTCCATTTGTGGTATAACTTAAATATAACATATATGTGTGTGTATGTGTGTTCAAGTACGTGTAAGTGCGTGTACTTAACACAACTCTTTTTGTCTTGATTGTAATCAGTTTTGGAATTCAGACATGGGTTTGACCAATAAAGTCAATTTTTATAATTAACGAACCAATTTGGATTCAGAACTAAGAGTTCGTGTAACTCACTAACTCAGTAAATAAATATAATTAACATGAAATCACTACATATTACAATAGGTAGATTTATTTAAATAATTGGTTCCCATTATTTCTTTAATTGACAGGATGGTCATCCACCACTAGGCTGGCATGACACAGCAGCGTACCTTGTTTTACCTGTGCTTCTTGTTCTCTCTCAATATGTATCAATGGAGATCATGAAGCCACCCCAGGTGAGAACTACCTATATATGTATATGTATATGTGTTTTGTATTCTATATTTTATAGTTCATAATTTCATATTTCCATGAATCCTCATTTTCTTTCATGCTCCAAAATTGTCTTGCTTCTGGCAGACTGATGATCCAACTCAGAAGAACACGCTTCTTGTCTTCAAGTTCCTTCCGCTCATGATTGGCTACTTTTCTTTGTCCGTACCATCGGGATTATCAATTTACTGGTTAGTTTCACTTATTCATTACTTGTCATATTGCTTTACCCTACTACCACAGTATTAGAAATTTAAAAATCATAGTAGATGCAGTATTGCCTACTGTGAAAGTTCCATTGAAAGTCTAACTTTCCCTCAGGACATAGATAATGGAAATCATTGGTGTACTAAATGTGGTTCAGTATAAAAATCAAGTTTCTCCCAGTTATTTGTAGTGGAGATACTCTTCAATGAGAAGAATGCCTCATTTTTATTCATTTAAATTGATCACATCACTATAAAAAATTTTGCAGTAAGAGGTACTCTTTCATACTATGCTGAAAAGTGTATACCCGTATGTGATAAGATGTAAAGTCGAATATGCTACAAAAAGTGAGTTGATAGTGTTTTTTTACTACAAGTATAATACATGATACTTTGACCTATATAATTAGTGATTCCTTGTAGATTGTTTACAGGAGTAAATTATAAATATAATGCACTATCTTAGTAAATCTGTAAATATAGTTGTTAAATGTTTATTTTCATATATTTAGTATCAATTAATGGTAAATGATTGGTACCCAAGTACCCAGGTACCTAACAGCTTCTTGTTATCAGGTTCACGAACAATGTGCTGAGCACTGCCCAGCAAATATGGTTGAGGAAATTGGGAGGTGCAAAGCCTGTTGTGAGTGAGAATGCAAGTGGAATAATAAGTGCAGGCCGTGCAAAACGATCATCTTCTCAACCATCTGAGTCTGGTGCTAGGTTAGTCTTTCTCTATATTTTTTATGACACAATTTGCATTGAAATGTAACCAACTGTAATCCAATTTCTATCTCAGGTAAAGCCACCTTTTTTTTGTTAGGCAATGATATCATTGAACTTCCAAATTATTTGATCAAAACCCTTGAACTTCCAAATATTTGATACTTGGTAATCCGTTCATGTTACATCATAAATGATGGTGTAACATGTCGGTAAGTTTGTATGTGTGTGGCTGTGTGTGAGTGAGATGGCACTGAAAAAGTGGTGACATGACAAGGTTGAAGATTACCTTAAATCGTATTTTTGAAAGTTTAAGGTTTTTTTCTTTGCAATTTGTCCCCTTTTTATGGATTGTATTTCTTATAGTTAGAAGTAATTTGCTGACAAGAGTGAATTGAAACGCGAGCAGGTTTAAGCAGCTAAAAGAAGAAGAGAAAAGAAGAACGAATAAGGCACTGCCTGACCAAGATATTGAGGTTTTGGCATCTACATCTGAGTCTGAAGATGAAACTGATGAAGAGACAAAATCCACGGTAACTTGTGACAGTTTATTTTCTCTTTATTCACTTGGCTTAGCTAAGGTGGCTTTCTGTTTCCACTCGGGAATCAATACAAGTATAGGGTGTGTTTGGTGTAGGGGTGTGGGAATAGATGTGGGGGTGACAGATGGTGTTTGGTTAAAGGAGATGTGTTCTAAATTTGGTTATCAAATACATAATATTAGGGATTCTCAAAACCCACCAAAGATGGTGGGTTTGAAGATCAATTCCCACCCTTGTTAACTAATTCCATTTCCACTTTACAATTCATATTCATAGTGACTCAGATACATCAAACCAAACGCCACCTAAGTTTGATACTAGGATGAAATTGGGAATGGATTCTAAATCAAACCTTTTAGGTGTGTATGGAGACATTCCCAGTTTCATGGGTATCCGCCATGTTCCTTCAAATCCCTACTCTTGAAGCATGTGTACTGATACATTGTAAAATCCTTACCCTTATATCTAGATTCTCAAACCAAACACCATCTAAAGCTTTGTTGCAAGATAACCATGCAGTTTAGAACTAACTTGACTACTTTGCACCATTTCAAACCCATGTGTAGATTAAGGCTGCAAACCAGCCAAGCTTTTATCGAGTTATTCGTGCATGAACTCGAGCCTAAAAATGAGCTCAAAATATATAATGAGCCAAGCTTGAGCTTATAAGAGCTCGGCTCGAGCGCTTTTCAAGCTTTATATAATATATAAATGTGTATATAAATATACATAAAAAAATAGTTAAAAGCGTTTTTATTGATTAAATTTATGGGGGTTATAGTGATGTAAAATTGAAACTTATGTTTAAGTTTTGTTAAATGTTTATACACATTTAAAATTAATTTTGTTATTTAATATAGTTTTTCATAAATTTGGAATAAGTTTGGTTATTTAAAAATTGTTTTAGAATAAATATTCGAACTTTTCGAGTCGAGCTCGAGCCTATCCTAAATCCTCTTCGAGTCGAGCTCGAGCCTGCATCACGAAGGCTCGTCGAGCTATCAAGCCGAGCTCAAGCTTAGCCTAAAGTACTCGAGCTGAGCTCAAACTCGGATCGACTTGTTTGCACCCCTAGTGTAGATGCTAGAATTGGTGGGTTTGGGTTGAAAGTTGATATGAGTCATTCTAGTACAGGTCAAAACAGAGTGGATTGAGTTGGTTGGGTTATATTTCTTTTTCTAAATAACTAGTGCATTGATTATGACTATAAAAACAATATTACAGTAATAATAACTAATTTTTGAATTAAAACGATTTAGGAGATTGTATGCATTAAAAGTATACTTCTGGCACTTTTAAACCCATTTAACCCGTCCTCCTTTAATCTAAAAAACTTCTTTAGACCTATAAAACACGATTATCATCATCATCAATCTCTCTCTGAAAAAGATAAATGCCTTAGAGACTCGTATATTTTCTAATGTTGCAAACAGTTTAGAAGAAAATGCTTCAAAACTAAATCAAACACTTGAATAGAGATGTGAATTTGTAAATTTGTCGACTTATATCTTCTAACTTCGTAAATCCGAGTAGTTCATGCAATTCTTACCAGATATTTATTTTCTTATCTGATCCTGATTCTCATAAATGAATATGATATGCCTGATATATAACTTATTTTATATAATTATGAGTTCAAAAACTGATTGAGAAATTTTCACACATTCAGGAGGTCTTGGAAGAGGCTTATGCTTCTAGCAACACGAAACCCGTCCCAGATTATTCTGGACCAAGGAGGAGTAAAAGATCAAAGAGAAAGCGTTCCGTATGATACGAAATACGTGTGTAGCCTATTTTTAAACCCTCTATTTTGTAAAATTCCATAAATTTTTAGTTAATATATAGCTGTCGATTTCCACCGGCTGATTTACATCGTCTACTGCTACCAACAATCATATGTTTTCTAGGTAGTGTTTGCCGTTTGGTATAACTGAATCAGAGAAGAGAAGAGATGGGAATATGGAATGAACAAAATTAGTTTGTCTTTGTTTGATCATTGATGCAATGAAATGCACCATTCATGAAAGAATGTGATTTTTTTCACTGACATTTTTTTGAAAATAATTCAAAACTGCATTAGTTCAATTGTTTTCCATGAACAATTAGAAAATACATTTATGGGCAACTTATTTGAGGTTTTACTAAATTTCTATAATGTTTGCTGGACAGATGCCATCTAACAACAATTTATGATGTTAAGAAAAGGAATCAAGAATATACAATTTTTTCCTTGAACAAAAAACTTCAAAACAAGAAACTCTTTGGTGAAGCTTGTGAAAATTGTTGACCTGTGGAGACTGATATGCCTTCTTAACCTTGTTACTTTTACGAAGACTTAGTAGTTTAGTCCTACATCAGAGAGAGCGGGTAGCTGGGTAGCACCTACGGGCTAGTGTACCCAGCTGCCCTCCATACATTTCGCCAACTACGCCTCCCGCCCTTATGGTTCTATTCAAATCATTCAGTTGACCAAACAAACTCACAAACCGTAATCATCAAGAACTCAGAAGGTAAATTCTTATTTATAGAAGTTATTAGAATCATGAGGAACTGCCTAAATGCTGTTACAATAAAGCCAATATATAATATAACCCAACCCCACCATTGCTAATTTACCTATCTTCTACAGGCTCCATGAAATAGAAAACTTCCATAATAACTTATCATCATCTTTTTACAATCAGAATGGCCTCAATTTCTCTAACTCAGGCTAAACTTCTTTCCTTGAAAAAAAAAACATTAGAAATTATTTCTGTTCTTCCATTTCTACTGAAGAGTAACTGCATCATGACATCTATTCATCTCCTTGAAGGTGGACGATTGTTCCCTGACGGATTTGGTCCGGATGGCTGTTTATTGACCTTCTTCTCTTCCTGCTTGATATTATAAAAAATTACTCGGACAAGCTACGCTTGAGGTGATAAAATGGTTGGGTCGACAGGTTGGATAACATCTCAAAATGGGTAAATGCGAGACTGGTTTTGCAATAAAGACTTATGTATATTCTTTTCTTGAGTTCTATAAGTAATTATAAAAAACGAAAATATATAATTATAATGATAATCTAATTGTTGGAATAACATGATTTACGAGGCTTATGTGATGTGATTATCATTTAAAATGTTTTGGTTTTTCCTAACGCCTAAATTTACTCATTACCCAAATTGACTGATTTATGACCCAAATTTTCTGGTTCCCAAAAGAGCATCTCCTGATAGTCATTCTCAAAAGTAAAGAGATATATATCCTTTTACTAAATCTTGCTAGCCATCCTTCCGTTTACGTGATCAGTCAAGTGTCAAAATCAAGAGAGAAATAAGAAAAAATAATTACTGAATTAGTATGTTTCACATGTCATAACTTAGTGGATATTACGATATATAGTAGGAGGAAATATAATTTTTCTTCTTGAAATTGGTCGGACACTATTTTTTTACGATTTGTGTTTTGTAAAATCTGATAAATTTCCTTCAACACTATCCAAGCTAAGAGTTCTGATAATGGCATGAAAAGTTTGATGGTAGTTTTCTCTTGTCACTTGCCTGAGTAAAGCCGTATATGCTGCCTGGTTTTGAGTTATGTCGAGCTGACCAAACCTTGAAATCAACTATAAATTGGTGAAGCAAAATTCAGATAAATATAATTATTAAAGGTAGTAGAACAGACACGTAAGAAGGTGTGTTTGGTAATTAGTCCAAAGATGTTTAACTTAAAGGGGGTCATTTTTGGTGCAATGAAAGGTTGAGCTAACCCACAAACATTTAAAAAATATTATTATAAAAATAATTTATGTTTTAGATAATAACAACCATGAAGGATATATGCGTAAAAAAAAAGACACGGGAGTACTGTTAACTCATCCAACCTAATTTACCTTCCCTATCTTGAACAGCGTTATAATTTGACATTTTAACCTATTTGACCCTTAGATTAACACAACCTAAATTGGCTAAAACACAAGTAAAATTGGTCAGAATTGTCTAACTAATAATCACAATTGTTTGACTTCCCGAGGCATACTTAATGTTTTTGTTAGTATGGGACAACATCTCTTAAATAATTCGACTTATGGACGAGCTAGACTACTCATTATATAAGAAAAAAGTAACGCTTTGACTAATAGAAATTACTTTTAGCCTATTAGTAAACAATTTCGTCCTAACATTTTTAACTTCAAAATGGAGAAAATTCTTGAAATTTATTATAAGAGTGAAGAAATGGGTGACCACATTTTTTATAGAAAATAGTAGGTTAATCAAGAAAAAAAAGAAGAATACATCAAACTTGAATAAATTAGGTAAGTAAAGAGGTTTACCATAAAAGTCAGAAACAAGACCTTAAATATATATATACCTGATGTATTTGCATAAACTTTGGATGGCGGTGCATGGTGCAATGGTGGAAATAGAAGGATCCAAATTAGGAGAAGATGAGATAGAATCCGTAGTTTCTTCATTTTCCGAATGTGTAGTTTCAACTTAGTGTGATGAAATAAAAGATAGAAATGGGAGCTTGATTTATGTGTGATAATTGGACTTTATATTCAACCCCTTGGATCCTTCAACTTAGTGTGATAATTTGACCAATGATCTCTTGGCCTAGTGGTTAAGAGGGAGGTGGAAGACAAAGCCTTTCTAGGAGGTCCTGGGTTGAAACCCAGATAAAGACGTTTAATTACTAACTTGGCGCGTGACTTGGGGCTCGCATACTGCCTTATATGAATGTCACTATAGACCCAGCCCACTATCATACTAACATAACTTCGCTGTTAAAGAATATATATATATATATATTCAACCCCTTAAATATTCTCTAGTAATCATATTTTTGTTGAAATTTGTGCTGCCAATTATGTAGCTCGGCACCCAATGCCATCATTTTAACGCAAAAGCTGTCCTTGTTTTTTTTAATTGTATATTTATGAGAAAAAAGTGAATTTTAATTAATTTTGATTAAGTGAATAGAAAGATATTATAAGAGGATATAAAAATGTAAAAGTTATTATTACCTACATGCAGAGTAATGAATACGACATAAATATTTTGTACTACAATAATAACTATTTAGATAATAAAAAAGGAAAAAAGATTTATACAAAAAAACTCCTTGGCAGCAATAGACGACGGATTTGTGGCCAAAGTCATCACTCAAGGGGATGACAAGGAAAAGAAACGCGGCTATGGCCAACCATAGTTTAGTTGTGGCGGCAAAGAGGCAACCAAACGGAGAGAGAGAAGATACGTAGAAAGTACCGTAAAACTCTGATACCATGTATAATGATGAAAAATCTCATAAATATTTTATATTATAATTACAACTATTTATAGTGTATAAGGTTACAAAAAAACCTAACGAATCCTTACTCGTCTATACAATTAAGCCGGTCATCATATACTACGTTCTAAACTTTTTTATGGAGTTAGATAAAGGTTTAGTAAAAAATAAAGATAGATTCTTTTATAGAAATTGACTTCATTAATCCATCTTTTGTTTATTTTAATTACCATGGGCGATTTTACAGTTATCATCTTAGTCGCTATCACTATAACTGTGTAACATGTAATAATTAAAACGCATGGATCGAGTTGGAGATGCATCGATCATATTCTTAATTTTTCTGAATTTTACTAATAATAACTAACTTAAATGATACCTACCTGTTTAATTAATTTTAAGATATTAAATACCACATTTCGGCCTATTTGACATTTTTATATATTTATGTATTTTTACCTGTTATCAATTAAATATTTACATCACTTTGTTTCTTTGTAGAAATTATCAACTGTATGCTATGCAATTCCTTCTACTGTTTAGGGGGTGTTTGGAAATTAGGATTGTGTCATGTTAAATTTCGATTCACGTACTTGGCTTAATAAAAAGTAATAGTTATTATACAAGCAAAGACAATACATTCTGTTTAACCCGTTTAATAATATGGGTTCATGGGTCATAGATGGATTGATGAATCATAAATAGGTTGGACAGTAATAAACAGCCTGCAATCCCGCATGTCATAAACCGGTCGTGTTCAATATTTTAAACAAAGTCTTGAACATCAGTTATGTTCGAAAAAAGAACATTATAACTGCAATGAAATTCGTACAAAGCGAATTTGTAAGTGATGGTACGAGAAAAAGAAAACAAAAGGGCGATTTGAAATTTTGTATTTACATTTATTTATATAAAAGGGTTGGGGTTCAACCCGTAAACATGTTTCCCGACTAGACAAGCCTCGTTTATTATACGAGTTACAAGGATCAACATAAAAATTACTCGAACCCATTTAATACTCGTCTATTTACATATTTGGTTAGTTTCATATTCAATTGCCACCCTGTTCCTAAACACCTAATTATATGTAATGATTTTATCCACATAATAAATAATCCTATAGTTTAGTATATATATATATTTCTTTTTGCGATTGTGTGTCGATTGGGCGTTGACTTATTTTGAACTAATCATTTATTAATCAATAAAATTCAAGTATCGTATGATTTGTGTCGGAAGTGCTGGTACACTGTCGTCGGCGGGGGCCATCCCGTAATGATTAGTTAGTTGTCGACGTACGGCTTTGGCTACTTTTCGTTTTTCTTTACGTTTTCTTTTGGTTTAGACAAAATAATTTTGTTACCTCAACATAAAAATAGTGCCACGTACTGCCTTAATTCTATTTCATGTTTTCTCTATCCATATTTGTGTTTTGTCGATTTATGTTTCGTGGTGTACGTGAACAATCTAGTGGTAGGTGGTGTGCAAGTATTAAAGAAGTATCGTGTTCAATTCTCATTAGGTAAACATTTTGAATAACGTATAATAGTATAAGAAATGTTTACGAAAAAAGTTAAGTCGAGTATATTAGAGTGTAACTCGACTTTTACAAAGTGTATGTTAAAAACAGAAAATCTTTTTTTAAAAACAATTAAGATCTCTAAAAACTAAAAGTAGAGGTGTTCTCAAATTTATTTAAGAAAAGGGAATGAAATGAAGGGATAAGAAGAACTTAGGCTTTATTTACCTTAAAGTTTTCCCTTCTAAAAATGAAAAGATTTGAAAGGAAAAAATTCCCTCCCTTTTCTTTTTATTTTCTCTCATTCTTAAACTTGAGAAGAGGAAGAGAAGATACATTTTTTTATATACATTAAATACAAGTTAAATATTTGTAAGTTTTGAGAAAGTTCTGGGAAATCATGTTTAAAACAGTTACTCTATAATCTATTTGAAATGATATATGTTGAGATTTGAGAACAATATATTAGAGAATATTGGAGATTATGTAAAGTTGAGAACAATTATTTAGCTATATAATATAAACTATTTTACTATCAGTTTTTTGTTTTAGTTGTTGATATAATAATTATTGTTATATTATTAAATTTTATTTATATATAAAAATATAAAATTTGTAAGGATCTGGATCCATGGTGTGGTCTAGAGACAAGATAAAAAGTACGAAATTAAGGGTGTGCTTGGTTGGGGGTTTTAAGGGTAACGAATGGGAATGAGAATTACAATGATTAACATTGGTTGGTTAGGTGGAATATAATCAATCATTACCCATTAATGGGTAATGAACCATTCCCCGATAAATTTGGGGTATTGGGATAATGAATTCAGGGTAATGGATTCGGGTATGTGTTTGTCTCAACCGACTATCATCGGCATCACCAACCACCACTAATATTGCTACCACCATGCTCTGGCGTCACCACCACCGGCCGAAACTACCACACCATCATAACTCGTCGCACAATCACCACCTCTACTGTCTACTGCCACCTCTACCCCCATCACCACCACCCGTCACAACCATCGCCACATCAAACATCACTTGCCATCATCAACTAACATCGTTGTAGCCACCACTAATCATTACCCATACTAGTTGCTACCACCATCATAACTTACTATTGCCATCAACACCGTTGCCATCGCTGACCACCACCACCATCACTACCACGATAGACCTACTATATATATATATATATATATATATATATATATATATATATATATATATGTGTGTGTGTGTGTGGGGGGGGGTTGTGTGTGTATGTGTGTGTGTAATGATTACCTATATTAACCAAGCAATATTAATAATTGTGATAATACTAGGGAATGATCATTACATTCTTTTGTATTCCATTACCCTTTGTCATTCTCATTCACCTCTATGGCTCTATCTAACCAAGCGGCCCGTAAAGCATAAAAAAATGCAAGGGATGTTTTCATGAGAAGTGTTTTATAAACCATTACCGGCATTTGTCACCACCGATATTTGCCATCACTAATAGTCACCGACACCGACTCTACCTCTACCATTGACCATCGTCACCACCGGTCACGCTGTCGACCACCGACCTCCACCACCAATCACCGCCACCACCGGCCACTCCCGACTTTAGTACCGGCTACTCTCACAACCACTAACTTTGCCTCCACCACCGGTTGTCACCACCATCACCACTCAAGAAGATGGTCATGCGGGACAGCGGTGCTGCGGTGGCAGATGATGGTGAACTAGTGATGATAAGTGATGGTGACAGACGACGGTTGTAGTGATACGATGCTATTTATTTAACTATAATAATAAGAAGATTGCTATTTTTTCAAAATATAATTTGTTTAACTATAATTATAGTAGTAAAAATAATAGAAATAAAGTAAATGTAAATTTCTGCGATATACTAATTTTTTAACGGTTTGTTTGACCCGAACTTGTATAATATTGCTTATTATAATTGCCCTTTTTAACTAAGACATGTTATGGCCCGTTACATCTTTTGCGAATTCTAATTTATCTAAAACGAACAAATTGTATATTGGTATTGTGATCATTTGAAAGAGTTTCATTCTAATTCTTTTGACAATTTTTAACTCGATCAAACGGAAACCACACGAGAAGAAATATAATTTCAACTTATTTTCGAACAATTAAACGTAAAATCATCCTAATTTAAGAGAAAAATAATATCTAGAATAAAAAAACCTAAAATAATGTTAAACAAAAATATCGAAAAAAATTAATTAGGTTTTTTATATAAAAAATAACATCGTCTTAATTAGTCTATTATGTCATCCACCTTGGTTTGGCCATGATTTCCAGGTTGACTTGGGGAATGGCATGATTTTGTCGAGACCCAAAAGGTAAATAATGCCATGTTACTTGTTTTATGTATTGATATTTGATAGTAGCCAAAGGAAGGACATAAAGGAAATGGCAAACAGAGAACCACAATATATATTAATACAAGTAAAAGTTCAAACAAAAACTGTTTTTCGTACGAGAATCGCGAGAACCAATCTTAGTCGTTCAATTCTCCCTCTTTCAATTGGATTGTCCACCTATGAATTCCTTACATGCACCCTGCCACACTCAATCCCCCCACGTTCTTCATCCATGAATTCCATTATCCAAAATGAATAGCCAAGATTGGTTCTCGCAGTTCTCGTACGAAAAACAGTTCTCGTTTGAACCCTCCCCTATTAATATATATATATATATATATATATATATATACACTAGTGGGGTACCCGCGCAATGCGGCGACGGCGAATAAAGAAGATGTTGTGATGAGTTTTGTGCAGAATAATCACAAAGAACTAATATGAGTTTGTGAAGATTCTTTGCGAGATGAAGATAATATGAGTTTGTGAAGATTCTATGCGAGAGCCACTTTGAAATTAAGAATTAAACTGCTAACTTTGAGTTATTTGTGTTTCAGTTTGTTAGAAGAGTTTTGTCACATGGCTGAATCATGAAGTTGCTGATTATATATATGTATGTATATGTGTGTGTAATGTTTCATAGTTTCAATTATTATGTAATTGAGTTAGAATGCAGTGTTTATAAATTTCAACTCTTTGACTTTTTCATTTGTTTGGTGTTTGTGAAATCTCTTTAACTTGATTTATTGAAAACAGAAATTTAGGTGATCTCATGAATCAAAAGTTAATATTAAAAATATATGATTAGACTTAATTCAGTTATAAGTATGGTGATCTCATGAATCAAAAGTTAATATTAAAAATATATGGTTAGAAATAATTCAGTTATAAGTATTGGTTTAAATTCATTAATTGTTGGTTATGTTTTTAATATTTATTTGTTTAAATTCATTAATTGTGGACTTAAAGGAGGGGTAAATGAGAGGTATAAAGGAGGGGTATTTTAGTAAATTTACTCTTCTTAAAATTAAGAGTTTTTTAGGTGGTAGATGCATTATATAGGAGTAAGATATATATATATATATATATATATATATATGGTTTAGTTCATCAAAATGTATTCAACTTATCACGTTTTGTCATTGTGTGTATCGAACTTTAAATCTATTGTATGTATTGAACATTTACTTTGTCGTTATTGTGTATATTAAACTTTCTATTATATGTAGTAAACTTATACATTTTTTTCTTTTTTATGTATCCAAAATACATACAATAGCAATAAATTAAAAGTTTGATACACATAATAGAAAGTTTTAAAATTTGATATACACAATAGCAAAACGTGACACGTTTGATACATTTTGATAAATTAAACCCATATATATACAAAGAGAGAAAAATTTATTTAAAAATTATTTTTATTGTAATAATCGCGATAATCATTATAAACCAATCAATTACTACCTTATCTTAATTAATTAATATAAATAAAAAAGGGCAATATTGAAAATTAAAGAATTGTTGGCGGCATGCGCTGTAGCCACGATTTGCTTTTTAAAGTCTGTGGCAAATTAATTGTATTATATAGTAATGTTTTTCTTTGATTTTTCTTTTTTATATGTTACACGAACTATTTACTTTTTATTTTATTTTTTATCTTCTTTTTTATTTATTAATAATGGCAAGCAAATTTAATAGATACAGATGAACAAAAATTAGATTTATGATAAAGTACCTTCTTTGATTAAACAATCTTGATTACACTTGTCTTTACGACAATCTTGATATACATCTGGAAATATGAATAATTGGAAATCTAAAGACTTGGAACATCTGGTAGTAGAGAATTTGAGAGAGGGTTTTGAGGATTTTAAGTGTGGCATATCATGTTTTAGAGTAGAGTGAGAAGTGGTGTGTTTTACTAAATCTTCAATCTCCTTTTATAGACATCTAGGATAATTGTAGGTTGAAGATATCCGGTTATGGACTTCAAACTCATTCTTCATTTTGCTTAATTCCTTTTGTCTTCTTCTTATAATTGAATAGTAAGCATCTTTTGAAAAGTTGTTTGTCATGACTTGATAATGGAGCATCTTTTCTTTTTAAAAAGCTTCTTGATTGAACATGCTTTTGTCTTGGCATAACATGCTTCTTGTCTTGTCATATTTTAGCATCTTTACTCCGTCTTTATTCTTCATGTCTTCATGAACCTATTTGATAGACTTTTCATTTGAATAATAAATTCTTTTGAAATACCAAAAATGTATTTCAAATATTTGAATAATATAATTTTGAATAATTAAAAGAATTTGTCTACAAAGACAAATCACCAAACTCACACAACACAGTTACATTGGAAAATGTTTATTTTGAATACATCATGAAGTATTAATCATAAAGACTAAATTCTGCATATGGATCTTGAGCCTCTTGAATAGAAAATTCTTGGGGCAAATCTTGAGTAGAACTTGTGGGAGAACTTTGCTTTATTTCCTTAATCAGTCTTCGAATTTCTTCTTTTGAATCTGCAGTCATAAATTGTTTGATTTGTTCTTCTTCATCTTCTGGACTTGGAGGTGGAGCAATAGAGGTTGATGCTCCAAAATTAATTGAATAATAGTTTGATACTCCTTGAATAGTCATTTTTTCAAGTTGTTCGGTGGGAAGTTTATCCCACCATTTTACTCTTACTGTCCTTTGTAGTAACGGTGGGGATGTTCCATTACCAGGAACAATCATGAAGGTCCATGAAATAATCCATGGGATTTTGAATAAAATGGTAAACTGTAGTAGATATTCAAAGTCGGGAATATCTTGAACAAATATTTCTTTAAATTTGATAAATCCTTCCTTAACACGATCTGGGAAAGTGTCAATAATATTTCCTAGAAATTTGAACCATTTGATAAACCATCTTGGATAATTGTGGTCAAAATTTTTATCAAAGAAGATGAACCATGAATGGGAATAGCTTCTTAGATAAAGGAAATTGAACCAGGCATCTTGATAGTCATAATAGTTATAAGAAGGATGTTGGGGAAAGTTTGAAAGGGTTTTATTGGTATGTGGTCGAGCCTTCCATTCTTGAATAGACATAATATGAAATATTTGAGCTTTGCTAAAGTCTATTTGAAGGGGGTTTGACGGGCTACGATTATGAATAACTTTGATAGATCCTGTGTCTATTAAGATGGCTTGATAGTAATCACGTGTTTTTTGAGTATCATTGATAAAAAGAGAATCTTTTGGGAAAAGAAAATCTGTTAGAATATGAAAGCCTTTAGCTTGTAGTTCTAACTCATAATCTTCTAGTATCTTAACTATTTGAAAATTTGGGTTGAGAATATAAGAGCTGTTTTTTGGTTTTGATGATGGAGAAGGTATAACTGGCTTTGAGAAAGGAGAGATGGTAGAAGCGGCTTTTTGAGGAGTAATTGGAGAAGATATTGAAGAATGTGGGGGAATGTTTGATGATCTTGGTAGAATGGTAACAGGTGTGTTGACTAAAGATGAGTACGATGGGTATCTTTTTTGAGGAGTAATTGGAGCAAATCTATTTTGAGTAGGAATGATGGAAGAACTTCCACTTGTAAATGGGGAGATAACTAATTTTTTCTTTTGATCAGATGTTTGAGTAGGATTTTGAGAAGTCATTTGCCCTGTAAAAATTCTCTTGATAAGAAATCTGGTAAAGAGTTATCTTTACCTTTGATAAATTCTATTTGAAAATCAAAATTACTTAGCAAGGCTTGCCATCTTGCAAAAATTTGTTTAGATATTATATTTTTTATATCATTTTCTAAAATTGGTTTAGCTGATTGACAATCAACTCTTAGTAAAAAGGGTTTCATATATAAATCATCTTCGAATTTATTGATACACAAAACAATGCTTAAAACTTCTTTTTTCACAGTTGAATAATTTTTTTGAGTTTCATTCCAAGCACCAGAGTAATATCTTACTAGTTCTTCTTTTGTTTGATCATTAGTCTTTTGCTTAAGTATTCCTCCAAATCCTAGGGCACTAGCATCTGTTTCAACAATTATTTTTGCATTTGGTTGGGGAATATTAAGACATGGTAGGTATTTGATTTTTTGTTTAATTTCTTTGACTACATTAGTATGTTCCTGAGTCCATGGCTCAGGGTTTTTCTTAAGTCTTCTGTATAAAGGTTTACATATTGTTCCTAGATCTTGGAAAAAATCATGAACATAGTTTAAACATCCTAGAAATCTTTGGAGTTGAGTTTTGTCTTTAATCTCATCAGGAAATTTATTAGCAAATTCTAGGCTTCTTTGAATAGGTTTAATGGTTCCTTTGATGATCTCATGACCTAAGAATCTAATGTGTGTTTGAAAAAGACTCATTTTTGAAGCAGAGACAACTAATCCATTTTTATAGATTAATTCATAAAAAATGTTTAAATGTTTAAAATGTTGGTCAATAGATTTTGAAAAGATTAGTACATCATCTATATAAACAATTGCAAAATCACTTATAGGAACTATGATATCATTCATAATATTTTGAAATTCTGAAGGAGCATTTTTTAATCCAAAGGGCATAACATTCCATTCGTAATGACCGAAGGGTACATTAAACCCAGTTTTGTATTTATCTTGTTCATGAATCTGTATTTGCCAAAATCCAGATTTCATATCAAATTTTGAAAAGATATTTGAATCATATAATCTTTTTAATAAATCTCTTTTATTAGGAATTGGATATCTTATCCATTCTAAAACTTTGTTTAAGGGTTTATAGTTGATTACAAGTCTAGGAGATCCTCTTTCAAGTTCAGCTGCATTCGTAACGTAAAAGGCTGAACAGGACCAAGGAGACTTAGATGATCTTATAAGTTTCTTACTTAGTAATTCTTGAATTTCTTGTTTGCAATGTTCTTGTAATTCAGAGGACATATGAATAGCTCTTGATTTTGAAGGTATATCCTTTTCATCAAAGTTTTTTATGTATGGTAATTTGACTATATGTTGTTTTCTGTTCCAAAAAGCATTAGGAATATTAGAACATACGTATTTTTCGAATTTTTCTTTGATTTGTTTAATTTTACTTTGAGTTATTCTTTCTTGTAATTGATCGGGAATCTTTAAGCTACTTATTTCACTTATTAAATATTTTGCTTGGTTAACTTTATTATTTAAATTATTTAATTCTGAAAAGGCAATTGGATTAGTGAATTCAAATGTTATTTCTTTATTTAAAACTTTAGTACTTATTCCTGTTTCATTAATAGTAAAGGGATATAATTGTGAAATGAATGGCGTTCCTAATATTAGAGTGGAAGTTAAGTTTTTTGCAGGAATTAGAGAAGTCTTATAACAATAATCATTATTACATATATGAACATTTGTAACTTTGTATTTAACATTTAGAGAAGATCCGCTAGCTGTTGACAAACGACTAGCAGTTTTTTCATAATATTTTGTTAGAATGATCCCTTCTTGAATGCAATTCATATCTGCCCCACTATCTATTAATGCTAAGACTGTTATCTTAAATTCATTTGCTACGCAAAGATGTATATAAGTATTCCATCTTTGATAGGATATATTTTTTGGAATTTTTATTTGATCTGAACTTGTATTGATGATTTTGTTTACATTATTTTCGTTTTCAGTAATAATATCTTTACCTTTTTCTACCTTTGATAATCTTTCTTTGATTGATCTTATTTCTGTTTTTACAGTTTTTAATTCTTCTTGTAGGTCTTGAACTGTTATTGTAGTTTTTGGTTTAGAAAATCTTGCATATATTTCTTGCATATTAAAGGGATGATTATTATGTGATGTTTCTATAATCGATTCAGTATTTTTGTTATAATTAAGAAATTTATCTGTGAGTTGGGTTTTTATGATTTTATCTGGAATTTTGTCTATTAGTTCTAAAAAGTCTCTATCTTTATCTGTGATAACATTTATTGTTTTATTACAAATACAATTTCCTAAACATTCGCAATTTGATTCATAATCAGTTTCATCTGATAAATAACTTTGTAAAACATTTAGATCATTATTATCATAGTCTGATATACTTGTTTCCGAATCGTCATTTTCATTAAGAAATAGTTTACTTATCTGTACTTTAAATTGATCAGAGATATCTAGCTCATTTATAGTTTTCTTGACATAACAATTTTTTGCCATATGACCAGCCTTTCCACACTTATAACAGATAATAATGTCTCTTTGATTACCCTTTGGGCTTGGTTTTTTAAACCTTTTATAATTTTTTCTGTTATCGTTGTATTTTTCTGTATTATTTTGCTTTGGTGCATATCTTTTGCTAAAAAAGCGTCTTTTATGAAATTGTTTTTTAGGTTTAGAGGAAGAAGAAGGTTTGGAAATAGGTTGAAAACCATATTGTTGACAGAAATCTCCTAATTCAGATTTACTTGTAATCTTATCTTTTTTAAGTTTAGCTTTAAACTTTAAATCTGAGCATATAGATAATCCTTCTTTATTGACATGACTAATTATTTCTCCATAGGTAAGTTCCTTATAAGGTATTTGATTATTATATTTTTCCCTTAAATTATTTCTAATTTTTTCAGCAAACAAGTTTGGTAGTCCTGCAATAAATCTTTCTTTCCAGTAGGCTTCTTTACAATCTGACCTTAACATTACTTTGGTTAGGAACATATCTTTATACCATCTAAAATCTTGAAGTTTTCTACAAGTAAGATTAAGTAATATCTCTGCACTTTTTTCTTGAAATATAGTTGGATCTCCTATAAAATGTTTTACTATTACAAATATAAGTGTGTTTATAATATCATCTTCTTGAGTAGTTGTAGTTTCATTATTCTCTTGCTTTATGATTGATTTTTTTGCAGTAAGAATAAACTCTCTTTCCTCACCAGTTAGGTATGAATTCCACCATCCTTTTATATTACCAGTAAACCCAGAAGTTAGTAGATCAGCTATTTTTCTTTGATTATTTCCTCTTATTGAATAGGCATTGGCAGCCATATTCATTTCTTGAAGCATGTTTAAAATTTGATGTTCTGTTAATCCATCTATATTCCATTCATAGACAGAAGAACCATCATTTGCACTTCTTAATCCTGCGAATTCTCTATCTTCAAATTGAATATCTGGAAAAGTTGGTCTTGGGTAAAAGTTTAAAGTGGTTGGCCTGTTATATGTTTTTGTATTTGTATTTCTAAGTTTGTTGATATTGTTTGAGAATTGTTCTTGAAGTTGGGATATTTTATTCTCATTATTATTGTATGTGTATTCGTCTTCAGAGTCTATAGATTGATTTATTACATTAATTTTTATTTCACTAAGTTTTTGTTTTAATTCATTAACCAATTTTTTATTATACCCTAAATTTATTGTTGAATCTATTTGTTGGGGTGTAAAGATTGGTTTATCTTCATATGTTATTGTATTATTATTACCTTTAATGTTGATATTGTTTTCGTTGTTTTCGATTCTGTTTAATTGTTGACTCATGGTATTTAGTATTTCATTGGTATAATTATTTTGATATACAATTTGTTTAGTTAATTCTTCTTTGGTTATTGTTTCATTAACTGTGGTGAATGGTGTAGCTAATATGTTGTTTTGGATTAATATACGAGTTTTTGGAGGATGTATAGCTATTATTTTTTCGTCTTTAGTTATATCTAGGTATTCTTGAGTTATTTTTGGGGATTCATATATATTTAAAAAGGGATTCGAAATATTATTTTGTTTGCAATACATTTCATACCATTCAAAGAATGTTATATGAATGTTGTTTTGATTAATGAAATTTCTCCAGGAAAAGTTGATGTATTAATTCTTGTTTGTTATTATTAACAATGTTATAATAATGCGTTCTTTTTTCTCTGTTATGATCTGCATAGAATTCATTTTTGAGATATTCCATATTAACTGTGTTGGTCATTTTAACAAACTATTAGTAAACTTGACCTTTTAGTTGTTCGAGTTTTATAATTAGTGTTACACGAATGTTTTTAAGCATATTTAGTGTTCTAAAATGTGCTACTTTATTATATATGTTTTCACCCGTTCTTAATTTATCTGTTAGTATTTTTATGTCTCTATCTAATTGATTAATTCGAGATGTAGTATATTTTATTTCTTTTTTAAGATTTTCTAAAAATGGACTCATTAGCAAATGACTAATTCTGATTTTGTTTGTTTGATCCATGTAAACATTAATTCTGTTCTTTGTTGTATTTGATTACTTCTTATCTTAAGATTTGCTAATTGTACCCATTGAATATTTGTTAAGTCTTTGGGTTGATCCCGTTGAATATTCATTGGTTCTTTAGAGCTTTTTATTATCTGATTTTCTTCATTTTTAATTTTTAAAAGTTCAATATTATCGATGTTAATAATTTCCCAATATTTTTTAATTGTAAGTATTTTTTGAATATTATTATTACATAAAGCTTGAGTATTATTACTCATGTCTGATTTTTAAAATTATTAATTTCTGATAATATATCTGATTGAGTGGGACTATATCCTTCAGATTCACTTTGTTTATCCTCATGATAAATAGGTTGTGGAATATTTTTATTGAAGTCTACATATCTTAATGATTTTGATTTTCTGATAAGAGGATTTTTAGAGTTAGTTGTACTATTAATAGATCCTGTGGATAATCTTGAGGGAATGGTTTGACTATTTTCAAAACTAACATCTACAGATCCATCTTCATGTTCTATAACACTAGATGTTCTACTAGACTCTCCAATTGGTTTGGGTAGATTAATATCTTGTAGATTCCAGTTACAAGATTGAGTTATTTCATTCCACTTGAGCCGTTTTGGAGTTTGAATTTTTGTATGTTGTGGGTTTGATTCAAAAATTACAGTTTCATTTTTTGGACTGGCTATCTTAGTCCTAGGTTCTATTGTTGAAGTCATAGTTTTGTAACAAATTCTGTATATGATTGCAATAGCTTTTGTTTCTTCTTTGAATTCTAAATTTTTTGTTTTAATTGTTAAAATTAGAGTATCAAGAATATTTGGATCAAATAGTCCTACTGAAAAATTTGGGTAACAATTAAAATATATGGGACCATTTGAAATATTAGTTTCTGCCATAGCTAATATTGAATTTTGAAAATTGGTATGTCTTGCATCTCTTAATATTAAAAGGACTGGAGCATCTATTCCTAATCTGAATAGTGGTTTAACTGCTACTTGTACTAAACCAACATGTAAATATTTATATTTCTTTCTGTGTTGAATAATAGCAGATTTGGATAATAGATGTAGATTATCGTATTCTTTATTAGTTGATACTGTTTGTTCAGATGCTTTGATTGAATACCCTTGTAGATGTAGATTATCGTATTCTTTCAACAGAGTTCATATGTAAATCAGTTTCTTCATTAACATCTTTGTCTAAGTTATATTTTTTAGAGAATAAATTCATCATCTTATCTGTAATCTTTAAATCTTAGTTTTAGAGATCTAATGATTTGAAAGAGATTAATATCTTTTAATGGTTAAATATATAACGAAGAACACCTACAGTGTTTTATTGTTGTGGTCTGGCTGGGCGTCTTACAAGCATAAGCTGCGCCATATATGCTAATCCAACCAACAATAAAGATTATCACTGACAATAATAGGTCTTCTAACGTTATTATACTAAAGACATTAAACGTTAGAAGACCTATTATTGTCAGTGATAATCTTTATTGTTGGTTGGATTAGCATATATGGCGCAGCTTATGCTTGTAAGACGCCCAGCCAGACCACAACAATAAAACACTGTAGGTGTTCTTCGTTATATATTTAACCATTAAAAGATATTAATCTCTTTCAAATCATTAGATCTCTAAAACTAAGATTTAAAGATTACAGATAAGATGATGAATTTATTCTCTAAAAAATATAACTTAGACAAAGATGTTAATGAAGAAACTGATTTACATATGAACTCTGTTGAAGTTCATATATCTGATATAGAACAAAGTTTGTCAAATTGGACTATTCCAAAGCAAAGTTTTAATACAATATATAAAATTGGAACTTTTGACTTTCTACAAGGGTATTCAATCAAAGCATCTGAACAAACAGTATCAACTAATAAAGAATACGATAATCTACATCTATTATCCAAATCTGCTATTATTCAACACAGAAAGAAATATAAATATTTACATGTTGGTTTAGTACAAGTAGCAGTTAAACCACTATTCAGATTAGGAATAGATGCTCCGGTCCTTTTAATATTAAGAGATGCAAGACATACCAATTTTCAAAATTCAATATTAGCTATGGCAGAAACTAATATTTCAAATGGTCCCATATATTTTAATTGTTACCCAAACTTTTCAGTAGGACTATTTGATCCAAATATTCTTGATACTCTAATTTTAACAATTAAAACAAAAAATTTAGAATTCAAAGAAGAAACAAAAGCTATTGCAATCATATACAGAATTTGTTACAAAACTATGACTTCAACAATAGAACCTAGGACTAAGATAGCCAGTCCAAAAAATGAAACTGTAATTTTCGAATCAAACCCACAACATACAAAAATTCAAACTCCAAAACGGCTCAAGTGGAATGAAATAACTCAATCTTGTAACTGGAATCTACAAGATATTAATCTACCCAAACCAATTGGAGAGTCTAGTAGAACATCTAGTGTTATAGAACATGAAGATGGATCTGTAGATGTTAGTTTTGAAAATAGTCAAACCATTCCCTCAAGATTATCCACAGGATCTATTAATAGTACAACTAACTCTAAAAATCCTCTTATCAGAAAATCAAAATCATTAAGATATGTAGACTTCAATAAAAATATTCCACAACCTATTTATCATGAGGATAAACAAAGTGAATCTGAAGGATATAGTCCCACTCAATCAGATATATTATCAGAAATTAATAATTTTAAAAATCAGACATGAGTAATAAGACTCAAGCTTTATGTAATAATAATATTCAAAAAATACTTACAATTAAAAAATATTGGGAAATTATTAACATCGATAATATTGAACTTTTAAAAATTAAAAATGAAGAAAATCAGATAATAAAAAGCTCTAAAGAACCAATGAATATTCAACGGGATCAACCCAAAGACTTAACAAATATTCAATGGGTACAATTAGCAAATCTTAAGATAAGAAGTAATCAAATACAACAAAGAACAGAATTAATGTTTACATGGATCAAACAAACAAAATCAGAATTAGTCATTTGCTAATGAGTCCATTTTTAGAAAATCTTAAATAAGAAATAAAATATACTACATCTCGAATTAATCAATTAGATAAACTATTATTCAATTAATTTTGGAGCATCAACCTCTATTGCTCCACCTCCAAGTCCAGAAGATGAAGAAGAACAAATCAAACAATTTATGACTGCAGATTCAAAAGAAGAAATTCGAAGACTGATTAAGGAAATAAAGCAAAGTTCTCCCACAAGTTCTACTCAAGATATGCCCCAAGAATCTTCTATTCAAGAGGCTCAAGATCCATATGCAGAATTTAGTCTTTATGATTAATACTTCATGATGTATTCAAAATAAACATTTTCCAATGTAACTGTGTTGTGTGAGTTTGGTGATTTGTCTTTGTAGACAAATTCTTTTAATTATTCAAAATTATATTATTCAAATATTTGAAATACATTTTTGGTATTTCAAAAGAATTTATTATTCAAATGAAAAGTTTATCAAATAGGTTCATGAAGACATGAAGAATAAAGACGGAGTAAAGATGCTAAAACATGACAAGACAAGAAGCATGTTATGCCAAGACAAAAGCATGTTCAATCAAGAAGCTTTTTAAAAAGAAAAGATGCTCCATTATCAAGTCATGACAAACAACTTTTCAAAAGATGCTTACTATTCAATTATAAGAAGAAGACAAAAGGAATTAAGCAAAATGAAGAATGAGTTTGAAGTCCATAACCGGATATCTTTAACCTACAATTATCCTAGATGTCTATAAAAGGAGATTGAAGATTTAGTAAAACACACAACTTCTCACTCTACTCTAAAACATGATATGCCACACTCAAAATCCTCAAAACCCTCTCTCAAATTCTCTACTACCAGATGTTCCAAGTCTTTAGATTTCCAATTATTCATATTTCCAGATGTATGTCAAGATTGTCGTAAAGACAAGTGTAATCAAGATTGTTTAATCAAAGAAGGTACTTTATCATAAATCTAATTTTTGTTCATCTGTATCTATTAAATTTGCTTGCCATTATTATCACTTATCACTATCACTCTGATTAATGATCCATTTACCATTTTGGTATCAGAGCCATGGGCTCTTAGTCATTCTTCAAAAACAAATTTGTTGTTATTATGCTATTTTGAATAATAACAATCAGAGATCTGTCTCAAAAAAAATCTCGAATTAATCAATTAGATAGAGACATAAAAATACTAACAGATGAATTAAGAACGGGTGAAAACATATATAATAAAGTAGCACCATTTAGAACACTAAATATGCTTAAAAACATTCGTGTAACACTAATTATAAAACTCGAACAACTAAAAGGTCAAGTTTACTAATAGTTTGTTAAAATGACCAACACAGTTAATATGGAATATCTCAAAAATGAATTCTATGCAGATCATAACAGAGAAAAAAGAACGCATTATTATAACATTGTTAATAATAACAAACAAGAATTAATACATCAACTCTCCTGGAGAAATTTCATTAATCAAAACAACATTCATATAACATTCTTTGAATGGTGTGAAATGTATTGCAAACAAAATAATATTTCGAATCCCTTTTTAAATATATATGAATCCCCAAAAATAACTCAAGAATACCTAGATATAACTAAAGACGAAAAAATAATAGCTATACATCTTCCAAAAACTCGTATATTAATCCAGAACAACATATTAGCTACACCATTCACCACAGTTAATGAAACAATAACCAAAGAAGAATTAACTAAACAAATTGTATATCAAAATAATTATACCAATGAAATACTAAATACCATGAGTCAACAATTAAACAGAATCGAAAACAACGAAAACAATATCAACATTAAAGGTAATAATAATACAATAACATATGAAGATAAACCAATCTTTACACCCCAACAAATAGATTCAACAATAAATTTAGGGTATAATAAAAAATTGGTTAATGAATTAAAACAAAAACTTAGTGAAATAAAAATTAATGTAATAAATCAATCTATAGACTCTGAAGACGAATACACATACAATAATAATGAGAATAAAATATCCCAACTTCAAGAACAATTCTCAAACAATATCAACAAACTTAGAAATACAAATACAAAAACATATAACAGGCCAACCACTTTAAACTTTTACCCAAGACCAACTTTTCCAGATATTCAATTTGAAGATAGAGAATTCGCAGGATTAAGAAGTGCAAATGATGGTTCTTCTGTCTATGAATGGAATATAGATGGATTAACAGAACATCAAATTTTAAACATGCTTCAAGAAATGAATATGGCTGCCAATGCCTATTCAATAAGAGGAAATAATCAAAGAAAAATAGCTGATCTACTAACTTCTGGGTTTACTGGTAATATAAAAGGATGGTGGAATTCATACCTAACTGGTGAGGAAAGAGAGTTTATTCTTACTGCAAAAAAATCAATCATAAAGCAAGAGAATAATGAAACTACAACTACTCAAGAAGATGATATTATAAACACACTTATATTTGTAATAGTAAAACATTTTATAGGAGATCCAACTATATTTCAAGAAAAAAGTACAGAGATATTACTTAATCTTACTTGTAGAAAACTTCAAGATTTTAGATGGTATAAAGATATGTTCCTAACCAAAGTAATGTTAAGGTCAGATTGTAAAGAAGCCTACTGGAAAGAAAGATTTATTGCAGGACTACCAAACTTGTTTGCTGAAAAAATTAGAAATAATTTAAGGGAAAAATATAATAATCAAATACCTTATAAGGAACTTACCTATGGAGAAATAATTAGTCATGTCAATAAAGAAGGATTATCTATATGCTCAGATTTAAAGTTTAAAGCTAAACTTAAAAAAGATAAGATTACAAGTAAATCTGAATTAGGAGATTTCTGTCAACAATATGGTTTTCAACCTATTTCCAAACCTTCTTCTTCCTCTAAACCTAAAAAACAATTTCATAAAAGACGCTTTTTTAGCAAAAGATATGCACCAAAGCAAAATAATACAGAAAAATACAACGATAACAGAAAAAATTATAAAAGGTTTAAAAAACCAAGCCCAAAGGGTAATCAAAGAGACATTATTATCTGTTATAAGTGTGGAAAGGCTGGTCATATGGCAAAAAATTGTTATGTCAAGAAAACTATAAATGAGCTAGATATCTCTGATCAATTAAAAGTACAGATAAGTAAGCTATTTCTTAATGAAAATGACGATTCGGAATCAAGTATATCAGACTATGATAATAATGATCTAAATGTTTTACAAAGTTATTCATCAGATGAAACTGATTATGAATCAAATTGCGAATGTTTAGGAAATTGTATTTGTAATAAAACAATAAATGTTATCACAGATAAAGATAGGGACTTTTTAGAACTAATAGACAAAATTCCAGATAAAATCATAAAAACCCAACTCACAGATAAATTTCTTAATTATAACAAAAATACTGAATCGATTATAGAAACATCATATAATAATCATCCCTTTAATATGCAAGAAATATATGCAAGATTTTCTAAACCAAAAACTACAATAACAGTTCAAGACCTACAAGAAGAATTAAAAACTGTAAAAACAGAAATAAGATCAATCAAAGAAAGATTATCAAAGGTAGAAAAAGGTAAAGATATTATTACTGAAAACGAAAATAATGTAAACAAAATCATCAATACAAGTTCAAATCAAATAAAAATTCCAAAAAATATATCCTATCAAAGATGGAATACTTATATACATCTTTGCGTAGCAAATGAATTTAAGATAACAGTCTTAGCATTAATAGATAGTGGGGCAGATATGAATTGCATTCAAGAAGGGATCATTCCAACAAAATATTATGAAAAAACTGCTAGTCGTTTGTCAACAGCTAGCTAGCGGATCTTCTCTAAATGTTAAATACAAAGTTACAAATGTTCATATATGTAATAATGATTATTGTTATAAGACTTCTCTAATTCCTGCAAAAAACTTAACTTCCACTCTAATATTAGGAACGCCATTCATTTCACAATTATATCCCTTTACTATTAATGAAACAGGAATAAGTACTAAAGTTTTAAATAAAGAAATAACATTTGAATTCACTAATCCAATTGCCTTTTCAGAATTAAATAATTTAAATAATAAAGTTAACCAAGCAAAATATTTAATAAGTGAAATAAGTAGCTTAAAGATTCCTGACCAATTACAAGAAAGAATAACTCAAAGTAAAATTAAACAAATCAAAGAAAAATTCGAAAAATACGTATGTTCTAATATTCCTAATGCTTTTTGGAACAGAAAACAACATATAGTCAAATTACCATACATAAAAAACTTTGATGAAAAGGATATACCTTCAAAATCAAGAGCTATTCATATGTCCTCTGAATTACAAGAACATTGCAAACAAGAAATTCAAGAATTACTAAGTAAGAAACTTATAAGATCATCTAAGTCTCCTTGGTCCTGTTCAGCCTTTTACGTTACGAATGCAGCTGAACTTGAAAGAGGATCTCCTAGACTTGTAATCAACTATAAACCCTTAAACAAAGTTTTAGAATGGATAAGATATCCAATTCCTAATAAAAGAGATTTATTAAAAAGATTATATGATTCAAATATCTTTTCAAAATTTGATATGAAATCTGGATTTTGGCAAATACAGATTCATGAACAAGATAAATACAAAACTGGGTTTAATGTACCCTTCGGTCATTACGAATGGAATGTTATGCCCTTTGGATTAAAAAATGCTCCTTCAGAATTTCAAAATATTATGAATGATATCATAGTTCCTATAAGTGATTTTGCAATTGTTTATATAGATGATGTACTAATCTTTTCAAAATCTATTGACCAACATTTTAAACATTTAAACATTTTTTATGAATTAATCTATAAAAATGGATTAGTTGTCTCTGCTTCAAAAATGAGTCTTTTTCAAACACACATTAGATTCTTAGGTCATGAGATCATCAAAGGAACCATTAAACCTATTCAAAGAAGCCTAGAATTTGCTAATAAATTTCCTGATGAGATTAAAGACAAAACTCAACTCCAAAGATTTCTAGGATGTTTAAACTATGTTCATGATTTTTTCCAAGATCTAGGAACAATATGTAAACCTTTATACAGAAGACTTAAGAAAAACCCTGAGCCATGGACTCAGGAACATACTAATGTAGTCAAAGAAATTAAACAAAAAATCAAATACCTACCATGTCTTAATATTCCCCAACCAAATGCAAAAATAATTGTTGAAACAGATGCTAGTGACCTAGGATTTGGAGGAATACTTAAGCAAAAGACTAATGATCAAACAAAAGAAGAACTAGTAAGATATTACTCTGGTGCTTGGAATGAAACTCAAAAAAATTATTCAACTGTGAAAAAAGAAGTTTTAAGCATTGTTTTGTGTATCAATAAATTCGAAGATGATTTATATATGAAACCCTTTTTATTAAGAGTTGATTGTCAATCAGCTAAACCAATTTTAGAAAATGATATAAAAAATATAATATCTAAACAAATTTTTGCAAGATGGCAAGCCTTGCTAAGTAATTTTGATTTTCAAATAGAATTTATCAAAGGTAAAGATAACTCTTTACCAGATTTCTTATCAAGAGAATTTTTACAGGGCAAATGACTTCTCAAAATCCTACTCAAACATCTGATCAAAAGAAAAAATTAGTTATCTCCCCATTTACAAGTGGAAGTTCTTCCATCATTCCTACTCAAAATAGATTTGCTCCAATTACTCCTCAAAAAAGATACCCATCGTACTCATCTTTAGTCAACACACCTGTTACCATTCTACAAAGATCATCAAACATTCCCCCACATTCTTCAATATCTTCTCCAATTACTCCTCAAAAAGCCGCTTCTACCATCTCTCCTTTCTCAAAGCCAGTTATACCTTCTCCATCATCAAAACCAAAAAACAGCTCTTATATTCTCAACCCAAATTTTCAAATAGTTAAGATACTAGAAGATTATGAGTTAGAACTACAAGCTAAAGGCTTTCATATTCTAATAGATTTTCTTTTCCCAAAAGATTCTCTTTTTATCAATGATACTCAAAAAACACGTGATTACTATTAAGACATCTTAATAGACACAGGATCTATCAAAGTTATTCATAATCGTAGCCCGTCAAACCCCCTTCAAATAGACTTTATATATATATATATATATATATATATATATATATATATATATGGGATCGGATACGAACGATCAAATCGTTCGCAAATTGCGAACGCCGACTTATGGGGTGCAAAGGTCAATTTTTGTAGGCTAAATTTATATATATTCTATTATTATTATTATTATTATTATTATTATTATTATTATTATTATTATTATTATTATTATTGTGTGTGTGAAAAGATTAGATGCAGTGTTTTTAGATAAGATGCAGTAATTTTATACTAGATGCATTGATTTTTAGACAAGATGCATTGGTTCTTAAATGAGAATCCACAGATTAATTCACGCATGATGGACTAGTTTTAAGAGAACTCCATGTTTTTTAGATAAGAGGTAATAATTTAAAGTTGGATGCTGTGATTTTATAGACAAGATGCAGTGTTTCTAGCTTCCTATTTTAAGACTGTTTCTATTGGATCCTCACCTTATATATATAGGCAAAAGTTCAAATGAGAACTGTTTTTCGTACGAGAACTGCGAGAACTGTTTTTAACATCATTAATGACTCATTAATAGGGTTATTTTTGTAATTTATACATTTACCCAACCGTAAATTGTGCCCGGATGAGTCATCATTAATTTGCGAGGCTTGATTTTTTCAAAATAACACTCATTAATGTGTCATTAATGAAGCATTAATGAGCCGTCAAAAAATCTTAGCCATTAATTAAGTTTAATCAAGGGCTAAGATTGATTTTTACAATTCTCGTACAAAAAACCGTTCTCATTTGAACTCTACCCTATATATATGTGTATATATATATATATATATGCGCACACACCCCCACAAAGCTGATTATTGTTAATAACCGCTTGAGAGCTATAAGATTGGCCGGTAGCCCGGGATTGGCTTTTTACTAGACCAATTTTTTTCTATCTCACTTAGGTGTTTTGGTGTGGTGTTTGTCCATTGATCAAATGTCATAGGTTCATGTCCTATTGAGAACAAATTAGAATAGATTTAGGAGTTGTTAAAAAAAATTAACTTACATGGTCAAAGTCAAACAAAATGTATAAAAAGCTTCTTTTTTTAAGACAAGATAAGATTTTATTAGAACAAGAAAAAGTAAGATGTAACACCATAAAATCCGAAATATTGTTACTACAATTACACTTCAATAAAAACAACTTTTACACAGCAGAAGTCTCGGCATTTCTTCATAAAGGATCTAATTTAACGAACATTTATTATAAATTTACTAAAACTTCGAAACGTCAAAGCTAGCTTCAAACCTTTTTTAAGCAACTAACTTTTTAATACATGTGCATTTATAAACATACACCCAAACATATAAAAACACTTTAACCTTTTCACTTTAAAATCGTAGTTAACATACAACTTAATAAAATAAAACGCAACGTTCATAAATTCCTTAATTAAACACATAATATATAGCTTTCATAAATATCTTAAAACACATTAACTATAAAACCTATTCATACAATTAAACATTTCACATATTAACACATAATCCTTTTACTGAACACCAAATGCATGTTTCATCTCTTACCGAACATAATTTATCATTTAACCATTAGATTCACCTCGTCAAAACATATAAATGTTATATTTCCTCAAATTCATATTTGGAATTTCATTTTAAGTATTACCCATTACCACCTTCTAGTTTGGGTGCTTTATCATGTGTATAGTAATCCCTTTCCTTTAAGAAAAACAAATACTACATAATATTTATTCATATTTACCTTCTTATTATTTTGTTTTAATAATTACATTTTTTTTACAGTTATTACATAAGATACAGAATTACAGATGGATTCCAAAAACAAAAGAAAGAATATCAAGTCTTTTCCAAAAACGACAACTCACCTACAACTTGCAACAAGACTTTGCGCCGAAGAACACAGCACAAACCCAACAAGAATACAAGAGAAAAAATCTTCTTAATGTTACATGCATAAATAGTAAACTAGTAATCTGCTTTTGTCAACGATCAAATTTAGATATGTTTTTTCTACACCCTAATCATTAGCAAATTTGACATCATTAGCAAGAGTGAATGTTATAAAACCTAGACTATGATTAATTATTTGGATAAATCATGTTCTACATTAATTGTAATTAGAAAAACACATAAGATACAAATTACGTATGTGACCGGACTTTGTATATTTTTTAAAGATATTTAATTTTATAGTCTTGTCATAAATTTATGTCTACTAGTTTAGATACTCTTGTAAATATACGGATAGTCATAATTATTTATTCAGAAGTATTATTTTATATTCGATTATCTAAATATATGATTGTATTGTATGAGTGAAAGAAGAACTTGATCCAATGACAACTTTTAAGAATGATGTATAATTTAATTACGATAATATATATATATATATATATAATAAGGACAAGGAATTTGAATATGTATGATATTTTATTATTGATGTAGTATAGGATTTAATATATTTATTTCTAAATTAAAGTAGTGGATAATTTTGAAATAATGAATAATTATAATTTAATTTTTACTAAATGAAAGATTAAGATCATCTAGTTAAATAGATAAAGGTTAGTATTTTATTTATATTAAAAGGTACTTATAATCAGGACATATAGTTGCTTAATTACAACATAAAAAGTGTTGAAAGTTATAGAAATTATAATTACAATAAGAATATGATTTGTAATTTTAGTATGATTTGAATTAATTATGTATAATAATATAATAAATATAGATAACTAAATAAGATATCTAAAGTGGTGTTTGGTTCGTGGATTGTTTTTCAATGGAATGAAATCTTGAAAGGAATTTAGTTTGGAAAGTAATTCCTTCCTTTTTGTGTTTAGCAAGAAAATGAGATTCAAAAGAGAAAAAGTCTGAAAAGCAAGGGGAAAAGCAACACCACCACTTCTCTTCACCGCTGCCGCCTACCGCCGCAGCCGCCGCCTCCAATATCCCTGTCGCCGCTTGCCACCACTGTCCTAACACTACCGTCACCTATGAAGCCCTAATAGTCGGGATACCTCTGAAGACAAAGCAAAAGCAGACGATGATGCAACAGTGAAGACGAAGACGAATCAGAAGCAGAAGACGTCATTACCGCCTTAAAGACGAATGGATGGACAACCGACAACGACAACGAACGGACGGACGACCAATGACAACGACCAATGGCAGTGGACGACTGATTGCGAACGGCAGTGGACGTCTCCAACGACTCAAACGGTGGTGGACCACATTCCCTTGTTCCTTGATTTTAAAATCCCACCTCCTCTTGATGGAATTTAGATTCCCTCCTACAAAGGATTCTAATTCCCTAAAATTCCATTTCTAATATCAACCAAACATTGGAATGTTTAGGAATTAGATTCCAATTCACACAAAATCTCAAGGATTCTTTCAAATCAAACGGGCCCTAAATTAAATATCAAATCCTTTTTCATTCGGCAGAAAAAAAATCAAAATTACCATTTCCTATTTAATCGACTAAAAACACATTGATCTCATGCTTAGTAATCAAAATTATGATATTTAAACATTCAAATAGAATATTTATAGACATTTAAAGAACTAACAGAATTTCCATCAAGAAAGGAATATAAAAAAAATTGGTGAATTTTATTAAAATAAGAGAAACGGCGGAAGGCGTTGAGGACATATTGTTTAACCATGACTCCATGAGCCATATATTAAATATTCATTACATAAACGAAACACGATTGGGGAAAAAGTACATACCTAGATAGCCAAAGCTTGATTAACTTGCCGATTGTGTAAACTCTTATGGAAGTTTCGGTTTCTCTTAATAGAGCTACGTGCTGATAACGTTTGCGAATATAGAGAGAACAAGAGAAGAGAATAGAGAGAAAGACTTAATTATATATTAGGTAATCCTCTATTTATAGAAGTAGAATAGATGAGTATATTCAATATTCAAATCTCCTATATAAAGTAATACATATCTCTAATAATATTAGGGATAAAGACATTTATTGTATAATTATTCATAACACTATTATAATTATCCATAGTAATTAGGTTTTTAATTGTTTTTCGTTTTTTAATGTTTATGTAGCATTACTATTGGGCGTCTCAAAATTAATATGTTGACCATTTTAAATAGACCGGTTTTCATAGTATTTAAGAAATGTGGTACTTAAAAAGACTGGTTATGATATATAAACCGGTTTCTAACCGGTCTATATAATATTAATATCGGTGGAAAAAATAAGGGTACTTAAAAAGACCGGTTTTGAGAACTTTTAGGCCGATAGAGAAAACATATTCGTGGGGGAGTTGTAGTTTTTGGGTTTTTTATAAGCCGGTTAGTGTGAAACCGGTCTAAAAAATATATTTTGAAGACCGGTTCAATGGATCTATAAGCACACGCTTGGATCCAAATAGTAGCACCCTAATTAGTAATTATATGATTTTATCATGTTTTGCATTCTTTTAATTTATGCAGTATTTTTTTAATTTTTTAATTACGAAAACTATCTATGCATTTTGGTTTAATAAATACAATTGATGTAGCTTCACTCACAAAATAGAACGAATCGAATGTTACGAAGATTCACAGTATTGTTTTTTTCTTATTCAATAATAACATCTCTTAAAACATGGAAGAGAACTATATGGATGTCACTGCGAACCTAGCCCACTAAATTTGATGTTAAAAAAAACATGAAAGAGAACTAATACTTATAGGTAGTTTAAAGCAATCCCAAATAAGGATCGATACTATCCAAAAAGTGACGTAATTATTGGGATATAATTTCCTTATTAAAAATAATAATAATCACCAATAAAAAATAAATCAAATTTTTTCCATGTCAAGTTCAAGAGCGTTAAGTTCGGTATTTATCTCCTTACCTCTTGCATCAACAATGAATAACTTATTATATGTTAAATTGGTATAATTTTATTTTGCAAGTCATTTTTTTTTTGCAACAACAAAGGTAATTTATTTTATTTCATAGAATTTTGTAAGTAACTATTCGACTTGTGTACAAATTAGTCAACTTTTTCACTTTCTGTAATATAATATTAGGGCAAACTTCTTAAAAATACATTGAATTTTGACTAAGTTATCATTGTATATAATCAACTTTAATTTTTTTTTATAGTGCAACCAACTTGCTTATTCTTCCCATTATATACAATTTTGCCTTTAAAACAAGAAAACAACTGGTTACCTTAAAAAAAATTAAAAGCTTACCTTTAAAACAACTAACCAACTTGGTCTTAAGATCTCTCTCCCCCTTTATTATTCATATGATGATATGATTTCTCTACTAGAGATCTCTATCTTGAAGGCTTACCACAACCTTCAAACCACCACCACCACTACCGCCTTCAAATAGCTACCAACATCACCATAACTATCACCTTCAAACCATCACTAGTCCACCACGACTGATTTATGGTTCAAACCACCACCACCATCATCGTCAATTTCTGGTTAAAACCACCACCACGAGGCCGCCGATTTCTAGTTCAAACGAAAATCACCACCGCCACCGACTTCAAGATCTATAAAGTGAATTGTTCTTGTTCTTCATTTTCTGACCTCCGATTAGGGTTTTTTCATCTACGATTATGGTTTTCTTTCATATACAATTAGGGTTGTTTCATCTATCCTAGATCATGTTTTTCAACTGCAATTAGGGTTTTTTATTCATCCACCGATTAGGGTCTATTAGTTCTTGTATATCTATTCATCTACAATTAGGGTTTTTCATGCATTCTAGATCTCTTTTTTCATTTGTGGTTGAGTTTCTAGAACAAGAACAAGATGATTATTGAGCTTTTTGTTCATGCATTCTAGGGCCGATTGAGTTGTTAAGCATAGGTTAGGGTTTTTTTGTTTTTCCATTTACAGAAACAAGAACAAGATGATTATTTAAAAAATTAAAAATTAAAAATCTTCAAAGTGTATAGATTATCTCTCTTTAACTACGGTAAAATTTATTATTAAGGTGTAGGATAAGTATCATGCTAAATTATCGTTCTAGTATAGCTATAATAGTTCGATTATGGTGGATCGGGATTCAGGAAGCTACTACTAATCCTATATGTGTGTCATAGATTGGATGGGATAATTTGTAAAGTTGGTTGTTAGTCATCAATAAAATGTTGCTTTTTTTTACCAAATTAAGCAACAAACAAATCAATATTACAAAAATAAGCAAAAAAAATCAAGATAACCAAAATAAGCACCAATTTCGCCAATGGGTTTTGCCGATGGGGTCTCCATTTCGCCGACCAATCATATGCTAACACGTGTTTTTTTTTAAAAAAAAAATTGATTTTGCCAATAAAAGTGCTCGGTTTAGCTGATAAAAGTGGCACAACAATCGGTAGCCGTCGTTCCCATTTCTCCGGTAAAAGTGCCCCATTTCGCCAGTAAAAGTGACTCATTTAGCTGATAAAAGTGACACAACAATCGGTAGCCATCGTTCATGCTTTCCCATTTCGCCGGTAAAAGTGCCCCATTTACCCGATAAAAGGTGTCCATTTCGCCGATACTTTATTGAAAAGCGTGCATAGTAATTTTTTTAATTTTTTATATATCTACCCTATAATATAATATACCCCATATATCTACACATAATTCAATTTTTTTTATTTCTTAAAATATATCTACCCCATATAGATATACATAATTTAATTTTTTTTAATTTCTTAAAATATATCTACCCCATATATTTACACATAATTCAATTTTTTTTAATTTCTTAAAATATATCTATCCCATATATCTACACATAATTTAATTTTTTTTAATTTCTTAAAATATATCTACCCCATATATCTACACAAAATTCAATCTTTTTTAATTTCTTAAAATATATCTACCCCATATATCTACACATAATTCAATCTTTTTTAATTTCTTAAAATATATCTACCCCATATATCTACACATAATTTAATCTTTTAATATAAATAGTAATCTACATCAAACTTATGAAAATTTAAAATTTTGTTTTAAATAGTAAAAATTATTTCAATTCAAAAGATAACTAAATTCTATGTATTATATATGTATTTCTTTACTATTTAAACATACTATTTTTAAATATTTATTATTTATCAGAGTTTTAAATTTTCACTTTTTCACCGTATTATAATTATTTAATATTTTTTATTAGTTTGTAATATTTATTACTTTTTTAAGCACACTTGTATATCGCACGGTCATTTAATATACATAAAATAATATTTTTTTAAATACCAATATTTTAAGAGAAGCTTGCCTAATTAAGCAAAATAATAATATTCTTACTAAAATAAGCAAAAAAACACCCATGTGAAAATTTTTATTAGAATTTATCTACTAGATAAAAACTCTAAAATATAATACAAGTATGTTATAGTTGGTGATAAAAATGAAATTTTGACAAATCCGGCTCAAATTGTGACAAATTCGGTTGAGGTGGTTGTTGAACAGAGGTATTACTGGGTTGCGTACTTGATTGTTGTGACGGAAACGGCATCCTGCAACCATCTCGGTTATGTCCACTGTCACCGCAGCGAGAGCAGCGGGTAGGCAATACTTGTTCTCCCCTTGACGGTATACGTTTGACAAGTTTTGGTCTGCCAGGCTGCCTTTTATTCATTAACGGTGGTTGTACAGGTTTAAGATCAAAAGGTAATTCCCAACAATTTTTGTTAGGGACCGGGTTTATACAACCAGTATATGTAGCAAGATACGTTTCTTTAGTGAACCAGAATGACGCCCAGTGACTTGCATCGGTAAGCCTTAGGTAACTAGCAACAGCAATTGCGTGACCACAAGGCAATCCGGAAAGTTCCCATTTTCGACAGTCACAACTCATTTGTTCCGTATCAACAATATTGACGTTATTTTTGTGATCAACAATCTGAAACCGGTAGTTTGTAATTCCATTTACCTGCCAGTTAGAGCACTTCCTCATCCTTCGCCGTATCTTATTGTCAGCCCACGTCGTGAGTCGGTGCTGGAGTTTCTCTGTATAAAAATAAAATCAAGTATAATAAAACAAACGTCGCATATAGGATAGTTTTATCGAAATATCTTTACCTGCCGTGTTCCGACGGTTATAGAACCAATTCTGAACACTTGACCGGAAGAAATCAATAAGCATGACCACCGGCAGTTTACGCGCATGACGAGACGGAGAATTCATGAACTCGGCGCTATTGGAGGTCATGATGTTGTATCGATTACCGGCGAAGCATGATTTCGTCTACTTGCTCTTCTCAATGTTTTCAAGATAAGAAAAAACCTGTGGGGTAGCCCTGCCAATCTTGCCATACCAGTATTGAAATTCAGGCATGGTGTAAGATTTGCATGCCTTCCAGAATAAGAATGCACTCTTTTTGGATTTGGATGCCCTCAGGTTTAGGTTGACCTGCAGATGACGGCAACACAGAACATGGTACGAATCTGGAAAAACATTGCGTATGGCTAGTTCAATAGACGCGGCCCTGTCAGAAACGAATGTACACGTCTTGTATGGGATGCATGATCGTAGTTTTTCAAGAAACCACGTCCAAGAGTCCCCACTCTCGGTTTTGCCTATCCTATACGCGAGTGGAAGGATCTGGTTATTACCGTCCATTGCAACCGCCAGGAAGTTGGTGCCAAGGTATGTTCCTTTCAGATGGGCCGCGTCTACTATAATGACTGGGCGTAGGTGATTGAGAAGCTTTGAAGCTGAAAAACAGTTTTCCCGTTATAAACAAATGTTTGTGTGTACGATGTTAAAACTATAAGTACCATATGAGAGACAATAACGTACCGCGGGTCCTAGAGCGACAAACAACATCTCAAAGCGGAAACAGTCATCGGTCAATATTTCTGTGACTGTACCCGGGTTAGCCAGCTTTAGATAATGACAATAACCTGGAAGATCGGAGAAAGAACCCTCATGCGTTCCGTGCAATTGTTGGAGGGCATACGCTTTCCCCCTCCAAGCCTGTGAGTAAGAGATGTTACATTTGAAGCGTTCGTTCACGTCTTTTACAATATCTCCTCCGCGGTAAACACGACCTGGGTCTTGAAGCTGGCCTTTTATGATATTTGTCAACACCTTCTTACCTGCATTGCGCATTGTAGGATACATTTGTGTTCGTGAGCATGTGTGTTCGTCTTTCAGCTTCGTTACCATGAAACATGGGTTATCTGTGCTTGCAATGTTCTTGGACTTAAGTTCCCATGCACAGTCTTTCGTTGTGCATCTAACCTCGAACCTCATCTTGTTAGAAGTCCTGACTTTGTATTCGAAGCACTCCTGAAGACATTTCAACCCAAGCTGGACCTTTAGGTCATCCTTGCTCTCAAACATCTGTCCTTCAATAATACACGAGGACGATTTTTGGCTAGAAGAGGATGTAGATGATGCCAGCACCTGGGAATCTGGAAGGGGTGGTGGCATGTAGAGGTGCACAAATACCGGATAATACTATAACCGGATCGTATTTTTTTGTGAACAATAAAACCGTATTTTTTAATAACCGGTTCGGATAATATCCGGTTTTTAATAAAAAATACTATATCCTGTCTAACCGGTTCGGATAATACTATAACCGGATATTTGAAAAACCGGATATAAAAAAAACCGATTTTTTTTTGCATTTTTTTAACTACATTTCCTATATACTATATACTACAAAAAATATATATATAAAAATGACCGATTTTTTTACCGGTTTTTTATCCGGTAAAATATCCGATCGACCCCAAATCCATGGAACCGGTTTATACTATCCGGTTATAAAAAAACCGATCCGGTTAAAAAAATCCGGTTTTTCAAATCCATGGAACCGGTTTATACTATTCATGTCTACCCCAAATCCATGGTGCTTGTTCATATCTACCCCAAATCCATGGAACCGGTTTATACTATTCGGGGAGTCGTATTGTGGGTCTTGATATAAGAGCATGATCTGTTTATCAAACCCACATTTTCTAGACATGAATTGAATCATGTCCGTAAAGGTTATCACTGCAGGTAGGCATGCAACACGTCTAATAACGTTGTTTGAACTATAATTATAAACTCCATCGACCAATTGCCACTCACCTCCAGTGACATATGAAAATTTCACTATTGGAACGGAAGTGCTCATATTTCTTAAAAAATCAGTGATGTTAATACAGAGAAAATTTAGGGTTGATGACTATTTGTGTTGGACATGTTCATATTTATAGGACAATTATAGTTAATTGTATTGTGTCTGTTAAACAATGAGGAGTTGTATTTTTCTGAAAAAAAATTAAAGGTGATTGTGACAAGTCATCTTTTATCGGCGAGATTCCCTTACGAGTGGTACTTTTCTGAAAACTTAAAGGTGATTGTGACAAGTCATCTTTTATCGGCGAGATTCCCTTACGAGTGGTACTTTTCTGAAAATTTATAGGTGATTGCGACAAGTCATCTTTTATCGGCGAGATTCCCTTACGAGTGGTACTTTTCTGAAAACTTAAAGGTGATTGTGACAAGTCATCTTTTATCGGCGAGATTCCCTTACGAGTGGTACTTTTCTGAAAACTTAAAGGTGATTGCGACAAGTCATCTTTTATCGGCGAGATTCCCTTACAAGTGGTACTTTTCTGAAAACTTAAAGGTGATTGCAACAAGTCATCTTTTATCGGCGAGATTCCCTTACGAGTGGTACTTTTTTGAAAACTTAAAGGTGATTGCGACAAGTCATCTTTTATCGGCGAAATTCCCTTACGAGTGGTACTTTTCTGAAAACTTAAAAGTGATTGCGACAAGTCATCTTTTATCGGCGAAAAAAATAACTGACATCGATTAAAAAACATTACATAGAAAAAATTTGAAAACAAAATTATTTATTCCAGACACATGAAATACATATACTAATATATGTAAACATACAACGGTTTACTTATCAAAACGAAACATAAAGCGTTTTTTTTCCTTCAATCTGATGATTAACCTCACTAAACACACTAAGACAATCTTGTGAGAGGGTCTCATCCTGAATCCTTGCATTATTAAGATAGTTTAAATATTTCATCTCATTTGCAGTTAAATTTGCCACTCTAGTAGTTAGAGCTTGAAGCTTGTCAATCTTACTCGTACCTGCACGTACGAAGATGTTGGCAGCATTTCTTAGCTCTTCATTTTGATACGTTGTTTGTTGAACATCTTCTGTGATAGCATTGCGTATGTCCACAGCGGTCATTGGCTGTGACTCAATTTCTCATGGTATTTTTTTGCCCTTATCTTGATCCATTTATGAAGCTATAGTTTTTTAAGAAATGGTGTGGTGTTTGTTTCAACATAAGGTATGGGTAATGTTTATATATATAGCTGAGTTTCTTGTTGCCACTTAGAATAGTGTTTGAATTATTGTCAGAGTTTGCAAAATGCAACTGTTCGGTTCAGAAGAAAAGTATACTATGATCAAACTCCATGCGAAAGGGTGTCTTACCCACCGTAAGGCCTCTGGGTATCGACCCGTCATAGGAGAGAAACCTTCTGATACCGGGGAAGGTCTCGTAAACCCAACACTATAGAAATAAACTATATTAGAAAACAAAACGGTAGATATATGTTATTATTATTATATCGTTAACAATGTATTATTATACCTTTAGGACCCATACAAGCCCGTAAAGGTTTCCCATTCATTAATCCCATTCACTATCTGCCTACACAACAATGCATGTACGACCATAGGATCGTTCTGTGGCCCCTTGACATTCAGAAATAGCCCAAAACAAGTGTGGCGAAATATTGCCAAACTATCTGCTCTTTCGCTCAGGCGTTGTTTAATTTGCGCGCACACACGTAACTTGTTTCGACAAGTTAGACTTGCCTTGTAAATTTCCTACAAATGAAATGAGTTTTTAGAGTTTTTATTACATATAACATTCATAAAACAACCAAAAATTCTAAAATTTTTAAACTTGTCTATCATTTTAAATAAAATTTTAAAACCTTTAAAATTATTACATTAACTTGTCTATTAACTCTAAATTATTTTATACTATTTTAAGTATAGTAAATTTTCTATACTGTCTAACTACATTACTAAAACTTTATTATAAAATAGTTTTTTAAATATATATATACATTTCTCTCTCATGTTTAACTATAAAGATATAACCTTAATCTCTAAATTTTATAAGTATATACATTTATTTATTACATTTAAATTTTATAACTATATTAATTTTTAAATCAATTACGAAAATAACCTAAATCAATTTCTTATAACTTCATACTATTATATATATACATATATATATATATATATATAAATTTGTCTATCATTTTTAACTTGATTTTTAAAAACTTTATAAATATATTAATTTGTCTATGACATTGAAATAGATTTTTTTTAAAATTTATACTTTTATAACTATATTAATTTCTCTATGAGATCGAAATACAATTTTGTTAATAAACTTTATATTATTTTAATTAAATTAATTTCTCTATGACATCTACATTTATAGTTTTATAAATATATTAATTTCTCTATCTCGTCTAACTAGATTTTTTTATAAAACTTCATACTTTTATAAATATATTAATTTTTCTATAACATTGAAATAGATTTTTTTTTAAAATTTATACTTTTATAACTATATTAATTTAGCTATGAGATCGAAATACAATTTTGTTAATAAACTTTATATTATTGTAATTAAATTAATTTCTCTATGACATCTACATTTATAGTTTTATAAATATATTAATTTCTCTATCTCATCTAACTAGATTTTTTTATAAATTTCATACTTTTATAAATAAATTAATTTTTCTATCATATCTAACTAAACTTGTCTATATTCTTTATCAATTTTCTAAAACATTCATAGTCTATTAAATATATATTTCTCTATATAAATTAGTCGTATATTAAATTTACAATTTTCAAGTCATTTAAATATTTAATTATTTACAATATTACAAACATAAATACAAGTTAACAACTTTTTAATTATTTTGAAAATACACAAACACTAAAATTAATTTCATCTAACAATTAATAAAAAATTAACAAACGCAATAAAACATTTTAAACATACATTTAAAAGTAATAATACACATGGTATTTAAAAAAATAAAATGTAACATACATTCATAGTCTAAATATATATTTTTCAAGTCTTTCACATATTTAATTTTGTTACAATATTACAAACATATATACAAATTAACAACTTTTTAATTATTGGAAAATAAAGAAATACTAAAACTCATGTCATCTAATAATGTATAAATAATAAATAAACACACAATAACACCTTTTTAAAAAACATGATATACATGCTATTTAAAATAAAACAAACATACATTTACATACATATACATAAATATAATTTTTATTTTTTGAAATAAAAGGTTTACCATTTTAATATGAGGTTTGATGGAGAAATAGAGATATCGGAAAAGTCCCCACGCCGGAAAAGTCACCGGAAAAAGTCGCCGGAAAACTCAACAAAGTGGGTATTTGGTGACCGGAGGTGTCGCCGGAGTGGTCGCCAGAGGTGTCGCCGGAGGTGTCACCGGAGGATGTCGCCGGAGATTTTTGAGAAAGTCCAGATTTTATTCTTAAACTTACCTCTTCTATCCTTTTATTTATCCTCTTTTACCACCTAAAAAATTACAAAACATCTAATCTACTTTAATTTTTATTATTTATCAACGGTAAATACACGCTTCCCCATACGATTTGACAACTCAAAAATGATTTGACAACTCAATAATGATTTGACAACACATTTGATTTGACAACACATCTTTTTACTTTTTTGCTTTTATCGGCTAAACCGAGCACTTTTATCGGCGAAATGAATTTTTTTTTCTTTTACCGTCGCCACGTGGATAGATTTTATTGGTCGGATAAACCGAGCATTTTTATCAGCTAAACTGGCACCTTTTATAGGCTAAATGGGTTTTTTTCCACGTGGCGCGATATGATTGGTTGGCGGAATGGAAGTCTTTTATCAACGAAACCGGGCACTTTTATCGGCGAAATGATACTTAAATTGGTAATATTGATCTTTTGATGCTTATTTTTGCTATTACACACTTAAATTGTTTATTTTGGTAATTGTTTTTTTTTTTTAAATGATTATTTTTTTAAATTTTATTTCGGTAAAGATTATTTTTTTTTTGTTTCTAATGTAAGATTAAGAAATATATTATTTCCTACTAGATTATGGAAAGCATTTTTTTTTCCAAGAGTATACAATATCATTACCCAATTCATTAAGCAGGCCCTAGAGTAATACTTTTTTATTAATATTTTCTTGAATGCTTTAAAACCTAAAGTTTTAATAATAATAACAACAATGTCACTAACAATAAGCATATAAAAACAATTACTAAGATAATGTTTTTAAAAGCAAAACCTTTTATGTTAAAAATGATAGTTACAATATAAAAATAATAGTAAAGTAATAGTAATAAATTAACATTAACATTAACAATAGTAGTTATTATAATTAGTATCATGTTATTAATACTACTTAAATATTAAAAAATCAAATGTTACTCAAATAAAAAAGAAGTAGAAAAACTGTTACCCGTATTAAAGTTTTACTTACAAAAATATAAAATGTTACTCAAATCGATAAAGGTTGAAAAAAATTCACGAAATTAAAGATTTTACCGCGTTACGGTTCAATAGGTCATTAAAAGGTCAAATTGCACTAACTAAAAGAAAATGCATAGTATAATAACCAGATTATAAAATGTTAAAAAAAAGTTACGTAAATCAAAAAAAATGTGCAAAGATATTTACACTAATATATGTGGAATTATCCGAAAAATAAAATCAAAAGAAAAAAACTTTTGAACCTCTCTTTCATCTCTCACATTTACACACAAATGCACAACAATATATTTCTCATCTTCATACATATCAAAAAAACATATACTAACTGCGTGCCAAAAAATTTAATTGGAAGAAAAGAAAGGGTCAATAAAGAAAAGAAAGTGAAGAAAATTATTTTAAGTTTAGGTATTTCTGAATATAAACGAAAAGAAAAGTAATTTTATAACTTTATCCCTACCTTATAAACAAATAATAACACATATATATTAAATAAATAGATAATATCTAAATTAAAAAGATAAGATTATCACCTTGATATAAACTTTATATACCTCTAACACCCGCTAATGTGGCTTCGTCCCTCTAATCTAATCTAATTATCTAATCTATCTAACTATATTATTAAAAGAATAGGCTTTTGAGAAAAACTTTCCTTTCTAAAATATAACTAATAGAAACCTTTTTACACCATCAAATTTTATAATTTACTTTACACATCCTCGTGTTTATATACGGGGTAATAAACTAGTATATATTAAAGCTATTATCATGTGTTTTATTTTCAAACTTCAACGAATATAATTAATGACTATTTAACAATCAAAATGCAATTGATATTCACATCGAAGCTAAAAAACCATAAATACAGATGATGAGTCATGCTACGTGGAATAAGACAAGAAGCCAAGAAATATGGTCTACAAATAATAAATCACTAAATCATATAGGCATATAGATTAATGATACGACCGTGCGTTATACCTCACTCGATGGCATCGGGTTGCATCGAGTAGGCTAAGGACACCAAAACAAGTACATCGGGTAGTGCTCTCGGGTATCAATACTAGAAAAAGGAAAAGGTAACCCATAACACATGCACCAACAAATGATTAAAAAATATATTAAAGGAACCTGGAAGATACTACAATGAAATAAAACTTCAAACTAGTTGAGACAGCAGCGGCAGAGACGAAGATGCTTTGGTGAAAACTAAAATACCTGATGTTGATATACACTAGGATCAAGGAGATCATATTCTTTATATAAGAGTTACAATCATTATATGATTCATTCTCTCCAAATTTCTCCGATATAGGGGTCTAACTAAGAGAGAAGATATCACAAAATCTTCCTTCTCTTATTTCCTTTTCTTTTTAAAAAAACATGTTTGGAAATACGTCAATTTTATAGGATCTTCTCATATCACCCCCTTTTAAAAAATAGATTCGGGACTGCACGCGTTGTGCCTTATGTTGCCTCTCATCGCCACTTTGTGTCGCTTCCCATCTAATTGACCTCCAACATATTTGATCTCCTCCTTTCTTTCTGGATATAGGTTCCTGAGTGTGTTTTGAACATCATTTCATATGTACATGTGTGTTTGTGTGTGTGTTTAATTGGGTTTGAACCGTAAGATTGTGATTTTGATTTGTGTTCTGTATGTTTAACAGTGTGTATGATTTAGGTTTGAAAATGTGTTTGACGGTGGCTGGAGGTAGTAGAAGATGATCAATATTTACCGATTTCCGATGTTAGAGATAAAGAACATTTAATCAAATACATAAATAAATTCGTAGAATTTGTTTTTGATGATTAATTGTAGTTGATGTTCATTATAATAATTACTAGAAGATGGCTTAATTGGCATGCCCCTCCTTTTAACTAATTTCGCAACTTCTTATTGCACATTTAGGTAAATCGTAGTAGAATGAGTCAAGTAGAGCTTGGCTCGATTTCTTTAAGCGAAGCTTGAGCTCAGCTCGAGAGGCTTTTGTAATGTTGCTTCTGGCTCGACAAGAGAAGGATTCAAGATTAACTCGAGTTCAGCTCAAAAAGCTTGAATACTTATATAAATAAATAAAAATATATAATAACCAACCTAATTCCGTATGCACGTAATAACTTAAACAAAAATATTTTCAAATGTGTATAAAAACAAAACTTGACCATAAGTACTAATCCTAATAAAATTCATTAATAATAATATTTGCAAATTCAATTTTATACAGATATAAATACAAACTCTTTTACGGTATAAAACTCGATAAGAACTCAAGTTGAGTCTTTATAAGCTTGAGTTCGACACGTTATATATTTCAAACTCGTACTTAAGCTCGAACATAAAGATTTAAACTCGTTTGAAGCCCTATATACTAGTGACTAACTAATGCTAAAGAAAGGAAATACCCAATCAGCTTAACCATCACTTTCTGTTTTGTTTGATCATAATGGTCCTGATAATTTTCTTCTAAATTGATTTATCTGTTATTTGGCAAAGTAGAGTCCATGGTCCATGTCCCTAGCCATTGTCTTACTTCGTTTGCAAGAAAAATAAATGCATGAATATATCGTCTAAAGTAGTTTGTAAGTTCTATAAATAGTTTTAACATTTTAGTTTTATGAATTTATGTTATATATTGTCTTAAGTAGTTTGTATGTTTTTTATATATCCATTGACACAAAGAGTCATACCAACTTCTGATAGCAAGTAAATCAAGAGTCGGTATGACTCTGTGTCAATGGATTATATCCCATTATCTAAATGATTAAAAGCACAAAAAACAAACAATCTCAACTCATTCATTCAAATTAAGAAAATGTCATATTTTGATGCAAGTTTAACATCTTAATTCTTTTTATTACCACTGAAGATTACAGGAACCAATGTTCCGGTACTCGAATCAACACTGCGAGATCCACCCATGTTAACCTAGACAGCCATTCAACTGCAGAACACCAAAAATATATATATAAGAACAAGATTACACAAGTTGATATATGCCCAGGAGATGAAAGAACAAGACACCAAAGAACCATATCAGATGAAACATCCACATATTACATTAGTTCATATTTTTGTTTCAAAGTTATCGTGCCAAGTGACCTTTAACTTGAATTCCACATTCCCAAACAATGTTTGGAGCTTTTTTTCACGAGTCCTTTACATGCTTTTGAATGCACTCTATATAAAGGATAGGCTCGTAGACACAAGCAGTTGGCCAAAAGCTCAACCATGGTACAAAAATTCACCCCCCCCACCCCCCTCTTTTCTTTTTTCTTCCCACACACACAAAAGGTAGATCCTTGTTTCATAACCCAGGATTAACTTTTGAAGAAATTTCTAAACAAAAAGTTTATTGGAAATCTTCTACTCTACGTCTCGATACCTTTTGTTGTTGTATCCTTTATTAAAAGCTACAAAGAGTCTGCTAAATCCTACCACTAGATAAATAATCCTCTGAGTTAACACCGGCTTATATAACTTGGGAAATTAGACCTCTTTCATGAACATTGGTTTTTGAAAGGTGAAGCTGTATAAGCAAACAAAGCAAGATCCACTCAACCTCAAGTTAAGACTTCAAAATTTCGTTCTTAACTTTACAACTTCAAACTCAGGGACAGTAACTTCTCTAATGTAGCTTTGAATAGGTTTTTGAAAGACTTCTTCTCAGTAGCTTTCATTGGTGTACAAGGTTCATTAAGCTTCCATTATGTTGGTTGTAACTTGTAACAAACTAACAGATAAAAGGCTTACTCAAGTGTAATAAGAAATCAGATTTTCTTGATCACAAAATCAGGAAGTATTCGCTTATTCAATGTTCATCTGATTATTTATTTAATTATTGAAAATCAGACTGCTTATTTATATCACAGATAATCAGATTAGCAGTTTAGATAAGTAGTTCAAACATCTCAAAACTGCTTACTGTTGTATGAAAATGCAATAAGTAAGCAATCCCAAACAACCCCATTATAGATTGTTTAATTAATTCGTAGAGTTCATTTCAATATAACCTAACGCAAAGCAATAACACTTTTTGAAATGAAGGCAGATTCAATATACAAAGACAAGAAGGCATAAAACTATGATATGCACATTCGAATCTAGGGTTGCAAAATCTTATTATCAATACATCAGATTGGAAATTCAGTATCGTACCTCTTGTGCCTTTGAGCAAATACGGAATTTTTCCTATCTTCTTCTGCAATAATAAGAAACTTAAATAATCAAATAACCTGAACCATAACGTTTCCGATATCGAATCAGATTTGAACAAAAAGTGGATACAAACCAGTAAGGCTGAGGGAGAACTTGGTAATGATGGCTCCGGTGATGGCGAAACCGACGAGAAATGGCCAGTTACGATTGAATTCCCTCTTGAAGAACACGGGCCACGGATCGAATTTCCTCATTCTGTATATGGATATAATCGCTATGCCGCTGTTCCGATGATTCGCTCAAACACGATGCGAAGTAGTGAACAATTTAGGTGTGTGTTTGATATAAAACAGGATGTATTTGGGCTCAATTTTTGGGTTTTTTCTGGGCTCACTTTTTAAGCCCGTATCCTGTTAAAGTTTCCGACCAATTTCGTAATTCGTATAATCGTATGTATCTTTTCATATGGTTTTTTACTTTTTTACAATTTATTGTATTAAATGATGATTAGAACTTTTATGCTATCACATATCTATTAAATACTTTTTTCATACATATGTTTAAAGATAATATTGCCCGAACAACTTATTTTTGTTATGTCTGACAAATTATTGTTGTGTACAAATCATCTTCTTTTTTATAATCACGTGATGAGACAGGTTAGATTTAGATACGTATGTAATTTCTTCGACAAGCGGATGCTCGAGAATCAAGATCTGAGTCTCATATATGCCTATATGGTACTAAACAAGCCTACATGGAAAAGAAGGTGGGGTGCTTCCTAAATACCAAAGTATTCAAGTATCATTTGTTATCTTGTATTTAACATATGTTTTTTATGTACAAAATGGATAATAGTTATGGAAAACTAAAGTATATCTTGATCTTGGTATTATAAAAGTATGATGCATCTATTAAATGTACTATATCTCTATTATATTTATCTAGTTTTTGTATCTGTTTGTTAATATAATTTAAAATTTTATTATTTTTATGTTATTGTAAATAAAAAATAATTATACTTTTATAAATTTTCTTAGTTTTGCTATCATTCTTCGCATACTCGGTGAGAAGTATGTTTTACCTAAAAACTTATCATGTTTTTATATAGAAAATGGATAATAGTTGAAAAGTAGATTTTTATGTAAAAGTTTGGAAAATTATACAACCATAACATCGTAGAGGGTGGACTTTTAACATGTGCAGAATGTTTGATTTGTTTAATTTTAAGAGAATTAATATTAATATTATAAATAATTTAACTTGGTTTGAATTTTACATAAAATAGAAGAGAATACACTTGAAAGTTGAAATATTATATCCTTTGAATTTATTAGAAAGTGATACATTTAAGTATTTTTTTTTAAATGAGTCTGGAAGATTTCTTTTATTTATTTCACTCTATCCTACAATCTTAAAGCTTTTAGTTTTCTTATATTTTAGTTTTGTTTTCAAATAAGTTTAAAAAAAGTTTAGAGCATTCAGTGTACTCTCGATAAAGCGTCGGCATATCCTATATGACATGTGGTACCGTCTATTCGTCTAGCATACCACCCCCACTTGTATGGTACCGAGAAATTTTATCTTTTTAGTGATTTTCAACATTTCACTGCCGAAGAAGAGAGAAAAGACGAGAGATAAAAAGAGGGGAAAAAAAGAGAAATTATTTTTAAAACAACCTTTGAAATATGTATAGTATGCAAAATATGAGTTGTGTTGAATAAAGTTCATTTAAAAAACATAGTCCTGAAATTTTAATATTCAAACACAAGTGATCAGTATAAAATCACATGTGATTTGTAAAAGCATCATATGTGAATTACGAAAATATCACTCCATTCAAATTTCTAATATTTAATCTAGATCATTAACGACATTGATTCAAAGGCTAAAATTAATCCCTTATGACTATAAATTAATTATAGAATATATTGAGCATTCTACTACAAAAATGTAGATATTTCCTGAATTGAATATGGAAATGAATACTTCCGTTCTTGTAATTGAACATAGGAACCCGAGTTTGATAAAGTAATTACCAAGTGGCCAATATGTTTTTGAAATAGTAGAATATTCTACATATATAAAGTAAGAATATATGTAGTAACATAAATTGGAATATAAGAAAAGCTAATGAAATTCTCCCACATGCTCATGTTGAGCTAGCTAGGTATTTACTAGTAACAATATGAGATATTGCACCTGTAAACAGTTTAAATTTTAGCAACCCAGAAAGCAATTAATGAGATGAGCAGATAAATGAAGACTACGGCAGTCTATTCTTTCTACATTTTTTTCCATGTCAAAATGAAGCTCCAACTAAAATTAACCTAAAGTTTTTTCTATTTATGTTCCTTATTGTAACTAAAACTGAAAACAAAGTTAGTTGCCATTATTACAACAATGTGTTCTTACTCATTTCTCAAATTTCCATATAAAGCTTCACAACCAATATGAAAACCAAATCGAATCATCATAGTAGAGCACCATTATATTTTGAAGTTAGTTCTTATTCATAGCTTCTATAACGATAACTACTAATATTGTCATCACAAGTTGTTACGTCAGCATAATTAACTTATCACTAACCAGTTGTAGTGATAGCACTCGTCACTGAACCCACAACTAATTCTTTATTTTAATTTTTATTGGTTAAAAAATGAGTAACAAGGACGGTCATCTCAATGCCACAGTCACCAGCTACTAGATAACAAGAGAATCATAAACCTGCCACAGTGAGGATGACGAGGGTGTTGCTCGTTATTGGCCTAGTTAAGGATTTAACCACCACCCTTTACGGGTGATCTTACTATTATTTATCCATTACTACAATGATTCATATTGGTTTTTTTATCAAATATATATGTGATGCATACGCTGAAATACTGCATATAAAAATTCATTGAGGTTGGACATAAACACTTTCTACCATGGTTCTAAAAAAGCTCGTCTTGGCTCCGTCATAGCTTGAGACTTGACCATGCCGCTATAACATGGTTCAAGGTTTGAACGTAAGCTTGGTGTATGCTAAGGTCTCGTTTAGACGTGTTAGAGGTATTGAGCCATATGAGTTAAATATATATAGTTATTCGATTATAAAAATTGTTGAATATCCAGAAGACAAAGAAAAATATTGATAAATTACGCTATAAACATATAATTGTGTGTTTGTAATATTTGCTTGTATACTTTTATATTCGTAATTAGAATTTATATACAAAATTGTCGCCTTATGTCACACTTTGTGAAATGTAGTGACCACGTCATGGTTTCCAAGACTTGAGTCTTGACCTTTCTGCCACGTCACGTCTCACGTTATTTAGAACCTTGGTTTTTACTCACTTAGATTATTTTCATCGACTCGTAAATTTATAATAGAGTTGATTTTATAAATATTACTTTAAATTTTCAAATTGTAGATTTATTCTTTTTTTTAGTTATAAGTTCAGTACCACACTATCATTTTGTTGCATAGATGATTCTTTCTAACCTTTTCTATTAATTAGGTCGGTTAACTCTTAAATTGACTTTTCTATCTGTATTCCCATTTTTTTATTTATTGTAACGCCCCAAATCCCAAAATTTGAAATATTAAGATCAAACACTATAAGTGTTCGCATCTGAAAGTTTGACATAAAAGCGGAAGCATAACTTATTTTAAATCCTAATGTATCAAAAGATACGTACATAAATACTGTCACAAGTTTAGTACAAAAAACTTGATGTTTACAAACCAGGCGTTAAGTGTTTCAAAGAGTTTATCAAAGGTAGTCAAACCGAAGCTTTGCCCTTGTCTTTGCTAAAAACCTGCAAAACATTTTAAAAATAGTATCTGATAAGCTACGAGAGCTTAGTAAGTAAGCCAGACTAAACATCATATAAACACACGTATAAAATCATATGAAGATAATACACGTATGTCTGGCAATCAATGCTAGCCTCTGGTTCTAGACCCAGGGCAGCAACATAGGTCACAGTACTGTACCGCATCTGAGTCTTACTGCACATAGCAGTACGCTTACATATACACATGTATAACATAGCATGTTAGTAATCTGATATGAAATTACACATGCTGCTGATATGAAGTGAAGTCTAAAAGACTCACCTTCTGACTATAATATTATGCAATGATCCACCGATGTCAATGATTCAGGTAATAAGTCAATCACCTCCTATATAAACAATACATAAAATATCATGTAAGGACAATTTGATCTGAAACAGGGCCTATACGGGCCGTGTCCCTTATATGCTACATAACCTAAGTTGGCAACATGGCCAGTGTGGTCTAGTCACCCTACACGGGCCGTAAATTTCTACACGGGCTGTGTACCTATTATGCTACACGACCATGTAACCCTACATGGCTCCGTGACCGCCTTACACACTACACGGCCGTGTACCTCTACACGGTCCGTGTACACTACAGACCAGCAGACTGTTCTTAGCAAGAACTGTCGGATTTCACCAAAATCCGCTAATATCATCATAAAACCAACTAGAGGTGTTTTCCTACACCTCATACAGCTGATAAACATAATCTAAACAATATCAAACATTCCTAACATAATTCCACCATTGAATCATGTGTTTTAACTCACAAAACCTTAAGAACAAAGGTTTTAAACCTTACCTCAAGCTTGAACACTTGCTATGATCTTGTTCTATGCACTTGACCTGCTTTTTTTGCTCAAAAAATAGGAGTTGTAAGGACCTGATCTAGTTCTCGTGAGTTTGCAAAAGAGAGAATGAAGACTTTGACTCCTAAAGTCAAAATTGGTGACATATATATATATATATATACAAGTTTCAACTAATGACACAATAGGTCCCTGTACTTAAACAACTTATAATTTAACGGTTTTAACCCCTCTAGTTTAAAACCACATCTTATCACATATATCTATTTATAACTCGTATATCACTTTATACATTTTCTCGTTTTAACTTATAAATAAAATTCTGGGTGTTACATTTATTTTCTTAATAATAAAATCATTATTATTTATTATTAAACATATTAAAACCTCACACTCCTCTCTATGTTCCCTCTCTCAGCCCTAGCCTCACATCCTTCCTTGTTGGCAAAACCGTCTTACTTCCCCTGGCCCACAAATACCATTGCCTCACCCCTTCTCGTCGGAAAAGACCGTTGCTATCACCCACCATCTCCTCATCGTTACAATACCACCACTTGCGACACCCTCAACCCCTCACTTGCTCTCTATATTTTTTACTTAACCATCGCCGTAGTCACCCACCTCTCTTTACCCCTAGATTATTCTAACAACCACCACCGTACCACCATTTCTGATTCAGATATGTAAAAAGAAAATAGGAGAAATCGGCGTGTCAACCACCGTCTCCGCTAACATACACTGCCAAGCACTATCATTCGCTAATCTATAGAAAAGGCTTTAATAATAATGTGTGTTGGTGGTGGTTAGAATAAAAAAAGGTGGAGGATGTCAGGTATCACACTCAAAATGAAAGCAAACACCAAAAGAAACAAAGACTGAAATTTGCGATACCATTCAATAAGCCTCAAAGGCAACTTAAATACACGAATAAAAGAAAGGTTAAAAGAAACAACTAATTTACCTATTCTAAAGGAACTTCTAAAACGAATAACAACTTCCTGAAATGCAAGACTTTATTCAATTTATTAAAACGGCCAACTCTTGAGCCAACAGAGGAAACCCCATGCGTGTGTGTTGGTGTTGGTGATTTCAAATGTGTAAAAATCATTCCAATCTGGTGTTGCTGATTTTAAACCCCAAAGGGGGAAGAAACCGTTAACAGAGAGAGGGAAAGAGTGTTGTCTGAAAGAATAAAGGGGGAGGAGAGAGGGTGGCCGGAAATTGAAAGGGGGGCGACAGTGGGGTGGTGGCTCCAATCATAGAGTCATTGGTGACTAAAATCAAGAGAGTAGAAAGGGAAGATGCGGATGTTCTATATGAAAGGGGAAGAGAAAGAGGAGAGTGAGAGAAATAGTTTACTAGAGAGTACCTTTTTTAACAAATATTATTTTCGTTAATTAAAAATTAAAAAAAGGTAAAATGAAGACCGGCCTTTACAGATAACGTCCAATTCTACCTACCGGAAACTGAAGACCGGCCTTTACAGAATGAGAAACCGCCTTCTTCCTTGGACCACCGCTTTTCCTTCCTCCGGCACCCTTTTTAGCTTTTCCGGTGGTGTCCATTTCTTTACAACAACGTATAGAAGAGTGAAATGAATGAAAGGTTTGTTTGACTGTTGGTGAAGGACAAGGTTTGGTATTGATTTGTTATATAGAAATGGGTATAGGACTCCAAATCGATGACATGTTTTTACAGCGGCCGTTGGATGGTGATCTTATCAATGGTCAGGATTCGATATGGTACGATCCGCATGGTATCAAATATGAACCAATGGGAAAGCTGGTGTGTATTTCAAGATTTGTTTGAATTTTTTGAGAATATTTTCTTTTTCTCGCTGGAGATAACTATGATAAATTTTTGTTTTCATCTTAACGATTATACTATCTTCTAATCTTCTTCTTCTGATATAAATAAAAGACTAACATTCAATAATTTAATTAAAAAATCTTTTTATTTAATTAAAATTAAATCTTAAATCAAAATCAAAATTCTAATTTTGACTTTTAATAGTCAAGATTGAAAACTCAATTTTTAAAATTCAATTCTAGAGAAGATAATATCGTTAGTAGAAAAATATTATTTAAATTTCAAAAGAACGTAAACATATTTGTTAGACATTATATGTAAATTAAGATTAAATTTAATAAGATTAAAAAAACATATATACTAATTTAATATAATAATATTATCTAGAGTAACCGTATACAATATATAAAACCCAAAATTCATACATATCAAATTTTCAACTTAATTTTGATTTAAAACAAATTTAATTTGTGCTACAATTTTTATCTAATTCAAACTTTTTATTCACTACATTAATTTAGAAATAAATATTTAAGCTTTGTATTATCATTAATTCTTTATCTATGATTATTGTATAATATAAATCTTATCATAATTAAATTTTATATTATTTTTAAAGCTGTCATGATTTACTTTTCTATGTCAACTAATTTTAATATAAAATTCTTTTAGTTTTCAAGAAAGTTTCACAATGTATTTTTTTCGTCGATTATATATTTAAATAAACGAATATAAAATTATACTTTCTTAATTACCCGTGTGTTTACACAGGCATTTAACTAGTTTAAAAATACATTTAGTTTATTGATAGATAAATTTTGTGTAACGCTAACAAATTTTAATAACAACTAAAATGTTTACATATAAATGTATCACATTATCAAATAAATGTACATTGTCAAGTGTGTTAGGTATACAACTTTTTACGGCTACTAGCTTTTTGTTTTCAAAGAAAACGATACAAGTTTTGTTTAATTGAAAAAACTAAAAGCTTTTTTTAAGTACAAAGTTCCTTAAAATAGTTATTAAAACTAGATGGAGTCTTTTATATAGAAAAGAGTTAATTGGTCATATGATCTTTTAACTTGACCATTTATGCCGATTTAGTCATTTAACATTAAAAGCGATTACTACTATCCTTTATGAACCATTTTATGGCAAGTTTAGTCATTTCTACCGTTGACCATTAGTCAAATCTATTAAAATCAGATAAAATGACGGTTTTGCCCTTATCTTTATTATTTATTCATTAAATATAACTTTATTAATATTTATTATAGTTTATCACAACTTCTCTCTCTATCCTCTATTTTCGGTCACCATCACAGTCACATCTCCGGTTGCCACCACCGCCACTACATACCAACACCGCCAACCACCATCAACAAATCTCTAAAAAAAATCTGCAGAAGAAACACCAAACAAGAAGAAAACGAAGACACACACTTATAAAAACGCATACATATATATACACACATAGATACACACCACCACAGTTTAAATCGAAAAACCCTAAAGTAGAAGCCTTAAATCTGAAAACACACTACTCAGATATGAAAAAAACCTTAAACCAATGACTTAAATCGAAGATCTATGGTGGCGGTGCTCTTAAATAGTATGAACAGATAGGTGGCAGTGCTCGATTTGGTGGTGGCGGCGGCGTTGCTCAAGGGACGGTGGTTGTGGCGGTGCTCTTAAATAGTATGAACCAATGGGTGGCGGCGGCGTTTCTCAAGGGACGGTGGTGGTGGCGGTGCTCTTAAATGGTATGAACAGATGTGTGGCGGAGTTTAAATCTGGTGGTGGCGGCGGCGTTGTTCAAAGGACAGTGGTGGTGGTGGTGGTGGCAATTCTAGAGTAGTGAGGAGAGTGTAGTGGTGGGAAGTGGTCCTTGGAGAGATAGAGAGGGGAGAGAGAGCAGCGAGGTGGTGGTGGTGGTGGCAATTCTAGAGTAGTGAGGAGAGTGTAGTGGTGGGAAGTGGTCCTTGGAGAGATAGAGAGGGGAGAGAGAGCAGCGAGGTGGTGGCAGTGGCGGATGGTGGTGGAGGCGGTGGTCTAGAATGAGAGGGAGAGTGAGTGAGATGTGAGAAAGAGAGTGAAAGAAAGAGAGTGTGTGTTTGTGTGTGTGTTTATGTGTAGATAAGAGGATATATATATAATTTAAAAAAGATTATATATTATTTCCTTTATTTTAATTAATAAAAAGTTACAAAACTGGTAAAAAACCAAACTACCCTTGATTTAACAGAGTTGACTAACGGTCAACGTTAGAAAGGACTAATCTTGCCACAAAATTGTTCATAAAGGATAGTATTCACCAGTTTTGAAGTTAAATGACTAAATCGGCAGAAATGGCTAAGTTAAAGGATCATTTAACCAATTAACTCTATACAAAATTATCTAAACATCCGATTTATTTTTTTATAATTCCTTCTGTTTTTATGATTTGTTATCATTTTACACTATGTAGCTCCTGCTACCAACTATTTTATAAGCACGATACAAATAAAAAATATAACTTCAACAACAACTATCAGCTACTTCCGTCAAATATATTATTTGTATATCAAAAATTTTAACTTTAATATGTTATATTTCATTACATGTTAATATGCAAATATTTCTTATGAACTCATCATGCCACAGTGGCACAATCTTACCCATGAATCACATGTAAAACATGAAATAACTTATTTAAGCACAAGACTAAATATGCAAATTACTTTATACACATAATGCGTAACATAACTTAGATCACATATGTTCAACTTTACTATATCTCGGTATAAATATACATGTACTAATTACCAGTGTAAAATACAGGTAGTAATTTGCCTTGGTATTAAGATAGTAGTACTAAATTTGCCCTGCCATAAGTATATCGGTACCAATATGTCTCAGTATTTATATACGACACTGATCAGCATCGGTATTTGTGAATACCTGCATGTTTCTAGGGTCCAACACATTTTTATTCACGTAACAACACATAAATATATACATGTGACCATTATACACAAGTATGCAACTGGTATCGTATAATCAAATTCAAGATAGTATATCACCCATTCGACATTTTAATCACGAATTATCATGTAGAAAGTTAGGTGTACTAAGTCGAGGTCCATCCAAGCTATCATAATCCTTTTTTCAATACTTCTCATGTATCACAAATTCCATTTACTATGATTAATAACCCCAACAGATGTCCAATAACAAATTTGGCCTCTATGTAATATATAACCTCTAGGTCTGGCAATTCGGGTCGTGTTCGTGTTAAATGGTTCGTGTCGTGTTCGGATCAACCATTTTCGTGTTATTTTTGTGTCGACCCATTTTCGACCCAGTTCAGTTTCGTGTCGTGTTCGGTTCGTGTCACTTAATTCGTGTTCGGTTCGGGTCGTGTTTTCGTGTCGACCCTTTTTTTTTTGAGAAAAAAACAAATTATGTTTTCAGACAAATAACTTGATTTTCATGTCGGGTTTCATATTGAAAATCAAAATTATAGAACCAATATAATAATTCTAAAACACAAATACAAATAAAATTCACAACATAAGTTTGAAAATTCAAACATACGACTAAAAATCCTCAAAAACACGAAAGTTAAATGGAGTGGCAGCCTTGTAGGCAATTACCTTTTAGAAAGGCTGAATCGAGAGGCGACCGAGTCTCTGGAGGCACGACGATGGAGACGTGGAATGACGGACAAGGGACGACCGGACGGCGGACGACGACGATGGAGGTAGGCTGTCGGCGTCGCAAGAGAGGCTAGGGTTCCATTTCAATTTCATGACTCACGAGTTCCTCTTTTCTTCTCCAAAATTTTCTTATTTCTATTCTTGTAATTTTGTTATATATTAATTTATCAAAATCAAAATGAAAATTTAAATTAAAATGAAAGTCTTTGCTAGTAAAAACTAAAAATTGTAAAATACGAAAACTTAAAAGTGCCGCCATTTAGTTATTAATTTATTGTATATAATTTCAAATTAATAATATATTTAAGTTAAATGTTTTTTTGGGTTTTTTTTATTATTATTATTAAAAATCGTGTTAAACAGGTTATGTTCGGGTTATCGTGTTCGTGTCGACCAATTTCGTGTCATTTTCGGATCGACCCATTTCTGACCCAATTCAGTATCGAGTCGTGTTCGTGTTCGTTTCGGGTTGAATTTCGGGTCATGTCAGGATTTGCCAGCCCTAATAACCTCTAATAAATACTACTCAAAATTATTCTTAGACATGAGCCAAGTAGACGTGAAGTTAGGGTGATGCCATTTCGTGAGAGGTTTTATATTTTTCATACAAAAAGCTCTTATTTATTAATATTATATTTAGACATGTATCAAAATCAATAGAGTACGATAAGAAAAGACTAGTGAATTGCATATTTCTTTTGATGAGTACAAAGATAAAATAAACGCACGAAGTAGAAATAAATAAGATTTTTTTTTTTAATTATATATATACACCTCTTGTGATCTTACAAGATGTCATCTAAAACCATTCTATCTTAAAAGTTTGATTCAGATCGATTATAACTTTTGACTCATGAACATAAGGTTTTCCATTTTATTTCCTATGACTTATTATATTTATTTATAATTTTAATATATAGTACGTATTTGACTCCTAAAGGTAACTTAGACCATAGGTATTATGTTTGATTTTCAAAAGTAAAATGCAACACTACTTCAGCTATTTACTATTCAATCACCATTCTTAATAAAAACTGACTTTATCAAGTCAATTTCATTATTTCACACATTTAACATTCATATCCACGTATATGTTGACTTTAAAAGTCAAATCCCACTGTTTCTGCCAAATAGCCATATTAATTAATCTAAATAACAAAATCACATATATTAGCACACATAGATAATAGATTCTTCAAATCACTTAAATGATCTATAATTCATAAAATATTATTTTTAAAACAGTGTGTCTTACAACTTGTTTAAGCAAGAGATGTATAGAAAAACGGTCTCTTTTTTGTCGAGAATGAAAGGACTTAGTTGACATAAAAGCCAATTTACCCCTTTGTAAAAAAATTGTTAGAATAGTTGTTTTCAATATAATTTATAAAAGAAAACAATTATAGTTAAATAAAAATATACGAGATATAAACTATGAACATGATGATGATACTTCAACATCTTTTTACGAACAAGTATGTGAAAGAAATAATTAAAGCTGTAAATTCTTGAAAGGCATAGACTATTTTAAACCAAGCTATTATATACAATCTATAATGGAGTAAAGACCGGTCTACCCAAAGATTACAACAAGTAAATGACAAAAGATTTATTGAGATGTAGACAATCTGATCGATGATCAACTGGATTTTCATGTGATTTTAGAAATATTGTGTGCATCGTCGTGGAGGGTGAGGAGGAACAACGATGTTGTTGAGGAGGGGCATCATGGTGGATGCGGTGTGGAAGAGCAGTGGCCATGGCGTAGGGTTTGTGTAGTTGCCTAATGGTGACGGAGGTGTAGAGGATCGAGCAATGGTCATGGTGGAGGATTTGTGGAGTAGCCTAGTGGTGGAGGAGGTGTGGAGTGGTAGCAACGTTGTTGTGTAATAACTGTTTTCAAATTGTACTTAATCGGACATTGTTAATAAAAACATGAGCCTTATTAGTTATTTTTGTGTTCGTGCTTTAAAAATAAGGCATTAGAAATTTATTAATAAGCATTTAGGAGTGTTTGGATATAGGAGACAGTTATGAAAGTTATAAATACCTTTTTAGGACACTATACCCTAAATTAGATATTGTAGCCACATTTTAAGTGAGTGTTAAGGTGTTGTGTGTGTTTTTCATTGCTGCCGAGAAGAAGAGGGATCGGATCATCACTCTTTTGACACCAAATCATCAATAAACCATTAGGTAATGATTCCTTACTCTTAGTGGTTAATTACATTTTGTTTTTGCACCGATTGGTTGAGATTAGATCGAGTTTATATTGATTTACTGTTGTTCAAATGAAAGGGTGCAGCCGAGAATAAAAACGGGATTTAAACCAAGTGTTAATCGATGAAAATGGAATTAATCTATAGGTATTGGTTAAAATGATGCTAGGATTTCAGTAAAACAAGAACGAAGGAAAATGATTAAGTTTTGACCAAGTTTGATTGTTAAGATATCGACTGTGTTAGGAGAATCGTAAATGTTCATTAGGAATCGCAAATCGTGAACTGCTAGGTATCTTGAATCGTAAATCAAGTTAGTCAATACTATTGGAATCGTAAAACGCAAACCTGGATGTTAGGCCATGAATCAAAAAGCTTAGAGCTAGTCATAATCGTAAATCGAGTTCAGTCTATTTGTGAGATTCCCTAATCGCAAAAACGTAATAAGGAATCGAAAAGTTACAATCGTAAAATGGATTTGATGGAAATCGTAAACCGTAAATTACTTTTAACACATATTGTAAATCGGAAAGTTGGTTCGGATCGCAAACTCAGTATCATAAATTGTATACATGGGAATCGTGAATCAAAATCGTAAATTGGCCGCTGCAGCCAATCAAAAATCGTGAATCGTAAATATTTAAGTTGAATCTCAAATCACAAACTGTTAGCCGTAAATTACTTTGGAGCCAATCACAATTCTTGAATCGTAAGTCATGTAGGAACTTAAGTCACCAACTGCGGTCATGATTTAGAATCGCAAATAGCAACCATGAATTAGTAACCAAGCCGATAATTGAATCTTAAAGTGAGGGACTCCTTTAGATATGGTCCGTAACAATAATGAGTGTCTGATTGTGTGGAGACCTTAATTGTAGGTAGTTGTAACATCCGCAAACCCGGGCTAGTTGATTAGCGGGCTGGCGGCAGGTGATTTCATATTAATTTGCGTAAGTCGATTATGTGATTAATTGAATCCGCATTTGATTGGAATTGAAAGAATATATTTATGAATATATATATATATATATATGTAAGTTTGTGTTACTTGAGTAAAGGAAATAAAAAGAAAGAAAAAGTTATGTGATGTGTGGTATGTCATGTATGTATGTATGCATGTGTTTAGCCACCTCCTGCTTGAATAAAAGGAGTATGTATACGTGGATTTCATTTTATTGGCACATAGTAAAAGTGTGAAAGTGTGTGTTGGTTAAACCACCTTTGAAGAAAGCTAGAAAGAACAAGACTTAGAAATTCAAAGTAGAGGATTTGGTGATTCATAATCCAAACTGAAGGTTGGTATGTGTTCATATGATGCTATAGATTGTTTTGATGTATTTATATGATAAAATACATGTTTGAATGAAGAACTACCATGATAGGAGCTTAAAGCTCAAAAACTTGATATATGGGTTTTGATGAACAATGAGTTTTAGTAAGATTGGATGAGTTATACATGTTGGTTGTTGTGTTATATGAAGTTCCATGTATGTTGGAAGTGTTTTGAGTTGAGAAAATTAATGTTGAATATGAAATATATATGAGAAGTTGGCTGGAAATCCGACAGTTCAAAGGAAGAAGAAAGTGAAACGCGACGCGTCGCGGCACGACACACGACACCCTGAAATCCGGATCCTTTGAAAATCCGATAGAAGCAAATCCGAGAAACCAAGAATCCGCAACCCGGAAATCCGACACTCAAATCCGGAACCCTAATCCGCATGCGTCGCGGCGCGACAGGCTAATTTTAGGAAATTGTTTGTTTTTGCTATGTATTTGTGTGGGATGTGATGAGTTATTGTTTATATGATTATTTTAAGTTGTTTACAAGTTATATAGAGATATAAATATATATTATGGATATATATATTTATCAGAGATTGACTTCGGTTTGTTGTGTTCTCAGGATTTGCAAAGACTCGGTGATATTAGACAACTGAGCAGACGGGAACGTGGATTAAGGTGAGTGGAAGTGTACTCACGAGTGGGGTTTGTGGTAACGCTTATGGTTATATGTTTTGAGATACACTTATGATTTTGAGATGACATGATAGACTGATTAGTTTAAGATGCCTTGATAGACTGTTTAGTCTAAGATGCCATGCTAGACTCTTTAGTCTAAGATGCCATGATAAACTGTTAGTTTGAGATATCATGAGAGACTGCCTAGTCTGATGTGCCAGGATTGCAAGTGTTATTTGATATGTGTAGACAGACTATATGTTTGTTATTCGTTGATTGTTGATTGTTGCCTGTTGATTGGGATTGTTTGGATTGTTGCGTGGCCAGTGTACATGGTTAATTATGTGTGCACGTGGTGAGACCTGTACGCATGGTTAATTATGTGCGTGCATGGTTGGGGGTCAGCTATCGCATGTTTTGGGCTGGGCTATCTGCTATTGGTTGCACAGTTCTTGATCTTCTATGCATTTGTTGCATCAGAAGGGGCTTTAACTGTACTAAGTAGCAAATAGCTATCGGTAAACCTTTGCTTTGGCCCGCATCGGTTGCAGGTTCTGCAGAACCGCCGTTCCTCTAGAGATTGGATTGGTTTGTGATTGATTGTTTGAAATGTTGAGATCTGTTGCTTGTGCTTGTTGGTTGAGGATGCTTGTTTGTAGCTTCCATTCACTTAGCTTTGTGCTAATTCCCCTCGGTTGATTGCTTTTTGCAGGTCTGGCTGTTTAGCTTTGTTTTTGGGGAAGGGAAATTTGACCAATGCTCTGATATTTTGTTTTGAGAAGAGACGAGCCATGTTTGTAAATATTTTGTAACACAACTTGACGTGATGTTTGTAAACAGCACCTTGTACTTGTATTTGATTAAATGAAATCAATTAACGCTTCCGTAGCAGTTTTAAAAAATGGCTTGAGAATTTACGGTGTTACAGTAGTTGTCGGTAATCACATAAATTCCGGACATTCATTGAGTAAGCTGTTGAGTAACCCATAAGCCGCAAAATAGGTAAATTTACATTAACTTACTTGTTATATTATGATATCTACTCGCAGTTTATGTGATAGTGTTATATACAAGTTTGAATGTAAAATGCTGAATGTTAACTTTTTTTATGTCTTAACTACCAGTGATCCGTGAATTTTGTGGACCAACCATGTCTGTGTTTCAAGTTTTGAGAAGATGACGTCATCCGAAGGTGAGACCTGCTGTAACACCCAGTTTTTCGGTACAAACTTAAACCTTTTTAAACATATATTAATATCTATTCATTTTACATTCATGTTGCGGAAGTTCTATTTTGATTTACAAAAGGTTGGTGTTACTTGTTGTCTTAATTACACGACCATTTAATCAACGAATAAACAAAAGAAGAGCATATGTCATCTATATCCAAACATGTAACTACAAGGTCGTATCAAAGACTTCCCAAAAAGCTTATACCGCATCATCGGCATAAAGCTACTATTTATCTTCGGATACAAAAACATTTAAGACAACAGTCGTTAGCGTAACGCTAGTGAGTGTACCAAAAATAGTTTAACAACATAAACAAGTTATCATCATAATTTACTTAACATGGCATCACTTATCATAGCACACAAGATGTGGGGGACAAGTCCACTAGACCTTGTATATTCCATAGTCGCCAACCATGGTCAACAAGTCCATGTAGAGGTGTGTCCACATCTCTCGTCAAGGTGAGGGAGCACAAAGCATCCATGTACAACGGTTGTTGTAACACCCTGATTTTCGGTCCAAATTTAAATTTTTCATAAAATCAATTTGAAACCATATTTATACAAAACCCATAAAATTTATCGCGGAAGCATTATAACATTCTTGAAGTATTTCAACGAAATACAGTACAATTTATCAATAAACTTTTCAACACATGAATCCCAAAACCTTTTGGTGTTACTACAGTCGATCTCACGACCATAATCGGAAAGGGTAGGAAATCCAAGTTTACCGGAAATGCAGTCAAAACTATGCCCAAGGCATCTACCCGCCTCAACAAGGCCTCTGTACAACCTGCGGATACAAAACATTTTACATACACTGTTAGCTATAAACATAGCTAGTGAGTACATCCAAAAACATTTGTTTTATCAAAATCAAGTCATCATTTTCTCTTTTGAAAACATAAGTTTGGCAATCAATATCCTTTTAAAATCATACAGAATAGCACATAAGGATGCGGGTCTATCCATTTGGCCACAATGTATCCACGTGGTAGCTAGCCACGGTCAACACGTGCCCACATAGGAGATAACCACATCACACCGTCAAGGTGGGGGATGCACGAAGCAGTCCACCATACAACGGTTATCTGGAGTGCATGCCCTGTTCACCAAATCCACTCGTGTTGCCCCGGGTTTGGTGGCTTGTCAGCCTAGTGAACCCACACGGTCATGATGGCTACTGACATACCCCTCCACTCTCTGCACCGATCCCTCAGCCACCCGTACCTCGCGGTTCCCCAATCGCCAAAGCCACAGGAACCTCTATGTACGTCCCAATTACTAGGAACACTATGGTACAGAGTTCATATCACACAGTGGTCCGGACCGAAGCACATATACCCCGAAGGGTCACATAAGCACATACCCCGAAGGGTCACATAATCACTTACCCCGAAGGGTCATAAAACCACTTGCCATCAAGGCCAAATATTACATTCCATAAAGGCCACAAATACCATGCCATAAAGGCCAATTAATCCAAGCATACAGCTTATCACAAAACACATACGTGTCACAGTTCATACCACTTGAGCATAAATGCTCAACCATTAAAACCATATTTGGCATTTCAATGCCCAAAACATCATTAATGAAAACATATCTTGTATTTCTCAAAACCATGTTTGTTATTTCGAAATCCAAATCCACTCCATTATGGAGTATCATGTTTCAAAACCATTAATTAAATCACAATTTAAACATAGACCATCTCCAACATGGAGCAATGGTCTTATTTAGAAAACCATCATTTAAAACACATCTTAAATTGAGTTCACAATTTTCACATTCTTTGAAACCCAATAGTTTCATTAAGCATTCGCATTTCATATAAACCATATTATAAACAATGCATGGTTTCCATATTCTTTAAGTTCCAAAGGTCTCATAAACATTTACAAATCATATCCCGCATTTATAAAACAAATGCATAGTTTCCACACTCAGAAGTTCAAAAGCTTCATAACCTTTTCCAATCATATAAAATATGTTATAAAGCAGTTTCATAATCCACACCCTTTAACCCAACAGGTTCATCAAACAATTGCCAAACATTTCAAAACACATTATGATGACTTGAAAACTTTAACAAGTTTGGGTATCCGCAGGGTGTACTCACCTGAGGGTGTGATGAGGATCACAACCCCATCCAAACTAAAGCTTAACACTTGATCATAAACCTATAATCAACAAAACACAAGGTTAACTTAGTTAAGTTAACCATACATGGAAGTTACACACAAGTGTGTACTCAAAACACAACTCAATAGCTCATTTCGGGTCTTTCGGACCCCCTATGAACTCCCTAAAACCATTAGAAACAATCCCCAATCAATTACAAGGTCAAATGGGGTCAAAAACAAGTTTTTGGGCATTTCAGGGGTCCTCGCGCCGCGAGACAAGGGGCCTCGCGCCGGGAGAAATTCTCTGGAAAATGGACCTTTGCCAAAGATGCATGTCGCGCCGCGACGCCCCGTGAACAGTGTTTCTAGGCCTTTTTCTTTGTTGCAGGCTCCAAATTTCACCAAAATTCCAAACCAAAACACCTCTCCTTCATCATAAGCTTTAAAAACTAAAACAAAACTACTTCAATATACCATTTTAACAACATTTAGCATAGCTTTGATCATTCAAACTCTATACATACCAACTTTTCCATTCTTGGCCCATTTAACTAGTTTTCAACATATTTAACCAACAATCACTTCAATCAACCTTATTCTTAGCATCAATCCATCAATACCACATGTAGAATCACCATCATACACAAAGATTAACACTTTAAACACATTTGATCATACCAAAACCCTAACTTTGTCAATTGCCCAAACTTTGACCCATTTACTAAAATTTTCAACATCAAAAACCAAAGATCAACACAAACAACACTCCAAGCTTAAAATCAAACACAAATCAAAGATTAGACTTACTTGATTTACAGAACCCAACCTGGTTTCTTCACTCCTTTTGCTCAAAATCAAACCAAAGTTGAGGATTATGAAGAAATATTCACCAATTCTTGAGTTTGTACACTTGAGCCACCAATTTTCCTTGATTTTCCTTCTTCTTTCCCAATTCTAGAACTCTCCCTCACGTTCCATCTTTCTCTTCTTTTTCTTCCACAATTTTCCTTCTATTTGACTCCAATAATTGGAGTCAACATAGTTATATATGCATATTTACACTAATAGTCCCCCATCTTTCTTCCCTTATTCATTCCATTATCAAACTAAGTTTATAAAACACATACATAAGTACATAACATTCATTTAATTTACCAATTTCTCATTTAATAATGCATATATATATATTCTTTTAATTTTTATAAAATTACGGGTTTTACAGTTGTCATGAGTGAATGACTTGTTCCCAAGTCCACTCGTGTATGCTTAGGCTCGGTGGCTCGTTAGCTCATTGAACTACACGATTATAATAGGTATTATCATCCCCCTCAACTATTTGCACCAATTCCACAACTACCCGTGTATCTAGGTTCCCAATTGCTAAAGCCACATGAACTAAACACGTCACCCAATGATGAGGAACTAACATGGTGCAAAGCACACAATCTCAAACACATGTCCGAAACACAAGGCACAATCGCAAACACAAGCAAGTTCAATCGAGAACTGTTTTTCGTATGAGAATTGTTTTTAATGCTATTAATGACTCGTTACTAGAGGTATTTTGGCCATTTATATATTTACCCAACCGTGAGTTGCGTCTGGATGAGCCATCATTAATTTGTGAGGCTTGATTTTGCAAAAAAAAAAACTCATTAATGAGCCATTAATGAATCATTACTGATCCGCTAAAATTTCTTAGCCACTGATTAATTTTAATCAAGGGTTAAAATTGGTTTTCGTATCAAAAACAGTTCTCATTTGAACCATCTCCCATATATATATATATATATATACACACACACACATTAACACGGTACTTGCGTAATGCGGCGTCGGCTAATAATTTCTAGTCGATAACATGTCCGTTTTCGATTACGCGGGGGTATAATTTTCACAGACTATGTTGACATTGAATAATTTCTGAGTTATATGTCGATTTATAATCCTTGGTATTTTAAATTTTCTGATTTGGAAGTTAAATCATATATAAAATATTGATTGCATTATATTTTTCAAATTAATTTCTACTCTAATTATGGTTTTACTATAAAATATATTTTAGGATTTTGGGATAATAAAATAATTTCAACTTACTTAAAAATTAAGAGATTTAAAATATGTAAATGTAATATAGATAGTATACATACATATATATCATCTAAATTAAATTTTCATAAAACCACAAAGATTTAAAGAGGTACATTTATATTCTATGTTTATATATGTAATATTAGTAAAAGAATAATAATATATCCTTCAATCTTTTCTTCTTATTTCCTTTTTTATTAATCACAAGATGACATGTAAAATTTATTAATTTTTTTCTCATCCACTTTATTAATTTTAATATTTATATTAACCTTATAAGTTATGAGTAAGATAATAAATAAAAATATATCGCCTTTCTTAATAAAATGACCTGAGATCACCGAGATCGATCCACTACTTTCAAGAGATTCTAATATTATTGCGATTTAAAAATAAAACTCTTTAATTGGTGGAGGGCAACCTTTGTCAACTAGTTGTCATGTGATGACTAGTGACCATCATCATGAATTCTATTATTCCACTACTCATTTTCAAAACTTGTAATTGGTTTAATAGACACGTTTGGATATCATCTTTTTGAAGAACAACAATTGACTACATGAATCATTGACTAAAAACATTAATTTTAAGATTAAACCCGTATTCAAAAATGAAAAATCAATCAAAACATACAAACCCAAATCAAGATTATCATCTCATTTCCAAATATAATTTAAAGATTTATAGATATGATGTTTGATTCTTATGGATGCAAGAAAGTTAATTTAATATCTAGAAATCTACATAGAGCCGGTCACAACACATAACTGCATATGACAAGCTCTCGTAAAAATGATGTGTGCGATTTGTATTATGATTAGGGGTGTTTAAAATAATTCGAATCTGAAAATTCAAAAAATATTTTTTATTTTTTATTTTTATATTACTTATTTATTTAATTTTCTTAACATATATAGTTATATATATATGTATTTTTCACTTTGAAGCATACTTGTGATATTTTTTGGTGATTTAAGTTTAAATATGGTTATTTAGTATTATATTTTAAAAAATTATATAAAGTATATATGTTTTTGAAATTATCGGATATCAGAAATTTCGGATTCGGATACTGAAAACTAACTATCCGAATTTTTGGATATCCGGCTTTAACACCCCTAAGTATGAATTTATGTTGTTGTGGCTTATTTGTTTCACAAGAGCTTAAACTTGACGTGTTTGAGGACAATTAGTCGTAGAGGAATAAAAGGGGGTGTTGGAATCCATGAGGCGACATTGAGGTTGGCAACTGGGGCATAATCAAAGGTGGAGAAACATATGAACCCGAAACCCACCCACTTAACTAAGTTTAAAAAATTGGGTTATGAGTGTTTTCATATATAAACCCTCTTGGAAAAGCAATATATATTATTCTCATTCTTAGTGGTTCATTTTAAAATTTTCAAACTAGACACACCTTATACACTTAAACTAAAATGACATCATACTATGAATCAACGATATATATTTTCTTCTAAAGGAACAAGCTCACAAGCTACACACACCAACACAAAATAACTCTTTAAACCTAAATGTTTTAGAGAATGAAATCTAGTTTCAAAGGAGAACTAAGACTGAAAGTAAAGATAATAGAATCTGGTTAAATAAATGAGTCCAAATAGGGTAATAGAGCCCGGTTTGGGCAATGATGGTGAGCGATGATTGTGATGTAAGAGACGTGGGAGAGAAAATGATGGTGAGAGAATAAAGAGAGAACCTATGGCGTATGTTGATATTAATATTTAAACCGGATTTATTTTAAATGGGTACCGTAGATGATGTGACAAGGACGTAACCACTCTAAGTGGCCGATTTTGAAACATAAAATTGCTTCAGGGGGTTTATTCGACTTTAAATCATAATACAAGGGGTTCAACCGTGCCTTAGGAAACTTAGAATTGATATTTTTGATGAGAGACGAGGGTAACCACCGATATAGCTAGACCCCGAATCACTCTGTTTATTATCTTCGAACGCACTCCCAAAAGTCTTTTCCATCACCACCTTCATCTCTCTCTCTCTCTCTCTCTCTCTAGAAAAAGAACACACACGCTTCTGTTCTCCTCAATCTTCCATTTTCTCTCTCTACAACTCCGTTGATTATCTCCTCGATCTTCGCCGATCAATCGTCTCCGGCCATGGTCTTTCTCTTTATACAACATTTTTCCTACTGTTTTACTTCGTTTGACTTGTTAATATGCCTGAATCTTGTTAATTTTGTTTTTTAATTGGATAATTTTTCATCTATGCATGTGTTCTTATCCCAATGTGTTAGAATTGTGTTTTTGTGTAGCGTTTTGGTGTTGTATTTCTGATCTGTTATATGTTTAGTATCTATAAGTTTGAAACCCTAGAGTTGTATATTGATTAATTGATCCAGATTCATTTCCAAGACGATAGTTTTTTGGATTATGGATCTGATTCATGGTGAGGTTTGGAGGCTAGTTTTTCGATTTCGGAGAGTTAAATTTTCCTAAAGTGGTGTTGTATAATTCTTGTTTATCTGCAATTGCAAATGATTTGGTAGCTTAGGTAGGATACAAGTAGATACAAAGGTTAATTTCACTAGTCTTTAACGGAGGATATTATAGTTTTGATTAATTTGTAACAAATGTTGTTGTTTGGAAACGTCTATTGGTAATCAGAAAGAATTGGCATGTTAAATTTAGGTAAACAGTCTCAATCCAGATTCGATTTTGTCAAGTACATATTTTTATTTGTGTAGGTGAAGCATGAAGGTTAGATCTAATTTATTCAGGTGTAGGTGTATAGGGGAGTATTAACTAAGGTCTCTTATTGCATCCTATGTTCTAAAAAAGATGTCATCTTTTTTAAATATTTTTTCCTGTCACAACTGATTTTCATTTTGTTTTATACTTTTATGAGTTCATCTAGATATCATCTAATCTCTTTTTACTTGGTTTTTGCCAAAAGAGATCCTTATACTCATATTTGCCAGCAAAACTTTCTTTAGTAATAATGGGCCATTAAATTGTTTGATAATTCGACCCTTTGTTATAACTAATATGCATGGGTAGTAATAGTACTTCAATAGGAATGTGACTGTAATTTATCATGTTTAAGGAAAACAGGTCACCATATTTGCAACTTCAAAGTTATGTGGTTAGCATCAACTGATGGATATCATGAAGCATGATCTGCCACCTATGGATGGTCATTTAGAGACTAGAGATTGATGATATTATGTTTAACAAGCCATTTTAAATTTTGTTAGCATTGTAGTTTTATAATTTTTCAAACATTTATTACACCAATCTAGTTGAAAGTGCATCAATGGTTGCACTTTTATAACAAGTAATTCACTCGCCCACTCGGAACAATCACAGGTGAGTCTGAAGATATAGAGTATAACAATGACAGTATATCCGTGGAACATGGAAGAGTGATATTAGATGCTTTATATTCTTTATGTATAGGACTCGATATAATTTGAGAGCCAAATTATGTTTTGGTAAAGCACCTTGAATCCACTGCAGAGTAAAGGATCTTGGATCCAACGCAGAACCCTTTATGAATGAGAGAGATAAAGACGAGAAAGACAATGAAATCAGGTTTTAAGGGTGTAAGTTTAATGGTGAAGTTTGATGCAGCGTATATGATCAGTCTGATTCCATGGGTGCCAATTATTTGGTCATGTGCTAACGAATATGAAAAAGAAGCTAACTTGCTATCTCACCAGTCATTTGAAGCTCCTAGGCAGCAACAAGCTCTTGCTTAGGTCATTTTTTATTTAGAAATACGGGAAATCATACTTTGAAGCTAACTTTTATCCACAAATTTGTATATATGCTCGAATGTGTAAAACCATAATTTATGTAAAGTTTGAGGGTTAGAATAGAATACAGTATTAACCTAGTCTTTTCTACTTGCTTTCTTTAATAGCTTATAGTATTTCACTATTTCCACATATATATGACCGTTCTCTTCAACTTATGAATTTTTTTACACAGTCAACAATTACAGTTTCTTTGGATATTTAGTAAAGTCTTATTTTGTGTAGGCTAACGCTGCATCTGGGATGGCTGTGCATGATGATTGCAAACTGAAATTTTTGGAGTTGAAGGCTAAAAGAACCTTTCGTTATATAATCTTTAAGATTGAAGAGAAGCAAAAGGAAGTCATTGTGGAAAAAGTTGGTGAGCCAACTCAAAGTCATCAAGATTTTGCTGCTGACTTACCTGCTGCTGAGTGTCGATATGCTGTTTTTGACTATGACTTTGTGACTGAAGAGAACTGCCAAAAAAGCAGGATCTTTTTCATTGCATGGTAGTACAAGATTTTAAAATCGAGTTTACACCTTTTACTAGAGGTGGAAATTTGGGCACACGGGTTGGCTAAAGGGTCAGAACATGTAGTTTTAGTACTGGTCAGAACGGGTTGGGTTAGGTTGGACCGACCTGAAACACTCTTTGCTGATTTATAAAGATTTTTTGTAGATAGTTAGTGTCTTAAATATGATTACAAAGACGGGATAATGTATGTGGAGCCATCCAACTATTCAACTCGTTGAGTCTTTTCACTAGAATCGGCCAACTATCAGTACTAGGTGAGGTTACCTGAGTATGTATCTAGTCTCATTTATACCACTTTTTAGAAAAAACTGGCTGGATGATGAGTAATCAAGTATCACCTTAAATTTCTTGTAAAAGCTAAAATACTCTTGGTTACTTTGTTTTAAACAAAATTAGATATATACTTAATTGGGTGATCTTAACGAAACACCTGAATAGATACATTATCCCTTACAAAAAATATAGCATTACGATGTATATCTGAATCTTTGAATAAAAGACTTGGAAGACTTTTTGCATTATGAAAAATACACTTTGGACAACTTTCAGCCTTTTTGACCCGTTTCGTTTTTAACTAATTACTTTTTTGACCCGTTTTTTATTAATCATAACCCAAACTGACCCGTTGGTTAGCAAACGGTTTATACCTTTTAATTTTGGAGGCCTGTTTAACTTGGTAACACCATGCTCTAAATATTTTGCTTTTTGTCTTTTATTTTGTGTATGGACATGCAATAGGTCCCCTGATACTGCAAAAGTGAGAAACAAAATGATTTATGCTAGCTCCAAGGATCGATTCAAGAGGGAACTTGATGGAATTCAGGTTGAGCTTCAAGCAACCGACCCCACTGAGATGGATCTCGATGTTTTCAAAAGTCGGGCCAATTAAATATACTACAACTGAAGATCATTCGTTGTCTTCTTTTGCTCAGGAGAGATGTTAATAGCTTGTGGGGGGTATGTGTTCCTTTGAGCTGCCTATGATATGTTTCTGGTTTGTCGTTGAAGTGGTATTTTCGGTGATATTGCTACCTTTTCTTTCCTATAACTAATTTTGCTTTTGGTCTACCTAAGTAAGCAGATTCAGTGATCTTGGGCAAATATTTTGTTATGTGTTTCTATGTGAACAACTTATGACAGATCTGGGATGTTCATGATATTACGTTTTGGTTTGTTTTATAACCTCATATTTGACGCCCTCGTGGCTTTTACCTGCGATCCCTTGCAAAAGTAAAACTGATGTTGATATGGAGCAGGGTGGGCAACTTCAGTCGGTGCTGGATCTTGTGAAATAAAGGGTATTGTAAGCGTTACTTCTAAAGGTTGTGCTGCATGGCACAACAAAAATAATTTCAAAAGATGCACCACGGTGTCTAAACACACTTAAACATGTGTTTCATTAATTGCATTACAAAATCAAGCAAAGATTCCCATTACACCCTTTTATTAGAGATAAATGAGATTAAGGTGTAGTATATGATGATCCAACCTAATTATATAGATATGCAAGGGCCTTTTACGGTTTCTCGTTAAGGTTTCTAATGTGACCTTGTACTAAATAGTTGTCATTTTATATGCCTACGGAGTTTAAATTATTCTATATGGTATAAGAGCATTAAGCTTTTGGCCATATCTTTTCTCTCCCTTCCACTACCGCTTCCACCATAATACGGTTGACCGCCACTGTTTTTTCTCCCTGTCATTCCCCTCGAATGACCATTGTTTTTCTTTTTTCTATTCTCTCGTTCGGTCCAAGGGATGTATTATAAATAAAAAGAGACTTTTTTGTCCTTGCTGTTGTGCCTTTTTTCGTTTCCATGGTTGTAGCTCCTAGCCTTCTACCGCTACCGCCACACTTCTTGCTGTCACTTTGACCGCCAATCCATTGTCATATTGCAGCTGCGAAGTTTCTTTAATATATATTTTTCTTTTTTATTATTTATTTTATTTCTTTTTCGTTGCAATCATCGCTCCGGTGTGAGTGTCTGATAATATACTGAATTTACTAGGAGAGTATTAGAGATAAATGAGATTAGGGTTTAGTATGTAATGATCCAACCCCGTTGTATAGATAAACTAGTGTGGAGAGCCCTTCACGATTACCCAACCCATGATATCTATGGGGTTTTTATTATAGTATAATAAAAAAAACCTTTTTTGTATTGTCACACATGTATCGTAGTATAACGATATTGACCAAGTCATCAATACTATATAAAATCAAAATCTAATCCAATCATCGCATACCTCACTGTTACTTCCTATGGTTGTATATTTCTTCAAGCAGAATACGAGAACCTGCTGCTACCCTTGCATGTCGTTATACTCTTAGCCAAATAAGAGAAACACAATTACAAGGCAAGCACCTCCTTGATCCAAACCTGATGCAACACATCCTCTCTTTTTGGTCATTTTCCAAACTATGCTCTTATAGCGACACCGACTGTGTTTATAGTTTTATTGATTGATATTTAGACATTATAGGAAAGAAATTGAAGTTGCTTACGCTTACTTCTATCCTATATATAATTGTTAATGAAAATTGAGATGATCCTTAGACCATTCGTTATGGTCTACCCGACACAATCGGGTTCCATTGGGTAATGGTGGGAACACCATTACGCAAATTCAGGTTCCAAAATCGAGTAGGGTGAGCGGGTTCCAAGGCTCGATCGAGAAGAAGCAAGCCCACGCCCATGCCCACCCCACCTCTTCAACGTATATATTTTTAAAAAATGACTTTTTCTTTTTTTAATTAATCACAATTTTCACCTATATATACATAATCATTTCATACCCATTTTTCACATCTTTATCTTATATTCTCTCTACCATTTACTCTCTACTTTTAAAAAAAACATATCTACATAATATTTTTGCGGATTCACCAAATGGATCATCATCAACTACGACTAGAGGTTATTTCGAGAGAAATAATAGGATTATGTTTGCAATTGCTAGAGAAGCAGTGCAACTAATTTTTTATAACGACCGAAGAAACATTGAGCCGACAAACGAGAAGCTGGCGAGAAACAGAAATCGACTAGCTGGACACGAGATGCTTTTTCATGACTACTTTAGCGAGAACCCAGTATATGACGATGATATGTTTAGGCGACGGTTCCGAATGAGCAAAGGACTATAGGGGCGTATAATTCATGATCTTGAGGAAGAGTGTGAATTTTTCAAGTGGGCATGGGATGCTAGAGGTCGTAAGGGGTTTTCTCCGCTACAAAAGTGTACTTTTGCTATCCGACAATTGGCATATAAGTCTGTTGCTAATTCTCTTGACGAGTACTTGAGGATGTCAAACAAGACATCACGGGACTACATACATAATTTTTGCAAAAGTATTATTCATATAAAATTGAGGTGAACAAGTTGTCATAGGTAACCTGAAGGAGGAGGGTTTGATATTCTTTGAGGAAAAAACAATAAATAAAGGGCTCGGCAATCATGATATATTTCCAATAGCAACACTAATAAATAAGTGTTCTTGTTTAAGTTTTTACACCCAAAATCCCAACTTTGTACGTAATCATTGAATTGTATACCGCCAACAATCAAATTAAAAACAAAATGTACAACCAAAGATAATCATAACCGTGGAGTAAAACCAACTTGTGTTTCTTACATGTTGGCATTATTCGACCTGTATAAGTGTTGCCCTAAGAGCATCGGCAGTGCAATGGACATTTTATGTCAAGGAAACAACTCGTATTTGTCAACGAGAGCAGGCTCCATCACTCCCACTCACAATTTTCATCCGCCGGTGGTGTAGTATGTTCGTTAGCACGGACTTCTCCCCCCTTCTCTCTTCTTCTAGCTCGCTTCTTGGTCTTGGAATGCGTTATCACGGACATGTGTCGGTGGTGCGTTGCTTATGGTCTAAAAATCCCAAATCAAAAGGCTAAATTCGAAAAAGTCATAATAGCTAACTCCTACACTCCTTTCTCAAGTTTTTTAAAAACGAAAAGTGAAGGAGTGAAAAGAATGAAAAAGAAACACTTGTGTTCTTGAGTTTGAAGAAAAATAAAGAAAATTGAGGGGAAGTTCTTTTCTTCCTTATCATCCCACTTTGAGCCAGAAACATTTTAAGCCAAATAACCTCTTCTTCACCTCCCTTTCCTTCCTCTCCACTCCTTAAAAAAACTCAAGAACATATCAACTTACTTTTTAACTTTCCTTCCCCTTCATTTCCTTTCCTTTAAAAAAACAAATCAAAAACGGAGTGGTAAGGCTACCAGGACACTCACTCTTAAAAATCTTGTGATTCACAGCATAAACACTTAACACACATCTTTTCAATTGAATTTGAGACTATTTTCCAATTTTAATGGATATTTTTAGATCAAATTAAAGACTGTTCTGCATAAGTTTTCTAGGTCTGTTAATGCTTAAAAAACTTCAGCTTATTAATCATTCATGAAGCTAATTTGAGAACTCAATACTTCTGTTAGAATTTAAGAATGCTACTTAATCCTCATTTCCTGCACCTACTTAGACATGAAAATCTGATAGCAAATAAATCAAATTAAAACAAAATTCTGTTCAGATAAAATTCACAATGATGAATCCACATCAATATGAACGAGGTACCAAAATCATTAAAAGGGTAATGACTATCGCACAGGCCTTGACCAACTATACTTTGAGCCTTCAAGAACACCTGAAAATTTGCATCAAAAAGATATAAACTACCGACGTAATTTAAAAAAATAAGAAGAAGAAGAAACAATTCAAGTATTGAATTGGAGATTTTAATTGATTACAAAGATCTATCATAACAAGATAAAACATAGACCCTGAGATAGGGTTCATCCCATTACACTAGAACCGAGTACAAACAATTGAATCTTACAGTAGCTAATGTAACTATTTCGATTCCCAGCTTAATTTCTAAATTTAACCACCGAAACCATACAGGGTACGGCCCTGTCGCTTCAAAGCATAAACCACATCCATGGCGGTGACAGTTTTCCGGCGAGCGTGCTCGGTGTACGTCACGGCATCTCTGATCACGTTCTCTAGAAAGATCTTGAGAACTCCTCGAGTCTCCTCGTAGATCAAACCACTGATACGTTTCACACCGCCTCTTCTCGCAAGACGACGAATTGCAGGTTTGGTGATTCCTTGAATGTTGTCGCGAAGGACTTTCCGGTGACGCTTTGCCCCGCCCTTTCCCAGTCCTTTGCCTCCCTTTCCACGGCCTGACATTTTGGAATAGAAGATTTGAGATTTGGGTGTAGTCGATTAGGTGGATGGTTAGAACGGTGGGTTGAGTACTTATACAGTTAGCCGGGGGGCGGGGGGTTTGAAAGTTTTTGAGGTAGTGTTGTTGAACTGATAGCGATGTGTGTGAAGAATTCAGTGTTAATGAGAGTCGTTGATTGGATTTAATCGGACGGTGAATAAGCATTCCACGATGGCGATCCGTGTAGTGTGCTTTCTATTTCAGCCCTATGAGCGGGAAAAAAAAATGATCTCCACTTGATTTTGCATAGATCTATGGTTATATACTTTCTATTATTAATTTTTTAATTTTAAAAATTATATAAATTGTCTTAATGGTTCTCATTAAATTTTAGTTTTAATATTTTAATTTTAAAAATTATAAAAAAAAAAATATAATAGTCATTTGTTTCGTCTTTAATTCTTAACACTAACTACCGTCAAAATATGTCAATTTTTTATTTATTTTTATTATCAAACAACCTCTAAACTCTTTTAGACATTATTGTTAAAATTAATGATTAATTAACATTTTATTAAAATTAATTAATATTTAATTAAATACTAATAATGTTAAATAATACTTTTATACACGTTAGTTATTGATTACTTTTTCTAGTATTTTTAATTGTAATAATGTTCTTGGTAATATTATTTAGTGTTTTTGATTTCATAATATGCATCAATTAGTAAGTATGACAGATATGTGATATCGATTAATCTAAGAGCGATTTTGAGGGCGAAATCATAACAAGTGGGGAGAGTTATAACACCCCAAATTTATAAAAGTTATTAAAATGAGATGTGGATTGAAGGTTGAGAAAAATAAAATGGAGAGCAAGATACTCGCTAGTTGAGTCACCAACTTTAAAGTCGGCTAACTTCTCTCCCTTTTATTTCTTCGACTGTTTCAACCATCATTATCCTCATTCATAGTTTTATTTCCTTTGGCTCTTACAAGTTACGAACACAAACATATATACAAAAATTATGGAAGGAAATCAATATAGTGTTCAAGATTATTAACCAAAATTAATCATCCTCTTTGATTAGTAAGTGTTTTATTTACTCCTCTTATTATTATGTTAGTAAACTCGTTAAGAGGTTAGGAGAGTATACAGATGATTAATGTTTCATCTTATTGTTATTCTAACTCTATTGACTCATGAGGTGTAAGTTGACACTTGCTTTTTTAAAATGTGTCTTGTACTCGTGCATGTGGCTTAGAGCTTGGCTTGTGAGATGGGGTGCTTACTGGTAGATAGTTTATGCTTAGTGATAGCAACGAACAATTATTATTTTATTCAAGGGTTGGATTTGTAATGGTTATGTAACAATGGTGGGATGATTGAAGACTGATCTAACTCTGAATACTTGTTGATCTAGTTGATTGTATATTATGTTTAGACTAGTTTAGTTAGTAGTTAATCTTTTGTAAATACTTCTGTACATTTCTTTATTCTGTTATTTCAAGTGATGTTTATGTAAATCAGAAAATCAAAAACATATAAAAATGGAAAAATGAAAAGATACCACAAAAACATAACAAAATGGTACAACACAGAAAAAGATTCTACAAAAACAGAACAAAATGAAACACTAGAAAAGAAACCAAAAACAGAACAGGGTTCAAAATAAAAAGAGCTACCAAAAGTAGATAGCTACGCAGCCAAATGCACTTAAAAGTTAAATCATTTGTATTCGAAGTCAAACTGATTCTTCAAAAAGAAAAAGGTTTTGTCATCATCAAACAGGGGGAGATTGTTGGGGAAATAATCACTTCACCCTAATAATTAACTCTGCCTATCCTAAAACATAGAATTTGATGATAACCAAACCCTACATTCAGTATTACTTATAAAGAATTCAACATGTGTTGTGTGAATCACATTCTGTAAAAATATGCTAAGTATGTAACCATCAGCTAACCATCAGCTGAGCATCAGATCCTACTCAAAGTATCTGCCAATGGATATCAGCTAAGGAGCATCAGATGAAGAAAACAAGTAAAGAAGACCATCAGCTGAGGAAAGTAAACCATCAGCTGAGTGAAGAATATTGATCAGCTGAGTGTCTACACCATCGGTTGAGCAAAGACTTTGCTCAGCTACTCCATCAGCTGAGTGAACAAATGGATCAGTTGAGGCCCAGAGCATCAGCTAAGCAAGTCTTCTCTTACACAAGTCATCTTCTAACATCCTCGATTTGGGCCTAGCTGTTAAACGTGTATTAAGTTAATAAGCTTGTAAGTTAATTATATTATGAAGGAAGTTAAATGTATGTATGTGTTGTTATGTGTTATGTGTGTGTATATATATATATATATATATATATATATATATTTAGAAAGTAAATTGAGACAAAAAGAAAAGAAAATGATTATCCAGAGGCGGTGACTCTGGATATGAAAATATATATGTATTGTAAATGTTGACCACGGTCAAAGAATCAAAAGTAAACACGCATACAAGCAACTCTCGGATTCTCTCAATTCTCTACCTCTCGGATTTTCTTGAAGTCTTGAAAGATTGTTGTTTTGATTCCAAGCAAAAGTAAATACTTGTTGTTGTTATGATTTAACATATATGAAATGGTTTTTATGTTCAAAACATGGTTAAATTGTAACACCGGAAAACTCAAGCCATTTTTTTTAAATGCGCAGCGGAAGCTTTTAATAAACAAACTTAATAACATACAACCAATATTTACAAATTGTACAAACATTGTTCACAAACAAAATATCATTGTGTGTTACAAAAACTACAGGCTCGTTTCATTTCAAAAATAATATCAGAGTCAGGTCATCTCTTTCCTTCTGCCAAACTCACAAACACGAACCTGCAAAAGCAACAATTGAGGGGAATCAATACAAAGCTAAGTGAGTAGAGGCTAAACACCAAAAGCAAACATTCACGATCAATATCAAATCATGTAATCACGTATCCCGAGAAGACCGGCGGTTCGGCGCAGAACCTACAACCAATGAATTGGCACAATGCACAATGCCCGCCAAAGCAAAAGTTTACCGATAGCCCTCCACTGAATTGGCACAATGCACTCCCCCTCTGGTGCAACATATGCACCAGTAAGGCTAACACTGTTCAACCAATCAGTGAACGAGCACAACCCAATTCTACGTATAGCTGACTTCCCAACGCAACTCGAATTCATACTAAGAGTGCGTATCGACCAAATATTCACACCAGCATATATCAACAATAAATATCACAATCAACAGTTCAATCAATCCAATCTCAATCACAATCATGCATCACACCAATAACATTAACCGAAATACTTTCCATCCGCGATCAACGCCCACTCACCTCAAAATCAACACGGGCTCAGAAGTCTAATCTTACTGAGTCTTTGGATTGTCTAAAATCACAACAACAATCAAATCAGTCGCGAATATATATATATATATATCTTCTCATATATATTTATATCACAATTTTATCAAAACATCTCAATTAATACATATAATAGACAAACCAACTCAAACCAAGCAAATATATACAAAAGTATGCAATTATTCGGATTTGGGGCCTGTCGCGCCGCGACACCCTCTTCGTCGCGCCGCGACGTGCATCGGATTTCAAATCCGAGAACAAGCCTTCGGATTTTGCTTCCAGATTTCATCAAGATCGGATTTGGAAGTCGGTTTTGCCATGGTTTCGGATTTCATGATCGGATTTCACTAACTTAATCGGATTTCATAGTCGGATTGCCATATCATTCGGATTTCTTAAGACCGAAACCTAGTTCTCGGTTTCTTGAAGGTCGCGCCGCTACGCTCAAACTTTCAGATTCTTCTTCTTCCTCAATGTGTCGGATTTTCAGCCAACTTTTTCCAATTTCCATTCTAACCTCATAAAACCTCTACCAAAACACATATTTAGCATTTACTAAGCATATAGATCATCAAAAACATGTTTTCATTCATTCATAACTACAAATCTTCAAAACCCATTTACCAAACTTTCTTTTAACTCCAACAATGGTATATTTGCATTAACTCATGCTTTTTAACATCTAAACATACCAACATGAATCATAACAAACTACAATTACTTCCTCACCTTCCTTTTGAATTAAAACTCACAAGATCTTGATCTTAGGATTTCAAGTTGGCAACTTTCTTCACAAATGATTTTGCTTTCAAAAACACACACTAACACCTTTTTTTTACCTTGCAAATGTGAGCAGATAAAATGGGCACGTACACATAAATTGATACAAATTTAAGCAGGAGGTGGCAAGGATTTGAAATCCTATTGTTTCTATTTCAACTTATACATACATACATACTTTAACATACATGCATACATATTACTTTCTAATTCCACCAGCATACATATAAATATTATTTTATAAACTCATATTTAAATAAATTTCACTTAACATTTAATAAACACACAATCAAATAAAACAAACCAGTCACGTACCGCCAACCCGCTAATCTCCTAGCCCAGGGTTGCGGGTGTTACATAAATACTCAAATCCTTGCAAAACACCACTTAGAACATTCAAAGCTTCCTTTGCAAGTGGGTTTTGGTTGTTTGGTGTTATTGTGTGGGTTTGATGTGTTTTCAAAGTCATACTAACGAAAATGGATGTTTTTAGAATGTAAAAATGTATGAACTATGAATGGAATTCTAGAAAATAAGTCATGGATGGAGATGGAGGTTTCTGGCTTGAAACTGTCGTATTCCGAGACATGAATGTGTCGGAATCCGCTAGTTGCCCAAATCCGCGTGTTGCCAAATCCGATAAGTGTCGAATTTCGGGACTTAGTGGTGTCGGAATCCGTATCATGTCTGAATCCGAGTTATTGTTCTAAATCCGATAAGTATCGGATTTCCTTGAGTTCATATGTATAATTGCAAGTCAAATCCGAAAGTATCGGATTCTGTTGAAAGTGTCGGATTCCGACAAAAGTGTCGGATTCCGATAAAAGTATCGGATTCCGATTGAAGGTCAGATTTCCAATTGCATGTCAAGGTTTCCAAGTTCATAAGTGTTGAAATCCGATGAGTGTCGGATTTCTCAAAGTATCGGATTTCCCTTGAGTATCGGATTTCAGGTAATCCGACAGTCTCTCGGATTTATGTGGAATCCGGATTTTGGGATTTCCTTTGTTGGCTTTGTATCTATTCTAAGTATGTTAAGATGATTGATGTAAAACCTAATGTTCTAGGTGGACTTGATACCCTAGACAAGGAAGGAAGTTAAATAACTATCTGTTTAAGCAACTCAAGTGAGTACTGACTTCCATAAGCCTCAGAAGAGGAAGAATTACGTGTTAAGTGATTTGAGTGAGTTTGTTGTCATATACTTAAAGTACAATGCCATGCTAAATACTTGTTGTATATAAAGTTAAGTGCATGCCAACGGGATCCAGAACTGGAACCGCTTAGTTAAGTAAATGTTATGTATGCTACTGATTCTGAATGAACCAGTCAAGTAAAGATATGATGATATACATGCTAGGGATCCAGATTGGATCCATAATGAAGTAACTGAATGTAAATGCATGCTAAAAGAAGTAAATGAATATGCGTGCTAAGTAAATGATCAAGATATGTGTATGTGTTCGCGAACATCAGCAAGCATGGTTAAGGTCAGCCGGTTAGCTGGATCACAGGGACCCTTGATCAGGAGATTCGGGATTTAACGGTGATTCGAGGTAACATTCCGGATCGTAGGTTCTGCAAGACCGCCGTGCCTTATATCATGAGGGTTAATCAGTCAGAAATGGATGAGTTACCTAAGGAGCCTCTGGTTCCGTTAACGATGCTTGGTAGACTGCTTTATGCTCCCCATCAACGCGGAGGGTTGTGTCTGATCCCCCGGTGTATTGGTGTTGAGCGTGACTAACTATCCTGCAAGAAACAACTTATACCGATCGTGTCAGCACACCACAATGTGATAGGATAGCATTGTATGCTTATTCCTGATATGTATGACTTACTCTAATGAAGCTTATGCTAAGTTTGTGCTCACTGCCTAAGTGTAGCTAACGGTGCCATGTTAACTGCTTTTGCAGATCGAAGTTAGATTGCCTGGTGAGCCGGGTCCCCTGCCTCTGGATATTTTACGGGAACACTTGATGTTGTAATAAATACATTATGGTCGGTTGTTTTGTAGAGTAACACCAAATATAGGAACAAGTTCATTGTAAATATTTCCGCTGCTCAATGTTAATTAAATCGTGATTAAGTTCACGTTTGTTTAAAAACGCAAATTTTTGCTAAAATTTGGTATATGCAAAGGCGGTGTTACAAGTAGGTATCAGAGCCTAAGTTTGAGGGAATTTGGTACTTACAAGAGTATTCAATCTCAAACAAGGGCCCGACCATAATAAGTGTTCCTTTGGGGGGGATTGAGTATAAGAGTTACATGATTATTACTTGCTATAGTATAGCTTGTCAGATATGATGAGCAAGTATGATAAAGTACTGATTACTCTTCGGTGTTATATAGAAGAGTTAAGATAAAGTAAAGATGTCTGCTGACAAAGCAAACATTGAGCAAGCGCTCAAAGAATTAGAAGACGAGGCTTCTCACAAGCCTCACCAAGCCGAAGACCAACGCCCTCAGCATAATGCTGGTGGCGCAGTACCTGATCCAGACTAACTTGCATATATAAAGCGTCTGGAGGAAGAGCTCCGTCTAGCTAAAGAGCTCTTATTGAAAGCCACGAAGTATAGATGGCTGTATGGTTTACGTTTATAATAATAATGAACAAATACTTGTTATATGATATGTATGCATGTTGATGGATCCGGATTGGATCCGCCTCGTTAAAGTTGTTAGTTATTGTAGAGTGCATGCTAGCGGATCCAAGTTGGACCCGCCTAGTTAAACTTGATGATAGGTATGTTATGTTGGATTGTGATTAGTTTGCAAACGTATGGATCCTGATTGGATCACCCATGTTGTATTTATGAATTCTACTTATTGAATGTGAGTAGAACTTGTTGTTATGCCTGTTATGTATCCAGATTGGATCAACAATGTGGAATCATTGATATGCTAGACATGTATTTAAGTACATGTGCGTATATTGTGATATATAAATTAATACAAGTGATATGTAAATGCAAGCATGCTACTGTCTCTACAAAGGGTTATTGATGAGCTATGTGAGTGTTCGGACATATATGTGTATTTTTGAAAGGTCAGCTTCGGCTGGGTCTCACGGGCCTTCGGGCAATTGTTCGGGACCAATGGTACTCGAGTGCCATTCCTTTAAACCCTCGAGGTGGTTGCCTTAATTGGCTAAGCCTAAGGAGTCTATGGCTCCTTAACGAGCAGGTAGATTCACTTATGTGATGAAACCAGCACGGATGGTAGTGTCTGGTTCCTCGGTGGAAAATTATTGAGCTGGATTAGCTACCCGACAAGATATGATGTATGCCGGTTGGGTCAGCACTACGCTATGTGATAGGATAACATTGTTTGATAAATCCTTTGTTATATGACTCACATGTATCTATGTTGCCATGTTGCTATGCTTATGATGTGAAGTATATGATGCCCTACGTGCTAAATGATGATTAGGGTTTAGTTTGTATTCACTAGCTTTTAAAGCTAACCCCCTCTCCCAGTATATATGAATGTTTTTGCAGATGTATGCTTAGCTTGTGCCTGGGGTGCTTTTATTGTGCTGGGACATTTGTTGCTTAATGCAGGTATGATGGTCGGTCGGTATTTTATTGGTAACACCTGTTTGCAAATAAAGAAAATATTTTTTAAAAACTTCCGCTGTTTTGTTATCAAACTAAAATAATGTTTGACTTTTAATTTTAAAAAGATTAAAATTAACTCTGAAATAACGGTATTACAGTCAAAAGATCTATGAATATGTATATATGATGTGTATAAGTAAATACAAGTGGTACATATAAAGAATTGTACAATACTCATGTAGTTATGCTTGTGATCATATAGTTGCAGAAATAGTTATAGTACTTTATGTATTGATGAGGTAATTATATGGATATAATGATAGTTGTACATATACACATAATACGATTACACAAGTATGAATATACATATACAAGTTTTTTATATATACCAATATAGTACTAATATATGATATACAAGTGTAGTAATTAAAATAATATAATATTATATATATATATATACACGGGTACGAATTTACGTGTACAACCAAAGCCCAAAATCAAATTTTGATTTTCATGAATAATAAAAATTACGAAGACAAAAATAAAAATATAAAATTTTATATAACTTTATGATAAACAACATAAATGATCGGTCATTTTTTTATTTTGCAAAATTTTAATTTCGATTTTTTCGGGGAAGTCTCTTTAGCGGGAGTATGAAAATAATTTAAAAACAAAGTGCCAAATTCACACCCCCTTTCCATCGTTCATGTCACGCGGATCGTACTGGATCAAATCTCGACCATTGATTAAACCCCATCCAACGATCGATACAAAACCATTCATCAATCTCGACATACCCATCTGTATATAATCCAACCATGTTATCACATCTGCTTCATCGATTCCCAATCAAACCTCTCATTCCTTCACCATTACCTACATCGCTGTAAACAAATGGACGCTACCGGAAAAGCAAAGAAGGGCGCCGGAGGAAGAAAAGGCGGTGGCCCAAGAAAGAAGGCGGTTTCTCGTTCTGTTAAGGCCGGCTTGCAGTTCCCGGTTGGTAGAATTGGGCGTTATCTTAAGAAAGGACGTTATGCTCAGCGTGTCGGTACCGGAGCTCCGGTTTACCTCGCCGCCGTTCTTGAATACCTTGCTGCCGAAGTAAGTTTTATCTCTTGATCTCTTTCACAGGCTCCTTGAAATATCTATCTCGATTCGTTCAACTAGTTATCTTTTGTCGATCTCTTTGTACTCTGTTCGTTCATGTTTTAAATGGTTTGATTTTGTCGTTTGCAGGTGCTAGAATTGGCTGGAAATGCTGCAAGGGATAACAAGAAGAACAGAATAATTCCAAGGCATGTGTTGCTGGCAATTAGGAACGATGAAGAGCTTGGGAAGTTACTTGCCGGAGTTACGATTGCCCACGGTGGTGTTCTTCCAAATATTAACCCGGTTCTATTGCCTAAAAAGACGGCTGCCAAGGAGCTTAAATCCCCATCTAAAGCAACCAAATCTCCAAAGAAAGCTGCTGCTTAGTTAGTGTTGTATTGTACTGATTTTGTGATAGTTTAGATGTTGATGTTATTAGGAAGGTTTAATCAGGATGTAATCATTATTTTTTTTTGAAATTTATGTTAGTGTGTTTTGTCTACAGTGACATTCATATAGGATAGTATAGGAGTCTCAAGTTACGTGTCAAGTTAGTAATTAAACGCTTAGGTCAAGAGATCATTGGTAGGATGTAATCATTATTGTTATCAAAATTATGTCTAATAGAATGCACTTGATCTGAGTGTTTTAGTTTCTTCTCTTGTTTCCCCTATTGCCATGTCTTTAAAAAGAAAACTTTCAAGCCAGAAAGAAATGGATCTCTTCCTTCAATAAAAAAATGACATTGAATCATGAAACTAAAGTAGCAACTTTTATGCTATGAACCTACAGTAACAGGTAAAATCCTATTTATTTCCTTTTGCTTTTAAGGTTCTTCTTCATCTTGTTTATAATGGTGTTCAAATTTCTTGATGGCTTGGTGTTCATGGATTGCTTTCAATCAAAAACGCAACTTCAGGCATACATTTTACTGTTAAAGTTTCCTAATTTTCTCAATCTCCTTTGAACCCTCTTTAAACATAAAAAAAAAGCTGTATTTTCCCCTTTTATCAATAGATATTTATATTATACATAAAAAAAGCGGTATTTATGTTCAGAACCACCGATTTTGCTTCAGGATGAGCATAACAGTAAAAATAAAATAAATTAAACACATGACACACAACCTTCATAACAAATTACCAATTGCATAGAATGTATGGAATCTGAAATTTGTTTGTTTTATTTGAAGAACAAAACTCTGTCACATAAAATTACAATTTTGCTAAAGCTAATTGTAGGTTGGACATATTTTGATCTTTAAAAGAGAACTTTGATAATAAAATGTTTACTATCAATTGTAGTTTGTACATAGTATAAACATTTAACGAATATTATGATCATTAGAGGTCCGTTTTAGCATGTTTGATGTGTGTTGCCGTCCAAGGTGCTTCATCTGATGTGAGTTATGGTGTGTGTACTCGTCGTCATGGTGCGGTGCATGTGCCGATATTTGAAGCTAATAGTTGAAAGTTGAAATTAGGTTACAATTGGGAGATGAATGTGTTCACGCAATGAGTGATATAGATTTACGTCAATGGCTATTAGAGTGTTTTTAACTTTTCTAAAAGATTTTAATATTTTTGCATAATATAAATATTAGTTTACAATATAAAGAGAATGTATAAATAAAGGAATAAGGGTAAGATCATAAATTCAAGTTTTAGAGTGCCTAATAATACAATAAATTCAGGTTAGAAGAGATTAAACATATACCCATGTACAAAATCCATAATTTTTAACACATAGACAAAAATATATAATTAACTCAAAATCTTAAATACTCAATTTTAGGTGTTTTGTCAATGAGATTTTTATAGATATTTTTTTAATATATCAAAATTTACTATAACAATATATACGTTACTTGAAGATGTGATTCTCCTCACGTGTTATAATAATATATATTAACTTAATACTCGGGAATGGTTAATGTAAATTTAAATATTTATGGTATAACTAGTTTATAGACCCGTGTATACATGGGTATTACCGAGGTAAACTTGAAATGTATTAAAATCAAATAAAAAAACGTTAGAAATATACATACAGAAAAACTTTCAAATACGTAACTAAGAAACTAAATGTTTCCTTGTATTCTTCAAATAAAGCAAGGAGACCAGATTTCAACTTGATAATCAAATGATGATTTTAAAGCTAGAATAGAATAAAAAGATATGGTTATTTTTATTTTCTTTTCCGTTAGTTCATTTTCATCTTTAATTTTTAAATTATCATGCATGATGAAAAAAACACAATGATTGATTGCTGACTCCGAATAATAACCACAATATTTAAATATTTAAAATTTGTTTGCTGCTTAAAATAACCACAATATTTAAAATTTGTTTGCTGACTCTGAATAATAACCACAATATTTAAAATTTGTTTGCTGACTCTGAATAATAACCACAATATTTAAATATTTAAAATTTGTTTGCTGCTTAAGGGTTATTTGTTTTCTAAATCATTCGGTGCTAAATGTTGAATCATTCAGCATGTTTGATTGCTGACTTTGAATGAAGAAAATGTGCAGAATGATTCAACATAATGTTGCTTAATTTTTCTACCTTAAAGTGCATTATGAATCGTTAAGCACCAAGTATTTTACTCTAATACTCATTCTTTTATACGTTAACAGTCATATCTTATCTTATAATGTAATATATCACTATTAAGGTTAAAATGATAATTTGCACCATTCAGATTGTTCATTCAAAATTTTTATCAAAAAACATGTCATATTCAGAGTTTTTAAATTATTCAAAGCACATAATCAATTAGTATTTTAACAAACAACCTCTTAATATTAAAAAAAACACGCGTTACAAAATAAGATGAAGCATGGAGGTGTTCTACTTTTTACATAAAGCGTGACCTGGAATTTTTATTCAAGTATGCGTTGTTGGGACTCCAATTCATGTCTTCTTGTCTAAATTTGATTGACAATTCCTCAAAATGAATTATAACCGTACTAGTGAAGTGCTCGCATAATACAACGGTAATTAAAAAGAGACATTAATAAGATTGTGTAGTAGTGAGTTTTTGTGGTGGATAACAGAATAGAGGAGGAAGGAGATGATATAGGTAGTAGTATATTTAGGTTATGCAAATAGCACTTGTCGGGTGTTATTGAAGTAAATATAGATAGTAGTATATTTAGGTTATATGAAATTTTAATTTAATATCGTGATAATATTATTTATATATTTTAACTTAATACAACATGAGATGGTACAAATGATACGATATTTATATGTTAAAATTTAAAAATAATAAGTTTTTACGCTGAAAAGTTTGGTCATGTGCTTTTGAGTTATTTTAGCTTACCAAATATTTTATTTTTCACAGCTTGAGCAGATTAGCTTCCGAACCTATTAAGAGTGAATTCTTTTTCTTTTTTCGGTTTTAAATTATTTTTAGAAAATAGAACTTAAATAAATAGCATTTGCGACTAAGAAGTAAGAACAGCCGAGATCCAATGTAAATTTACAAATTTGACAAATATTAACCTACTATAATTTCATATAGTTATAGTTTACCAAAAAAATGTTTAATATAGTCCGTAATTAATTCATAGTTCTAAGAGAATAATTTTAGCCTTTGAATCAATGTCATCAATGGTACAAATTAAACTTTTAAAAATTTGGGCGTAGTGGCATTTTCCTATTTTTTCGTAATTCATATGTGATTGTATATTAAATCACATGTGATTAAATATTAAAATTTCAGTACTATGTTTTTTAAATAGACGTTATTGAACACAACTCATAGTTTACCGTCTAAATAAGTTTTAGGAATATGAAAAATTGCTTAACTACTAAACTCACCAGATTAGGTTAAATATAGGCTCTAAAACTGAATAGTATATTAAAATACAATAGATACAAAAATTTGCATACTAAATACATAGAAAATAAATTCGCAATGTGTAAAACCGTCATTTCAAGGTCAATTTTTGACTTTATAAAACTTATATTCAAACAGATTTTAGTTTGATAAATAAACAGCGTGAGTTTTATCAAAGTATTTTCTTTATTTAAAACAACCATACTTGGTTTTCATTTTACAAACGGGTGTTACCAACATCAATACCGACTGACCATCATACATGTTAACGAACAAGAAATGTCCCAGCACTTCAAAAGCAAGTCGTGGCATGGCTAACATAAACATCTACAAAAACATACAAACTAGAAGGGGATTAGTTTTAAAAGCCAGTGAGCACAAACATAACATCACATAAGGCATGACATGATAACACAAACAATGTTATCCTATCACACTGTTGTGTGCTGACATGATGAGTTGGAATAGTATCTCACGTGGTTGCAAATCCGGCTCAACGATCCTAACTATGGAATCAAGCACACCTAACCGCGCTGGTGGTTGAGCAAGTAGCGGTCCACCAAACATCGTTATAGAGCCAACAACTTCTTCGGGTTCAGCGGGTAGCTAATTTTCCCTTACGTCAAACAACGACAGTCCTGCAGAACCCTATTGTTTTTTACCCATAAGGACCACGGAATCTAAATCTCGACCCATAGGGTCTAATGGAACCTAATTATATAGTGAACCCGAAGGATCTGCCGAAATCCCATATCAACCGATCTTAACCACACGACTGTAAAAATAGTCCACAATGTCCGGAGATATCAAAAACAATTTGTGTGTCGATCTAGAACTCACATTTCAAATATGTTAACCACCACTAGTCAGCTATAGGCTTAGTGAGCATATCAAACATTATCCTTATCAGTGTAACACCCCAAATTTAGAAAGGTTATTAAATAAGGTGTTGAATAAAAGTTGATGAAAATGAGTTAAAGTTATAAATTATTAAATAGTTTAAAATGATGGTTTTAAAAATATCCACGTTGAGATTTACGAATATCTTATGGATGAGGCGTAAATCGGATAGGGAAGCGGGATACCCACTAAAGGATAACCACCGACCTATAGGTTAGCGGACACTTTCATAATGTTTCTTACTTATTATTTTACCTTCTTATCTTGTTATTCTTGATTCTTTCATACAAACATACACATACAAGCTTAAACTTAAATTCAAATTGAATAGGAGAAATAAATGATTAATTACAAAGCTGGAAATCAAACCTCCTTCACCATCTCTGTCATTAAGAAGTAAGTGTTCTTTCATATATATCTCTTTTGGTTTTGATTAACAAGAAGAATTAGTTGATTAAAATAAGTATATATGACGATTTATGATCAAATGATGTTTAGTATAGTTAGTAGTTGCTAGGGAAGGATTATATAACACCCATAATTTTATTATTAAGATTAACGCAAGAAATGTATAAAGTGGTAATTGAGTTATAAATGGATATATGTGATAGTATGTGGTTATAAACTAGAGGGGTTAAAATCGTCAAAACGGAACTTGGAAAGGTTGAGGGACTAATTGTGCAATTAGTCCATAGTTATATATATATATATAAAAATATAAAACCACCTTTGACTTTGAGATAGTCAAAGTCTTCACAATTTCACCCACAACTTCATGTGAGCTCTTGAGCAGAAGTTTTTCTTTGGATTTTTGGAGCTAGAACAGTAAGAACATGTGGATACAACTGATTTTAGCTAATCAGAAGTGGAGGTAAGGATTCTTGACTATAAACTTTGAAGTTTTAGTAGATTTTAGGTGATTCAATGGTGAATCATGGAGTAAAGCTGGTTCTTGTTATTGTTTTCAATTTATAAGTTGATTGGGGTGTAGGAAAACACCCCAGTAGTGTTTTCTTGAATTATAAGTGAGTATGTTGGTGATTTGGCCGGAGTTACAGCAAACAGTCGGCTGGGTATGTATGGTACATGGCCCGTGTAGAGGTACACGACCCGTGTAGAGTTGAAGACGGTCACAGGGCCATGTTGGTATACATGGTCGTGTAGAGTATGAGGTACACGGCCCGTGTAGGTGAGTTGTCAACACCGGCCATGTAGCCAATACATGGTCGTGTAGTAGGAGAGGTACACGGCCCGCGTATGATGACTGGTCAACACTGGCTATGTAGCCAGCTCAGGTCGTGTAGTGTTTAAGGGACACGGCCCGTGTAGGCCTTGTTTCAGATCAGATTGCTTTAAGTGATACTTTGTCGTATTGTATATATATAGGAAGGTGATTGACCTTATATCAGAATCAGTATCAGTTGGAGATTTTTGCATATCCTAACTATCATAAGGTGAGTCTTCTAGACTATTGTAATACCCGGATTTTTGGAAATTACAAAATATATATATGGGCAAGTTCACTTTAAATTAGTAAAATATATGTTTAAGATGTTATTTATGTATTATATATATATATATATATATGTATATGGGTGAAAGATGTAAAGGGGAAATAAGTGCAAGGGCCAAATATGTAAATATGCATATATATATGTGTTGAATTTTTCATTTGAAGTCAAAAAGAAGAAGAATTTTTTGGAGAAGAAAACGTGAAGAGTATAGTGAGAGAAAGTTTGGGGAAAGAAGAAATCAAAGGAAAAACTTATGATCCAATTGTATAACCTCAAGTTTTAGGTGTTTGGACTTCATCTTTTGGTTCTTTTGTGTTTGAGTTGGATCAAGGAAGCAATCAAAAAGTGGGTTGCAAATCAAGTACGTATAATCTTGAATTTGTGTTGGATTTTTAAGTTTGAGTTGTTATTTGGCATGATCTTTGACTTTTATTTTGACAAATCATGTTATATGGGTCAAAGTTTGGGTAATTGTCAAAGTTAAGGTTTTGGTATGATCAAATGGGTTAAAGATGTTGATAGATGAGTTTGATAATGGTTTTATATGTTATTATGGTGAATTGATAGTGAAAATTGTGTTGATTTGGTAAAAAGGGTCAAGAACTTGAAAATGGAAGAAATAGGGTCATTTAATGATTAAATTGTGGATAAATGTGTTTGGAAATGTTTATGATTGAGTTATGAGGTAGCTTTGTAATGGTTTTGAGATTTATAATGGAAGTTATTAGTTTTGGTTGTGGAAATTTGGTAAAAGTCGGAGCCTGCAGCAAAGAAAACAGCCCAGAGTCACTGTTTCACGGGGGCGTGGCGGCGCGACATCCCATGCGTGGCGGCGCGACAGGCCTTCTTAGCGAGGGTCATTTTCCAGAGATTTTCTCCCGGCGCGAGGACCCCTGAAATGTTCAAAAATTTGTTTTTGACCCCATTTGACTTTGTATATGTTTGGGGTTTCATTCCTATGGTTATAGGAGGTTTATTTGGAGTGTTTTAAGACTCGAAATGGTGTCTAAGGCTCGAATTGAGTTTGTAAACCTTGTTTTTGGTTAACTTGTGTAAGTTAACCTATTGTTTTGTGATCATAGGTTTATGATCAAGTGTTTGAGCTATGGTTTGGATGGGGTGGTGATTTTCATCACACTCTCAGGTGAGTACACCCAGCGGATACCCTAAATTATTAAATTTTTTAAGTAATCACTTATGTGTTTTGATTGTTTGGCAATTGTTTGATGAATCTTGATGATTCAAAGGATGTGGATTATGAAACTGTTTTATAACATGAATTACATGATGAGAAAAGGTTTTGAAGCTTTTGAACCTCTGAATGTGAAAACTATGCATTTGTTTATAAATGCGGCTTATATGATTTGAAATTGTTTATGGATTTTGAACTTAAAAAAATATGGAAACCATGCATTGTTTATAATATGGTTTATATGAATTGCAAAAGCTTTATGAAACTCTTGGGTTTCAAAGAATGAGGAATTTTTTAATTTGATTTAAGATGTGTTTTAAATAATGGTTTTCTAAATAAGACCATTGCTTCATATTGGAGATGGTTTATGTTTAAGTTGTGATTTAATGAATGGTTTTGAAACATGGTAATCCATATGAGAGAAAATTTTATGTTTTTCTGTAAAAAATGGTTGAGTTTTCATTTTCTAAAAAACATAGAAAACATTTTTAGATAAAGAGATGGAATTTTCTTTTTTGAGAAAAAAATGAAAAACATGTTTGTTGAAATGTGTTCTTCTGAAAAAATTTGTAATTGAACATGTTTTCTAATTTTTAATTTTCTTAAAAAAAATTTCTGAAAAAATAAAGTATATTTATGAAAGTGAATGAAGCCTAAAATTTTATATAACTTTAATATTATATAATAAACAACATAAATGATCGGTCATTTTTTTATTTTTCAAAATTTTAATTTCGAATTTTTCGGGGAAGTCTCTTTAGCGGGAGTATGAAAATATTTTAAAAGCCTTCAAACAAAGTTCCAAATTCACACCCCCTTTCCATCGTTCATGTCACGCGGATCGTACTGGAACAAATCTCGACCACTGATTAAACCCCATCCAACGGTCGACACAAAACCATTCATCGATCCCAACATACCCATCTGTATATAATCCAACAATGTTATCACATTTGCTACATCGATTCCCAATCAAACCTCTCATTCCTTCACCATTACCTACATCGCTGTAAACAAATGGACGCTACCGGAAAAGCAAAGAAGGGCGCCGGAGGAAGAAAAGGCGGTGGCCCAAGAAAGAAGGCGGTTTCTCGTTCTGTTAAGGCCGGCTTGCAGTTCCCAGTTGGTAGAATTGGGCGTTATCTTAAGAAAGGACGTTATGCTCAGCGTGTCGGTACCGGAGCTCCGGTTTACCTCGCCGCCGTTCTTGAATACCTTGCTGCCGAAGTAAGTTTTATCTCTTGATCTCTTTCACAGGCTCCTTGAAATATCTATCTCGATTCGTTCAACTAGTTATCTTTTGTCGATCTCTTTGTACTCTGTTCGTTCATGTTTTAAATGGTTTGATTTTGTCGTTTGCAGGTGCTAGAATTGGCTGGAAATGCTGCTAGGGATAACAAGAAGAATAGAATAATTCCAAGGCATGTATTGCTGGCAATTAGGAACGATGAAGAGCTTGGGAAGTTACTTGCCGGAGTTACGATTGCCCACGGTGGCGTTCTTCCAAATATTAACCCTGTTCTATTGCCCAAGAAGACAGCTGCCAAGGAGCCAAAATCCCCATCTAAAGCAACCAAATCTCCAAAGAAAGCTGCTGCTTAGTTAGTGTTGCATTGTATTGATTTTGTGATAGTTTAGATGTCGATGTTATTATGAAGGTTTAACGAGGATGTAATCATTGTTGTTATCAAAATTATGTCTAACAGAATGCACTTGATCTCCGTGCTTTAGTTTCTTTTCCCCTATTACCATATCTTTGTTTTCAAAAACAGGAAACAATCAAGCCAGAAAGAAATGGACCTCTTCCTTCAATAAAGAATGACACTGTTAGTCTATGTTTTTAAATTTCTTGGTTTAATCTTCAGGTTTGACTTTTGGTTTCAGGTTTGATCTATGACTTTTAGTGATTGAGTAACGATTTAACTTTGAATGTTAATGTTGTTTCAACTTTGATTTTTAGTTGATGATTTTCATTTTTGGGGAACATATCTTTGAACTCGATTTCGAGTTTTGCATATTTGAAGGTTCTCAGTGCTCATTGATCTTAGTACATATACTGATATACGCCCATTTAACTAAAGTTTTTTATTCAATTTTTGTTTGAATCGATTCATGTTTGTTCGAATTTGAAGACTTTTGTTTGAATTCATTTATGTTTGTTGACATCCGCAGATTTATGTTTGGATTATTGCTTCAATTAGCGGTAAGCACGGTTCAAAGACTGGACCGAAACCTGAAATTTATAAAAAACTAGGACCGAAGACCGGACCGACTAATATCGGTCCGGTTAGTCGGTTTTTCGGGCTATTGTTTGTTTTATACATTATATTAAACAAAACCTGCCTGGATCGGACCCAAACCCGAAATTTATAAAAAACAAGGATCGAAGACCGGACCGACCAGTCCCGGACCGGTGTCGGTCCGGTTCGTCGGTTTTTTCGGTCTATCGATGTAATACCCATATTTTCAATATGTACAAGATTATTTTTTAATAAATATTTTTGGTGATTTATACACATGATGATTGAGAATTATTTAAGTGATGGACTTATATTTCGTATATATATATATGTGTATGTGGTGGATGGAAATTTTATTAAGTAGTGTGGGTTTATATGTATCACAATTCAATAAGAGTTAGGATTGTAGAATGGCCTTGAGATATGGAAATGGGCCCAGGCCCACAAGAGGGGTTTGAGAGTATAAATAGAGGTTTAGGGCACAGCCTCCCACACAAGAGCCAAGCTACTGTTGCATTCATTCAAGTTTTGTGTGAGGGTTCTGTGCCATTGGAGAAGTTACGAGAAAGAAGAAGAAGAAGGCTTTCATTGTTGGAAACTTGAGATTTTTAGCAGAGAAATCATCGGGTAATGTTTCTCTATTCTTTACAATCATATAGACATCATTTCTTGCCATGTTTGAGCGATGATTGGATGTTTCAGAATATGGGTTTTTGGGTTGTTGAAGGTTTAATAAAAACCCAGGAGAAAGTTTAACCAAGAACACCTTGAAAGTTGATATAATATGATTCTAAGTTTAAATAAAGGTTTTATATAAGTGAAGAAATGTTTTGCAACAAGTTTGAGTTTAATTGGTTGAGTTTTAAAAAAGCTTGATTATGGCTATGGAGTCTGGGTTTTTCAAAAAGTTGAACTTACAGGGAAGATGTTGGTTCATGCGACAGTCACATGGGCTCATTCTTGTGCCATGCGACAGTCGCATGGACGCATTTATGTGCCATGCGACTTTCAGATAACCCAGGTGTATGTTCATGCGACTTTGGCACTTTGTATGTTGTTCCATGCGACTTTCATATAGCAAATATTAGTTCATGCGACTTTCAGTGTATGAGTATTGTGCCATGCGACTTTTAGCCTCAGTTCATGCGACTTTCATGTGTTGTATGTGAGTTCATGCGACTTTTGTGTATAGAGTATAAGTCCATGCGACTTTCATGAGTAGAATATAGGTTCATGCGACTTTCAGATTTGTTCTATGCGACTTTCATGTGAGAAATGCTAGTTCATGCGACTTTGAGAACATGCCATGCGACTTTCAGTTCTTAACATTCTGTGCCATGCGACTTTCATATGGCTTAATGTCAGTTCATGCGACTTTCAAGTCCCAGTGTGTGTGGCATGCGACTTCCATGTGCATAGTATCAGTTCATGCGACTTTTGCATGGTTGAGTAGAGTTCATGCGACTTTCACATGATGAATAATGTCACATGCGACACTTAGTAGAAACTCATGCGACTTTCACGTACCAAGTAGTAGTCCATGCGACTTTCATATTAGTCATGCGACATTCAGTAAGTAACAGTTTAGCTCAGTATTAACCATGTTTAGACATGAACCAGGTAGCAGTCAGTTAAAGAGCAAACGGTTGAGTCATACAGTAAGAACAGAGTGACAGGAACAGCTGACAGGTGAGTATTCTCACTTATAACTTGAATAGATTCCAGATGCTATGTATGTATGAGAATAACAGTATGTATGAATATACGAGTTATTGTTGATCGTGCTTAGACTGTACACTTCGGTGTCGGGTATGTTTAGACCATACACTTCGGTGTCGGGTATGTTTAGACCGTTCACTCCGGTGACGGGTTTGTTTAGACCGTTCACTCCGGTGGCGGGTACGTTAGACCGTACACTTCGGTGTCGGGTATGTTAGACCGTACACTTCGGTGTCGGGTATGAGACCAGCACTCCGGTGCCGGGTATGTTAGACCGTTGTGACGACAACGGGTGAGACGAGACCGTCCTAGTGACGGGTATGATGAGACCACTTACTACGGTAGTGGGTATGAGTTGAGTAGTATGCGAATTATTTGGTTGTAAGTAGTATACTAGCTATGCCTTTGGCTTACAGTTGTTATTTCACATCTTTTCACGTAGCGACCATGGCGGGGCTCCAGCGCAGCGATGATAGCTCAATTCCCAAGCTTCCGCAACCCTTTTACATAGTTCTCAACAGTAACAGTTTTAATTACAGACAATGAGGATGACTGTAACTTAATTAATTATGGATGATTATTCAGTGAACAATTTGATGTGTAATTACGATATCAATGATTATGAATATCACTTATGAATGAATTATGTTTATTTTTTTTTAAAAAATAAAATTTTGGGACGTTACGACTTGGTATCAGAGCCTAGGTTTAAGGGATCTAGATGCGTTTCGGCGTGTTTAGACTTAAACCTTGGTCTTAAAGAATTTTCAAACGAAGTTCATAACTTGCAAATGATAAAAGTTTTCAATGAGCTATCACCTGGAGCTAGTCCGAGTGGTCACGTGCGAGGTACAAGGTACTTACAGTATTATATTATATGCTAGTTTGTATATGATTTCTGGTAGTAGGCTGCTCTAGAAGGGTAGCAAGGGGATAGTGAGACCTTTACATGGTTACTATACATGAGAACGAGATGCTGTAGAAAGTGATGATACATGGCCCAAGCTAGTGAATCGGGATTTTCAAGGTAATACTAAGATCCAGTACGCATAGTGTGTTTGTATTAATAGGGCCCATATTATTAGTTGCACACAATACTTACGGGACCCTACCACCATCCAAGGGAATCTTGTGAATCCGGTGATGGGTACTTGTAGAGGTAAGATGCTTGTGGCTAGGGTGCCTTAGGAAGACTAGGGTTGCCTGCTAGCTAGGTTTTGCCATTGCGATACTTGATTTTATGCTTTGATAGTAGTGAGTACTGTATGGCAATGCCGCCTATTGATTAGTGCACTGTCTATACATCCAGTATGGTGAACACGAGAAATCGAAGAGTTATTCCAGCAGAGAGAGTTTTTGAAAACCCACCAGATGGGGAAAACGCCAGTGTAACCGGGGGGAGTGACCCCCGCATGCAACCAGTTGTCAACCAGCTACTTCCTAGAACGTGGCTCCTGAGAATGTAGTACCGAACGACCCTGAAAGTGAGGAGTTCAGGGAAGCAGATATAATGGAGTTGGTAACCACAGCGGTGTCCAATACCTTGAAAGAACTTCTACCTAAGGTGGTAGAGGACCTGAAGCAGGATATGAGCACCATGATCGACCAGAAACTGTGTGCACTGTGGGCCGCCAAGGAAGCAAGTTTGACTGCGGCAAACAGTCAAGCACTCAGCTAGCGACACTAGCTACTAACCAGGTAACTCCAGGAGGTACCTTTCGAGACTTCTGGGCATGTCAGCTGCCGACTTTTGAGGGTCTGCCAGACCCCGTGTTGAGTACCAGATGGATTGCAGCAGTGGAGGGAGCGTTCTTCACTTGCAAGTGTGCTGAAGATGCGAAGGTGTGGTTCGCATCCAACTTCTTGAGGGGAGCCGCCAAAGACTGGTGGAACTTGCTGCGAAAAATGAAGGGCGAGTCGATCATTAGGATGAAATGGGAAGAGTTTACAGACTTGTTCTATGCTGAGAATGCACCAAAGGTTGAAGTAGAAAGGGTCATGGATGAGTTCATGAAGCTAGAGCAGACCACAGAGACGGTTAACCAGATTACTGCGGTGTTCAAGGAGAAGTTGCTGTATTGCCCGGCCTATTCCGGTGACGAGGGATTGCAGATGCACCGGTACACCCAGATGTTGAGAGAGGATATTCGGGAGTTCGTAGCTAATGGTCAGTATTCCACCTTTGACCAGCTGATTGGGGGGGCCCGAAAGAGAGAATTGTATCTGACGGAGAGAAACAAGAAACGTACTGCAGAGCGGGCCGCTCTCGGCAGTCACCAGGGGAAGCAGCCAACAAAGAAACCGAACATAGGGTCCAGGTGTGGACGATGCGGTAAAACGCATGTTGGGAATTATCGACAGGGGATAGACAGGTGCTACAGGTGTGGAAGAGGCGGGCACCATGGCAAAGATTGCAAGGCCCACCTGAATGTATGCTTCAAGTGCAACAAGCCGGGACACCGAATGGCGGATTGTCCCGAGTATACGGGAAGTAGTGGAAAGACAACTTGGCAGCCACCGCTCAGAATCACAGATGGAGAGAAAGGGAAGAGGTCCGAAGCACCTAAACCAAGAGGTCGCGCCTTCCAGATGACGGTGGAAGAAGCCAAGAAAGAACCGATTGATAGCAGGTACTTTCATCGTTAACTCTTTACCTGCACTTGTACTTTTTGATTCCGGGGCTAGCAAGTCCTTTGTATCTTTGTCATTTTGTAAAAGTTTTGTGGTAGAACCAGTGAAGCTGGAAATGCCATTAGAAGTAGAAATAGCCGATGATAAGGCTTTGAGTGTAACTACCATCTATCGGAACAGTGTAATAGTAATAGACGATGTAAAGTTTCCTATAGACTTATTGCCAACTCCGATACGGGAATTTCAAGTAATTGTGGGAATGGACTGGCTGGGGTGTCACCAGGCCAGTATGTTGTGCAAGCAAGGCATCATACGGATGCAGAATCCGAGTGGGGGAGAAATCTCCATCTACGGCCAGATTCAGAAGGGAACGACAGTATGTTGCACCGTAACCAAAGCCGCAAGGTATTTACGCAAAGCGTGCGCTGCGTTTATCGCGCACGTCATAGACTCGAGGAAGGAAAATAAATAGTTGGAGGTATCCGACGTACCAGTGGTGTGTGAATACCCGGCGGTATTCCCTGAGGATCTACCAGGGATACCACCGGACCGACAAATAGAATTCTGTATCGATTTGGTACAAGGAGCAGTGCCTATCGCGAAAGCGCCGTACCGTTTAGCACCGCCAGAGATGCAGGAGTTAATAACGCAGCTACAAGAATTGCTTGACAAGGGTTTCATCCGACCTAGTAGCTCACCTTGGGGAGCCCCGATTCTGTTTGTAAAGAAAAAGGACGGAACTTTCAGAATGTGCATCGATTACCGAGAGCTCAACAAGGTAACAGTGAAGAATAGGTATCCACTACCTCGAATAGACGACCTGTTTGATCAGTTGCAAGGTGCCTCCTGTTTTTCAAAGATAGATTTGCGGTCGGGTTATCATCAACTCAAAGTCCGGGAAGAAGATGTAGCAAAGACAACATTTCGAACTAGATACGGACACTTCGAGTTCGTGGTAATGCCATTCGGCCTCACCAACGCGCCCGTAGCTTTCATGGATCTAATGAATTGGGTTTGCCGACCGATGCTTGATAAGTCAGTGATTGTGTTCATCGATGACATCCTAGTCTACTCCAAGACTGAGGCGGAACATGAGAGACACCTTCGAGAGGTGCTAGAAACGTTGAGAAGGGAAAAGTTATACGCGAAGTTTTTGAAGTGCGAATTCTGGCTAAAGGAGGTGCAGTTTCTCGGGCACCTAGTAAACCGCGAAGGAATCAAAGTGGACCCGACAAAGATAGAGGCCGTGATGAGATAGGAAACGCCGAAGAGTCCGACGGAGATCCGAAGCTTCTTGGGATTAGCCGGTTACTACAGACGATTCATCAAGGATTTCTCGAAGCTGGCAGTGCCACTGACTAAACTGACGAAAAAGAATACCCCTTTTAGTTGGGGAGCCGATCAGCAGAAAGCATTTGATGCCTCTCATGTGGGGCTCCGATACTGACCTTGCCCGAGGGAATGGAAGACTTAGTGGTGTATTGTGATGCCTCTCATGTGGGGCTCGGGTGTGTTCTTATGCAGAGGGGGAAGGTTATCGCTTATGCTTCAAGACAGCTAAAACCTCACGAGTGTAATTATCCAACTCACGACCTAGAGTTGGCAGCAGTTGTGTTCGCGCTCAAGATTTTGCGACATTACTTATACGGGGTTAGATGCACCATGTACACAGATCACAAGAGCTTGAAGTATTTCGCCGATCAGAAGAATTTGAACATGCGATAGCGGAGGTGGCTAGACCTCGTCAAGGATTACGACTGCGAAATCTTGTACCACCCAGGGAAGGCCAACGTGGTGGCGGACGCGTTGTGTCGTAAGACGAGCCAGTTGCGGTTCAGTGTTAAATGTCTAAGAATGACGGTTACAACCTCACTACTCGAGATGATTTTGACGGCCCAGGTTGAGGCAGCAAAGGAAGAAAACTAGAAAGCGGAACGGATTAAGGGTCAGTTGGCCTCCATGGCCAAGGACAGTCGGGGATTGTGGACCCGTTACGGGAGGATTTGGGTACCAAAAGCCACAGAGATTCGAAGTGTAATCCTAGATGAAGCCCATAAATCGAAATTTTCTATACACCCGGGGGCTACTAAGATGTACCGAGACTTAAAAATGGATTATTGGTGGCCAGGGATGAAGAGAGACGTGGCAGGTTATGTAGAAAAGTGTTTGACGTGCCTACGAGTAAAGGCAGAGCATCAAAGGCCACACGGTAAGTTGCAACCATTAGAGATACCGGTGTGGAAATGGGAGCACATAACCATGGATTTGATAACAAAGCTGCCTAAGACACCAAGAAATTTTGACTCCATTTGGGTTGTGGTGGATAGATTGACCAAGAGCGCGCATTTTATACCCATCCGAGAAGATAGCACGGCGGAGAGATTAGCAGATATTTACGTGAAGGAAATAATCTCGAGGCACGGAGTGCCAGTTACTATCATTTCAAATCGGGATGTGCGGTTCACATCCAGGTTTTGGAACAAGTTTCACGAGTATCTGGGCACGAGGATAAATCTCAGTAGGGCATTCCACCCGCAAACCGATGGGCAGAGCGAGAGAACCATACAGACACTTGAGGATATGTTAAGAGCTTGCGTGATCGACTTCGGGGGAAGTTGGGATTTGTACTTACCTCTCGCAGAATTTTCCTATAACAACAGTTACCACGCCAGCATCGGGATGCCGCCCTATGAGATGTTGTATGGGAGGAAGTGTAGGACCCCCAATCTGTTGGGGGGAAGTGGGACAGAAAGAGCTTGGTAACACAGAGATAGTTCAGAAAACGTCGGAGTACGTACAACAAGTTCGCGAACGCTTGAAAGCGGCTCAGAGCCGGCAGAAAAGCTATGCGGATAAGCGTAGATCGTTATTAGAGTTTCAAGTGGGTGACCGTGTGTTACTCAAGGTATCCCCGTGGAAGGGAGTGATTCGTTTCAGAAAGCGCGGGAAGTTGAACCCTAGGTTCATAGGACCGTTTAAGGTCATTGCGAGAGTTGGCAAGGTGGCCTATCGTTTAGAGCTACCAGAGGAGTTATCGAAAATACACAACACCTTTCATGTTTCGCATTTGAGGAAATGCTTAGCCGATGAGTCGGCATTTGTACCTTTGGAGGACATCACCGTGGACGAAAATTTGAACTATGTGGAGAAACCAGTAGCCATCATCAAAAGAAGAGTCAAGCAGCTACGCAACAAACAAGTAGGGATGGTTAAGTTGAAGTGGGAGCACCGAAAAGGATCAGAGTGGACCTGGGAGTCCGAAGACGAGATGAAGAGAAACTATCCAGCATTATTCAAATAAGGATTTCGAGGACGAAATCGTGTTTAAGTGGGGGAGAGTTGTAATACCCACATTTTCAATATGTACAAGAATATTTTTTAATGAATATTATTGGTGATTTATGCACATGATGATTGGGAATTATTTAAGTGATGGGCTTATGTTTCGTATATATATATGTGTGTGTGTGTGTATGTGGTGGATGGAAATTTTATTAAGTAGTGTGGGCTTATATGTATCACAATCCAATAAGAGTTAGGATTGTAGAATGGCCTTGAGATATGGTAATGGGCCCAGGCCCACAAGAGGGGTTTGAGAGTATAAATAGAGGTTTAGGACACAGCCTCTCACATAAGAGCCAAGCTACTGTTGCATTCATTCAAGTTTTGTGTGAGGATTCTGTGCCATTGGAGAAGCTACGAGAAAGAAGTAGAAGAAGGCTTCCATTGTTGGAAACTTGAGATTTTTAGCAGAGAAATCATCGGGTAATGTTTCTCTATTTTTTAGAATCATATAGACATTATTTTTTTGCCATGTTTGAGTGATGATTGAATGATTCAGAATATGAGTTTTTAGGATATTCATAATCATTGAACAATTTAAAAGATTAACATTAATTAAATTTATTAAATAATTATAAGTTCATAACCCTTAATTTAATAAAATTAATTTAATTGTTTAATTTTGACTATCAATTTAATCGATTTTGAATTCTATTTAGATTTTTTTTGTTAGAGTTGAATCAAAATTATTAGAAAATTTTCATATGTTTTCTTAAACTTTAAAAGGTCTTATTTGCCATACTAATTTAAATATATCATATTTTGTTATTTAGACTTTATAAACTATCAAAATATCATATAGCGAAAATATTAATTTTATCATTTTAAAACATTTTGCTATCATTTTAAATTTTTATGAACAGACACTAATTGTAATTACAATGATCTATGGTTTGTGCGTAGAAGAATGATAATCATGTCTTTTTGTATGATAGTGTCAAGTTGTTGTCGTCACATCAGGATTCAATCCCACGTCGATGCTTTCACCACTAGTATAAGTGTTGACGTTGTTTGTCGGTAGTTTTTTAAGTTTCTTAAATTTATTTCGTGTTTTATAATTATTTAATATATTTTTATTAATATTTAATATTTATAATTTTTTAAAAACTACTACCGTATCACACAAACATTTTATTTAGTTTATATTAAAATATTAGTATTAGAAGATTATTCTTTTAATTTATGTCTTAGTTCGAAATAGCGCTAGAACTCTTTCTCGCGATAAATTGTAAGTATTCTTGAAAAAATACATACGAGATAGTGAGATACACACCTGCTACCTATACCACGCGGATCGTAAGATAACAAATATGGACCATTGATTATTCTTCAATCTGACGGCTGACGCATATCCATGTCATCGATCCAGAGCACCATACCGCCTCTGTATATAAACAAACCATTTCAATCGTTGTTCTTTACCACTACAACGATTCTCAAAGCAATCTCACTGCTTTTCCTACTTTCACTGCTATCTACTTCCCTGTAAACAAATGGACGCGGCCGGAAAATCTAAGAAGGGAGCCGGAGGAAGGAAAGGCGGTGGTCCTAGAAAGAAGGCGGTTTCTCGCTCTGTTAAGGCCGGTTTACAGTTTCCGGTGGGTAGAATTGGGCGTTATCTTAAGAAAGGACGTTATGCTCAGCGTGTCGGTACCGGAGCTCCGGTTTACCTCGCCGCCGTTCTTGAATACCTTGCTGCCGAAGTAAGTTTTATCTCTTGATCTCTTTCATAGGCTCCCTGTAATATCAATCTCGAGTCGTTTAACTAGTTATCTTTTGTCGAACTCTTTGTAGTCTTTTTGTTCATCTTTTAAATGGTTTGATTCTGTCGTTTGCAGGTGCTAGAATTGGCTGGTAATGCTGCAAGGGATAACAAGAAGAACAGAATAATTCCAAGGCATGTATTGCTGGCAATTAGGAACGATGAAGAGCTTGGGAAGTTACTTGCCGGAGTTACGATTGCACACGGTGGTGTTCTTCCAAATATTAACCCTGTTCTATTGCCTAAGAAGACTGCTGCCAAGGAGCCAAAATCCCCATCTAAAGCAACTAAATCTCCAAAGAAAGCTGCTGCTTAGTTAGTTAGTGTTGTATTGTATTGATTTTGTGATAGTGTAGATGTTGATGTTATTATGAAGGTTTAATCAGGATGAAATCATTGTTATCAAAATTATGTCAAACAGAATGAGGTTGATCTAGGTGCTTTAGTTTCTTCTCTTGTATCCCGTGTTACCATGTCCTCAAGGTCGACAAAAGAATTTTGAATACATACAGGGGTTATTAAAACAGGATATCAAGCAATGGTGTTTGTTTTCACAAACAGAAAATATCATTCGAGAAATGAAATGGATGTGTTTCGTTATTATAAAAGAGTGAAATACTTATTTGTCCCCGTGGTTGATGAGAAATTATTAATTTATTCTATTATTATGATCTTTTAATTTGGCAATTTGTATTAAAACAAATGGTGCTGTGTTATAAATTTTAAAATGACTATTTTGTCATTTAGAACTTCACAAATTCAGTTTTTATGTTTTTTAAATAGTTTTGCATTTAGTTTTGTAATATTTTTTAATAATTAGTCTATACATTTATATATGTGTGTGTTCATGTATATATATTTTGTATTTTTATTCAACTACTTAATTTTTTTTATTCCTATTATTTTTTATTTTTCAGTTAATTATGAAAATAGTGATTGTGATTGTTATTTTGTTTCACATTTGGTCTTTTAGACCAACTTACGTTGAATTTGACTGTTAAGTGAGGGGCATTATAGTCATTTTATAATGTATTCTTGTTACCAAACGTACTATATTGTTTTTTTAGAAGTATTAATTTAAAGATTCTAATCTCCTACCAAACAAGCACCATTTAATCTCCATATCTCTCTTCCATCTACACACCATCGACACTCCATTCTCCATCAAGATTGTTGCCGTCAACTACTACTTTTACTGGAGCACCATCGCATGACGCCTACCACCGTTGGACCACAGTCGCATGCTACCACCTCTCCCGTCGAACCACAGTCGCACGCTACCACCACTCCCGTCGGACCGTAGTCACACGCTACTACCACTACCGTTGGACCACAGTCGCATGACGACCATCACCGTCCCTCCCCCGATGATGTTTTCTTATGATGTTCGAACAACTATTGCACCACCGCCACTATCGCACTACAACTGCTGTTCTTATCCAAGGGTTCCAGCGATTCTAGCAATCTTGAAGGTTTTTTGAGATCAAGATCCGAAGGGTTTTTATTATCAAGATCTGCATCTTTTTCGAGGTTCGTTTATGCTAATCGCTATTAGAGACTTGAGGGTTTTGGAGATCACAAATAAAGCGGTTCATCTATTGTGTTTTCATCCCCAACTCCAGGTTCGATCTATTGTGTTCATCCCCAAATAAAGGGTTTGGGATTCTCATGATTTCATCATCTTGTTCATATGGTTTAGATCTTGGTTTTAGTTTTTGTGTTTCAATGATTTTGATTTCAGATTCAGATGATTTTGGTTTCATATGGTTTCACATTTTGTTTAGATATGTTCATCATCTTCTTGTACAATTTTTAGTTTTAGATTTATTCTTTTACTACATTAAAAAACTTATTGGGTTCATCCCCAAATCATTTCAATTATTTGAAAGTTACATTTTTGTTGGTTTATGTATTTGTAACATCGTATTTTCAATCTAAATTTTCATTTTAAAATATTGCGGAAGCGAATAAATATATGCAATATATATTCAACTGAAAACACAAAACAGTTTTCCAACACATCAGTTAAGTCAAAATACATGTATCACAAAAAGTAAGGCTCATCACAACTAATATCAGAGTGCCCGTCAATTATTCCTTAAGTTACACCCCCTCACAACCGAATCGTAGAACTCACCAAAAAACTTGAAAAGAAGTGAGAGGTGGGGGATTAGCACAAAACTAAGTGAATGAAAGTATAACTACAACCAAGCATCAATCACAACCGCAAGATACCAGATAAACAAATATTCGTGCCCCGGAAAGAACAGCGGTTCTGCAGAACCTTCAACTAATGCCGGCCAAAGCAAAGGTTTACCGTTAGTTTATTTGTTATTCTCACACAGTATTTGTTGGTTCTATGTGCACAAGACACAAATTAATACGATATTACTGATAATAAATAAACCCATAGGGTCACACATCTACAATCAATGGACACCAATTACATATTTGAATATGATTTAAATATGTTTCCAACTCGTTATATATATATAAGTATATATGCATTGTTGCATATTGTTATTTATGTGAAATAATAATATCACTCTTGTATATTGATACAAGATAATGCATATGAAATACATAAATATAAACATATGATTTTATATATGTATATATATATATGTATAAATATATATTTGTTACAAGTAAATTGTTACTAGTAACAAATTATATAAATGTATGTATATCTTTGTTACAAGTAAAGAGTTACTAGTAACAATCAAGTATGTATATAAAATACATGTAGATGTATTTTATATATTGTATGGCATGGTCTAGTATACCTTTTATATAAATATTTATAAAAGAATCTAGAAATCACCACAATGAACCATGAGGGGGCCATGTTGACTTCTTGTATGAAGTAATTAAACAAGTATGGTGCCAATAAGTCAAGAAGGAAGACAAGCAAGAGGGGGCCTCCCCTCCCTCTCCATTTACGGCCAAAACAAGGCCAAGAGGGGGCCTCCCTCTTGTTTTTTCAAGGCTTGGCTTTTTATAGCTCATGCATGGTCATTGTGAGATAAGTTCATGCTACCACCTTTCCTTGAGTTCTTAGAAAAGTTCTAAGTGTTTGATACTTGAAAACATCCTTACTTTGTAGTATTGGTGTTCTTCAAGTGAGCAAAGTGTGGTGCTAGAATACATACTCATATACATACATAGTAAGTTCAAGAAGAAGAACAAGAGGTTGTTGCTTGCTTGCTTGAATTCCAAAGGGTTGGAGAGACTAGCATCTTGGAGGTGTTGGATTCATTGATTTTGTGGATACCTTGGAGGAGTCTTCTCTTGGCTTCTCATAGATCAACTACTTCTTCAACGGTTTACTCACGCTACAAAGGTTGTAGTTCTAAACACCCTATGGTTGTTTTGTTTCTTAAGGCTTACATATGGATCATTGGTGGGGAGTTTTAAAAAGTTTAAAATTGTTGTTCATGCTTCCGTTGCTAAAATATATTTTGAAAAACCGAACAAACCCCAACAGTATTACCCTTAAGTTGCAACACATGCATCAAAAGATCCAAATACTGATTAGCTGATAGCAAACCAACCCAACCCTTAGCCTTGCCGAGAGCTGGCCCCCTAACAAACATGTATACATATCACTCACGCAACAATCAATTAACAAACAACCAATTAATCAATTATCTGACATAAAGTCTATCCATGCGTCAATATACAAATAGTAGTAACCAAAACTAATTACAACTAACACCAGTCGTGAGTTAAACATCCACTCACCTCTTGATCTCAATCTTCACTCAGTGGTCTAATATTAATGAGCCTTGTACGTTCCTGAGAACATATAAAACTGAAATCAGTATCCGGTTTATAAATATATATCAAAACATATATTTATATCTCTATGGATCATACCCAACATGCTAAAATTCACATATGAATATACATATAGCATACAACATCAAAGAATAACAAACAATTTTCAAATTCCATAAAATCCGCGGACGCGTCGCGTCCAACAAGCCGACGCATCGCGTCGCATCGCAATGTCGGATTTCTAAGAAATACCGGATTTCAAGTTTGTCAGATTACAAGTTCTTGGATTTCATCTCGGATTCACAGTGTCGGATTCAGGGTATCCGTATTTCAAGTGTCGGAATTGAATTGTCGGAATTAAGGATATCGGATTTCAAGAATCCGTCGGATTTCAATTGCTCTCTCAATTATCAATAACATAGAAATCTGTTTCTACAAACTCCTGTCATTACACAACTTCAACAGTCATATAGCTTTTCTTTCTAATCTCATCGTCAAATCAACAATTTGTCCACAATAAGGAAATTCTGTCTTCAAAACATCTCTCAAATACATGTTTATCTCAGTTAAAAGAATTCCAATAGCTTTTACTCATTCACTGTCTGTCATACCAAAGTATTCACATAGTGTTTCTCTTTTACTTCAAGTCAACAGGTTGAAGTATTATCACAACAATCTCTTAACTTTACACAATTGGTATTATGATATTCCACTGACAAAAGCTATTTCACACAATGCAATCAAAGTAGATATTAGTTCTATAAACCATCATATTCCAATCACACATGAACACATACTGTATATATTTTCAATCATCTATATAGTTTGTTTCATTCGACCATTCATCAGGAATTTAATTGCTCTACTCAACTCTCGTTTCAACTTTTGTTGTAAATTCTTCAAATAGTTTAAGCAAACTTTAATTTACATCAAAAGTCATTAAATAGGAATCATCATATCTTTGTATTATCTCATTAATATCAATCATGTCCGTCTGTCCAACATATGTCATCTCACTGTTAGTATGAATACAATCACTTTTCACTGAACAAGCAATAACCACTCATAATATATATCTAAATTTCTCTTTATACAATAAGGTTATATACAATTCCTCGTGACTTATCATCTTCAAACTACTATGATATTTCTAAACATCTCAAAAAAATTCATAAGTTTCTGATATATTGCTTTAACTCGCACACAATATGTCGAAATTTCATAAAACATGTTATCTCTACTTTCTTAGTATACCATCATTACACTATTCTCATATCTTTATTCCATAGTAACCTTTCCAAAATGCATCGGTAAATTAAATTCATAAATCCTTGTAACAATCAAATTCCAATTCCTAGCAAAGGCATTTTCAAGCAAAGACATTTTCAAGCAAAAGCATCTCATACACAAGATCTATAAGTCTTCAATCCGTATGTTTAGGCCATTAAATTCTCTTTTCTCTTTCTCATTCTCAATGGTTTCAATCTTTCATTCCTCAAAATTTTCTAGTGGAAAAATCTCGATTTATCTGCTAAGTCAGATATACTTTCAATTCGCATGAACCAAATGTTATCATAGCTAACTCTTTCACATGTCAGCACATCTGTCGTCATATTATCTTTCCGGGGTAACATCAAATCCTTCAATCACTTTCTTTGATTTAATCCAATTACCATCTCAACCACATATACAACTCTTTGTAAATAGGCATTTATCACATCTTTTATTGACCAAATCAATCATACATTTCCTTTCTTATAGTTAACATTCCCATAACATTACTGCAAACACATCTACTGCAACTTTCAAGTCATGGTTAAAATTTACTCTCGTGATATCTCAATTATAACAAAACGTCAGTTAAACATCCAATTTCATAGCATAGCATTATTTTCAAACCAACAAATGCAATTTCACATCATACTACAAAAACTCTTTCAGGTTCATCATTTATCATCATTGATCAAGTATACTCATTAGGTTAAGCATTCACTTACAATCTCAGTTATATCTTTATCCAAACATTTCTGCATATCTCAAACTTACCCAATCTTCGGTAATTAATCACTTTTCTTCTTTCTCTCTTCTTTGCACAGACTTGAATACACATAAATACAGAATGCAAAATAAATCTTGGGATACACATTATATCATACAGTTCAATCAATCTGAAAATATCTTCCTATGGTATCTCATACCCATTTAGCATCAAATCAAGTATCGTATACTTATCATCATATCATTTCCTGACATATATTAGATAAATCATGATAGAAAATCATTTACTATCAACTACTTCTATTTCTAGAGAGTCATTCTCATCAGAAATAAGCATAATCATTTTAGCACACAAAGGTATAAAATATCATCAATTAACCTTAAAGTTAACTAACACACAAACGCGTATATAGTTTATCAAAACATACCCGATACATCTTCATCGGTAGTGAAACTGTCATTTGCCATCATATTATAGGCCCTACCCTCTCGCGTAGTAGGGTTCTTTCTCTTCTGCCCTGCTGATCCGTGCGTTATAGCGGAGTTTTATAGTGAACGAAATATAAACAATAGTTATGAGTTGTTACTATTCATGTCCCCACGTGCAAATAGCTAATCAAATGTTATTTTTTAATTACATGCCTTGAATTTTAAAATAACTTATTACAATTTCTTTACAAACAAATAACTTATTACATAGAATAAATGATCAGTTGCTCAGTTGGATAGAGCGTTGGTCTTATGAATCGATGAAGATGTCTACAATTTTAAATATCCAAAACAAGAAAAATGAAGAAAAAAAGGCAAGTTGCTAGACTTTACGCGATGAGACTTAGTAGCTTTAGTGACGACTTTTTGAAAACTTTTTGCAAGGTTATCATTGTCATCTCCAAAGGTTGAATTCTCTAGTACCCCAGTAATTCAACGATGTCATTTTTGGTACCTTCATTGACGATAGACTATCCTTGCAAGGAAACGGAATCACTTTTTTTTAAAACGACGACGACAAATAAAGTCATCGGTGTAGGTTCTCCAATTTTGGTGACGACAATGTCGTCGTGGTAGACTATCATATACGACCTTTTAGCAAGGACATCTTGGTGATGACATGTTGTCGCATAATGCTTTTTGTGACGGCAACTAGACTTTTTATAAGGACTTTTGTCATCGCAGAATGTGATTTTTTTACAATGCTTTCTTTCCAACTATTGCATATTGTATTAATTCTAATATTATTTAGGTAAGTATTATATAAAAATTAGCATGTTATATGTTTCATTTGAACTTGTAACTTTAAACAAACTTGGAGTTTCTACCTTGCTCGTTATGCGTTGCTACTCAAATATAAAGATTTATTTGATTTAAATTCATATGAATAGTTAATCGGTGTAATTTTACAATTTATTTAATAGAAAAAACACTTTTGTAGTCAACTAAAACAAAAGAGAAACAATATAAAATTTAAATTAAAAATAGAAATTTAAAAGAACAAAACAATGTAATAGTTTGATTTCTATTATCTAAGGCAAAAATTACCTAGCCACCTAGCTAAGAAGTTGGGGTTTCTTACATCAAATAAAATATATAATATAAATAATTTTTTTCTACAAATTATAAATTGTAATATATATTATTTTTCAACAAAAAAAACACATTTGCTATGGAGGTACTTGTTTTAAAACATTTTTATATTATAATGGTTGCATTAGCGTTAATAAATCATAGTTTGTAATATAATGATCTTTTAAAAGTTTTTTTAGTTAAGTAATGTAAAATTTGCCCATTATTTAACGAGTATATTAAGAATTTGATTTTGCATATTTTTTTTTAACAAAAGCATTATTGAAGTAACAATCTAGAACCGAAAAATAAAACAGTTAAATATTAATTAACAAAAAATAAAAAGTTAAATGATTCCATGTTTAACTATGTAAAACAAGGTCCATTGTCCATACTCCATGTATATACAAAACAGTTAACCGAATCCTGTGGCTAAGAAAATTCTGATCTAACGTCGTATCGTAAGTTTACAATATTTATAAATAAAATCTCAATAATACAATGCAACATAACAAAGATTCGGGAAAGACTTGCAATGAGTTATAATATCATCAAACATTATGGAATGGTTGTTTTTTTTAATATAAATATCGATTAAATTAAATAATAGTCGGTTGAATGTGACGTAATTAACTACGAGACGCCAATAATATTTTTGTTTCCACCAAAAAAATATTTTAAATTTCAAATCTTTAAATTAAGTATAAATAAAAAACTAACTTAAATCATCTTTATTAAAATATTATATTTGTTCTTTTTGATAAAATTAAAATTTAACAATCTATTTAAATTTGATTTTGACTTTTAAGAGTTAAAACGTTCTTTAATTTTAATTAAAATTATTAGAGATAGTTTCATATGTCACTTTTAAAATTTAAAATATAGTATTTGATCATGTACTTTTATAAATATCATATTTACCATTTATAACATTTTAAAATTTCATTTTTAACCAAATTTTTAGTTTTATCATTTTAAAATATATTTTATTGAGTATAAATTATAACCGATAAATGTAACACCGTGATTTTAAGTTCAACTTTTGGTCTTTTTTCATCTTTAAAATCAAACGTATTTTAGTTTAATAAACAAAACAACGGAAGTCTTGACAATTATTTTTAATGATTTAAAACAACCCAGCAGGGTTTTTTATTTTTCAAACGGATTTTACCAACATAAATACCGACCGATCATCATACATGTTAAGAAGCAACAAGTGTCTCAGCACAATAAAGGCAATCCCAGACATAGCTAGGCATATCATCTGCGAAAACATACATACTACTGGAAGGGGGTTAGCTTTAAAAGCTAGTGAATACAAACTTAACCCTAAGCATCATGTAGCACATAGGGCATCATATTCTTCATATCATATCGCATGGCAACACAGATATGAGCGAGCTACATAACACAGGAAAGCAATCAATGCTATCCTATCACATTGCGGTGTGCTGACAAGATCGATAAGGGTTATATCTTGCAGGATAGCCAGTCCCGCTCAACGACACAAACCGGGGGATCAGACACAACCATCCGCACTGGCCATACAACAATCCACCAAACATCGTTATGAAGTCATAGGCAACTTTAGGCTCGAAAGCCCCATCTTCGTCAAGGAACGGTGGTCCTGCAGAACCTAGATTCGGTATGGGCCCTCGAGTACCCGTTGATCCCAATTTCGACCCAGCAGTCTCATGGAATCCAGCTACAACTGGCTGACCTCAACCAACTAGTGGGATCCAGCTACACCAGGCCGATCTTAATCCATTAGAAGTAGTCCGCGGACACTTCACACACATATACATATGATCTAATCAGGATCAATCAATTCGCATTCAATTCCATACATTCACGAGGAGGATCCAATAACATACATATCATCAAGTTTAACTAGGCGGCTCCAATTTGGATCCGCTGGCATGCATACATCATATAACCAACAAGTTCAACGAGGGGATCCCATCAGGGTCCAGTAGCATGCATAACAATAATTTCCACATGACTGATCCAATCAGGATCTAAAAACATGCATAACAACAATTCAAACATGGATGATCCAATCAGGATCCATAACATGCATAACAACAAGTTCTACTCATGTTCAATTAGTAGAATATATAATGTAACATCCTCAACTTGGGCCTAGTTGTAAATAGTGCGTACGCGTATGTAGTTAATATAATAGACGAATGATTATGTATGTATTTGTAAGTACTTGTGAAGTTAAATGAAAATATGTGTGTTTGTATATGTGTACTTATGTATATTAAATATATATGTATATACTAGTTAAGAAAAGAATAAAGAAAGAAAAAGGAAAAGAAGAAAGAAAAAGAAAGAAAATATAGATATTTATCCAGAGGCGGTTTGCCTCTGGATAAGATTGATATATATGTATGTAAGTGTGATATTTGACTCACAAAGTCAAATATAACAAAAGTTGCAAAACAAACTTCTCACTCTCTCCTCTCGTAAGATCTTTGAAGAAGAATTCTTGAAGTTGAAAGATTTAGAGTTCTAAACCTAAAGCAAGGTTAGTATGGTGTTTGTAGAATAAAATATACATGTATTATGCTAGAAACATGTGTGTTTTATGGCAGGAAGTTGTGTTAGAATAGAAAACACCATGGATGAACATGAAGCTTACTTTATTTGTGGGTTTATCATGTTTTGATGTTTTACAAGGTGTTAAGATGTTCACGAGGTTCATATAGGTGGTATATGAGGTTTAGAAGTGTTTTAAAAGTGGAAATTACATGTTTTGAAATCTGGGTTTATAAGTTGGATAATGAAAGTCGCATGCATGTCAATGAAGAAGATGATAAAATCTGGAAAACGTATGATCGCGGCGCGACAGGTATATGGTCGCGGCGCGACCCCGTCTAAAAATGCCCATGCGACTTATTTGATCCGAGTTTCGTACGAATCGTCCGACCTTTTGGTCCGACAGTCGGATGACCCGTCCAACTTATTGGTCCGACTGTCGGGTAGTTCAAATGAACCCCTTGGTCTGACTTTCGCATGAACCATTCAAGATTGGTCCGACTTTCATGCGTCGTGGCGCGACACCTTATATGGTCGCGGCGCGACGAGGCCTTTTCAGCAAGGATGTGTTTTGTTTACATGTTCTTGTTGATTAGGTTATGTAGTATTTAAAGTAAGTTTAATGAATGGTTTATGACTATTAGGAAGGTCTTGTAAGTGTTCTAGTAATAGAACTTAATGCGTGTAAACACTTAACGCGATTGCCGAATGTTTTAGGTGAACGTGTCAGCTGAACCAACATTAAGTGAACGAATACTATAAGTTAATCAGGTGAGTGCCTGCTTTCATGAGACTCAGTAGAGTAAGGCCTTGCATGCTATGTGAATGTATTTTGAGTATTTAACTTCCTTTTGCAGGTACGCTCGAGGAGGTAAGTGTATGACTTGCAAGATGTTAGAATATGTGTCAGGAGCATGCCAGTGGGTCCAGTTTGGAACCACTTAGCTGATATACGATGCTATGCATGAATAACTGTTTGAAAGATGTTATATGTAAGATGATGGATCCCCGTGGAATCAAATGTACGTATATGTGTTTGTGAACTGTCTGCAGACTATCTGACGCATGGTTAAGGTCAGTCGGTTGTAACTGGATCCCTCGGGATTTCACGGTGATTCAGTAGGCATCCCGGATCATAGGTTCTGCAGAACCACCGTGCCTTAACGTGAGTGGTGATCAGCCGGTTGTAGCTGGATTACCTGTGAAGCCTTTGACTCTGTGAACGATACTTGGTGGACTGCTTTATGCTCCCCCACCAGCGCGGATTGGTCGTGTCTGATCCCCCGGTCTGAGTTGTTGAGCAGGATTGATTACCCTGCAAGACACGACTCTTACTGATCTTGTCAGCACACCGCTATGTGCTAAGCTAGCAATGATTGTTTATGATATGATGCATGACTTACTATGTTGATGCTTATGATTGTATGTACTCACTAGCTAGTGTAGCTAATGATACTATGTTTCCCTTTTTAGGTAAAGACTAGATGCCCTGAGAGGCGGGATGATTTTGGGAATTACCTTGCCCCTTGTGGGTGGAACACTTGTATTTTTTATGATGATGTAATGTAAATAGTTACTATGGTCGGTTCCTGTACTTGGTAACACCAACGTTGTTTTGACAAGTTGTAAATGTAAATAACTGTTTGTTATTTCAAAATGAAAAATTTCCGCTGCTAAAACCTGATTTACCATTAAAGTAACTGAACTCAGAAGCGGTGTTACACATAAATACAACATGAGCGATCCAATCAGGATCTATAACATGCATACATATCACACAACATGTATTCGTTATCATTGTTAATCTAAACCATACAAACATCTATACTTTGTGTTTCTATAAACACATGTTCTGGAATTACTGATACTTACACTTTTAATGGGATTTCATCCCACTCTTGGTACTTTTAGCTCCTTTTAGTTGAGAGCATGTTTAAGGGTATTCGTCAACTTCTAACCAATATAATCATACTAATGATGTAAGAACAATCTCAACTAAATTACATATATTCATGCTCATCATTACAATCTCGATAATCATAATCATAATTATCACATCTCATACATGTCTAAGGACAATCAACAAGTTCATACATACTACATAATGATTACGAGTTAATTCGGTACTCACATGTAGAGCTACAACAGGCAAATATAACGTTACGGCTCTTCTTGGTCGTTAGTTACACCTAATGCATCATTACTTACATCAATGTTCACTCACACAAAGTATTACTACTAAAATAGTAGTTCGAATATCCCAATGACACTTTAAGTTCAATTACAAGCCAACATAGGCTTTCCAAATGTTAAAACACAAACAATAAACAAACTGCTTGCTGTTGCCACAAAAGACCCCCTTGCGCCCGCAAGCAAACATGCTTGCGCCCTTAAGGGCTGTTGCTTGCGTCCGCAAGCAACATGACTTGCGCCTGTATGCGTAAGTCAGACCACTACAAACCATCAATTCGAAGCCACTTTGAAATACCAATTCGAAGCCACTTCGAACTACCAATTCAAAGCCATGCTTACGGCCACAAATGCAAATCCTTGCGCCCGTAATCACCCTTCGAACCCACCCTTGCGGCCGCAAGGAATACTCCTTGCGCCTGCAAGCAACCTGTTTCAGAACAGGTTGGACGACAGTCCCCTGTTTCGACTGTTTTCAACCCCAAACCTTCCCAAACGTTTTTAATCAACTTCCAGTGATCATACATGTTGTACCAAGTCCAACTAAGCTTAAAACATCAATTCTTAACATATTTTAACAACCAAATCAAGAATCAAGAACAATTCTTCAATTTTGATCCATTTACATAAAACCACTTAACTCAATCAAAAACGCATCTTTAATCCTTGATTCTTGTTTATTAACACTTACAAATGATCTAGGAACTAATCACAACTTGAATTTCAGTCTTTTGATTGCTAATTCTAAATACCCACTTTTGACCATAAACTTCAAAACAAGGAATCATGGAGGAACACTTTCTATGGAAGGTGGAGAAGATGAAGATGAAAGGATTAGGGACTGATTTCTCCACTTAACTTAGCTAATGGATTGAAGCTTAACAACCTCTTTGAATTGCTTCCACAAACTCAAGAACTAGTGTGTGTAAATGTACACACGTATATGTGTCTGTGTATATCCACAAAACCGCCTTTGGTTCAAACATATCCTCAAATGAGTATTTTGTTCCCTTTTCAACTTACAACTCAATATCTGTTAATCTGTTTTAGCTAATGGGAATATTTTTGAAATATTTATCTAAAACCATTCAACAATTAATAACTATTACATATATTTTCACCAACTTTTATTTGACATGATAACACAATTCATTCTTTAATTACTATTTCTTATTTAATTCACAAGGTTACAACCTTGTAAACACATGGTACAACTAGGTCCATTTTGGGATGTTACAATAAATACCTAATATTATTATTTCTATTTCCAACAATAATGATCAATGATTTGTACGATAATACAATCACGTCTTGTGTTATGATAACACGTTTCTGTCATCATATTCACCTTCCCCTCCCGTCGACGCTTCTATCGTTGTCTGGGTGTTGACTCTGTCCATCACAAAATTTTAAACTCTCATTTTATTTGCGTTTTATAATTATTTAGTGCTTTTTTATTCTATTTAATATTTATCATTTATAAAACCAACATATGTACCACACGCATATTTAATTAGGTCTTAGTATTTGGACCTCTTATTTGTCTAATTAGCCCATTAAATTATTACTTTTTTGTTAGAATTTTGACTGACACGTGATTTAGATCTCTCATAAGTCATTTCGGCATTTTCTCACTTTCTCTTTCTCTTCAATACATTCTCTTTCTCTCTCTCTTTCACACACACACACACACATATTCCCTCTCTTTGAGATATATGACAAACCGCTCCTTATCTTTTTGATTCAGTCATCAAAAAACCAGCCCCATTTACTAAATCCGACCAAGCTCTGGAAACTAATTCCGACAAAGCTCCGACCATTCTACACATACTATGTAATACAAAAAAACTCTGTTTGCGGTGGAGAGGGATAAAAAACACCCACCGATGGTCCAGATTAATTCATAGTCCTAAGAGACTAATTTTAGTCTTTGGATCAATGTTATCAATAGTGCAGATTAAATTTTAAAAATTTGGACGAAGTGACATTTTTGTAATTTTTCGTAATTCACATTTGATGCTTTTACAAATCACATATGATTATATACTAAATCATCTATGTCTGAATATTAAAATTTTATAACTATATTTTTTAAATAAATTTGTACGTATAAGTTCTATAATATATAATGAAATATGTTTTTTTATCAATAAATATAATAACTTTAGTTGGCCAGTGGCTTTTAGGGGTTTTCTGTAATTTTATTATTTGGGGTTTTCTGTAATTTTAATATAGCGAACCCTCGTCCACGCTCTTTTAAGAGCCCAAACCCTAATTCTTATTTCACCCTCTGCAATCTACGCACGCCGCTGCCATTTTTGTTTTGAGGTAAACACTAATGCATATCAAAAGTTGAATCCTTATGCTCGCGTTAAAATTTTTTAATTGGATTTTGTATTTACACGATCTGTTAACCTTATACGTGTTTGATTCAAATTCGTCTGAATTTTTAGTTACGTCGATGGTTTGATTTTGATACCTGAAGAATTAAGCTCTTCAAGCTGTAAGAAGGGAATATAATTTTATCAAACGAAAAACATGTTCTTGATCGCTAGATATATGATGAAACTGTATTTTTGTTAGATTATTTTAGCTTTGGGGCTTAATGCATGATCATTAGTTTAAGGTTATTTTGTCTGTACATTTTGATAAACTAAAGCTTGGATTTTTTGAGGTATGTCAGGCTTTGCAAAGGTTCTAGAGTTTGTATGTTGCCCTGTATGAAAAAACCATATAATTTGTTGTCTACTGCGAGCTTGCATCTGAATTAGTATTTAATGAAATAATCTGCATCAGATTTGGATAATTCAAGTAGATATTTATAGCTTGGCATGGATTGAGTTAGGGATTTCTTTTGAATCAATTAAAAGATTGAAATGTTTTACTTATTTATAGAGTGGGTTGATTTGCTTGCAGAATCTTGAATTTTTGAGGATGGTGAGGGTGAGTGTTTTGAATGATGCTCTCAAGAGCATGTACAATGCTGAAAAGAGAGGCAAAAGGCAGGTCATGATTAGACCTTCATCAAAAGTTATCATCAAGTTTCTTATGGTTATGCAAAAGCATGGTTTGCCTCTTCAACCAATTCTTTTATATATTAGTGGAAAATTCTTGAGTAAGATAAGTTTGAAAAAATAATGTAATGCTTATTTGTTTGCGCATGTTGCAGGTTATATTGGTGAGTTTGAGTATGTTGATGACCACAGATCTGGTAAGATTGTGGTGGAATTGAATGGAAGATTGAACAAATGCGGTGTTATTAGTCCTCGATTTGATGTTGGTGTTAAGGAAATTGAACCATGGACTGCTAGACTTTTGCCTTCTAGACAGGTTAGTACTCTAACTTTCTCCCCAGTAGGGCATCTCCTCTTTGACTCCTCTGATCCTGTACCTAAGGACTATGCATTTGCATTTTGGAACTGATTATCTGATTATGTTGACTTAGAGTTTTAGTAATCAGTTTTTAATCTTTGGAACAAACTGATTATGCTTTGATTATTCTGATTATGTATTTCTGCCCCAAAATTAGTCTCTACAAGATCACTTTGTCTTAGGAATGTAAGTTTTTTGCATTAGATAATAGGTAAATGTCATTTTTACCCTTTGAAGTGCACACATTTTCACAAATGTACATTTAATGTAGTTTTGTAATAGTGAAGCTAAGGGTAGAGTTGAAATCTTAATACATTATCAAGGAAGCGAGCATTCTTTTTCTGGGACAAACCAAAATAGAAAGATGGAATTTATTGACGGAGGGGGTACTAGTTTCTTAGAGTCAAATTTGGCCAAACATTCAAATATCAGATTATCTAATTATTACAAATTGATACATGACAAACGCATTGAAACACTATCATCTGCATTTTAAATATTTGATTCTGATCATACAATGTCACATAACTATTTAGAAAATGCCAGTCCACACACCTCCTGATTGCAATAAATTATCTGCTTATCATGTTATGCAATGTGCAGTTTGGTTATATTGTTCTGACTACATCAGCTGGAATTATGGACCACGAGGAAGCCAGGAGGAAGAATGTTGGTGGTAAAGTTCTTGGTTTCTTTTACTGAAATTCATGTTAATTTGATGATCATCTTAGTTGTAATGCCTTTTAAGGTATAGATTGAAAGAGACGACATTTTGTGTTTTGAGATCGAATTTTGTCAAGGGAACCATGGTTTTTGTATGTCATCTAATGACTTGTTTCATCTCGCAGTTTCTATTTTTCCTTTTTAATATCTTAAAGATGTTTCTGGTTTGGCGGTATCTGTTATAGTTGCATGCCACCCGTTTGGATCGCGTAAAAACAAGAGTGATGATAAATGAATACAAGATGACACATCTTTTTAAGGTTTGAGATCAAGAGAAGAGGTTTTAGATCTAGCTGAAACACATTGATATGCCATGGCTTTAATCGCCTGGTCTAATAGGGCCTATCTGATTATTATGTTTTTTCCGGCTGGTCATTTTGATCTAAATCCCTAATGTTAAAGATTTACGCTATTCCCTCTTATCCAATAAAGCAGAATAGGAAGAACAATTTCAGCCCCAATGGATTAAATCAGGTCAATTTGGGGTCTTTTGATATTTGATTGGGTTGGCTTGAGTGAAACAATATATCTGAGATAGGACCAGCAATCTTTTCAAGTAAGAACGGATAAGCGACCGCCACCAATGCCCAGTTGCTCATGATCTTCAGACTTGACTAGTCCTCTGAAAGACCAATTCACCACCGACCATCGAAACGACTATCCACAACCATGAATCAAGTTAAGACCGAAGCAGACACTTGTGAACCGCAGGTAGATATGCAATAGTCATGTTTTACTGGGCGACACTGGTTGAAATTTTAAGGAATTAAGTAGAGAGTTTACTTCTTCAAAATGTATTAAACTAAACCCAACTTGTAATGGCGAACATGAAAAACCGAACCAATACAGAAACCAGTGGTTTTGGGTTTCAAAATTTCAAAAACCGAAATTTTCGGTTTGGTTCGGTTTTATGTTGCAAAATGGCCAAAAAACTGAACCCTTTAATAAAAACCAAACCAATCCATAAATCCATTACATTACATTAGGGGGTATGATGGTAAATACGTATGTGTAAAGTATAAGGTAAAAAACTAACATTTCCCCACCCTCCGGTCCTGCTCATTCTCACCTCTCGCTCTCGGTTCCTCAAGATTTCACATCTCGATTCTACAGTGAGGCACTCTTGAAGGGAAATCGAAGGAGGAAAGTGTTGTAGTGAGTTGATTTTATAGATTTAGAGGTTCACTCAATTCACATCTATTTGATTCATAGGCCGAGTTCTACTCGATCTAAAGATTCATCGTGTCAGTTGTCGCATTTTGAAGGACCCATTTAACCACTTCTACTCGATTAACAGATTCACAAATTCAAACCTACTTGTTTAAAGGTGAGTCAATTGGCCAGTTCTACTCGATTTCACATAAACTGATTCAGTAGATCCGAGTTCATAAAACTTGTTTACCAGACAAAGCTGTCGCATTTCATAGATTCTCACTATAAGATGTTGATTACGATATTGTTTACTAGATCCGAGTTCATAGAATTTGTTTACTAGATCCAAGTTCATGGAAGTTCTTACTTAACTTCATAGGCTGAGTTCCTGAGTTTGTCTTAAGCCAAAAAACCAAAAACCATTCACGAATGTTGCTCTTTAGTCTTCACGCAGATCTTGAACCGATTCGAAGTTACTCTTTAATCTTCACTAAATCTTGAAATCATTCACGAAGATCTGGTTCGAAAATCGATTATGTTCTTCTTGTTCTAAATCCCAGATCTTATGAAACCAAAAATCGATTATGTTATTGTGGTTCGAAAATCATAGATTTGGCTCGATTGAGTGTTGGTTTGTTTGATTATAGTGTTTACAATGTGATATTGGTTTTCACAATTTCATTTGTTTTCATAAAAATCCTCAATGAATCGATTCATCCTTCTGGGTTCAAAAAATGAAATCCATTTGTTTAGGTAAAACCTAACTTAATTATGTTATTATGAACGGTGGTACTTATGTTATATAAAGAAAGTATTGGATGAACTGGTAAATCCATTTTTTTTGCAACCCCTTCACGGTCTCACGGTTCAAATACCATAAGCAAATTTACTTTATTTCCCCTTTTAGTCGAAGTTATCAAATGACAAAAATGCCATTGAATTTTATAAAGAATTATATTTTCCCTAAAAGATTTTATTTTCTTTATTGTTTTCTGTCCTCTTTTCATTCTCTTTGTTAGAATAATTTTTTCTTCCTTTTTTTATATTATTTTGGTTTTAATTAAATTGTTTTCTTTTGACTAATTTTATACATGTTTTTAAACTATTGTATATATGTTTACCGAGTTTTTCTTTTTTATTAATTTTCGTGTTAATTTTTTTGTTGTTGTCAATTAGATTAATAAACTATTCAAATGAAAGTGAAATAGTTTTTAGATGAAGAAATTTTTGACTAAATTACACGATTAAAACTATATTGAAACTAGGACCGGCAAATATTGACATAACACGAAACCTAACCTAAACTGAACACGACCTAGGTCGACATGAATATGACACGAAATTGAATTGGGTTAGAAATAGGTCAACCTGAAGATGACATGAAACCGGTCGACACGAAAACGATAACCCGTAGGTGGCCTGTTTAAAACGATTTTTTTATAATAGCAATAAAAAATTAAAAAAGACATTTAACTTCAAACTATTAGGAAATTATAAGTAAGGAATGAGTCAAATACACTTGGGGTGGATGCTTATTTCTCCTCCTCACTTGACCCATTTTCTTCATCCCTAACTAGCGCAGCCACAAAGGTTTCTTCGTCTTTCTTAACTCCCTTGACAAGCTGCAAGGGGGATAAAGTAGGCTTAAGATCAAAAGTTGTTGAGTTCAGTAAGAAATTTTCATTCATATTTACCAACAAAAACAATAAAGTAAGCATTTGATGGTGTAGAAAATAGAAAATTGGGATAACAAATTTGATCGCAGCAAAATATTTGATAAAAGAAAATATTTTCTTTTACCATTGCTGGTTGTACAAAAAAACTTGTACGAAAACAAAAGAGAGAGAGAGAAATGAATAACCAAAACCCGAAATGGAAACTTAGGTGACGTTTGGTTCGCAAAATATTTCTGAAAGAATTGGAATCTGTGCAGGAATTGGAATCTATCAGGAATTGGAATTTGAATCTGTAATCTGTTTGGTTGGCAAGAAATGAAATTGGAATTTGGTTTCAGTAATGTAAAATGACAGAACTACCCTTTTTGTTTTTTTACTTATTTTTAGTTTTTTTTATAACTTTTATGTAAAAATATATTATATAAATTATAAAAATATTAAAATTTCGTTTATCTGAGGCTGAGGCGGAAGGTGAAGGAAGGCGGCCACGGAACGGTGAAATCCGGAGACTGCGACCGATGAATAAGATATTGCGGCAGAGGGTCTGGAGGCGGCGATGGAGGAAGGCTGCGTCGGAGGCTCTAGAGGCGGTGACGGAGGAAGGTTGCGGCGGAGGATCTGGAGGCCGTGATGGAGGAAGTTTGCGGCGGAGCCACCGTCGGGAGAACGAAGCCCTAATCGCGGGTCGTCGGGACGAAGAAAATGAAGCCACTGTCGAGAGTCTAAGCCCTAATCGAAACCACCGGTAGCCACTCGTCACTCGCCGGTCGCCGTCGCCGGTCTTTGGGTGTCACCGATGGGGAGAGTGACGAGGATGAGATACAAAAAGGAATCTGAAATCCCTCAGATGAAGGAATCTGAATTCCATCCAATCTTGGAAGGAATCTGAATTCCCTTATATGAAGGAATCTGAATTCCATTTAGAAATCCAATTTCCTTGACTAAGTTGAACCAAACATGGGATGTCCTAGGAATTGGATTCCAATTCCCACAGAATCCTATGAATTCCATCCAACCAAACGCCCCTTAGGTAATAAAGTAAAATAATGGAGAATGGGAAGGAAATAGAAAATTAGTGAGAAGGGAAAATAATGGGTGAAAGTGGGAAAAGATGTTTTTAGAGGGATGAGAAATTAGGTGGAAAGAATTTATTTTAATTTTTTTATAAATATTTAATCAATTATTTTAAAAATAAAGTAATTTAATTTATAAATAATAATGTAAATCTTAAAACTAAAATTTATTTTACGTACTAATATAACATTTGAATAAATTTTAAAAGATATAGTAAAAAATATTAGAAATTTCATTGCATATATATTTAAAAGTATATTCTTCCTTATTAAAACATATAAAATACTAATTTAAAATTATATGTTAATCATATTTTATATGTCTTTTCCTATTACGAATTCTATTAAAGTATATATTAATTTTATCAATCATAAGTTACTATTGCTGACGATGGTTGACATATTTGGTTTCAAGTATGTTTGTAATACTAATAGTAATCCCCCGTTTGAACAAAGTAGGTCCTAGATAGATCATCATGATTGATGTTTTTAAACAAATGTTGATACTAATTCGTCTATTTTAACAAACCTGATTGACTTATTTAAGCAAATCATGACCTATTTGAAACAAATGTGATATTGATTAACCTTTTTGAACCAAGTTTGGCCATGATTGACCTAATGTGGACCATGCATGATTCTCGTAATTGAGTGAAGTATGAATTTCGTTGATCAACTGTGACCATGGTTTACTTATTTGAACAAATTATGACATATTTAAACCATGTTTCCTTTGATCGGCCTATATAACAAAGTCTTTCCTGATTAATCCATTGATGATCATGATTCATTTAATTGAGTATGACTTTGATAAATTAATGTTGACAATGTTTGACTTATCTGAATAAGTTATAGCCTGTATGAACCAAGTGTGACTTTGATCGACCTTATTAAAACAAGTACATGATTGACGCAATATAGACCATGATTCACTTATTTGAACAAAGTATGATTGTGATATGTCAACCTTGACCATGTTTGTCTTATTTGAACAAATCCTATTTAAGTGTGACTTTGATTAACTATTCGAACCAAGTCTGACGGTCAATGAGATGCCAAGGTGTTTGAAGGTACAAAGCTCATTGTTACTTAGACAATTAAAAATGTGATGTATTGGAACAATTTGTAATTTTTAAGAATATGTTTTTCTAACGTTTTTACATTCATTTAAAAATATTTTTTAGTTGTAATCGTGTATTTGTGTGTTTGAAGGATTTTTAATCGTATGTTTGAATTTATAAACTCATGTTGTAATTTTATTTGATTTATATTTTAGAGCTATTTAATTTTGATTTTTGATGCTTGCTATTTGAACAGTTAGACAATAAAAACGGGTAATAAAAGTTTAGTAAAATTAATACAAGAAAGTTCTATATGCAATTTTCCCGAAAAATAAGTCCATACAAAACTCGACCTGAAAATCAAGTTTATTTGACCGAAACACAACTTGATTTTTTTCTCCGAAAAAAATGCGTTGATATGAAAACCCGACCCATTCAGAATTAAGTGACACGAACTGAACCGGACATGGAACTAAATTGGGTTGACACGAAAATAGTCGATACGAACACGACAAGAACCATTTAACACGAATACGACCCAAATTGTCAGACTGAATTGAAACAAGTACTACCAATTTGTTAATTTTTTTCTACGGTCATATTTACAATGAAGTGGTTTAATGAATAGTTTGATTCTTTTAAAAATAATAATAATGCTTCCGTATAATTATATAAGGTATACAATCAATTTTTTCTATGAAATAACCACCTCTTTTCATTATAATTCTAATATATGTTTGATTCTAATATTATTAACAAAAGTAATTTGTTGGTACATTAGACGTCAACGGTTAGACAATCTCATATCATTTTGTGCATTTTCTTTCACCTACATATCTATTAGAAATTTAGAATCTCCCGCCTCTAGATATGTCTTTATCAACGTTATAATGTTAAATTTAATTTTTATGTTTTTAATAATAAATTAGAATAGTCCTATGAGAGTGTTTTTTTGTCCTTAAAACATTTTTTGATTGTAAGGAGTAATAATATTTATGTCGTATGAATAAAAAAGTAAAACCTAACCGATTTGTATATGATCAAATAGCGTATATAATCCTAAATATTTTAATTTTTTTATTTTTGTATCAAAATTTTTGTATTATAATATTAATTTTTATATTTTTATTCTTTTCAAAGTCCGCCAGAACGTACAGATATTCATAAACTCGCTTCACATATACTATAAGTAAGTAAACCCATATGAATTTCTAAAAGGCATCAATATTGGGATTTGTGTACTTTGTTGTTATTTTGACATATAAATGATTAATATGCGTAATCTTTTAAATTCTTTTTGCCTTTGGTTTCTTGATTTTAGTAGTTGTTTTGATCAAATAAATAGGACAAGTAGGAAAATATAATCTATCTTTATACAAATAATCAAGTTTCAAAATTTTAAGAGAAGAAGCCTTTATGTAATTGTGTTTTTTGGAACTCTGTATACCACAATATTTTGTCATAGACAAAAAAAAAATTAGTTGGACAATTATCTCTTTTGAACATGTGGATAAGAATAATAAGTTTGTAATGGTACTGTAACACCTCTTTTTCAGTTTTAATTTAAAAACATTATCTTATGAATTAGCACCAAAAAGTTATCAGAGTTTCTCAAAAATACTGTTTCTAAGCATACTTGTGCTAACATTTACATACGTAGTGTTAAAGCTACTTCTTTAAAACCAAGAGCTATCCGGCTGAACATCGCGCTGGGGCCTTACCCTTGCTAGAACCTGCATTACCTGCAACACGCAACACTGAAACATAAGCTAACGCTTAGTGAGCATACTAACTGAACATAAACAATGTAAGAACATCTCGCATCCAAGCTGTGTCATCTGGAGTAAAGTCTTCTCAGGATGTCTTGCATCCCAGTTGTATTACCTGCAACCTGCAAATCTGTTACTATACTAGGGTTTTCTCTACACCATAGTGTAGAATCTCCCCAATACTTTCTTTGGGTATAAAGAGCTCGATATACCCCTTTCTATTATCTTGGATACAAAGCTACGTTTACACGTACTGAGTATCCTCTGTGTCGGGCTTATCTACACCTCATGGGTGTAGCCTATCCCCGCTGCTATTGGTACATAGCTCACTATATACCCTGTCTCTGTTCTTGTGCATAGTTATGCTCGCGGCATGACTATACACCTATACATATATCACATATCATATATGGGCATAACATAACATATCATATCTAGTCATAACAAAACATATCATATCTGATCACGTATGCATAGCATATCTGGTCATAACATAACATATCATATCCAAACATAACATTTCAGATTATATCTTCTAGTGCACATCTACATTTACTGACTCATAAATACTTATATTGGTTTGGTGTACAGTTACACCATCTCTGTGGCTATATATCATAAAACTGTTCTTTATACAAGATTACATCTCACACTTATTCTGTATCAAACTTACTTTCATTGTATACATATAGCGTTCATATCTCATAATACAGGTATCATGCTGTTCATCTAGATCATAGCCATATACTAACATGTTAAAGGACTAGTACACTCACCTGGTAACTGTGCAGAATGCTAAACAGATAACTTGTGCTATCAAGTCTTCAAATACCCTCCTGTACCAGAGATAAGCTAAACATCATAACCTGTACAAACTGAACTGAGAAAGGGGCTACACGGGCCGTGTAATCATACACGGGCCGTGTACCCTGCATGCTACACGACTACTCATGGCTACATGCCCTGTGTTGACACATCACCCTACACGGGCTGTGTAACCCTACACGGGCCGTGTACCCTTTATGCTACACAACCATGTATCCCTACATGGCCTGTCACCGCCTTTGACCTCTACACGGGCCGTGTAACCCTACACGGGCCGTGTAACCCTACACGGGCCGTGTGCCTTATACACTACACGACCATGTTCAAGTACATGGCTTATCTCCTTCTTATAAGACATGTACACGGGCCGTGTACCCTTACACGGGCCGTGTACAGGACTGACCTGCAACTTTCTGCCAAGAACACAACTGCTGTTCTTGATCTAAATTCTCAATTTAAATGCTTCCCAGAGCTTGTAAAACATGTTACCACATCTGAACTACTAAATAACAACTAGAAATACCATTACTAACAACAATCTATGATTTCACCTTTGAAATCACTTTCTTGACTCATACACATAAAATTCACAACAAGGATACATACCGTGCTACTGATAATCACTTGGTGATGCTGCTACACTCTGAATCTGATGTTCTTGATCAGAGAATATAGAGAAATTGGCTAGACAAAATGACTAGGTTGACTAACTCAAGTCAACTACTAGCATATATATATATATATATATATATATATATATATATATATATATATACACTTTCAAAGAATTACTAAACAGCCTCTGGACTTATCATCTTTCAAACTGACAGCTTTAACCCCTCTAGTTTTATTAACACCCCTAATCTTTTACAATGCTTAGCCATGACAACTTTTAAACTTTGGGGTGTTACAACCCAACTGAATCTTTTTCCCACTTTTTTAAATTTATTTTATTATACATTTAACTATTGAACAATATAAAATATTTATAAATTGTATAAAAATAAAGATATAACAATAATAAAAATAAAATTTTCATAACATTAATAAAACATTATTTTTAGAAAATAAAAATTACAAAACTCTAAATCGAAAATCCATATTATATAAAAACTAAATATTTTTTTGTAGTAGATGTGAAGTGCATTAGAGATAAATATAGGTTTTGGGATGAAAGTTTTAAAGTGTGTAGTTGTGTATTTATAGGGGAGAGAGGATGAATAAAAGGAAATTTTTTTATAACCCCATTACCGTAACCAAGCCTTCTCTCCAACTTCTATTAGTAGGGAATGACGATCGCACCCACGTTCAGTTATCTATTAATGCGTTCCCACCTCTTTAGAGATATACTCCATCTTTTTTATAGAGGAGTAAAGATCTTTCTTAGTATATTCAGATAATAGGTAGGAGCATAAACTGAAACATTTTGTAGCTATAAAGATAGTTAGTCTTTGGGAACAGCGTAGCGACGGATAATTCAGAATCAGAATAGGTCATGAGGGACACTCTTCTACCCATACTAGTTCAGTCTCAACCGTGACGGCAAACTTAGCTAAGTAAGAATAACAATTATATTTAAAAAAAAATGAAATTGATCGAGTGTAAGAAGCCGAAAGACTACTTATCAGTAGAAGGGGGGTAGTACCGGTGTTACCGGCCTACCTAATGAGGTTCAGGTGGACCTGTACTCATGAACTTAGATAATTAAAGTTAGTTACACGTGTTAGTATCATAAGCCACATCGCCGGCTTTGATTTGCTGGTAAGGGGCCTAACGACTTAAGAATATTCCCCCACGTTGGTATCTAACAGTTGTATGACAAATCATTGAAAGGAACACCATTATAATAATTGGTTTATATATATCATAGACAATAATGCTTGTTTTAGGAAATACAATTTGGCCACTTCATTTCACATGTCTTGACCTATAAATGGTTGGATAGATTCAAAAAATTAAATACCAATTATTATTCTGTTCCTATTTGAGTAAGACATGTTTAAATTAAGGCTGACAATTCAGGACTTTAGTTCGTGTTTGGGTAAATCGGTTATGTTATTTTCGTGTAGATTTATTATCGACCCAAGTAAATTTTGTATTAGGTTTTGTTCGTGTTTCGTGTCGACCTATTTTAGTAGGAAAAATGTAACGCCCCAAAAACCAAATTTAAAATATTAAGATCAAACACCTAAAAGTGTTCGCATCTCAAAGTTTATCATAAAAGCGGAAGCAATACTTGTTTGAAAACCTGACGTATCAATAGATACTCACATAAATACTGCCATAAGTTTGGTACCAAAAACTTGATATTTACAAACCAGGCGTTAATTTCAAAGAGTTTAACAGTTGGAAGTCAAACCGGAGCTTTGCCCTTGCCTTTGATAAAACCTGCAAAACATTTTAAAAATAGTATCTGATAAGCTACGAGAACTTAGTGAGTAATCTAAACATAACATCGTATGAGCACACGTATACATTCACATGAAGATAATACACGCATGTCTGGCAATCAAAGCTAGCCTCTGGTTCTAGACCTAGGGCAGCATCGTAGGTCACAGTACTGTAGCACATCTGAGCCATACTGCACATAGCAGTACGCTTACATATTCACATGTATAACATAGCATGTTAGCAATCTGATATGAAACTACACATGCTGCTGATATGAAGTAAAGTCTAGAAGACTCACCTTATAACTGTAATATGCAATACTTCATAGATCACTGATGCAGGTATTATATCAATCACCTCCTATATAACAATACATGAATAATACATAAGGCATTCTGATCTGAAATAGAGCCTAAACGGGCCGTGTCCCATTAATGCTACACGACCTAAGCTGGCAACATGGCCAGTGTGGTCTAGTCACCCTACACAGGCCGTGTACCACTCATGCTACACGACCATGTAACCCTACATGGCCCTATGACCGCCTTGCACACTACACGGCCGTGTACCATTACACAGGCCGTGTACCTCTTATACTACACGACCATGTAACCTTACATGGCCCTGTGACCGCCTATACTACTACACGGCCGTGTACCGCTACACGGGCCGTGTACATCACAGACCAGCAGACTTTTCTTAGCAAGAACTGCCGGATTTCACCAAATAATCCGATAGTTTCCACATAAAATCATCTAGAGCTGTTTTCCTACACCTCCTACAACTGATATACATAATCTAAATCATATGAAGCAATCCTAACATGAATTCACCATTGAATCATGTGTTTATTCTTACAAAACATCAAAAACAAAGGTTAGAATCTTACCTTGAGTTGGATACTTGTTATGTTCTTGCTATAGGCTCTTGATACACTGATTGCTCACTAAAAAGGAGAGATTTGAGGGTTGCTATGCATATGATCGTGGGTTGCAGAAGCTAAAACAAGAACTTTGACTATTTTGTCAAAGTTGGTACATTATATATAAATATAGTTTCAACAATTGCCATAACAGCCCCCCGGACTTAATTAACTTAAAATCTGACGGTTTTAGCCCCTCTAGTTTAAAACCACATCTTATCGCGTATATCCATTTATAACTCGGGTAACACCTTGTACTTTTTCTTGCATAAATTTAATAATAAAAATTCTGGGTGTTACAAAAAATCGGGTTATCTTTCTGAACATAACATTCAGTTTTTGGGTCGAGTTTCAAGTTGACCTAATATTCGAAAAAACTGCATATAAATTTGGCTTCAATATCCGGATTTTTAGGTCGGTTTCGGGCCTCAAGTCGACCATTTTACAGATCAAGTATCGGGTCTAAAAGTAAGCCGCACAATTCAAAAACGGAATTTTGATTTTTGAGAATTTCAATTTCATTTGACCATTATTTTTAGATTCAAACTTTGACACATTTTAAACTTAATACCTTTACTTAGATTTTTATAAAATATTATATTTAAGTAATAGATTTTTATGTAACAAAATTGGGTTGTCATTTTCACGTAACCTGACCATCTTTTTTCGTGTCATGTTCATGTCAATCCATTTTAGTTTCGCGTCTGATTCGTATCAACCCATTTCGTACTCGATTCAGGTCGGGTTTTAGGTTCGTATGTAAGATTACCAGCATTAGTTTAAATATCACATAAAACTCAGCTTCATAACTTTAAGATATACATTTCTGTAAAGAGAAATATTAAATTCTTTCATTTATCCTTCTAATATCATATGGTAATCATGTATACATTTACAAAATGATTTTAACAACTCACAAATATATGGTAGTCTTGTGGTTTAAAGAAAGGAATAACTAGATGCTTAGGTCTTACAATACGAGGAGATGACAATAGATTTGATTACTTAAAAATTGGGTTTGGACTTTGGAGTATCACTATGAAAAGTGATATTTGGGTTAGTCGCTTTTGATACTTCTCATTAGAAAATCCACTATTTAGACTTATAGGCAAAAGTTTAAACGTACGAAAATTGCGAGAACCAATCTTAGCCGTCCAATTCTCCCTTTTTCAATTGGATTGCCTACCCATGAATTCCTTACATGCACCCTGTCACACTCAATCCTCCCACGCTCTTCATCCATGAATTCCATCATCTAAAATGAACGGTCAAGATTAGGTCTCGCAGTTCTCGTACGAAAAACGGTTCTCGTTTAAACCCTCCCGTAGACTTATATTTGTATAAAATGATATTTCACTTGACTTATAACATAGACGGAGCTATGTACACAATAAGATCTACCATTGCATGCAATGTGAAAAACATAACGGTATAGAAACATTTTTGCTCATTTTGATAATAACAATATATAGAAAAAGGACTTTTAGACCCTTGTCATGAGATAAATACACTAGCTGATATTAAATGTCCAAGCTTTTGCAATCAAGCAACGATGAATGGTCATTGAATGCAACTGCTCCGCATATTAAAACTTATTCACGCTTTCATCTAATTCTAGGATTTGATTTATCACTAGTCATAATTACTAATGGTCATTGATAATCATGATTCAAGCAAACCTAAATATGTAATCACACCAACATAAAGTCGGTTGTGATCCACCTGCATGAAACCGGATGTGGTCCACCCATTCGTTCAACCATGCCCCACCTTAGGCCGAGACTAACTTGGGTGTTGGAGTCGGCTCTTCAAGCATGGTCTAGGACACATCTAATGTCTTATCTCTTCATCTCATATGCTCTAGTGTGAGAAATGAAGGGCCCTTGCGAAATCGTGCATCGTCACCTACTATATGGCCTCAAATTGGTTTTATGTAAAATATGCATCCAAAAGATCTATAAGTTAACTTGTAATATATATATATATATATATATATATATATAGTGTATATAAATGAAGAAATATGTATGGAATGATGATAAAAAGCATTAAAGCACAATCTAGGGGTGTTATTTGGTTATTTTTTTCTATTATCGGTTAATTCGAGTCAGATAATTCGGTTATTTTAATGATAGGATATTAACCGCTAACCAAACCGTATTTAATATTTCGGTATTGGTTATGTGTAGATTCGGATACGGTTCGGCTACAGCGGGTATCAGGTATAACAAAAAATACCAACTTCGATTTATTTTATGCTATTGATGATTTATTTTTAATAACCACTAAAATACCGGTACCACCACAAAAAGAAACCGAGTTAAACAAAAGTAGTAAACAAACCAAGCTAAAGAAACTAACATATATAATTTTTATTTAATCTTTTTTTAGTGTACAATTGTATATAATTCTTAATCTACAAATTAAACAAAAACAAAGAACTAAATTCTCACTTTTATTCTACAAATTAAACCAAGCTAAACAAAGCAATTTTTTTTACGAAATTGGTGATTTTACGTTTAAATTATATTAGGGATGATTTTTTTAAAAATTTCTAAATAATTATTATTAATTTATTTATCTGGTGTATGAGAGTAAAGAGTTTAAGACTTTTAGAAGAATATTAATGTAATTTAAGGGTTTAGAAGAATATATATGTAATTAACAAAGTTTGCCCGGATATAGATTAAAATTTCCCCTCTTTTATTTTTTTCCAGGCAATTTAGATATACCCGGATGGAAAATAATTTAACTGATATTGATACGGGTAACCCGAACTAACTGCTCAAGCTTACATCCTAGCACAATCATATACTTTATAGAAAAGAAGAAGGATTAATTATGAGATAGGACGGAAAATCATATTTCCAAAATCCAAACCCAAGGTCCTTGCTAAATTTGAAGGTAACCTAACTTTTTGGGTTTCTATTTATATATTCTAAACCTATAACAAATAACCAAACATATTTCGATGTGACTGATTTCCATTCCTTATTCCTATATCCAGTAATAATATACTCCTTTAGACGATATTCAAGTGTCATTAAAAAGATAAGTATTAATATTTTTAAAGTATACTCTTGCTACCGTATTTTTCATTTTAAGAGATTGTCATTAATTTTTTAAAAATGTTGATAATCATTCTTATCTATTAACGTCCGGACTTGACGATTGCAAATTTTATCATGCATAAGAATGAAAGGCCTAACATCAAACGTAAATGGTGGAGGATTAACCGGCCTTTATATTTGACAATTAATTCTCTTTTAAAATGGGGTATAAAGTTGGGTTTTAAAGGAGGTTGTATTAAAGCTTTTTTATCAACTATTTATACCATGTGTTGACTACTTTGAAAGTTAAGATGCAATTAGTTGGATAGTTTGAAGAAAGATTCCCCGTCAAGACTGATAGAGATTCTTCTTCATCATTCATTTTTTTTGATAAATTCGGTGAGTGGTAGAAAAAAATTATTAGATTGGAAAAATTGGTGCTCTAATCCATGTTCTGAATTTTAATTATGATGTTAATTGTTGCTTGTTAAGTTCTAGCTTCTTACTAGTTTTCCCTTTTTTATAATTAAATAAAATTTGCTGCTGTTGTTCAAATAAATAAATAAATATTTATCTTATATATTCTTTTCTTAATAAAGTTATGCCTTAAAAAAAGAAGCATATTAGAGGGGGTATCATGTAAGTGTTTGAGGTTAAAAAAATATTAATTTTTTACTAATTGACATACAATATATTTGAAAAGTTATCCTAATATTTATTGCAAATCTAAAATCCATCAAATTAAAAAAAAAAGAACCTTGGAAACTAAAGTCAACGGAAGTACTATATTTGTAACGAAGATGACAGGCAGAATAAATTTTAGAAAACATATATTATATTTTCATTAAACATGTTATGATAATGACATACAAAAACATAACTTTTTTTACATGTATATTGTTTTTATACAACTTACTTCTTTAGACATGCTTAGGACGTTAAACTTTCATAAGATTTCATTTATATACAAAAAATTTGTAAACTGTCATATTATAACGCCTTTATTTTAGAACCATGCTTTTAAAATAAAATAAAATAAACATATTAATATTATATATATCTCGAGTCAATGGATTCTTACAAACCACAATAATTAAACAACAGTGCAGCGAAAGTTTTAAGTGTAATTATACATATTTTCTAAATCATAATTCTTTATTTTTAAACATAACATCTTGAGAGTAGTGTTGTTAGTCACGAGCTGGACCTTTTTACTTGTCTAACCTAGATATATGGGCATTTGCCTGCAAAACATTAAATATTTCACCGTAAATAATACTTGGTGAGTTCAACTATGCGTACACATATTACATGACATGTGCATACTTCAATTATGTTAACATATTTTAATTATCTTGCATACCCTACACAAAACCAATAAATATATATCACCTTGAACATCAAACCAACCACATATACACATACGACAATCATCTATTTTGAGCCCCGAGACTCGATCGCGTGTAAATGGTCTCATGCCATACTAGGACTCCAGATGTGTCAAATCATACCATATGTCCAATATATGTAGTTTATACTATATATACATGTATGAAACTACGCATGTTGCATTACACACAACACATAATATTCGTCTACACGATACTATACATAATACGTGTAAGAATAATAGATTCACCTCGGCCCTTAGCATATCCAAAAATCTCCAAATATTTTATACAATCCCCTAAACGCATATATTCAAGTCCGTAATGTTACATATGGCTAAAAACCAAATATTTCTTAATTACAGTAAACGCGTTGCGTTCCATAATAAAAAAACGTGTCGTGTTTTAGGTTGTTACAAAACGCATGTCGTGTCTTACCATCATTACTTACTTAGTGAGTAATATATACTTGAATGCGTCGTTAATTCTGTTTTTCAATATGGTGCTCGGTTTTTCATTAACATCCACCAATTCAATCTCAAACCTTTCTAAAACGAAATTGTTTCTACACCCTTTGTTGGTCATTATGGTGCTTTGCACGAAAACAACCTCAAAAACACTTGTTTTACATATGAATTCTTAAGATGGATTGGTTTTAACGATTAAAACAACCACATACAGACCGGTTCACACGAGTTTTAACGAATACACAATCTTTATTAGATACAAGTGATAAAAATCAAATCTTTAGGTTAAACTGGTAATTTGCATCATTGTGATTGTTCATTCAAAACCTTTATCAAACAATATGTCACATTCAGAGCCTTTAAATTATTCGGACCACATAATTATTCGGTGCTTAATCATTCTGTTTTAACAAACAACCCCTTAACCTTTTAATCTAAGGATTAATGAGTTTTTCACAAAGCTTACCATTTTCACTTCTAGTTTGCTTCAAAATACTCTAAATATGATTATGAAGTCATTTCCAGATCAAAATGGCGCTTTTGACAAATTACTCCGAAATTTGACCGGTGACATCTTTATCCTCAACGGTCGCTTTTGCTCCGAACTTATCCTAAAGTGTTCTAAATATGACGATAAACACATTGGTAGCAACTTGGAGCAAAACAAAGGGTTCCACCAAAACCCAGTTGCATGCACATACGTGAAACAAAATTGATAGAATGAGTTTTCTTACCTTCTGCCACGTTTCTTACAAGCCGTTGCACTAGGTTAGCACCACCTCCTTCCAAACATAACGACTGGGCTCTCACAGTATCTCACACTTACGATTGAACACTCAAAGTTCTCTGCTGAATGTTTCTTGAGAGAGATATATATATATATAGAGTTGCATGTAAAGTTTTCCAACTGAAAATAGACTAATGGTATCATGTAGTGCATAACATTACGAGTACATAGTAGTGAGCAACAATTCATATGCGTACAAGAGGTAGGAAGCTATGGCCGGCAGTGCATTTACCGACATTAGAGATTCACGAGCTTGGCATAATCATGGCAGCAGAAGACACACAAATAGGGAGGCGGTGGGTTTGAAAAAGCTTTGCTGACCGTAAACATGTGGGTCAAGAGAATATAATATTAAAAGTGGGTATTTGCAGGAATCATTATTTTATCTCATACATCGATATATCTTTTCTAATTGTTCCGGATATTTTAACTCACGTTTCAAACATGTACAATCGGTAAATACATATGCAATTCTGAGAATTGTTCGGTAAAAATACTTTATTTATTTATAGTGAAACTGGGGATGTTATACATATCTAAGCAATTAAACTTATGAAATGTGTTTCACCTTAAAAAAATTAATGTTTCTAAAAGTTAAACAGAAGTGTTTGGATAATATTTAGAGGGTGGTGCACAAATACATTTAGGGGTTTCACCCGGATAAATTATCCTAGGGGTAAGCATGAGACCCGATAAACCGAAAAAATTGACGAACCGGACCTTATCGGACCGGGACCGGTCGGTCCGGTCTTCGGTCCTCGTTTTTTTTATAGATTTCGGGTTTTGATTCGATTCGATCTAGTCTGGTTTTGTTTGATACAGTGTATAAAACAACTAAAAGACCGAAAAAATCGACAAACCGATCAAAACAGGACCAAGACTGGTCCGGACCGAAAAAACCAACGAACCCCGTCGGTACGGTCTTCAGTTCTTGTTTTTTTATAGATTTCGGGTTTTGGTACGGTCTGGTTTTATTTGATATAATGTATAAAACAATCAATAGACCGAAAAACCGACGAACCGAACGAGAACAAGTCGATCTGGTCTTCGGTCCTAGTTTTTTTCCGGTTTTTGAACCGATCTCACCCTAAAATTATCCTCCCATAAAACAAATAATTTCGACAAAATTTATCATTACAAGCGTAACATTAAGGGATTATCCGTGTTTCTCCCGGATAAATTATCCTCCCATAACATTATACAATCTCCTATCTTCTAATATAAATAAAAGACTAATTTGATAAAATTTATTAGATGATCTGAACTATTTATTTAAAAAAATATTTAATCTTACCATTCATTCACTTAAAATCAAAAAATTAATTTTGACTTTTTAGAGTCAAAGTTATTAAAGATAATTTCATATATGCCCTTATTAAATCATATAAAATCGTATTTTGCCCACCTTAATTTATAAATATCATATTTACCCTTTATAATATTTCAAAATATCATAATTAACCAAATTCTTAGTTTTATCATTCTAAAATATTTTACAATCATTTTAAATTCCTTTTGAATTATAACCAATAACATTTAACTTTATTACCATTAATTGTAACAATAATGATTGATGACTTATATAAGAAATAAATCACGTCTCTTCGTATCATGATATCACGTTTCTGGCATCAAGTCTGTCCTCCCACTCCCGTGCTGGTTAGAGTGTTGATGTCGTACGTCGTCATTTTTTAAATCCTCATTTAATTCACGTTTTATTATTATTTAATACGTTTTTATTAATGTTTAATATTTATTATCGTTTAAATCAACTCGTGTATCACACGAACATTTAGTCTAGTAATATAAAATTAGATTAAATAAAATACATAAATATATAACTACTTTTTATCATATATAATAATTAAAACTTTTATTTCCTTAACAATTCTATTTATTATTTCAATCCAGGAATAGAAAACTATAATGATTCAAACAATCGCTATTCATTACCTATGACAAAAAATAATTAATATACACATCATTACCTTTTTTTTTTTTTGGCTAAAAGGGTGTAGAATAACTAAAAAAAGTAAAGTTGGGTGGTCATATTATTAGTTTTGATAGGTTGGTGTCCAAATAAAATAACATCACCAGGTCAGCAGCACAAAAGTTTTAGCTACCTACATCGCTAGCGCAGCGTTCTTACCATGGTCACCCACTTCTTTTCCCTTTAGAAACCGACAACTGTCTACCTGTTGATCTTTGTGCGCGTCAACATTCATTCGTTCTCTCCTCTCTTTCCCAATTTTTGCTAGATTGCGCCGGGAGGTGACCTGCGCACCATTAACAACACCTAAAAACCAGAGAAGAAAGGGGGAACTGGCGTATCTTAGCGCACCATCATCGCAAGGGTGTAATCTTGTATTATTCGGTAATAGTTTTCCTCTTTCTCTTGATCTTTAATGGCCGATCTATTGCATACTTCTGATCTGGTGTGTGTTCGTTGCGGAATTAGGTTAATTCGTTTGTTAAGCTTTTGTTTTTGATTCTAATATTTGTGTTTTGATTTTGATTTCGATTTCGCTTTGTTACAGGTATAAGTGTGTGTGTATATATTTATACATATATACGCTATTTTTAGGGTTTTTTCTTCGACTCTATTTCGACTCTTCAATGGCCGCTCCACCGGCAAGGGCACGGGCAGATTATGATTACCTGATTAAGCTCCTTTTGATCGGCGACAGCGGTAAGTATTTAGTTTGCTTTCGTAATATGGATCACGTGTGTATGATAATGAAAATGATTAATTTACAGTTGCGAATGTCTCGATTAGGGATTTGGAAGATGGTTTTTTTACGGATCTAGGTTCGTATGGTGCCTATAATCGTGAATCCGGTGCCTTTGTTTAATTTGTTGTATCTTGTATGTGGAGTGCTGATGGTTGAATGTTGTTACTATTTTTTATTTTACGAAGAAATAAATGTGTTTCGTATGATTCAAAAGGTATATGATTAATTCTCAGACCTGTGACTGATTCTTCAGTGAAGGATAGTGATTGGGAATGTTAATTGAAATTAAATATGTTATGCATGTTGCAAGAGAGCGTTAAGAACATTTATTTGTTGGTAACTTTGTCATGTTAACATTGTCGCTTTCTCTTAGTACGATTATCACGAATTTGGAACGTAATTCTTTGTTCTTTATTAGGTACTTTATAAGAAATGGTGCCATGGTGGAAAATAGAAGGCTTGGGAAATAATATCATTTTCTATATGCAACTGATATGAGAATATGTTAAGGGCAAAGTCCACTTCTTAATTGAAACCTAAATTGGTTGAATATGCAGAATACTGCTTTAGGAATTTTACTAGAAACAAGGTCAGTGTAAGCTTCATATGTCTAAAGATTTGAACTCACGACCTCTCAATTATTACCATTTATAAAGTGGAACAGATACCTCCTAGCTAAATGCTTGATAACGAGCTCTACATGTTACAAATGTTCAGAATACAAAGTAAAAGCAAACTGTTTTGATGCATGTACCAACAGTCACATCAACGTACTACGTTAGAAACTTGAGGGTGTTTTTTAGTTGTGGAATATCTTTAATGAATTTCGACCTTGTTAGAAACATTGCAAACATTTCCCAATTTCTTGAGGTGCTTCACGTTTGGATAACTAGGTGATGCTTGTCTAATATTTTACGAGTTTAATGACAAAGCATTGCATGATAAAAGTTGACATTGGCCAAAACTTAATAACTTAGTTAAGTAAACGCTAGTACATCACCATGTATGTCTATTTTTCTAATATAGTTTACCTCATGTAACATCTTTAACATTAAGTTCAAGTTGATGCATATCATGACATGACGTATTTAAAACTACGGTTAGACATTGATGCATATCAATTTAAATTTTTTTACTTCCTAGTTTGACAAGCTTATCTCTTCCAAGCTCCGTGTCACCATAACATCAACACTCTTATCCTTATTGAGCTAAATAAACATAAAAGTGATTAATAATTACTCATTTGTTGTATTTTGCTTTACATGCAGGTGTGGGGAAGAGTTGCCTTCTTTTGCGATTTTCAGATGGTTCTTTCACTACTAGTTTTATCACTACCATCGGGTGAGTTGATTTCACAATCTATGTATTAGCATCTGATTTATATGTTTTTGAGGATTAATTTTGACATCACGAAAACTATAATTGGGAAATTCAGTATTGACTTTAAAATAAGAACCATCGAGCTTGATGGCAAGCGTATCAAGCTACAAATTTGGGACACGGCTGGTCAGGAAAGGTTCCGGACAATTACAACTGGTATGTTTTATTTCTCTTTTGTCCACCAAGTTAACATATTAGATACAAACCAATTTTAAAAAAGGCATTATTCATTTATAGAGGTGGCAAAATGGACATGTCAGAAGGGGTGGGGGTAATGGGTCAAAACCAGTGGTGGATCTAGCAAATTTCTGTAGGCTATGCATTAATAAACGTTTTTTTGTTCAAGGATTTCCAATATGATTCGGTTGTTTTTATTTTTATTTTTATTCATTGACTTGGTTTAGGCTTGAATGTAATAATTAACTAATCACATAATCTGCTATCACTTTAAAAAGTCTACTCCGTAACTCAAATATGTTAATCACTTTAAAAATAGAAATGAAGTAGTAAAATGCACAATAAGTTCTAACATATTATTATAATCCTGTTTCATTTCATCTAATTTAAACCTTATTAATGAAACTGGTAACTAATAGTAACAATTTAACCTTTTTAATAAAATTAACTACTTATTATACAGTACAATTCCTCTTTAGAAAGTTAAAATAAAATAATTAAGTATAGTAAATAATGTAGTGGAACATGGTAATCAAACATTGGGATAGGGAGTAGAAGTTGGCGATGGAGAGTTTAATAAAATTAGACGAGCATGTCTTAAAGTCATAAAATACTTCATAGGCATCACAAACGCATTTTGGAGTAATTCTTATCTCAAAGAGTGTGAGAGCAGAGCATACCGTATACGCTTGTTTCACAAAGGGTATGCACTGCTACTACTCATGGTGAGGAACTCTTTTCTCATACACATTTTATCACTTCTAACCTTTTAAGCTTGGTATGCACTATATCGAAAGTAAGTTCACCACTGGTCAAAACGGTTTCAGGTCTAATGGTCGAGTTCTGGTATGGGTAAAATCAGCTTGGTGGGTTGACCTGAAACATTTCTAATAAATAAATTGTTATTAAATTTGTTATGCAACATATAATTTCAATAATGATCCAATTTTTCTTATAAATTGACATATGAGGGCTATACATTAAACACACTTTGGAAGACTCTACACCACTTTCCATTTTAAACTATTGTTTTATTTTATGTTTAAAGCATTTGTTTATTATGTTGTGTTTCCGATTAAAGTGGCATGTAATTTAAACACTTTTCTTTGTAAACTTCAGCTTACTATAGAGGAGCCATGGGTATTTTGTTGGTGTACGATGTTACAGATGAGTCATCTTTCAACAGTAAGGTTTTCTTCCCTCCACTTTTATCACTTTTACAGCTGGGTTGTCCCCCTTTTCCATCAATTTACTTCTTTTAGTTCTTAAGTTATTATTAATCATCACTAATGTATAGAGGTGGCACAATGAGGTGGTGTGCTGTTTGGGTAACATCAGAAAATAGGTTCGGTGTCATAAATGTCTGTAACGCAGAGTTTTTGTGTGAAGAATGCTTTAACACATAGAATAATATTTTTGGAGCCACTATTGGTTTGCCTCCCTAGTATGCATCAGAGTGTATCCTCATGTTTCCTAATTTAGTGATCTCATTATTCCTGTCCTTTTTCTTTGCCAGACATAAGAAACTGGATTCGCAACATTGAACAACATGCTTCCGACAATGTTAACAAGATCTTGGTGGGAAACAAGGCTGATATGGATGAAAGCAAACGGGTATGTTTATTTTTATTTCAAGTTTATAAACCTTGATTCTGTTGTTTGTGCTTTTGAAATTGGAAAATTTGATGCATGACAATCTTTTATCAACAGGCTGTACCTACTGCCAAGGGGCAAGCACTTGCCGACGAGTACGGCATTAAATTCTTTGAAACCGTAAGTAAATTGCCAATGATGTCTCTTCTATTTAAGGTCCTATTACTTTTTTAAGATGTAGAAAAAACATACTATTGTTATATCATTTTGTGCAGAGTGCAAAAACAAATCTAAATGTGGAGCAAGTTTTCTTTTCAATTGCGAAGGATATCAAGCAAAGGCTTTCAGACACCGATACCAAGGCTGAGGTAAATACAAGCTGAATTCACAAATCCACGTTTTTAACGAATTGGGGTTTCACCAAAAGTGTTTTTGGTAGAAGTGGCAATTTTGACCCATACATTTTGCATGGGCTGATCTGGGTTGTTTATCTTAAACAGGTGAAATATTTTTTTTAAAGCTAAAACGGGAATGATCAACATGTGAAAATTGAAAGTTAACCGATGTCTATTTTGAATGTATACAACATCTTAAATAGTCTTTATTCAAAATTAAGATAAGTATTGTAATATTATCTTTTCCGTAATCACAATTACGTATTACTTATTTATATTTAAAAAAAGGATTTATATAAAAAAGGGATAATGTATAAGGAGGCTACCCAACCCCTTTCCTTTCATGCTAATTGACTTTATACCAAATCATGCTAATTGAGGAAAATGTCGTTAAACGTTATGACTGTTCAATAAAATGTTACTTTGCAGAAGAATAGGAAAAAAACAAATTCAGGGCGTTTTTCTTTTTTGAAAAATTTGAATGTAATTTTGGTGATCCAACAAGTTTTCTCTTGGATTTGGTATTAACGGTTTAAAGCCGGGGTGGCTTGCTATATATTACCCCTTTAAAGAAAGGGTAAAAAATTTATTTGTGGATCAATGCGCCCCCTCACAACCCCAGTACTAAAATTGATCCTTCTTTTCTGCTTTCTTCTCTTGATTTCTATGTTGATGCACTGGAAATGACAAGTTGTTTTTTGGTTGTGTTAAATGCAGCCTACGACGATCAAGATCAATCAAGCAGATGGGGCGGGCGGGAGTGGTCAAGCTGCACAGAAATCCGCTTGCTGTGGTTCTTAATTGGAGTAGTAATTGTGATGACAACATCATATTGGGGGTGTTTGTAATTTTCAACTTATCTGCAACATTTTTTAAGAACTTTTGTGTTAGTGTGTGAAACATAGGTTTCAATTACTGGATTCCCTTTACTTCTTTTTCTTCTTGGAGGATACTTTTACCATCTTTTGGTTTCCCTTTTAGGTTTTGTTGCAAGATGAAGTTTTATGTTATAATTAATAATAGGCAAGCTATCTGTTTCATGAAGACAGAAAAAAAGAGAACAATTTTAATAAAAACATGTCTGATTAACGAGGGTAAATGATATATCGTCATAATTAGTCTTCTTATTTTTATCCTCTCAATCATAGAATGACATATTTGACATTTACTAATTTTCTTTCCTTTTGTTCTCTTGATTTTTACACATAGTTTCGAATTAGATAATATGTTGGAGGATATAGAAGTGATCGTGAACAAGTGATAAAATTATTTATGTTATTGTTTGTTTTATGGTCAAACCTCTTAGTTATTTTTCTAAAAATATATTTAACTTGTCAAATTTTGTTACTGTGTGCATTTAACTTCGAAACTTGTCATTTAGTGTATCAAACTTTTAAAAATTACTGATTAATACCTACTTCTTAGGTTACTTGTAATTTTGTTCATTATTTATTTATTTATTTATAATATGCCCCATAAGTAATTAATTTTCACATCAGTCGTATCTTTAAAAAAATCAAAAAGTCTTGAACAAGTGAAGAACACTTGAAGAATAACATCAAACTAAACCTAGATGTAGAAAGAACAATCAAAGATGGAGACGACCAAAAGTACTGGTTATAGATCTGGAAATCGACAACCAAAACAATAACTAAAACCCTAAATTGCAAACCATTTTGTTCAACCCCAACCCAAAATTGCAAACCCAATAGGTTGTAACTTGAAAATCTAACGAGTAGATGTGAAAATCGAAGAGTATAGCCAAACCTCCATCTAAAATCGAAGAAGATATGGCCAAACCCTTATTTGAAATCGAAGAACATATGGCCTTCAAACATTTGTGACAAAATCGTATGAACAAATCGAACCATAGAATGTATAAACTCAGAAATCGTAAGCCTTCAAACAAAATTAAAATCAAAATCCTTAACCACTAAACCAGAATTGATTTGAGCCCTAAACTCTAAAACAGCCTGCAATCACCGGAGAAAAATCAGAAATCGTAAGCCTTCAAATGAAAAATAGATATGCAATCATTAACCTGAAAACCCCTTTAATTGCAACCCTAAAACGAAATCGTAATTGCCATCGATTTGATATACATCATTGGAGAAAAACCATTAATTGAACCATGAGGATGAACTCGAACCCTCAAATTAGAGATTTGGTGAGAATGAACTCGAAACTTCAAATCAGATCTAGAGGGATTGGAATCGAACCCATAAAGCCATGTTTAAATTCAAATCTTTAGATCATATTGATGAAATTTACCCACAAATTGGAGTAAATTTATGGTTAACAGATCAATCGAACACCCTATATTCTTCTTCTTTCTTCTTTTCTCATTATTATTACTACTACTACTATTATTATTATTATTATTATTATTATTATTATTATTATAATAATACATTTTATTCTTCTCCTTTCTTCTTTTTCTCATTATTATTACTACTATTACTATTATTGTTGTTGTTATTATTATTATTATTATTATTATTATTATTATTATTATTACTACTACTACTACTACTACTACTATTACTACTATTATTCTATTGTGTGTATTAAACTTTTAATTTGTCGTTATTGTGTGTATTAAACTTTCTATTGTTTGTACTAAACATGTAAGTTTTTTACCTTTTTATGTAACCAAAATACATACAATAACAACAAATTGAAAGTTTGATACACACAATAATAAAACGTGACAACTTGGATACATTTTAGTATACTAATTATAAAAAGTAAATATGATATTTGCAAATTTAAGTAGACAAATAAAATATTTTAATGTTTAAAACTTAAAAGGGAACGTATATGAAAATTTCTCTAAATTTTTTTATTCATCAAAGTCCAAATTGATTCCCATCAAGAAAAGTTAAAATTGAATTTCAATTTTTATCAAAATGAATGGATTATATAAATAAAATTGATTTATTAAATGAAGTGTTAGGATCATATAATAACTTTGATTCAAATTAGTCTTTTACTTATATTAGATATTAGATATATATTAGATTAGATTAGATATTAGATTAGATATATCCATCTTATAAAATCCAGATTGTAGTGGATATCTGTAATTAAAACTGGATTTCTATTTAGCATATACACATATAAGTTATGTTTAACTCCAATAAGAATTCTTATTCTCCAAAACCCATATATATATATATATATACATATACATATATATATATATATATATATGTATATATACACCCTAATTAACTTCATTCACATATATATCAATTTCAGGAAAATGTTGAAATTCTTTAAATCTCTTCTTGAATTACGAATCAAAGCTATGAATCTGTGGAACAAACAGCAACAGATACCAACAAGGAACGAGACTCTGGATGTAGATTTTAACAAACATGCGACAAACGACTTACTCCAACAACGCTTATCATTCTTAGAAGTCGATAATTCGTTTTTAACGCCATGGTGTTTCAACCCCGAGGACGAATCTGTATCGGATCAAAAATCGAATAATGCTCCAAGATATATGAGTTTCGAACCTGGCTCCTTCTTTGCTCATCAGGTAACTATAATTAATTCGTTTCTGCCTAGCTAATCTTTTTTTTTTAAACAGAGCCTAGCTCGCTCGCTAGCTCTTTTAATTAATCTTTTAGCACGTACAGATGTGCGCTATATCCGTTGCTAATTACGTGAAATTATATAACTATTTAGACGTCATTGCATGCAGATTAATTTCAGTTTTAATTTATAGTTATGTTTTATTAATTATTATGATTATGATTATGATTATGATATGATATGATGGAATTTTATATATATTCACTCCTAATTAATATGTGTTAAATTTACTGGCTGGTTTAGCCTGCAAGTGCTGCAGCCATATTGGAAGCCCCTGAAGAGCAATGTATGATCGATGATCCGGAAAGAATTAGGAAGCACATTGGTTCAACCGGAGGAGGATGCGGTTTTAGTAGCAGCTGCAACTGGTCAACCAAATTTTGATGATATTGAGCAACCAGAAGCGAGTGATGATCAGCTCGATGAAGAAGATGGTCAACAAGAATCAGTTATAGATCGAATCGGCCGGAGATGATAATCTACAATTAGCTAGCTAGGCTTATAAGTTAAGATAAATTATTTAATTAATTACGATAAATACTAATTAGCGATAATTAAACAGAAACAAATTAATTATTTGTAGGGATTGATTATATATGCATGGTCGGGATGAATATATAATAGATCGATGACATATATGTATAAATATTGTTCTTTTGAAACATTTTTTTTTCTTTCTATTCCATTCTTCCTTTCTCTTATTTTTTAATCACCATCCTGCAGTCTGTTTAGAAACTAAGTTAATAACGAAATTTGTCAAATTTAATCGTAGTCTACTAATGTAAATGTGTGCTCTTTGAAAAATTATCATCATAAGATAGTCGTTACATCAATTAAATTTGAGAAAAAAAAATGCTAAAAACTAGAGACTTAATATATATAAATCCTTGAAAATTTTAAAATTTAAGCGGTCGCTTAACCCCTCTGGGTATAACCTAGGCCCATCCCTGACCTTTGGTTAAAAACAAATGAATTGGTTCATAAAGGTGATTATTATAATGCATGTGTGCGAGTAGGGGGGTGGCAACAACAATATTGGTGGTTGCGGTGGCCGATAATGGTGGTAGTTGGTGTAATGACAAAGACTTGGCACTAGAAGATTTATGTTTCATCTCTCACTTCGTTAGGAGTTAGTGGTGGTGGCGGCAACCAATGGTGATTGGTGATGGTCAATGATGACGGCACTCAAGACAGGTTATGGTGGCGGCAGCGAAGGCGGATGAGTGATGAGGGATGCTGGTAGGGTGGTAGAAAGTGAGTTGTGGACCCTGTGGTGTGGTGGTTGTCGGTGGTAGAGACAATACTGGTTGGTGATGCTTGACGGTGGTAGTGGCGATTGGTGGTGACGGTTGGTAGTGGTGTGGTTGGTTATGGATACATATACTTGAATCAATTACCGTATTTTAGTTTGAAATGATTCATTACACATTAATAAGTACTAGTATTTTACCCGCGCGATGCGGCGGGGTAAAATAGTTTCATTTGTCGACATGTCAATTCAACATGTTATTTGTGGTGTTGTTAGAGAATATGGTGGTTGTGATCTTCGTACAAATATCAAGTTAACGCAACACTTACGTTTAAATGACAACATTCTATTCATGTATGAACGAATTCATACCATCTTTTACGATTACATGGTAGAATATAAAACTTTTTAAAAACAATAAGTAAATGTGACAATTATTTAGATCATGCTAACTACATATGTACTTCACTCATCACGCAACACTCTTTGTAGACAGTTATAAGGTATATATAGGCAAAGTATTTTACTCTGTTTTCTATTATTAAATTCAGGACAGTTTTTTGTAATTAATTTTATGACAGTTTTAAAGTATTAATTATGTATTTAAATTTTGACAGTTTTATGTAATTAAAATTTTGGACAGTTTTAAAGTGTTTAAGATCATTGCTAGAACATATTGTAAATAATGCTATATGAGTTTTACTATTTTAAAAGTGTTAAGATTATTGCTGGAAGTTATTGTAAAGCATGCTATATTACTTATACTACTTAACCTAAAAATTTGTCTTAAAAAAGAGCTAAATGCTTTATAGAGTTTTAAAGTATTAAATGCTAAATGCTTTTTGTAATTAGTTTTTTACCAGTTTTAAAGTATTAATTATGTATTTAAATTCTGACAGTTTTATATAATTAAAATTTAATTTGGACATTTTAAAAATGTTTAAGATTATTGCTGGAACATATTGTAAATAATGTTATTTGAGTTGTACTATTTTAAAAAAGTGTTAAGATTGTTGCTGGAAGTTATTGTAAAATATGTTATATTACTTGTACTACTTAACTTAAAAAATTATCTTAAGAAAAAGAGATAAATGTTTTATATAATAGTAAAGATTTATTTATTAACATAAATCAACTTTGTTTTTTTTAGCCCAATCCAAACAAACTCAAAGAGAATAAAATGACGCTAAACTATACACACAAGTTTTAGTTGAACTTAAAAGTTAAAACTTGTGATTTAAAAAATCGTTTTTTCAATATTTATAATATATAAACTTCGTTTAAGTTTCTAATTAAAGGAAATTGTTTCTTTTTTTAAAAAATTTGGGAAATTTTTTAATATTTTAATTAACAAAAGATGCTTTGTTAAATAAGATATAAATTGAAACGAAAAACTTAAAATAATTAAGAAATTGAAAATCTTAACCTTTTTTATTTTATTTTAAGTTTTGCTGATTCTGCTTTGGATGATCAATGTCAGATTATTTTGCTGAATCAATTTAATTTGACACTACAACAAAATTCCAATTGTAAACGGTTTGTGGAATCTTCTGATTTTGTTGTCATATTTTTAGCATTTGTAAGCATTGTTTAAACACTAATAAATGTAGAAAATAATTTTAAAAAACTCCACATTTAAATAGCAAAGAAATTTTAAATGTAAAGAAAACGTACAAATAATATTAATTAATATGACCGAATAAATATAATATCTTTTTGTCATGTTTAAAAATATGAAAATATATATAAAGGAGGGTTCACTGGAGAGCAATTTTTATAATGTATATTGCAAGAACTAATCTTTATCTTTGATTAAAATACTTCAATAACCATTAAAAATGACGGCTTATTAATGAGTAATTAATGAGGGATATTTGGGAAAATCGAACCTCGCTCTTTAATGACGATGCATCTGGACGCAATGATCAATGACTTGTACAAGAAATACAATTATGTTTGTTCATGTCATGATACCACGTTTTTACCGTCACATATGCCCTCACATCGCGGCGACGCTTCTACCATTGATCTGGGTGTTGACGTCATCTGTTGTTATTTTTTTTTAATTCTCATTTTTTTTGTATTTCATAAAATTTTAATATCTTTTTATTAATATTCAATATTTATCAAAACCAATCTATGTATTACACATGCATTTAATCTAGTAAGATATTATACTTTGCGCATGGGAGATGATTTTGTACACAACATTTATTTGTCATACATAATACATTTTTGCCATAGATAACAATCACTTTTTAACCATTAAAAACCCACTAACTATTTTTCTCGATCACATGTTCTGGGTATTTATTATGTCTAAACATACACCTCTTTTGTACATGACAAAAATGCGTTGTGTACAAATCATCTTCCTTTGCTCAAATAAATGTTTATCCATAGATAAATTTGGTGACAATGTCCATGTACAAGTGTATATACTGAGATTTAAATTTAGAACGTATAACTATAGATCATTTAATTTCGAAAGGTACATGAAGACCTACCCTTGGACCGTTGGACATGATGGATTATAATAATAGTAATAGTAGTAGTAGTAATAATAATAGTAGTAGTAATGATGATGATGATGATGATGATAATAATAATAATAATAATAATAATAATAATAATAATAATAATAATAATAATAATAATAATAATTGTTATTATTAATAGAGTAAATTACTGATTTTGTCCCTGTGGATTGCCAAAATTCACTGATTTAATTCTTTATATTAAAAAATTAGTGAGATGGTCCTTGAATTTGCTAATTTGTCACAATGTCAGTCCTCTAATTAACTTGCCGTTTAAATTTGTGTTAGTTTTGTTTTTATTAAAGAGTATGTTAGTCATTTTCTGCTCCAAATGTCACCCAAATTAAAAAAAGTAAAACCTAGTATCTAAAGTTGGAACATGACTCCCTCTTTCATCGGTCATCTCAAACTCTCTCTACTCACTCACACATACACACACACACACACTCTCTCTCTCTCTCTTTATATATATATATATATATATATATATATATATATATATATATATATATATATATATATATATCTCCTGTAAGACTACCACCACCAATGCTTGAGAGACGACCACCATCCGCAGCCACCACCATCCGCCAACACTACCATCCGTAACCACCAGCAACATCATTGTCACTGTATCTCTCTCTCTCCTTTACAAGACCACCGCCATTATCCGAAAAGACAACCGCAAGCCCCACTGTCACCATGTCTCTCTCTCACCCGTTCCCGTTTTTCAACATATCTCTCTCATCTTAAGCTATCTCTTTCTCTTCTCTGTCTCCTCTGCAAGCCCACCACCACCATCGTCTGGGAAGGCCACCACCACCATCGTTATTTGGAAAGGCCACCACCATAAATCTCCACCATTGCATGACCTTTGAAGAGTGTAGCAGATCTAGGGTAAGAGGCATTTGATTATGAAAAGGTTTACTTCTAATTGGTATGTGGTTCTGGTTTAGATCTAGTTTCGTATTTTCCCTCTCATCTTTGATGGTTATGTTCATCCTCAATTTTGTTTTGCATCGTTATTTTACTCTACAAACTTTCATGGTTGTGGTTTTGGTCTTTGATGGCTGTGTATATCTTCAATGGCTATGGTTCTGGTCTAAATCTAGAAACCTTTGAGTTCGGTTATTATTTGTCTCGATTAGTTTCATTTAGGGTGGTGGTGTACTTTTCGAACGGGTGTGGTGGTGGTGGACTTTTTAGACGGTGGTGGTGGTGGTCTTACACTTAGAGAGATAAAGAGAGAGTAGAGAGAGACTGAGAGATAGATAGAGCGAGAGAGTGGAGAGAGGCTGAGAGATAAAGATAAAGTTTGCTTGGGTTTGGGGGGTGGGGGTGTAAAGAGTATTTAATTAATACTTATAAAAAAATGTTTTTTGGGGGGAAAAGACAAAAATACACTATATATAATGATAAACCTAACGTTAATTGAAATGGAAAGTTAATTAATAAACTGATATTGTGATAAATTGACAAATTCAAGTACAATCTCAATACTTTTTAAATATAAAGGACTAAATCATTTATTTTTGACAAAGCACATGGACCATATTAGTAATTTACTCTTATTATTCTTATTACTAGACTAAATACCCGTGTAATACACGTGTTAGTTTAAAAAATAATAAATATTAAATATTAATAAAAACATATTAAATAATAATAAAATACGAATAAAATGAGAATCTTAAAAAATGAAGATATACGGCATCAAGACTCTAACCAGAGATTGAAACATCGACACGAGGGGTAGGGCAGACGCAGAAACGTAATATCATTATACGAATAGACGTGATTGTATTTTTTATGTAACTTATCGATTGTTACAATTAGGGGCCATAGAGTTACGCGTTATTGGCTATAATTAATTGTTTAAATGATTATAGAATATTTTAGAATTATAAAACTAAGAATTTGGTTAAATATAACATTTTGAAATATTATAAATTTTAAATACGATATTTGTAAATTAAGGTGAGTAAATACGATATTTTATGATTTAAGAAGGGCATATACTAATAATTTTGATTTAATTTAAAGTCAGCAAAAAAATTAAAAATTGAATTTTGATTTTTATCAAAATGGATAGTTAAGATTTAATAATTAAAACTTTAATATAAATTTAATGGCTAGAATTATTAATAGTTTTATTGAAATTTGTATTTTATTTATATTAGAAGACTATTATTATTTTATTACTATAAAAATCTACAAGTAGCATTCAAGTAATATCGTGAAGTTATAAAATTTAAGACCGTTTTACCTTTACTTGATCTGATAAATGGATTAGCATCTAAAAATCCGGATAAAGTGGGATTATATATTGTCATTAGAATTGGACTCCTATACAAAAACACATACAAGTCTCATTCTCAAAAACCCTGCCATATATATAATTATATTGACTCAATTCTCACATACATACATACATACATACATACATACAAACATATATATATCAATTTTGATCAGAAAATGTACGATTTGTTCACATTTATTCTCAAGAAGTTTGGACGTCCATGGAACGAACAACCACCGGTATCAGCTGCAAGCATCCAGATAAACCACCATGACCCTAATTATTATTATGCACATGATTCTTCTACCCAACTACATGCGATAAATAACTTACTATTACGAAAACGATTATCATTCTTAGAAGTCGGTAATGATTCGTTTCTAACACCTTGGAGTCGTTGCAGCAACCCCAAGTCTGTTACATCCAACACTCGTAGATATATGAGCTTCCAACCAGGCTCCTTCTTTTCTCATCAGGTAATTAATATTTGTATGATTCGTTTCGATCTTCAAGTGTACCTAGCTCGCTCTTTTATAAATCTTTTAGCACGTACACACCAAAGTTCGATGCTAAATCCCTACGTACGTACGTTGCTAAGTGAATTGAAGTTATATAACTACTAATTTCACTGCTTAGCAATGGAATTTAGATTTCAGTTTTATATATATAATATGATGGGCGGAATATTTATATATTTACTCTTGTACACGTGTTTTACTGGTTAATTTAATTAGCCAACTGCAGCCATTGAACCCCCTCATCATGATCATAATCCGGCGGATGCTGTTGCTGTTTCTGGTGGTCAACAAAAGTTTGAGGATCCAGAAGATAAGCTCGATGGTGATCAAGATGAATCAGAATCGGAGATCGTAATCTACAAGGCTAAGTACCTAAGAGAGATTAATTAATTAATTAGAATAAATATTTATTAATTGGTGATGAGCGTAGTACAAATACAAATTATAATTAATTGTAGGAATTAATTGATTATAGTTTATATATATATATATATATATATATATATATGCATACTTTAACGTACATGTTCTTTTAATTAAAACAATAATGCAATTTTTTTCTAGTCTTGCCTTCTCTTTTTTTAACATTTTTATTTTTTAATCACCTTGTTTGTTCAGAAAACTAAGTTAATCAAGTAATATATATTTAGAATCTTGATTAATAATGAAAATTGGTGGAATTTAATCGGAATTGAAGTTTCATAATTTATATTTTAAAATATTTTCACTATACTAATTAATTTTTGTTGTTGTATTCAAATTAATATATATGATCATTAATCTCACTACTAGAAAATTGATCGACACACAAAATCTTTTTAGAATTTAAAATATTTTAAAGGATAAAAATAATATTTATGAATCAGTGTGGTCCTATATGAAATACATAATGACAAAATTGTCTAATAGAAATTCAAGTTTGGATTTTAATTTATATTAAAATGAATGGTTTAGATTTAATTTTTTATCTAAATTAATGACAAAAAATTGTCTAATAGATTCAAATCAGTCTTTTATTTATATTAAAAGATGATCATGAGTTTCAACATCATCTTTCTTATAATAATATCAACCACGTAGAAACTAAATACGATAAATGATAGAAAACAAGAAACACCAAAATTTAATAGGAAAAACCATTGTAGAAAAACACCACGAGCACAACCGATGATTTCATTACATGGTAATATTCGAGGAGATTACAAGAACGCAAGTAATGTTCTCATCTAAGTAAACTTGCAAATAAATTGAAAAACTACAAGAATAATAACTCTTGTTTTCTGCTATATAGGGGATGTTTATTGAACTGTTTTCGAATTAATCGGTTTCCTCAATTCGGAATAATCGGGTTGAAATGTTTTTTTTGCTCAGGTTGTAAACTGTTTCTAATTTGAATTCAAGCTCATAAACCTTACTCTAATTCGAAGATTTGTATTCGGTTTCGATGTTAATTCTTATTCGATTAAATGTAAAATTTACAAATCTATGTAATTCGATCCCAATCGCAAACCAGCATTAATATAAAAGCCTATTTCAACATATCTCAATTATAAAAATGTCAAAGATCTACTTCCTAAAAGTAGACAAACAACATCATGTATCCATACAAATCCATAGTCATCTAGCCTTTTAATAAATAAACAATCAACACCATATTCGAAAGACAAAAACTATTTTATATATTTTCCATCTAATATATATATATATATATACACACACACAAGCCGGTTAGGATTCTTAGAAATAAGATCTAACCTCTGCAAGTATCGTTATTGCCAAACCGGAGGGTATTATGTTTTCGTTTATTTAATACTAGCTCAACACCTCGTGTATAAACATGGGAGATGATTAAAGTCAGTTTTAAATGTTTTATAGGTTTTTAAGAGTATTAACATGTATAGAAAATACAATTGTAAAACAAACGTAGTAATATAAAACGTATTCTAAATATAATTGTCTTCTGTATAATTTCTTAGCCGCGATTTCTTTGTCAGAGTTGAAGATTGTTGCAATAAAGGTCTCTTTGAAGATGGTAAAGAGGGTTATTAATTCTCCATAATTGATAACTATCAAAATGAAGAAGAATTAGAGCAACATGTGTGATGTTGAAGATAAACAATGTTTATAGAATTAAGATATAAATACCTGCAATAGTTACGATCTTCCAATTAATAAATATCCATATTTGAAAAGTAATTTAAAAATGAAATGATGTGTGGATAGTATTTCAATTCATCCGGTGGTGGTTTTAAACATTTTCAATTGTTTTTAGAGTTAATTTCATAAATGATCTTTTAACTGTTCACAGATTGCAGATTTAGTCCTTTTTTTAAAAAGTTGCAAACATCGTCCTTTATCTACCATTTTGTTGCATACGGAGTCCTTCCTAACGTTTTCTGTTAAGTATGTCTGTTAACTTTGTTAAAATAACCATTCTACCCTTCATTATTTTTTTTAATAATAGGGTAAATTGAATGAAAATACAATAAACTTTGTCTTAATTACCATTGTATACAACAAACTTTATTTTTTTTAAAACAATACAATCAACTTTTATAATCCTCCCATTGTATGCAAGTTGTTGTATACAATGAAAATTATGAAAAAGTTTATTGTATATAATGGTAGCTAAAGACTAGACACAGAAAAAAGTTATTTGCATACAATAATTGTTTTTTGAAAGTTAGTTGTATTATTTTTAAAAATTTAAAGTTAGTTGTATACAATGACAACTAAGACAAAGTTAATTGTATTTTCATGCATTTTGCCCTTAATAATAAAAACTTATTATTATTATAATTAATAAAATGTTAGTTATTGTCATTACAGCTTTTATCACCCCCTTGCCTTTTTTTAATATCCTCTCCCAATTTCACCACCGTCATTCTCTCCCAATGTCGTCGGAGAACTCGCTTGCCATTCTCGTCGGAGAATACCGTCGCCGCCACACACCATCTCGCCCTCACCGCATGACTCTCACCGACGACAACTTTAACCCTTACTCTCTTAATCTCTCTCTGCCCTAATCACAAGCACCTACCACCTCGCTGGAATGTGTGTGTGAGAGAGAGTTTAGATTCAAGATTTGTCATATACACACAACATCGACAAAACTACCACCGGCGATCAGTGACCGTTGCCTCCAATCTCCACCACGACTGCGGCCTAACAAGATCACCATCGCACCACCATCTGTGAGTATGTGTGTAAGTTTAGATCTAAGATTTAGCGTTTATGGGTTTCGATTTTCAGGTGTGTTTTAATAGTTTAGGGTTTCGATTTGGGTGGTAGGTTTTGACTTTTTGTTGGTGGTAGCTGGTGGTAGGTCTTGATCTTAGGCGACGGCGGTTTAGTATTCTCGTTGGTTTTCAGCTTTCTAGAGGTTGTAGGTGCCGGTGGACGGTGGTTGTGGACGGTGGTGGTGGTTAGCGGTGTCCGGCGGTGGTAGGTGGTGCGGCGGTGGTTGGTGGTGGTGAATTGGGAAGAAGTCCCGATCCTTTTTAAACTCTCCCCAGTCCCTATGTATTTAAAATTAATTATCAAATATATAAAATTAATTTTTAAAAAAGGTAAAAGGACTTAAATACCCCCATACTCATTAGATTTAACAGTGAAGATAGCCAGGATCTCCTATAAAGGATCATTTAGGCAACTAAATGGTAGATACAGGACGATATTTGTAACTTTTTCAAAAAAAAGACCAAATCTGCAATCTGTGAATAGTTAAAGGATCATTTGTGAAATTAACTCTTGTTTTAAAATAAACAAGTTTTTAACTAATAGATAATGACTATTAAAAAGTTTTTAAACTTAATGTCACTATTTACGTATATATTGTTGGATAATAAACATATATTGTTTACCAAAACTAATCACCTAGAAATATGAAATATTTAAAAATTTAAAAAACTTTAGTATCTAAAATTAGTTTGAATTTTAAATAATCACAATTAATATAAGGAAAATGATATATTAAAAATAAAAGGTTATGATTGGTAATTATCAGGGAGTTTTAAAAAATCTTATGAAATAAAATGTTGTAATTGATAAACAAAATAATACTGATTTCATACATCCTTTTGTTTTAATAAGTTTATTAGATTTGAATTTTGAGCTCTAGGATAAAGATAGGCTTTCAATTCAAATTTACAACTTAATTGGAAAGAATGAAGATAAAATAAAACAATTAACTTATTTTATACATCTTTTCCATATTTCAAAATTTCAATAGTTAAATTTGATTATTTATTTTATATTTTAATATATATATATATATATATATATACACACACATTGTATAAATTCGGTTTTCGAGTTGGGTGAACTCTTTTTTTAAGGATTCGAAAATCGATTTGAAAACCTATTTTAAACTTGAATCAGATCCATAGTCAATTTAAAAACCAAAAAGATTTTTATTTCGGATTATTCGACTTTGATTCGGTTTTATTTTCGGTAACACCTCTACTGCCATATACACAAAGCACCACACACATGATTTAATATGTATGTAAATATTATAATGTCATTCATATTCATTTGTGATTGAAGGCTTAAAGCAGAAGGAAATTTAAAAAAGAGTAATTGGCCTTTGGCCCATCTAAAATCACAACACGGCTCGCAACAATCTTCAGTATAATCTCCATAAGTTTCGGCCAGAAGGAGTACATCCTATCCGAACAAGAAATTGAAACTTTAATCATTTAATGACGACTTCAGTACGTGTTGACAAGTAAGCTTTGGATTATCAATGTCAGCCAGCTTTGATGGATCGATGCATGTTGGATCATCTTTGTGGATTCAGTTTGTTTAAGATGATTACATATAGTCTTCATCAACGTTGAGTAATCTCATCCATTGTTATACTTGGTGTTTTTCATTAAGCTTTCAAGCACCTTAATTAAGCCTCACAAAGGGCATGCAGCTCCCCTAATCACCTAAAGAGCTTAATTTGTCTCTTGATCACGCATGGGTCGTGCTACCCACTACAAGAAAAATGGCTTTTTGCGGCGACACATTTTCGTCGCAAATACCTTAATTGTCGCCCCAAAAGGTTTTTTGAGGCGACATGTCGCCTCAAAAAGTACGCCGCAAAAAATTTGTGCCAAAAACTTATTTGCAGCGAAAATTTTAACATTTGCGGCGAAAAATCGTTAACATTGTCACCTCCACAGAGCCTTTTGCGGCGACACATGTCGCCTCAAAAAGTCATTTTTCTAGTAGTGACCCCCGAAAACCCTATCATTTTACGTCTCAAATTTTAGTAAGTCTGAAGACGAATATGCATTCAAACGAGCTAAGAGCACACATAGTAGGGATGTGGTGTTTTCAACTACTCCGCCGTGCAAGCATTTAAGCTTTTTTTTCTATTTCCAATATAATTTCACATTACTAAATTACAAATAGTAACATTTTGTTTCTATATAAATACTAATATCATTTTTAAAAAGTCACAAAAGATTTCTTTTTAAAAATACTGCTATAATTTCACACGATTTCATTTTTAAAAAGTCACAAAATTATCATATGACAATGATTCAACTGTGACAGCATCTTCTTCCTCTAAAAAATTAATGACCATTAAGGATATACGACTTCATTTAGCAAAAGTAGAAGATGTAAGATAAAACCAAAAGAAGGTAATAAAAGTCGTGCTCGTTGCAACTCACACGTTGGTGGGTGGAGATGGTGGAAGGATTAAGGGGAAGGGTTATCGTGATTCTCCTGCTGCTGCTGGAGGAGGCGGGGGAGGAGCTAGTCGATTGGTGAAGGCTAAGATTGAAAATACAGATTTGGTGAAGCACATATTTTCATAGTTACAAGAGGCCAATGAAGTAAAGATAATTGGAAAGGTTGACTATTCGTTGGAGAAGCCGGAGATGTTGTATTCAGTACAATAAATATGTTGATTTTTCACACTTTTTTAGTTATATTTTCATACTTTAAAATGTAAACAATTATAAACGGGTATGAAAAATGTGACGTGACAAAATTTTTTGTAAAGTCTACATATAACAATGTGAATAATATACTTAAAATATCATATTTATTAGTGTGAACAAATAATACAAATCTTCACGCTTCTAAGTGTGAAAATTAAACAAATATCTCTATGTTATCAAAGTTACGCTTTTAAGCGTGAACTTTTCTTAATCTCTATTCAATAAAAATGTGAACTTTTTTGTTGCTTTTACTTAAATTGTTTTAAACTATTCTACACATTTTTATGTGTGACAATTAATTTATTTTCTACACGCTTTTGATAAAGTGTGAAGAAATTAATAAGATATTTTTTGTTGTGTCGATGACAGGAAAAAACAGATTTGTGATTCGATCACGAAAGATAGATACAAGGAAAGTAGGGGCATTTTGTAAATTTTAAAGCCCTGTGCGAATAAAAAAGTGAGCCCTTTTTATTACCACACATATATAAGCAAGATTTTAGAGAAACTGCGATATTTGTTATATTATTAACTAAAACAAAAGAAATGTAGTATAAATATTTTATATTATATAATTATATGAATCGTGAAATTCTCCTACCATTATGGGAAGCAAAGTTTAGAATCAACTCTTCATAATCAATACCCTCTAAAATACTGTTCTTAATAGCTATCAATTTCAATCTATTAAATCTTTCTTGTGACATTTTAAACATTAAGTAAGACTTCAATAACTTATGTACGTTTTAAAAAACTTGTTTATATAGATGTTAACATTATTGCAATAGTCAATAAATTCTATATGTAATAATTGCATTAGGAAAGAAATCGACTTGTTTAAAATTTTTTAGCACATAATTAAGTTTGATAGTTTCACTAAATAATTGCATCAAAATCTAATCGTCCGTCATATTTAAGTGCAACTTCATCATAACTACAACATGGCTTAATATCTTTGTTACAAATCCCTAATATCTATATTTGAGGCTTATAAAATAATTATTTAAATATAAATTTTCTAGTTTTCTGTTTTATTGAGTAAGATTTAAAAAATTATAACATTGTATCTATATAAGAATGTTCAATATAGTCCATAATTAATACATAGTTCTAAGGGATTAATTTTAGCCTTTGGATTAATGGTATCAATGATCCAGATTAAATTTTAAAAATTCGGACGGAATAACATTTTTGTAATTTTTCGTAATTCATATCTAATGCCTTTACAAATTACATGTGATTATATATTGAATCACATGTGATTGAATATTAAAATTTTAAGACTATATTTTTTAAATAAAATCGATTAAACACAACTCACATATAAAATTTTGAGTTATCTAAAGAACATGGACATTATGCAATTGTACTCTTACACTTCCTCAAAAATACTCCTAAAAGAAAGATATATATGAGACACCAATGCGAATAATAATAGATAGAAAGGAGAGAGGGTCGGTGCACTTAAATAACAATTAACTCCTATAATACCCTTTTTAGTTGTTTCTAAATTCATTTATATTATTTATAAATAAAAAATAATGTAATTATAACTAGTTGATCTAAGCTAGGCCGGGTCAAAGACAATTGTTTGAGTTCTATATATAAAGGGGATTTTACATCTTATTAGTAAAGTTGCTCGACAAGCTATCGATCTTGTTAATAAAAAAAGATCGACGTACTGCTTCCCTCAGTCAGCGGCGTGAGTTCAAACTTATTTGCATTCATACCACCCAACACTAAAACTCAACATTTTGTGTACGTGTTTAGAAAAATACTTATCGACTTTTAGACTCTAATTATATCATGTAACATATATTCACACCATGTAACATGTTAATTTTCCTTTTGTTTTAGATATGCATATATCCAGCAAATTAAACTTTTGAAAAAATTTGTTACTTCTTTTGTTGAAAAATAAGTACTTAATTAAGTGCACTCAATTAATTAATTAATTAAAAAATAAAATAAAATATATAAAAGAACAAATAATTTTAATTTATGATGTAAAGAGTTGGATCAATTCGACTAATCTTATCTGCTCGATAAATAAAACGTATTTATAGTCCCAGTGACGACGACGATCGTCAAATTAACGCCATCAACTTTTACAAAACGCTGTCCATCAAGCCGGCCATGTGTTAGCTAGGGCCGGGCCCCAAATCGGGTCTTTGGGTAGCCCTCTTTCTCTCTTCCTTTCTTTTCCTGTGATGTTTCTCAATTCTGTAAATCGAGAAGTGATGATAGTGGCGCGAGAGGGAAGAAAAAAGAAATATATTATGTATAACCGACGATATGATGGCCTTATATAGCAAGAGTTGTTTTCACACTATTACTCCACAGCTTCAAATCGTTTTCATACGGCGTCAAGTTCAAGTCCATACACAACCCTCTTTTCTCCACAACCGCATCCGACCGCCGCACCAACATCTCCGACCGACCACTCTTCTCGTTCCCACCGTCACGGTGCCGCCTCATATGACCACCCAACGCCTGTCCGATCGCAAATTCCAACCCACAAACCGAACACTCGTGTGTCTTGGGCTTTGGAGGCGACTGTGTTTCGTTACTGCCTTCTGTTGTTTTCGGCCGCTTGTGGCTGGCACGGTGGCCTCCGAGAGCCTGAAACGACTTGAACTCCTTGTTACATGTCTTGCAGTTGAATACCCGATCCGGTAAAGAATCCGATTGTCCGACCCGTGAGAGCAGCATCAAGCAGTTGGCCATGGCGAGGTTTTCAACCTCCCTGTCGTCTTCCCAGCTTCTTTTGATCGTCATTTTATAAAACGATGTAGTTAGAGGGTTTTGGGGTTGTTTATGTTGATTATGAATTGTTTGGTTTTCTGGGACATGTTTTACGTGTATATATAGGTGCACACGTGTGTGATGTACTGTTGAAAATTGAAGTGGTTACTAAGGAATAATAAGCGTGTGAGCGCGTAGCCGTAAAAGATGAGGTAATTGCTAGAGTCAAGGAAGAGACGGGAAAGTTCTAGGAAATCTAGATTCAACTGAGATAGTGTCGATTAGAGGATGGAGACTATGCTTATTCTTAATTCCATATTAGTGTTATATCTCGGGGTGTTCTTCTAGTTATTTTTTTCAGTTTCGGGTAGTTTGGGTATTTTATTGACAAAACCTTAACCCTTAACCAAACCGAATTGTAATTCGGTTAGTTCGGGTAAAATCTGTTATACCCAAAAAAAAAATTGTAGGTTAAGTCATTTAAAATTGGCTTCATTTACTTTAATGGTATTTTCTAACTCAATATTTAATAAGGGTAACTTATATTAGATCTAAAGAATAAAAGAGTTGAGAGTAGTTAAGCTATATTCTTTCTTAAAAGACAAAGTAAAGGATATGTGATATGAATTTAATATTGGGTTGAAATAAATAAAACGTAATCAATTCAAAAGATCATTAAGAAAAATAGATTTCTAAATCAAGTTATTTAACTAAAATGATTCTTTATATGCAAAATATATTATATTTAGTTAGTAAGACATCATTTTGACGATTATATCTAAAAATAAACTTAATTGGGTATACCCGAATTTTAAATAACTAAACTGCTGCCTGAACCGATTTTATAGCAGGTAAACCGAACACACGGATTTATCTACCTGAAACCCGAAATAACCAAAACCCGTTTTAAACGGGTCGGTTTGTTCAGGTAACCGTTACTTTCAACACCCCGTGTTATATCATCTATATCAATCATTTAATTCAAGAAATACTCATATTATACATAATATATATTTCAAATTTTTTTCGAATAATTTCTTTTTCCTATATTCTCTCTACTGTTTTCTCTTTTTCTCTCTCCACTCCCTCTCTTTGCTTCGGCCTTCAAATGCCAAGAATCACTAAAAAAATATGTACCAAGACATGGGGGTGGTATAAAGACCACAAAAACAGTACTGAAGCCACACTACTTGTACTTCGGATGCTCTTACGATTAACGTATATCTTTGAATCAAATATAGCTATGTTTCATGTAACTAAAGGGTGTCAAATTTAAATTTAAAGATAAAAGTTTTATTTGTATCGAGTGCTATATATAGGAAAGTAAGTATCTTTGTAGCTGAAAATTATAAGATGTTATAAAAAAAAGTTTAAATATGTAATATAATAATTATCTTTAATATCTGATCGAATGTATTGAGTCGTAGAAGTTGTTGCGTTTCATTGGATCTCAAAAGTGTGTAACGGGAAGTTAGAATCTGAGAAACCAGAAAAGAGAAATCGGTTATCAGAATTAAAAAATAATATATTTCAGTAATCGCGTCAAGAAATTCATTAATAGCGAAAACAAATAATTTTGAATTAGAAGAATCAAGAAACAACATGCATTCAGCGAAAATAATCACCAGGCATATATAAATTTCCTTTATAATTGCTATATTTGTCTATTGCTATTTGCTTATTTGATACTTTAATTAATTGGTGAATATATATAGGGGAGGGTTTAAATGAGAACCGTTTTTCATACGAGAACTGCGAGAACCAATCTTGGTCGTTTATTTTGGATAATGGAATTTATGTATGAAGAGCGTGTGGGGATTGAGTGTGGCAGGGTGCATGTAAGGAATTCATGGGTGGGCAATCCAATTGAAGGAGGGTGAATTGGATGGCTAAGATTGGTTTCGCGATTCTCGTACGAAAAACAGTTCTCATTTGAGTTTTTGCATATATATATATATGGTTAATTTGCTTATTTCTAAATTTTCTTTATAATTGCATATATATTGCAAGTTGATTATATATTTTGGTTGTTGGTTTGGAACAAAGTGTTAGATTATTTAGTTACTAGTATTACTAGACAGTGGTTGGGTTATTGCTTAGTTGCTAATAGGCGGTATTTGATTAATTATTTTCTTAACTGTTTTTATACATGTTAATCTCTTTAGAAGTTTCTTTTTTATTTTGGCCTGGATTCCAAATACTTTTCAACCTACCCTACATTTGATGCATTATTGAAAACGTCAGCGAGTCACTAAGTGGTTTTTTTCATAAGAAAAATGATTAAAATTCAAATAATTTAAAGATTTCATATGAAATTAATCCTAAATTGATATATTCGGATATAAATAATAAAAGTTACCATTTTACCTTTTATAATAAGTTATTGTAGAATAAAATATGATTGTTTAATAAGAAAATTTGGTTAGTTAGGATAATTGTTTATATTTTATATAAAGAAACTTATAAATATTAACACAAATATAGTTAAGTTCTTTAAAGAATTCTACATTGATTTGGTAAATTTTTGTCTTATTGGAAAATATATATTTTAAACAGTTAATCTATTATGAATTTAAAGCTAACGTGACATTTAGAATTGTTTTTTATTTAAATTAATCATATATAAATTCATCATAAAAACACAGTTATATGCCTCTCCTAACCCACCATCACCCGTTGTCTCCACCATCGCAACCGCCACCGCACACCATCACCACTCATGGTCGACCACCACCAACCACAAATCCACAACCACTGTCCCTGCCCTTGTAACTGGGATAGATGAATCAGCAAGAAGAAGGGGAGAAGCCCTTTATTGGCTAGCAAGAATGTGTAACAATAAAATAATATAAATTTTGTTAATTAATTATTCAAGCTAAACAAGCTTGTCACCTACTTAATTATGTTAGAAGGAAAAAATGTTAATACGTTCTCTTTAAGTCTTAACATAATACCCTCTCTTAATGGAAGCCGGAAAAAGAAAAAAAAAACACAACCTCTTCTCGACATCTTTTCACGGCGGAGGCATGATCACGATGGCACCGCCTCTGGTCCTCGATAAACGAGCGAACATGAACAATATTTTTTGCTCATTTAATTAAACGAACGAACACGAACAAAACTCTCATTCGTTGATTTATGTTTGTGATTGTTTGGTTAGCTATTCGTTTATATATATATATATATATATATATATATATATATATATATATATATATATATATATACTAGCAGGGTACCCGCACAATGCGGCGACTGTGAATAAAAATTGTTTATAAGGAGTTGTTTTGGTAGGCATTAATCAAGAGGACACACAAGACGTAATTTTGTAATTTTTATTTAGCAGGTGGAAAGGGAATGAAATTTAGATGTAATTTTGTAAATCTTATTTAGCAGGCGAAAAACGAATATTATATATTTTCCCTTTCTGGAATTTATGGAATGTTATTAAATTTATGGAATATTCTGTTTCGTAAGTTTTGTTATGCAATTTATGAAAAGGGAATATTCTGGAATTTATGAAAAAGGAATGTTATTAAGTTTATTTTAGAGTTAATTACATATTTGGTCCCTGAGGTATGTCACTTTTTACATCCTTTGTCCCTAAACTACGTTTATTACGCTAGACGTTCTTGATGTTTACATTTTGTTACACCAGTAATTCCTGAGCACTTAAAAAGACAATAATACCCTTTATTATTAATTTATTAATTTTTATAACATTTATTCAATTTATTAATTCATTATGAATTAGATATATTATTAATGAATAATTGATAAATACCCAGCTCCATCACCACCAAAATATTAAAAACCACCACCACTAACCACCATTGACCACCACAACCACCGCCACCAAAAAATTAAAAATCCACCATGACTGACCACCATTTACCACCACAATCACTCCTACTAAAAAATTAAAAACCGACCACTGTTGACCACCATTTACCACCACAACCACCGCCACCACAAAATTAAACAATCCACCTACACTACCGGCTGCAACTACGCACACCACCGTCTAAAACCACTCCCACCACCAAAAACTCAAATCACCACCACAAACAACCGTCTACCAGCACCACTTCATCCTTGACCACCGTCTAAAACCACTTCATCCCTGACCACCGTCTAAAACCACTTCATCTGAAAATCGCCACCACCATCAACAACAAGATCTAAAACTCAAACCACCATCAAGACACAAGATCTGAAAATCGCAAACCACCATTAAAAACAATGTTAGAACCTAGAGGGGGGGTGAATAGGTTATATGCCCACTTTTTGAAGTTTTTAACAATATTTGCAAGTAATTAAAGAGTTTAAGGAAGAAAGATATCACCAATGAAGTAGTTTGGACACAATGATTTATAGTGGTTCAAGCAAGGGTTAACAACCTTGCTCTACATCCACTCCTTGGCCTCACCCACCAAGAGTTGCTCCGCTAACTTCTCTCTTTGAAGGTAGAGATAAACCTTTTACAACTTCTCTCTAATTCTAAGGCTAGAGATGATCCTCACTTCTCTCTAATTCTATAGGCTAGAGATGATCCTCACTTCTCTCTAATTCTAAGGCTAGAGATGATCCTCACTTCTCTCTAATTCTAAGGCTAGAGATGATCCTCACTTCTCTCTAATTCTAAGGCTAGAGATGATCCTCACACAATTACAAATATAAAAGAAGGTAATGTAGTGTTTGAACTTTGAAGGCTTTCACTCTTGCTTTATTCTTGATCTTGAGATGTTGAATTTGTATCAAGAATATGAGCTCACAAGTTTTTGTATATGTTCTGTGTTTTTCAGATTGCAAGAGCTTAGTAAAACACAAGACTTGAGTTACCTTAAATAAGAAAAAAGATGCAAGCTCAAAAAGTGTCCAGACTGTCCACGGTCGATCCACGGTCGACCGTGGCATCGACCCACGGTCGACCGTGGCATCGACCGTCGGCCTGCTGGAACTTTTTGAGACTTGTCAATATAGACGTTGGCCTTTTACCAAAACCACACACAACCCATTTTTACCATAAAAATGCACTGAAAAGAAGCTTTAGAAAAGTTGGGTTAGTGCCATACTTCTTAAGTTTGAATTTAATCATAAAAATGGTAGTTTAGAAACCAAATGCACAAAGCATGTTGGAAGTTTACCTCTTTGAGAGATTCCTTTTGCTAAATATGGTTTTGGCTTATTTCAATAGACGATTATGTTTAGTATTTGCCAAAATAGGAATTCATTTGCTTTGACTACCAAGCTTGTGATTTTATAAAAAGTTTCTCAATTTTTTTAAAAGTTTATATAAAAATTATTTTATAAAAACTTAAACTCATTTAATTATTTATTTTGTAAGCTCATAAACTTTGAACGTTTATTTGTAGGAATCTTCGACATCGGCTTCTACTTGAACTCGGATCTTGACGATTGGAGCTTGGCCATTTGATGAAGCTTATTTTGTAGATCATAGATGAGAATATATTTGATTGAATATATATATGTATATGTGCACATATGTTAATGTTAGTACATACAATTATATAAACAAGTTGTATATTTTTGTGTCAATAAAAGAGGATATATTTATAAGCATATTTTTCCCAACAAACAAGATCTGAAAATGCCACCATCATCAAGAACAAGAACTGGAAATCACAAACCACCATAAAAAACAAAATCTAAATCGCCACCACCACCAAGAACAAGATCTAAAACTCAAACCACCATCAAGAACAAGATTGGAAAATCGCAAACCACTATCAAGAACAAGATCTGAAATCGCCACCACAAACCCTAATATGAGAGAAAGAACGTGTAGCAGTGGTGTGATGAAGTTTTGTGGGTGTTGATGAAATCGCATGAACAAACCCTAATTTGAAGGGAGAGGGAAGGTGTGTGTTTGTGAGTTGTAAAAAAACCCTAATTTGACAAGTGGCGGTTACGGGCGGTAGGTGGTAGTGGTGGACTTCCGGCGAAGTGTTTTCTTCTCCGGCGAGATTAGTTGGTAGGTTGTAGTGGTGGACTTCCAGCGAGAGGGAGGAGACGCAAGGTGGTAGTCTTCAGCGCTAGGGAGGAGACGGGTGGCGGTTACGGGCGACGGTGGAGGTGGTAGTCTTCAGCGAGAGGGTGGAGACGGGTGGCGGTGGAGGTGTCTTCAGCGAGAGGGAGGAGATGGGTGGCGGTGAGGGTGGAACCGTGGAATGGGGGATAAGAGATATATATATATATATATATATATATATATATATATATGTGTGTGTATATATATATATATTATTTTAAAAGTTTTAATAATGTTTTTGAATTTTTAGAATTAATAATAATAAGAGAAATAAGGGTACAATTGTCATTTTTAATGAAAAAGTAAGGATAATTTAGTCTTTTTAGTTATGCCAGGGATCATCAGTGTTACAAACTTCAAACAGTAAGGACTTATAGTGTAATAAATGAAGTTTAAGGATTGTGGATGTAATAAGTAACAAAACACAGGGACCATCCCTGTAATTAACTCTTTATTTTATGGAATCATTTTTTGGTAGATGAGAGTAGAATAGTAATCTTAAGTGACTTAAAATTTAAGAGTTTTAAGGAAAAAACTTAAATGCTTTATATAATAGTATAGATATGGGAGGGTTCAAACAAGAATTGCTAAAACCAATCTTAGCCCTTGATTAAAATTAATCAATGGTTAAGTTTTTTTGTTGACTCATTAATGACTCATTAACGATGCATTAATGAGGGTTGTTTCGGGAAAATCAAACTTTGCAAATTAATGACGGCTCACCCTAACGCAATTCACGGTTGGGTAAATATATAAATTATCAAAATACCCCTATTAATGGGTTATTAATGGCGTTAAAAAACAGTTCTCGTATGAAAACCAGTCCCGTTTGAACTTTTGTCTCTCTATATATACATGTATATGCATATATGGAAAAGTTTAAACGAAAACTGTTTTTCGTATGAGAATTGTGATAACCAATCTTAACCGTCCAAGCCCCCTTCTTCAATTGGATTGCCCATCCATTTTCCTTACATGCATATTGCCACACTCAATCCATCCACGTTCTTCATCCATGAATTGCACTTACCACTTGAATGACCAACATTGATTCTCGCAGTTCTCGTACGAAAAACAGTATTCGTTTTATATATATATATATATATATATATATATATATATATAAATTTGTCCTTTCAACTATTTCACTCCTAATTTTTAACCTGTTAATAACTCATATACCCATACAACTCACTCATGAACAACCTCCCTTCAAGCAAAGCAATGGGAAGGGGGGGGGGGGGGTTGTTTGCATGTTGTCGCTCGTCTTAGAGAATTACGTACAGACTCTAATTAACAACATTATCAAGTTTTTAAATAAAGTATTAGATCATCCAAAAAATCATTATAATAATAATCACCGCTAAAGTGTGACTTGAAATTTAACAAATCCGTATGGATTATGACCCACCAGAAATGAAGTGAAGAAAACCTGATTGGGAAAACGAGCAGGATAAGTGTTTAGTGGTATGAACCTATTTATTTAATATGGCTTTAGTTGTATATGACATTGGCTTATTAGTTTCTAGGGTTTACGATTATATATTCCTAGCTAAACTTTCCGATGTATCACTTTGGTAAACAATTGACTAATAAGAAACTCTTCTATTCATGTCCGTAGACATAGGTGGAAACATGATCGACCCAACCACGTAAATATTTTGTGTCATCTTACTTGCTTAATTTCTTGATTGCATCGGATAACAATTGTTATTAGAAATAGTTCTATTTCCTAGATTAAAATATAAAGAAGGATGGCCTATTTAACCGTTCATGGTGGAGTAAATAGCATGTTGCACACCACAAATTTTGTTGTAGTAAGAAAGAAAGGAAATAGAAACTTCTAAATACGACTCATAATATTTTTATATGATAAAGATTTCATAAGTTTATACATTGTTAGAACCTAGAGAGGTGAATAGATTATATGTCCACTTTTTGAAGTTTTTAACAATATTTGTAAGTAATTAAAGAGTTTAAGGAAGAAAGATATCACCAATGAAGTAGCTAGGACACAATGATTTATAGTGGTTCAAGCAAGGGTTAACAACCTTGCTCTACATCCACTCCTTGGCCTCACCCTCCAAGAGTTGCTCCACTAACTTCTCTCTTTAAAGGTAGAGATAAACCTTTTACAACTTCTCTCTTTAGCTTACAAGAATTACATTTCACTCTTGCAAACAAGGTTAAGATAAACCCCACTTCACTCTAATTGGAAAGGCTAGAGTTGATCCTCACTTCTCTCTAATTCTAAGGCTAGAGATGATCCTCACTTCTCTCTAATTCTAAGGCTAGAGATGATCCTCACACTATTACAAATATGTAAGAAGGTAATGTAGTGTTTGAACTTTGAAGGCTTTCACTCTTGCTTCATTCTTGATCTTGAAAGATTGAATATATTATCAAAGAATATAAGCTCACAAGATTTTGTATGTATTCCGTGTTTTTCAGATTGCAAGAGCTTAGTAAAAAACAAGACTTGAGTTGCCTTAAATAAGGAAAAAGGTGCAAGCTCAAAAAGTGTCCAGACTGTCCATGGTCGATCCACGGTCGACCGTGGCATCGACCGTCAGCCTGCTGGAACTTTTTGAGCCTTGTGAATATAGATGTTGGCCTTTTAACAAAACCACACACAACCCATTTTTACCATAAAAATGCACTGAAAAGAAGCTTTAGAAAAGTTGGGTAAGTGTCATACTTCTTAAGTTTGAATTTAATCATGAAAATGGTAGTTTGGAAACCAAATGCACAAAGCATGTTGGAAGTTTACCTCTTTGGGAGATTCCTTTTGCTAAATATGGTTTTGGCTTATTTCAATAGAAGATTGTGTTTAGTATTTGCCAAAATAGGAATTTCATTTGCTTTGACTACCAAGCTTGTGATTTTATAAAAAATTGTCTCAATTTTTATAAAAGTTTTTATAAAAACTATTTTATAAAAACTTAAACTCATTTGATTATTTATTTTGTAAGCTCATAAACTTCAAACGTTTGTTTGTAGGAATCTTCGACATCAGTTTCTACTTAAACTCGGATCTTGACGATTGGAGCTTGGATATTTGATAAAGCTTGTTTTGTAGATTATAGATAAGAATATATTTGATTGAATATATATATATATATGTATGTATATGTGCACATATGTTAATGTTAATACATACAATTATATAAACAAGTTGTATATTTTTGTGTCAACAAAAAAAGATATATTTATAAGCCTATTTTTCCCGACATACATGTTTTTGATTTGTTTCTAATCACAAGAGACAAATTATAAGTTTCAAAAATATGATATCTCATACAAACATTATTTAAAAGGGTATATAAACCTACCCTCTTTTCTCCTGCACTTAATTCCCTCACATGCCTCACAACTAAAAGGATAACATACATGTATGCATACATATATACATACATATATACGTAGGGATAGTTTAAACAAGAACTATTTAAAAACTACGAAAACTAATTTTAACCTTTGATTAAAATAAATCAATAGCTAATAGTTGTAAGGGCTCATTAATGACACATTAGTGAGAAGTATTTTGAGAAAATCAAATCTCACTTATTAATAACGCTTCACCTATACGTAATTCACGGTTGAGTAAAAATATAAATGACCATATTACCTTATTATTGAGTTATTAATGATGTTACAAACAATTTTGATAGTTTTTATACGAAAAACAGTTCTCGATTAAACTTTTCCCTATATAAGTGTATATAATCTTACTCCTTTATAATACATTTACAACCTTAAAAACTCTTAATTTTAAGTAACTTGAATGTACTAAAATATCCCTTCTTAACCATTTCATTCTCTCTCCTATTTTACTTTAACTTTTAAAAAACTCCTTTTAACATTTCATTTCTCTCCCAATTACTTTAACTTTTTATCTATTTAATATATCTCTCTTATACTAAAACACTCTCTCATACAAACACAATTATCCACTCACATCAACATAATTTTCAAAATCTTTTTAATTTTAACATATATACATACATATATTGATACATACTTAGATAATACATATATATACACACACAAACACTACAACAAATATGCTGATTTTTCACACCTTTTTATTAATATTTTCACACTTTAAAATGTACAAAAATATAAACAAGTGTGAAAAAATATGGTGTGACAATTTTTTTGTAAAGTTCACATGTAAAAATATGATGAATATAGTTAAAGTATCGCATTTATTAGTGTAAACAAATAATTAAAGTTTTCACATTTTTAAGTGTGAAAATGTATAAAAATATCTCTATGTTACAAAAGTTCACGCTTTTAAGCGTGAACTTTTCTTAACTTCTATTAATTACTATTTTTACACATTTAAAAGTGTGAAAATTTTAAAATCAAAATTATACATTTAGAAGTGTGAGCTTTTTTTTGTTGATTTTACCTACATTTGATGAAACTATTCTACACACTTTTAGGTATGCATTTTTTTAAAAATTCTACACGCTTTTGATAAAGCGTGAGAAAAACTCATATTTGTTATAGCGAAACCATCATTTTTATACATATATATCATGATTTCTAGTCCGAGAAGGCCGGGTGTCTACATTAAAAGGCTGTTAAAGTGTCTACTTACGTTTTTAGCTGTGATCCAAATATATATTAATCCCTATATATATTTACTATATATCAACTCTTAAATTAATTAATGCATGCATGTTACTTAATTCTGAAATCATTCATATATCTAGAAGGTAGAATAATATATGTTGATCCTCGATCGATCAATGCATGCCACATAACTCATGTATTACAAAATGGACTTTCATGCATATATATATAATTTCAATTCTAGATGGATGATCAAGATTAATTAATTATTTACTTGAAAGTAACTAAAATCTAGAAGTTATATTTTTCAAACTATCTGTACAGTCTCATTAATTAATTAATTCTGCAAGCTGCTTGCCAACACCATACCACCCGCCCCTTTAGTTGAATATATATCCCGAGTTAGCTAGGGTGCTCATGTTTGTTATGTGTACGTTGCGGCTAGCTGTTGCCCGTAAATTATGCCACCAACCCGGATCCATACCCGGCGGATCCAAGTCCATCCATATAATATATAAAATGAGAAGTGGGTTCATCGAGTACGAGTCATGTGTGTATATATATAGAGGAGGGTTCAAACGAGAACTGTTTTTCATACGAGAACTGCGAGAATCAATCTTAGCCGTTTATTTTGGATAATGGAATTCATGGATGAAGAGCGTGGGGGGATTGAGTGTGGCAGGGTGCATGTAAGGAATTCATGGATGGACAATCCAATTGAAGGAGGGGGAATTGGATGGCTAAGATTGATTCTCGTACGAAAAACAGTCCTCGTTTGAACTTTTGGCTATATTATATCTATACTATATTATAAAGCATTTAAGTCCTTAAAATCTCTTAATTTTAAGTGGTTTGAAATTACTAATTTACCTCTTATTAACTCTATAAGAAAGCTATTATATAGAGTTAATTATATTCTTAAATACCATTTTTATAATTAAACCTTCTATAATAAATAATGTTTTAAAAAGTTAAGTTAATGCAAATTAATTTTCAACCTGTATGATATTAAATACAAATTAAAAATAAAATAAAAAGGATATTCATAAAAATAATAGTTTAAATATTTTATAGACATTTTCAGATTTTTAAAATGACATGTAATCTAAACAAAAAGTTTAATTTATAATATATTTAATATTCTTTTTGTTTCTCATATTATTGTTTTTTAAAATTAATAAAAGAGTTATAAATAAAAGATAAATAAAAGAAATGGAAACATGAGAAAGAAAATAGATACAATGCGAACGAAAATTATTTGATGCAATTATAATACGTGATATAGTAGTCTTGCGTTATTAAAAACGAACATGTTATCGGGTATGAATTATTTCTAGCCGCCGCTTTGCGCGGGTACTATGCTAGTATATATATATATATATATATATATATATATATATATATATATATATATATATATATATATATATATTGAAATTAAAATCTACTTTTTTCAGTTTTATTTATGCTATTTGATTAAAGTTAAATTAATTAAAGATGGTTTATTACCCTTATAATAATAATTCATAACAGTTCGTAGTCAGTTTTTTTCTGATTGATTAATTATTAAAAAACTCTTGCTAAAAATAATATAACTATATATAGCTATAAATGTTCAGAAACTCGATCAAAATAAGATTTAGTTTTATCAAATTCTATGTATAACCATATAGGGGAGGATTATCGTGAAAATGTATATTTAGATAAGAATGGGAGAACAAATTATAGCCATCAATTACATATTGGTCTACTAGATTTAACGGTCGTAATTCATCCGTCGTAACTCATGACCGTCACAATTTATGGTTAGGTAATGAATAAAATAAATGGACATATGTAGATCATCCGATCAAAATAAATAAAATAATTGACCATATAATTCAAAATTAGATGACAAATTTGAATTATACGTTGCTCGAATTCTAGATTAATTTGCTTATTTTGGTTGATTTAATATATTATTAATTAGATCGAAGCTCATTTTAGTCAACCTATCTTCACTAAGCTTAAGCATATTTAAAAGAAAATTGCGATTAGAGCAAGGTTTTGACTTTTGGAAAGTTAGTTAATTTAATGGAGCTGCTAGCTTTTTAATAGTAAAAGTTAGGAAGCTACTATATATACACTGGCGTCTAATTAGGCCACCAATAAAAGTGACTTATTATATGGACTTTGATTGAGGTCAAATCATAACCATTAAAAGTGTAAATAAGCGAAAATAATCGGGTCATATGTGGGGACTAGTTGGGTTCACTTGGTTAGTATTTTTAATAGTAGGTTAGGCTAAGTACGTACGTGCGAGTAGAATTAATTTTTAAAAAATAAATCTTATGCATATCTTTTGTAAACTTAAGTGGTCGATATATTTAGTAAGATTGAAAATTTGTACAAACTCATCGTCAAATTTTGGTCTATAAGCTTGAGCTTAAATTAACTATAAACTCGAGATATCGGGAAATGCTTATTAACAATCAACTATATAACCACATGGTTTGAAACTCATAGCGGGTTTAGCCCACAAATTTGTCACCACTTTCATGACGTATCGGAAGGGGCGGATCCGATATTTGAAATGAATTATAGCACTATCTCGAAAAAATTAAAATTTACACTATACGATCAAAATTGGATAGTATCCCATGTCACCATTGACATTGCCTTGGGTCTGCCCATGCGTACCGGTCGCTTTTTAGCTTCCGTCTTAACGTTGCAATGTTACATATATTAGATGGAATTATGGATAATAAAGTCTACTTGTTTTACTCCCAATCAATTACAAATATGGTCCATATGTTAAACTTTAGAGGTTTAATTGGTGTCTAATTCTAATAACTATTTTACCATTTTCATGCTCACATTTTGAGTTAAGATCCTCTTATGTTTGGTCAAACATGATACATCATGTTTTCTCACATACCTAAGGCCAGTAGACCTACAAACGGACCAATTCTTAACTTAAAATAAAAAAATCAACTTTCGTGTTTGTGAGATAACAAGATGGATCATTTTTAACCATAATATGAGAGAATTTTAACTTTCACACTCTTGATCTATATCCATTTTGGTCTCATTAAACAAAATCGAGTTATAATTTAATTTTCTTTAACATGTTATTTTTACATTTTCTAGGTTTTTAGTTACCTTTATAGCCAGATGACATGATCATAATATATTTTTTTGGTAAAGTAATAATTTTAGTATTAAAAAGTCTTGATGATTATGGAACTAGATAGTAGATTTTTTGCAAACCATCACTGTAGAACGGGTACCTAGTTTTACGAATTGAAACCGAACCGCATACTGAGGGTAAAGGAGACGGGTATCTACGGTTGGGGTTACAATTACCCTAAAATTGAGCTGTTTTTCATTTTTGTTGTTTTCAACAAGTTCAGATTCATAATAAAACAATAAACAATGGTATAAACAAGTTAATAATAATGAATAAATCACTAAAAATCGAATAGATCTTCGATGAGAGCCTCGTAGAAACAAAAAACCGATAGATTTGAAGTCGGCACTGTTGATCGATTTCAGTGTCTCCATGTTGAACTCTCGACCATTGCAAGTTTGCAAACTCTCGATGTCAAAGCTCAAAAAAATAATTGAGGGAGGGGATGGGGGTTGCCATAGGTAAGTTACGTAATTTTGAGAATTTAAGTTTTTGAATGACTTTTGGTATTTCATATTAACAAATGTATATTTTTAAACAAGTTAAAAGCATGTGGGGCGGTGCGGGTACATACGAATATCGAATTTTAAACAATTAATCAATCAGAAAAAACTGAATACGAATAAGAAAGATATTTTTATGAAAAGTTGAAAATAGAAAATAGAAGAAAGATAACATGTAGTGGTTAGTAATAAAAAAAAGTCAGTAACATATACAAAATAAGAAAGACTAATTGAATACGAATGAAAGAGTTCTGTAACATGCACTATCTACTTTTCTTTCCTTTTCTGCTTTCCCTGCTACTCAAACACTCATCTATTTCCTTTTGTTTCTTAATTTCTATTTATAGATTTTTTGTTTTTTTCTTTCTTTCTTTCTTTCTTTTTCATTCGTTCATTAAAAACTCGAGGTCGAGAGGGTAAGAGTAGATATTGGTTAGATGCATATATAATCTAATTATTTTAAGTTAGGGACGGTGAAAAACTCAATCCTAATAAAGAAATTCTGGACCTGAAACTTTTGGGACAAAATTGAGACAAATAATGGTTATAGGATTAAGTATGAGGTTTCTTTTAAAAAGATTGGCAGGGTTGAGACAAGTAACGTGTCAAACTACTAATGTTTGTGATCGAATAGAGAAATGAGATTGAGAATTTTTTATTTACTTTTTATTTAATGATTTGATTTAGCTTATAATAAAATTTAGATATTAATTTTAAAGTGGTATGTAGATTATTGTAGTTATGTAGCATATTAAAATTTTGAAGTGGTTAATATTGTTAATAATTAAAATTATCAAAAAACTAAATTAATTACTTGTTGTTTTGATGTGGTTAGGATAAAGTTTTCACTACAAAAAAGATATCAATTATCCAAACTTTTTTATCAATATATTAACACTTAAAATCGTGAAGAATTACGATCAAGCGTGAAAATTTTTGGTGTTACTAATTTTTACCAAATCTTTATATTTGAAAGTGTGAAAATTGGAGTAAAAGATAACATTTATTAGTGTTGACAAATTATCTAAATTTTCACACTTCTAAGCGTGAAAAATTTAAAAATAATTCTAGAGTTACAAAAGTCCACAGTTTTAAATGTGAACTTCTATAATTATCTATTTATTACTAAATTCACACATATCAAAGCGTGGACTTTTAAAATCAAATGTACACGTCTATAAATATTGAGTTTTTGCTTTTTCTAACAATCTTTACTTTTTAAACCATTCTTCACAATTATAAGCGTGACAACTAGTTAAATTTTTTATACGCTTTTTATGAAGCGTGGATAAATGACATATTTTTTGTAGTGTTTGAAGAAAAGAATATCCTTATTGGTGAGTTTTAATCAACTAAGATATATAGTTACATTGGGATACCGGATACTCGTGGGTATACTCGTGAAAATGATGGTTAAAAACGGGTACCCGGTAGAACATGACCAGGTATGAGACATGGTTTAATAATCACATAATCACATATGAGACTGAAATCACTTATAATCGTCTCATTATCATTCCCACTCTAAGCATGTACATCTGTATTGTATAATATTATATGTCAAGTGTAGGAAGTTTGTTTAACTCTTTATTCTTTAAATTCATAAGTATTACCTTAGAATTGCTGCATATATATATATATCTTGTTTATATCAATAGGAAAACTGCAGGCTACAAGTTACATCATAATAATTTAAGAATCTGATTAACCAAAGTCATCAAATTAACAAGAAATGCAAATCATTAACTAAGAGCCAAGATATATACCCTTAATTGCTTATCGTTTCTCATACTTCACGTCTCTTTAATTAATAAGCGTTTTATATTTCAAAATCACTTTCAATTCTTCATCCTCTAATCCATACTTCAAACTAACAAATATTTATTTATTTTCCAAACTTGATCTTTATCTTACGTACGTTGAGAGATGCCGCAAGGGCACGATCGACTGAAGCACCATGTCGTATATAGGAAGACGGGGGGTTGTGACACCTATGGTATGTATCGCAAGCTCAACGTAGGCTCGCTTCAAGCATACCCCTTGTCCTAAGCGATCGATCAGTCACACGGCAAACACGAGTTAATTAAAAGATAGCATGCAATTATGGAAAAGCTGATCAAAATCCATTTTATTTGATGTACAAGTGCAAACCTACGTACGTACTACACTCAACAAAGGAGTAATAATTAAGTAGCTAAATCTTCAAATGGAAGCCTAAAAACCGATATTACAAAATATAGATCCAAAAATTTGTACTCCTCTTATAAATAATTTAACTGTTTTTTACAAACAAAAAAAAAACAAAGAAATACCAAGAACAAACGCTAATTAATTTATGACCACACCATGACTAATTAACTAACAATCGGCCACAGTCTCAAGTCATTTTCATAAGGCATCAAATTCAGATCCAAACACAACCCCCTCGGTTCACTTTGCTGCTGCTTCTTGATCACCGCCACGTCAACAGTTTTTCCGGTAGCCTCATCACGGTGGCGCCGCATATGACCACCCAAAGCTTGCCCGAGAGCAAACTCCTGCCCACAAACGGCGCACTCATGCGTCTTTGGCTTCATCGGCACCGATTGACTGATGAGTTCGGCTAACTTGGGGCGTTTATGGCTCGCACGGTGGCCACCGAGAGCTTGAAACGACTGAAACGGCTTGTTACAGGTCTTGCAGTGAAACAACCGGCCAGGTTCAGCGGAACCGGGTTTACCGACTCGAGAGAGGAGCATTAAGCAGTTGGCCATGGCCATGCTCTCGATCTCTGTGTCATCATCTAGCGGTCTCTTGACTGTCATATTTTTGATTGGATTGGATTGGATTTCCTTAAAATTTTGGTATTGGAGTATGTATGTATATATATATATATATATATATATATATATATATATATATATATGATGTTGTTTGGATGATGAGTGGTTTTGTTGAGTGTTTGTTATGGAAGTTTGTTGGTGTATTTATATGGTGTTTGGATAACGTTTAAAGTGGCTTGGGTTGGGTGTGGGGAATAAGCGTGTGGGGAGGGAGTGTCTTGTTGGTTAAGGAAGAGTAGATGGGAAGATAACGTGTAAGCGCGTAAGTGATGAGGTAACGACTAGTGTGTATTTGCGAAGGTCGTCGTCTATATAATATATAAATATAAAATAAATAATAAAATATTAGTTAATTTATTCATTGGAGTTAAGACTGGGAGTGGAGGTGGTTTTGATGATTTTTTTAAGTAATGTAACTTCTTTTAAACTTCTGAATATTTTCATTAAACTAATTATCTGATTAATTATAGTTACGTAATTAGATTTTAAGCTTGAAAGTAGCTAAGCTTAACCAAAATATGTGTATTCCATTCCAAATGTATATATAAGACATGGAATTTATAATTTGAATATTGGGTATTGTTTTATATCAGACGGATGTGATTTTATAATGTGCTTATACAATTAGGGTTATAAGTTACTTTACTAATTTTTATTTTATTTTGAGTTAAAACCTGACAAATTTACAATTAATAGGTTGCTTGGCTTCGTGATTTATTATCTCGGTGTTAATTATAATTAAGATCGATCGATGAGAAACTTCCTAGTATCCGTGTTAAAATTTATCTTAAGTTGATCTATTAAAAAAGCAATCAAGTTGAATTTATATAACTCAAAGCTAATTTTACTTTCATAAACTTGTTATAACTTTATAAAATTAATTTGGATAACTAATACACACGCATATATTATATACCTTTCAGATTTGATTTCACAATGTAAATGGTTTAATTTAATGGAAACGCACGTATTGATTATGTCTCGTTACTTTGCCAAACAAGTCGAGGCGTCGACAAGATTAAACATAGCATGCATATATACGACATTACCAGAACATTAATTAATTAATTCACCAAATCCATGTTCAATCATATTAAAAATTTATAAATACACGGGTTGGTATAAATAAATACTTAACATTAATAAAAAGATATTAAATTATTATAGAAGACAAAATAAATGAGAATTAAAAAATGATAATAGACGGCATCAATGTTCAAACCAGTGGTGAAAACGTCGATACAAAGAGAACATATGTGATAACAAACATGTGGTATCATGATACGAGTGACGTGATTGTAGTTGTTATATAATTAATCGATCATTATTATTACAATTAGAGATTAGAAGATTTTTCGTTTTTAGCAAAATTTTATTAAAGTTAGTCTTTTCATTATTATTAGAAGATTTTTAGTTTTTAGCAAAATTTACAATAACATCATACGCTAATTACAAATTTTAATTTTTCACTTCTATCAAACATAGCTATATCAATTTCAAAATTTATTCACATATATGCATATAAAATATCATCTTACAATTATATCAAACTTAAATACATATTTATACAATTTAATTATTAGTATAAATAGAGAAAATGTATTAAGTATGTATATAATTATAATTAAAATTTGTATTAAACCAGATAAACATTGCAGGAGAAGTTAATTGTTTCGTACGTAGGTTGAGATTGGAAGGGTACGTCGTTATCGTGTAAGTGTTGGAGAAATTTCGTGGGATACTAGAATGTGTGACGGCCACGTTCATCTTCGTCACATTCACGCGTGGGTGCTACTCCAGAGTGTGAACTCATATTCAATATTTTATTAACAAAGAATCTATGATAATTTGTATTTTAAAATAAATTATAATAAAATTAAGAAATGAAGGCTACTAACTTTACGTGTAATGTGTCCGTTAAGCTGCTTGTTTGTATGTTTCGGCTAGCTAGCTAAGAGTAGTTTAGTAACCTATGTCAATGGTTAACCACTTAACTTGTTACTATTTTTTAAATATTAAAAATTACAAAATAGTTTTTTAATTATAGTTGATTTGTTACATGTTTAATTTTTTTTATTGTTAGACTTAGCAAAATGAGAAAATTTTCATACATATCGGTATAAATCTTTTCAATTATGTAAATATTTTGGTAAAATTCAAAATTACATCAATGTACTCTTAAAATTTGATTCATCCTCTAGAAGACAAATTTTAGATGAAAGTCTAAATGCAAACATAACAAGATCAAAGTTTTGGTATTTAGAACGGGTTTTGAGAGGACTTTCGATACGATTAATTGGTCTTTTTTGTTTGATATTATAAAATAACAGGTTTTGGTGAAAATGGATTTTGTGGATGGGTAGTTGTCCTTTTCCAGCATAGGTATCAATTCTAGCAAATGATTCGGCTACAAAACAATTTAAAATGCCCCGTGGGGATTCGATATTGTGACCACTATCGCGTTTTCGTTTCGTAATTGTAGCAAAGGCTCTTCGAGTACTTATTTTAAAGCATGCAAAAAGAAGATTTTTCATGGATTATCTTTGAACCATATAGGTGCAAACCTTCCTCTTCTCCGGACTCCGGTTCACGGATCATACTATCTTTTTTGAATATTGGTCAAAGACAAATATTCTAAAGTTTATGCCCTTTCCTGATTCAAAGCAACATCAGTCTCAAGTTAAATCTTAAACATTGTTGCATATTGGGTTTGGGGGTAACCATAGAGAATGTAAAGCCAAATGACATTGAGCATCAATTGCAAAGTTTATTGAACTCCCATCCACTTAACTTGGCCTTCCTATCGGTATCTCCGTAAACAAAATTTCCCGTTGGTCGGTCAAAGGTGATTGATTCATTTCCCAAACCATTACGTTCTTGATGCTATACTGCAATTCCATTTCTCTCTTTTCAAAAATCCAAAGGAGGTAGTAAAGTGTCTTAGAATAATACCAAGATGCTTTCTTTAGGGATCCCAAAAAGGTGCAAGAAAGTGAATTGGGTAAAGTGGAAATTAGGTGCCTAAAGGTGTCGATCAAATCTAACGTTATTTGGTAAGTGGAAGATGGGATTTTTAATGGAAAACCAAACTTTATGGCATGTAGCTATCACATCTGTATGGGGATTCGGCTAGTTTCCATTCAACATTGCCGTCAAAAAAATCGGACCTATACTTGGAGCAATTTTAAAGGCATGTGAAGAAATTGATGAATTATAAATATAGCTATTAAGGTCATTGTATATATAAAAAGTAGTTGTGAACAATGTTTTGGATAGATCCATGGTTGACCCATGATGTGCTACTAAAAGGGCTTTTGCCTAGATTGAATCTTCACACTCGAAGTGGAAAAGGATCATGTAATCTCTAAAAGACGGGTTTTGGATTTAGATTGTTAGATGCTTAGATGGAAATGGTTCTGGCCGCCTAGAGGAAGATCCTTGGAGAAGCTAAACATTTATTGCGACAATCTATGGCCGGATGGTATTTTTTTCTATCCAAATGCTATCTTCTGTAATCTGATCAACAATGCTGCCAAACTCAAACTTGGAACACATTTAATCTTTGGAATCCATAGCCCCTGACAAAGGTAAACATTGTGTTTGGAGAGCTTTTAAAAACACTCTCCCTTGTCGACAAAGCTTAATATCAAGAGGAATCCGGATTCAAGATATTCGGTGTCCAATATGTTTGAATGTGGAAAGGAGATAAAGGGTCGTGAATCAAAACTTGGAAGGTTTTTCACCGCTAATAAGTAGAAGGGGGAAAGGATAAAAGGCCCCTTTCTCTTAAGGGAGTTGATTCTTCCACTTATAAATCTGATTCATCCACCGAAGGTATAATACCTTTAAAGCTATATTACAAGTTAGTAAAGCATAGGTTGCCTTAGATGAATCAACTTTACAAGTGAAAATATCATCTCTCTTCTCTTAATCCTGTTTCCATACACAATTTGTTTATTGGAGAACGATTGGTTAAAATCAAGACTAATGCTGAGTTTAGGCACCCTTAATTTTATACAATTCACCCACTTGTGACCAAAGCCCATTTTAGGTTCTTGTGTTTTGTAGAAAAATCCAATTGATTGTATCAAAAGTTTTCAATCTGTTTTTGCTTGCATATCTCATTTGCAATCAAGCAACTGTCCAGTATTTGCCTTCCAAAAGTAAAAGCGTTATGGTTTTCACTAATCTATTTGCCAATAATCTTGCCAACACCTAATACACACATTCAATTAGGCTAATTGGCCGTTAACCTTTCAACTCGAAAGGATCTTTTTCTTCAAAATTAGCACCGTAAAAAGGATATTACATCCTTTGAAGAATGTTCAATATAGTCCATACTTAATTCATAGTCATAAGAGACTAGCCTTTGGATCAATGGTCCAGATTGCATTTTAAAATTTTGGGCGGGATGATATTTTCGTAATTCACATGTGATGCTTTTACAAATCATATGTGATTGTATACGAAATCATCTATGATTGAATATTAAAATTTTAGGACTATGTTTTTTACATAAATTTTATTGAACACAACTCTGCAACCTTTTGCTATACTCCCTGTTTTCTCGAAACATTTTATTCCAAATAAATGACATATTTAAAAATTCCTGGAAGTTCTTCAAAAAACTGAAGTTGAAGCTCTCGGATCCGGTAGCTTAATTTAGAACCCGAGTACAACCAAACCACATTCTTTTGATATGCGACAAAAATTTAAAATAATTTTCAAAGTAATTTGAGAGGTTAAGACTTATAAAGGTTTAACGTACTCGAGATTAATATTGAGATGCATTTTTTAAGGTCTACTTATGAATTTTAGCTATATCACTTGTGAATTAAGGTAAAAATAATAATTCACATATTATATTGATGCATTTTTAGGTTAATGTATTGAAATTAGGAAGCTGGTTGACATTTATGTAACTATTTTTGTTTTATTTCTCTATTTTTTTAATTTTTTATTAGGTACATGAAGTATGCAATTTAATTTGTTTCAATAAGTACAACATGTTTAATTATTCAACCAATTAAGATGTATAGTTGGCGTACTTAATTAGAAAATTTGAAAATTATAATATACATTTAAGATAAACTAGCTTAGCACCTCGTGTATAAACGCGAAAAATGATTAAAATAAAATTTTAATGTTTCTGGTGTTAAAACAATACTAATATATATAGTAAAATAATTGTAAATTATACAAAAAATATTAAATAATGAGCGTCACAAGCATTTTTTGTATTCTCTATCAGTATTGTTTTTTATATGGTCAATATGAATAAACGACAAATGATTTTAATTAGGTTTCACGATACAGAATAATAAAATATGAAACAGATAATATATTACTATAGAATAAGTTTATGAATTAATATGAAACGTAATTAGAATATTACTTAAAGGCATCATTGAAGTTCTTCCATTATTTGCAATTGATACTATTAAGTTTTGAAAATGATTGTCGTTAATAAACTAAATCACTTAAAAAAAATCTTGAACAATATGCAAGTCTTAAAAGTTTTGACATAAAACCAATTAATTTTAAAGACATTTAAGAAAATAAGTTGATATGATTGATGAAAAATATTCTAAAAATAAGATTATAACATTATAACATTTATTTAATATATATTAAAGAAAATATAAGAAATAGGGTATTTGCAAGACTATTTTATATATGTGTGTACATATGAATGGAATTCTAATTAAAGAAAGAAAATTATAGACCAGGGAATTTTATTCAAATAACTTGAACTTGTAATAGAGCTGGAAATTAGTTAAAAGTCTTTTGCTACTTCTAGAGACTAGAGACGTTTACGTAGCCATATCATGTGTTCGTTTTTCAAGCTAACAAATACCGCAATTAATGCCTTTAAATTTGAATATTTTTAATACATCCATGAATTGAAAAATATCCCTAAAGTCACACAAAAGCATCCACATTTTGATTATTGGTGGTAACCATGTCGTGTTTAAGTTACTGTGTCAGAAACACATGATCCGAAGTCGATTCGTTTATTTATTCATATCTGAATTATAAACACAAGCTCATATATGTAAGACCCGCGTAACCTATTTAATTATATGGGTTAACGTATTTACGGATCGTTTGTATATTTGTGGGTTATTAAAGGGTTGATTGGTTGTAAAGGGTCATGGATTAATTTTTCACAAACTAAAACTATCAAGAATGTGAATTATGAGAGTTTAGATAATAATAATTACATCAAAACTTGGTCTATATATGAAAAATAAAAAATCTATATAAATATTAAACGGGTTCGCATAACCGTAACCCGACATAATTATTATACGTGTCACACAAGTAAACACGAACCCAAGCTGTTTATTATACATGTCAACCCAAGTCTGATTATTTTTTGTATCGGTTTCATGTCATGTGGAGAATTGTCACCGCTAGATTTCGTCAAGTTTGAAATCAATCAAAGAAGCATTTTACTTTCAAAATATATTTAATTAAACTCATACCTTTGATTAGTTGAAGAATGTTCAATGTAGTCCATAATTAATTCATAGTCCTAAGAGACTAATTTTAGCCTTTGAATCAATGACATCAATAGTTTAGATTAAATTTTAAAAATTTAGGCGGAGTGGTATTTTCGTAATTCATATGTGATGCTTTTACAAATCACATGTAAATATATACAGAATCATCTGTGACTGAATATTAAAATTTTAAAACTATGTTTTTTAAATGAACTTTATTGAACACAACTCTTGATTAGTTAGTCATAAATCACAATTATGAATTTAGACGTGCTATATATGATCAATAAAGCTTAATGGTTATCGGCTTCTTTATTAATAACTAGTGTGGTGCCCGCGCAATGCGACGGCGATTATAATCAATACCATTAGATAATTGGATGGATGTGATTAATCAAGATAAGATGGATGGTTATGATGAAATATTGATTGAAAATTAAGAACTCTTAAATTGATTAGGAGAAAGAATATTGTATGTTTTATATAGTTGTATAAATATGTGTAGATTTAGATTTAGTACAAGTAAAATTACACTGATCCATATTAATTCACCCTTTTTTGATGCCTTATATTTCGAAGATGTTACTGCTTCGGTTCACGTGGGCAAAAAAATAAGAAATAAAATAGATATTTTAATTTAGGATAAATTATATAAAAATACAATAAACTTTGTGTTAGTTACCATTATATACAAGTAACATTTTTTTTAAAAATAATACAATTAACTTTTATAATTATTTTATATTATGCACACAACTTGTTTGTATATGGTTTTTAGTCACAATTATATACAATGATCTTTGTCATAATTTTTATTATATACAATAACTTGCATACAATCGGAGCGTTATGATAGTTGATTATATTGTTTTTTAGAATTAAAAAATTATTGTATATAATAGTAAATAAGACAAAATTTATTGTATTTTCGTACAAATTACCATTTATATTGTACTACCTAAACTCTTTGGTATGTCATCTACAAAAAAAGCAAATACAAGCCCATGGCCCATGAGGTCATACCCATAAATCCATTTATTTCTTTCGAAATCATTGTTTGTTAATTTTTTTAGCACGAAACGGAATCCTTAATCAAGTTTTTCTTCTCAACCAACAACCTTCAACTTTGATCATCTTACTATCTTGGATCACAGATCTTTGAACTCTAAAGCCTTTTATTTCTTTTTACTAAAGTCCTAACTCTCAGCCTTCGATCACAATCGCCCATTTTGTTTCTTATTTTTGTACAATTTTGTGTGATTTCTTCATGAGGTCACAAACTAAATTGAAGGTGGGGTTTTGGCTTTGTTAAGATATTTAAGTGCTAACAAACTAAATCACTTAAAAAATGACATTTAAGAAAATAACTCATTCGTTAGCCATTTGAGAAAATAAAAAAATGATTGATAGAAAATTTCTAAAAATATGACGACGACTAATTAAAACCTCGTGATCCCAAAACACCTATTGTAGATATAACAGATTATTCTCAAATAATATTTCTTTATTATATTTTAATATTTTGCTCATAATTTTGTATTTTTTAGAAGAAGAAGTGTATCATTTAGTTGTATATTTTAAAATAATAAAACAAATCATACTATATGAAATATCAAAAAAAAAACAATCTTAATTTTGAAAATAATAATATACTAAAAAACAAACACTTCTCTAGATCTTCATAATTAGAACAAATCATATTATATATGAAATACAAAATTAAATAACAAAACAATCATATTATTTAAAATAATAATACATCTAAAAAAGACAAGATACAAATTAAGACAAAATTGGTTAGAACAAGAAGATTAATTACGAAAAACAGTTCTCGTTTGAACTTTTATATATATATATATATATATATATATAGGGTAGAGATCAAAAAGAAAATTAAAGTAAAAAGGGTAAAAGGGATGATTATTTGATCATTTTTCGATATATATATCAACTGATAATCGTTAGTTCATCATCTTTATTGATTAAAACTAGTTCTTCATCAATTTCTTTTTAATTTCAAATACAGATTTTGAAAACAAAATTTTGAAATAATTTGTTGATAAACAAAATGCTTTTATATATATAAACAACATATATGATATTTGATACGATTTAAAACGTCAAACTTCACAAATGTATATTAGATATACTAATATAAGAAAAAATATAAATATACAACACAAACACAAAGTATCAATTTACAACCAAACATTATTAAATATACGCCGTTTCTTACCCCATCCCATCGCTGGTTATGATTGACGCCGACATTGACCCCGAGTCTCTGATGCCACCTTGAGATCACCGACAACGCCACCTTGCGACTGGTATGAACCAATGTACTCATCTGTACTGTGCTATGTATAATTTGTATTTTGTGTTTGCGATCATGTTTGTATGAGTTTATGTACGTCTCCAATCATTTTGTATTTTCTGTGTCGATTTTAAATATCTTTGTATGTTAAAGTATATGATTTTGAAGCGATTTGTGTTGTTGTGTTAGATCAAGAGGTTTGAGTATGTATGTGTTTAGATCTAGGTGTTTAGTTTGTGTATCTTTCAATTTTATGGTTTTTGAGTGTCTTTTTGTTATTTGACTCGAGGGGTGTGTGTGTGTGTGTGTGTGTGTTTATGTTCAGATCTTGGTTTTTAAATCAATAATTCAATGACTTGACCTGACACTAAAAGTGTCTTGAACTATGTCCCTGATCGAGGTTTCATTAAACAAACAATGAACTAAGTGTAAAAGCAACAAAAACACTATGAATCATGGCTATGAACTATGCAATTCTGAGATTTAATGCTAAGAGTGATATAAAGACCTAAGAACACAATAAACTGATCTGTGTTTCTTGTTTGATGCTCTATGCTATATTCCTTTAGCACAAACCACTTGTATTACTATGCACAAAAGTACTAAAAATTACCGAACCATTGATAATAGATAGAAACATGGTTTATAATTCAATACAAACGTTACCTTTTAGCTGGAAATTTGTAAGACTGTAACAAAAAACAAAAAAAAGAATCCTGAGGGATTATATACCACATAACTGCTCCTTTTTTTAGTACATGCTTTAAAACTACCCTACTACCCCTACATTTCAGCAGAAGTTTAAGTTTTCTACATGTACTTTTATAAAAAAAAATAAGTTTCCTGCGATCATAGTTATAAAATTAATGTAGTTAAAATAGAAATATATATAGATTTATATTAATAATTAATAAAAGTTGCAAAATGTTTGTAAAAATCAAATCTTTATAGTAAAATAATAGCATCCAGATTTTAAAAAAGCTAAAGTAATATAAAATTCATTACTATAACTCTATAATAAGAATATAAATAAAGCTTGATTATATAAATATATAAGAATATCATGGGTATTGCAAAAACAGATTATATAAATATATAAGTACATATAGTTGAACTGTTTTTATAAAAACAAATTAATAAATATAATTTGAGTTGTTTACTTATGAATGGATCACTTTAGGTTATGTTTTTTCATATTTGACACTCTAGTTATTCTAAGAATCAAAATTTGGAAGGGAAAATGTTCTGGATCAACACAATTTTATCGTTTTCCACGCGTACAAAAATTACCAGTGTTCCACAGTTTCCTTACTTGCCTATCTGGCCACTTCTATATTACATATGTGTATATACTATATAAGATTGCTTGAACACATTCATTTATTTATTTCTGTTTGTAGTTTTCAAATGGTGCACATATTAAGGTGTCTGCTTTTCTTGGTGAGGTCTCTATTTTCTTTTGTTTCTCAGCTTATTTAGTACATGTAAAATTATCTTGTAGCAAATCTAAGATTAGGGTTTAAGGTTAGTAAAAAAAGAAAACCAAATTAGAGTTTTCATTTAAGTATCATAGTGGTGTTTTGTAAGTTAGTTAGGGGAGCGTGATACCCACTTTAAGAATTAATATTTCAAGAGGCGGTTGCCCTCTATTGTTCCTATCTGGATCGACACACACACACTCTAGCATTTGTTCTTTTGTTGGAGAAGCAATTCAAGGAATGAATCTACTAGATCTTCTAATAATTCTTGTGCTAACATTCTTTTTTGTCTTCATCTTCACCATCTCTTCATAGTAAATGTTCCTTCTTAGTTCTTGTTTATGTGTGATTTTTAGGGCATATGGGTCAAACCCAAATTGGTAATGGCTTTATGCTTTTTTCCGAAATTAAACTAAAGTAGCCCGTCAACCTAAAAACAGAGGACTTCCCTCTAGAAGAAATTTTTGAGATGTTAATCTGTTTTACAACATGTATAGGCTATTTTGAGTTCAAATTAAAGATTGGAAGTGTGGGATTTGAGTGGAATTGTTGAAGTTGTTCTAATGGGTCGATTAGGTTAGATTTCAAGTAACTTGTGTATTGATTGTTGTTTTGAGTAAAATATGGTTTAGATGGCTCATGGTAATGCTAAATGATATAGATAAACCCTGGAAATTGAGTAGGAATAGATTGGGTTTTATTTTGGCTCGTTGTTGGTAGTGCATAGTAATCTACAGTTCGGACCTGCAGACTCGTTGCGACGCAACGCTATACTTGTCATGACATGTCCATGTAGTCAGCAACCTATTTCGTTGTTCTTTGTGTATTGATGTTTGGAGTGTTGTTATAGGTTGATATTGGACTAAGAGCATCATTAGAGGATTGTTTAAAGTGTCTTGGATCAAAGTGAGTACAGTTTTCATGAGTCTCGATAAATCAAGAATTAATAAACACATAAATACCATATATCACAAGATACCATATGTATATTTTGAATATTCTGATTTGTGGTATAGAATTGAATGAGAATAATATAATGTTGACTTGATGTGCTATCTTTATATTCATGTGTATGTGCAAGGTATCAACATGAATGTTGAATATCTATAAATTGTGAACTGCATGCATGTTATTGGATCTTGGATGGATCATTTGTGTAATATGTGTTTGTCCAGACATTTATTGACTGTTTATACAGTCGTGTGATCGAGGTCAGCTGTTATGATTAGATCGGAAGATCCTTTAGGTCAAGGCACCTATACGATTGGATTCCGGTAGACTTATGGGTCGGGATCGATGATTACGGTAGACTCATGGGTCGGGATCAATGGGGTTCTGCAAGACCACCGTTTCTTGATGTTAGGGGCACTCATTTACCTGTTGAACCCGAAGTCAGCCGATGGCTCTGTAATGTTGCTCATTGGACCGCTTCTCGCTCACCCACCAACATGGTTGGTTGTGTTTGATACCCCAGTTAGGATCATTGAGCTGGATTAGCTATCCCGTGAGATTCTATGCCATGTCAGCACTCCACTATGTGATAGGATAGCATTATTTGTTTATTCATACTCTGTGATATACTTTATTGATACTTGTGTTTTATCTGTTCTCACTAGCTATTATAACCTCGTGATATGTTTCCCATATGCAAGAGATCGTTAGGTGCCTGGTGAGGATGGGTTAACTTAGGGTGTTCTTTGTATTCCACTTTTGAGGAACACACGTTTTGTTTGTTTTGTATATTTGTAAATTGTCTGTTGGTAAGACAAGTAACATTACTCGGTTTTAGACTTGGCAATTTTGGTTGTGTATATTTTTAATCGCCAAGTCTATGTTATAAGTACTTATTAGTATGTATTTAAAGTTTAAAATTCTATTGCTTTGTAGCGTCCCAAATTTTTTTTACAGAAGAACACTTAACAAAATATGATATCATTAATATCAGAGTAACTGCGGAACATCATAGATAATTAAAGTCGGTTACAGGTTTCCTAGGTACAAATTAGAAATTCGTGTTTGAAACAAGTTTCGTTACAAAAGTAAGCGGTGAGCTATCGTCACTGTCCCGGAGCTCCGTGCTGGTCCTATCCTGAAAGATGGAAATTAAACAATAGTAAGCGCGAAGCTTTGCGAGCATACCACTTACATAGCAAAACAGTTTAACATAGTCATAATCACATATCATACTTTCCATACCCGCTACCGTAGTAGTCGGTCGAATCATACCCGTTTCCGAAGCAAGCAGTCGCACATACCTGATTATAAAATCAGTCGTCATACCCAGCACTAAGTTTCGGTCGAAACATACCGGTTGCCGAAGCAAACGGTCGCACATACCCGACTCACAAGAGCCGGTCGTCATACCCGGAACGCAAGTGTCGTCAAACTTACAACACATACCCGACACACAAGTGTCAGTCGAACATACACCACCTTCTCAGTTAAAACAGGTTTGATATATAAGTGAGGATACTCACCTAGCAGCAGTCTCAGTCACAATGATTGGCAATTTACAGAATTGCAAGATCAACCAGCCCGGTAGCAAGAGCCTACAACATAACGTACCGAATCAATACTGAGTACGAATCCCTGACTCAGGTTACACAATTTCTAAGTCCACTAAGTCGGACCAACTGTAAGCCGAACCACACCTAAGTCGGACCAACTGTAAGTCAGAGCAACTGTAAGTCGGACCGCACCTAAGTCGGACCAACTGCTAATCATCCAAGTTGGACGAAATCATTTAAGTCGGATAGGGGTCCAAGTCGGACAGGACTTAAGTAGCATCCCTACGTTAGACCATACCCTTTGTTCCTCAGTCGCTAATATTCAAATCAAAACCCTCCTAAACTTGATTAAATCGATATTTTAACAGTTGCATTTGATAACTCTAATCATGTAAACAACTCCTTATCAAATAAATTTGTATATTATCAAGTTAAAACCCCATACCCGTTTGATTTTACCCCTCGGCATCTTACAACTCACGAAGCCCACACACAGGCCTCCAAAACTTCATGAACACAACTTAAGTTTAAAAGAGAATGACATCTACATAGTCATAAGGTGAAAGGAAACATTACCATATGTTTCTTTAGCAATTTCTTGAAGTTTGAGCGACAGGGATGAAGATCTTCCTTCTCTTGTTTTTGGCTCGTAAGAACTCACACACACAAAATACACACCTGCCTTCAGACTTAATGAAACAGTGTAATAATCCTTGGGGCTGAGCCCTAATTTCCTATAAATATATATATATATATATATATATATATATATATATATCTTATAAGGCCAAAGTCCACCACACCCTTAAGCCTAATCCACAAGATGTTACATCGTTTATCTTTAACCATTGTCTCAAAATTAAATAAGCCCAATTAGACCAAAACTTCATTTCATAAATTCCAACATAATACATTAATATTTCAAATAATAATAAACATAATAGTCTTTCATAAATTTTGAACTCGGTATTACATGCTTATTATGAGTTTTGGTTGACAAAAACAAGTTATGGAAATATTCATTTTACAAACGGACTCACGTAGTTTGTAAACTCAATATTTTTACTAATTCTATTACATTTTAATGACGGTCTGAAATGAAGTCGTGATAGCAAAGATCAATTGTGATGGAGTCAGTGAGATGATGATATGAAGCCTGTAACATCCTCAGATTGGGCCTAGTAGATTAGGTGACTTTGGTATGTTAATTTGTGATTAATGACGATTAATGACTTGTTATTACTAGTTTACATAGTTTTAATTAATTAGTTTGATTAATTAAAGAAGTATATGAGGATTTATGCTTAGAATATATATATATGTACGGTTAAGTATATATATGTATGTATGTAATCGGATTTGTGTGTGTGTATGCATGCAAGTGACTTAGAGGGTGACACCTCATGCTTAAATGTATATATACGTGGGTTATTAGAGAAGTTACTTCATCTGGAAGTTTGCATGTGTGTGTGTTTTAGTGTGTAAAACTAAGAGCAAAGAAAGGACTCGTGAATTCTTGATTGTGTGATTCAAGTTAGCAAGGTTGCTGATTCTTCTTTGATTCTTGTTGTTATACTTTGATTAGTATTAACATGCTACGGTTTTGCAAGGATTTGATATGAATATCATATACTCATGCCTTATGAAGTAATCGGATTTGATGTTCTTGGTGTTAAAGGGTGTTTTGATGCATGCTTGCATGTTTAAACATGTTTATATGTGTTTGTATGAACTTACATATGAATTATATGAACTTGTTTATGATCTGGATATAAGATGTAAGCAAGGTTTGAGTGTATCGGATTCTTGAAATGATGATGGAGGCGGATTTTGGTGATGATAATGAAATCCAATTCTTGTGTAATCCGAGACTTATGATGAAATCCGATTGTTCCTAAATCCAGATATATGTAATCCGAGAATTAAAATCCGATAATTTGGACTTGTTGATTTGCATTGTTTAAATGCTATGTTATAAGTGCATGCATATGTGAATCTTACATGTTTATGTTTGATTAAAAGGATATAAATTTATGTGTTTGACATATATTTATGAATGATTACTGATTTCAGTTTGTTGTGTTCTCAGGAACAAGCAAGGCTCAGTAATATAAGATCACTGAGTGGAATAACTGAAAGCTTGAGGTGAGTGGACGTTTACTCACAGATGTAATTAGCTGTAACCGGATTGGGTTACAACTGTTATTGACGCAGGGATAGACTGTTTGTCTGATAATTGATTAAATGTTGATTGTTAATTAATTGTGCGTCATTGATATGTATACATGAGGTTGGGAAGTCAGCTTCGGCTGGGCATATGGGCTGGGTTTGTTTGCTATCAGCTAATCAGTATCGGGATCTTTTGATGCATTTGTTGCAACTTAAGGTGATACTGTGTGAGAATAGCAAATGAACTATCGGTAAACCTTTGCTTTGGCCGGCATCGGTTGAAGGTTCCTGCAGAACCGCCGGTCTTCCCGGGGCACAATTATCTGTTATGTGTTATTGATATTGATGCGGTTATTTTCTGATATATCTATTGTGGTTTGACTCCATTCACTTAGCTTTGTGCTAATCCCCCACCTCTCACTCTTTTTACAGGTTTTGGTAAGTCAGCGGCTCGGCTGAGAGTGGTTAGCTTGGGGAGTAATCACCTAGGACTCTGATATTTTATTTTGTGGCGAGCCGTGTTTTGTAATACTGATATTTAAACAAGTAGTGTTTGTACAGTTGTAAACACTTTGGTTAATTATTCGCTTCCGCTATGATTATGATAATGAAAATTTTTGGGTTAAAATACGGTGTTACAAAGCCCGAGGAGATGAAGCAAAGATGAAGGAATTGAATTCTATGTGATTTTGGAAGGAATTTAAATTCCACCATATGATGGAAAATTTAATTCTAGGGAATTGAATTCCTTAACATTAAATGCAACCAAACAGGTAGAAGGAATGGAAATTTAGTTCCAATTCCATCGCATTAGGTGGAATTTCACCATACCAAAAGCCCCGTAAGAGAATATGTTCATATTGAACAATAAGATTGTTTTGTACGCTGGGTGTCATTTAAAATGTTTTTAAGGGGAACATTGTTGGAAAACATGTTTTTTATCAACAAGATAAGATGGCAGTTTACATATAGACACTTAAATAGAAAGACGGAAGAAAAATAGAGAAAAGTGATATGGCGAATTTTATACATGTGTTTAATGCGATATCTTGGTATTTTAAGCATAACTTGGTTCTAAAATAAGATAAATGGTATTAAATCACTTGGAATATCGTTTTGTAGTTTGAAAAGATGAATAATGTTGGTGAATTCGAGTGAAAACTGAAGAAAAAAAAGTGAAAAGTTGAAGAAGACGACATTTTGGCTTAGGTATACGACATGTCCATTGGAAGAAGACGATGAATCTAGTGTGGAATATGGAATCATTTAAATAGCATTATTTTTAACAAAGGGTAAAGTTCTTTTAAATGTATCCTAGTTTACATCTTTTGATATTGTGTGCATCGAACTTTAAAAATTTTTATAATATGTATCGAACATTTACTTTGTCGCTACTGTGTCTATTAAACTTCCTATTGGATATACTACACTTATACATTTTTTTCTTTTTTATACAACTAAAGTACATATAGTAGCAACATATTAAATGTTTGATACACCCAATAGAAACTTTTAAAGTTCAATACACATAATACCAAAAACTTGTAAAATTAAATACATGTAGATGAAGATACCTTTTTACAAAAGGAAAGAACATTCGGTTCTAGGTTTACTATTTGAGTTATAGTAGTTATTTGTTTTTTTTTATTATGAGCTGAAAACCTAGATATTTACCAGGATGAGATGCACTCTTGTTTTATGTTTTGATTTCGATAAATTAGATGTTTTAGTAGTATTATATTTATCATGTTTATTTGATCAAAGATCGGTATGTGTTAAAGTTTTTGACTTTATGATCTATTACTGAGTTTTCATAATTGAGATCATCATTCTAGCTATATTTTCTCTAATCATGATTGTTTATGACAATTAGATGATTATGACTAGAGATATATCAAATCATATTGGTAATTAACTTTAATTTGTGTGAACAATTACAAAATGAAGACCATTCATATGTAATTGAGTGATTTTTATGACTATTAAAATAAAATTAGAATAATTCTCGCATGACTTGGAGCTACTTAAAATCTGAACCGGCCCAACCGAAAGATCGACAAGACCTAAACCGACTGAAATCACCTATGAAGTCTGACGTGGACTAAAATCGAGACCATCCTGACCAACTCGAACTTTAGACCGTGTCCGGATCAGTTCGGTCCGGTTAGACCGATATGTCCATCTCTATTAATTGTCTTGTGAGTTGTGAAGTTTTTTTTATTTTTTATTTTTTTACATTCTATTGCATTAACCCAAACTGTTTTATCGGTAAAGATAAGAGTCCAGCTGAAACAATCTGGCCCAAGATAAAAACAACCCAATAATTCCCGGATGGAGGCGAGTTCTTGTTACCGTCCCTAACGTATGGCGGAGCCGGTCACCAGCGGCGATGATTACGACCTCCACCGTCAGCTTTCTGTCATCAACACCGTAATCACTATCTCACATTTCATAATTCCATTTCCAATCCCTATCTCGTATTTGATTAATTACGGTTGTTCTCATTAAAGACGTCGATTTCCCCATCTTCTTAATCATCCTTATAGAATTAGTCGCATGCATGACACTTCTGGATGCGATTATGTTACTTTTCGTAATTGTATTTCATATTTATTAAGATTTTGGTTAGAATGTAATTTTTTTTAAAGTTTTGATTAGAAGTGGGATATGAATCATTATTAGTTTAATTGATTTTTGATCATCGCCTAATACTTTGTCCACGAGCTAGAGAGCCTTTTAATGGCTTGGATTATCGTCTGATGCTCAAATTAGGGTAGAATTAGAACAATTTTGCATCAATATGATATTATACAGTACTACATTCCAGAAATATAATTTAGGCTGTACAGACAAAGTTAGGGGTGATACATTAATTGAACAAATCACAAAATTTAACACTGCGAGCGTAAATTTGAGGGGTTGTCGGTGGTACCCCTGGCTATACTAGGTCCTCCCCAGTAGACAGAAACAGGGAGAATTTTCAATCTAGAAATGAGGTTAAGAGATACTTGAATGTTAAAGAACATAAAGCTACCAGATTCAGACCCTTGAGACTTGACTATATAGAATTAGGGCTTTTTTTTGGCCCCCCTTCTTAATGTTATAAACAGAAACTGATTTCTAATATTAAGTTCTCAGAGGTGTAATGTGCTTTTATTATTGGTACTTTACAGAGCAATCAGGAAACCATCAACTCTGAAGATAATGTACGTTTTATATGTATCTTTGTCTTGTGGTACTTTTGCACTCCTAAGTCTTTCAAATTAGTTCTAGGATAATAGGATTACCCAACATGTTTTTCCTAAACATGCTTGCTGCAGATGACTCCGGAAAGTATGTGGATCACCACAAAGTTTACTCTACCCGAAGATTGGTTTGTGGAGAAGGTACCTCGTAAGACCGGAAGTACTTATGACAAGGTAATATAAATATTCTTCAACTCAATATCATAACTGCTGAAGAAATGATTAAAGACATCGATTTACCGAAGATGGTTCTTCAAAAACGTATAGGTTATAGTCTTATAGAGAAATTGCAATTATATATTGAGAAAAAGTGAAAAAGTTGCTTGCTTTCTGGCTGCCTAGTTATATAAAATCTCTTTTAATTCATATTTTGGCTTGCTGTAACTGGCTGATGATACAAGGCTTATTAGATATCAAGAAAAATTGGATACTCTATAATGATAAAAAAAAATATCAGATAGCACCTTAATATTAAGTTAATACGTGTAATAATATTATGCAGTACTACCACGATCCAGAAACGGGACGTAAGTTTCGATCCTTGAAAGATGTTGAGAGATACCTTACAGAAGGATCTATACCTACTAGATCAAGGGTCAAGAGGCTAAAGTACCATGAGAAGGTCAGATTCATAGCTTCTTTCTTTATTTTATTTATTTTTTTAATTTTTTGGAAAAGATTTATAGCTTCCTTTTCATTTGTTAATGTCATTTTTGCTGATATGATTGTATACTACTCCTAAACTTGTTAGCAAGACTTTATCCACTAATGCGTCTATTTACTTGTTTTTTTAGCATTTGAAGAATCCTAAATATCGGAAGAAGATATTCTCTAGTGGAAAAGTAAGCATTTACTTGTGCTACTAGGAATGTTTAGACTAAGGCGCTGTTTGTAATTGCGTTTTGGAACTACTTCATTACTTGATTATTCTTCTTTTACTCTTTAAGTTGTGGTATCGATAATTAATAATTAGATAAACGGATGCAGCTTTTGCTTACTTGATTATTTAGCGTTAAGTAATCAGTTCTAGATAACCAGTTTCATAGTAGCGGCAACAAAACTGAATATATGAAGGTATAATAAAAAAAATCTATTTCGCTCTTATTCGGACCTATTTAAGGGACTTCTACTAATATTTCACAAAGCGTCTCTTGTTTTTCTTTTTACATAAATGTCCTTTTTGGTCATTTCTATCTATTAATTCCTTAAATAGTCATAATTAATCAACAACTTTACATTTGAAACAGTAGAAGCATATTCAAACACTATCTTTTATAGAACATCTTATTGCAACCGACATTTGATTTGCTTACTTAATACCACATCACTCACATCCAAACGCCCCCTAGAATCTGTACAGTTTTAGCATTCGTCAGAATATACATTTGTTTACATGGTTTTTTCAACCTGACTATTAGCTAGTTGCCAACTTGCGCCAATGCACATAGAAAATCCATCATAAGTTTTTAATTTGCACAACCTTAAATGGTAATACTTATGACTAATGTTAATGATGTCACAGATGATTGATTTTGAAGAAGATAAAGATAATCAATATCAATTAGTAAATGTAACTCCCACAAGCTTACCAACGAACTCCCCTTTTAAGCTCCCTGATGGTTGGATTGTGGAAGAAGTTCCCCGGAAGACTAGTTACCATATCGACAGGGTAATATATATTTATTCCATTTCAGTTACTTGTATTATTATTATGTTAGTTGTTCATAAGCGTTTATAAAACATGTTCTGATTAAGTACCAAAATCAAATAAAATGTTGTTTGAATTTTGTTATTTTGTAGTATTATTATGAACCAGGGACTGGACGGAAGTTCCGATCTTTACCGGCTGTTCGAAGACACCTAGCAGAACTTGAAGAGAACTCACCATTATCGGTAGTTCTTGAAGAACTGAGAGAAGATAATCTGCCCCTTTCTAAGGCTTTTAAATTATCCAGTTCTATAAAGGTTGAAATTACGAATTATGTTTTATACAACTACATGTCAAATCATAAACTTATGTTTGATGAATTTATTTTGTATTCTTAGAACCACGGCTCATGGAAGAAAAGAGTTTCCAAGAAAGAGCGAGATTCATCATTTAGCAGTCCACCAAGCAAGATAAATTGGGTTATTGCTAGTAGCAGAGGGGAAACTTGGAATGCTTTTGTTGGTGATACCCTGATTCAAGATTCTCTGAAGCAACAATGGGGCATGAGATTTATGTTAGCCATCAATAACAGCAAACATAATGCCCCAACTTTAGGGTAGCACAGGTATTTAGTGTAAAATGTTACAAGATCCTTGAGTATGCTAGTCTTTTTTTTGAAAAGCAAATAAATTTATTTATAATGTCTTAAAGGTTGAGATAACATATACAAAGACTCCATATATAGCCAACATAATACAAATCCTTGAATACTAAGATATAGATGCATATATCCTAAGCTCTATTGATTTTTGGCAAAATCCCCATCATTTGTTAGTGTTCTCTTGAGTAATCTCCTCACCAACTCTTCCTGCACGAACGCCTCCACCAAACTGGCAAACTGAACATCCTGAACATAGGTGTTGTATAATCTTGGCACACTTCTAATACGACCTCCTCCCGTTTTCCTGAATAAGGCCATTCCCCTTTATGATAGCAAGACCTTCTTGATCATAGTATGTTCAGACAGAGTAAAGGAAATTTCATTCAACAAAACAAGCTAAACCATGAACTCCACCGTTATTTGTTGCTAATCATCAATCCAGCGTAAATTTGATTACATTTGGTATCAAAACTTTACAAATTTCCACCAGATAAAGAAACTACGATTAGTCTACAATCTACATGCATCATATCACTTTTGCTAGACGAGGCAAAATTTTGTGGGTCAGGTGGTTTAGGTAACAGGTCATGGATAAATTTTTGTAGGGTGATCTTATACACCTTTTTCCAATGACTATAATATTTTATAAGCATTTAGTGTGTTAAATATGACTATGAAAGCTATATATCTTTGGGATTGAATCATATTATAAAAAAATAGCTTATAAATATTGGATCATTGTTGATAATGTCAATTTGGGTTATTGCCAGGAATGAACCCGAGGCTGGCTGGACTTTACTAAACCGATTCCAATTTTGCATCGGGGCTCCGAAGCTACACTAGGATACAATATAAACGATTTAGATTTCATATCATGGTGTAGCCAAGTTTTGGAGGTACTTATGAACCAATCTTGTACAGTATCATAGACTGTTGATGTTTATGTTTTACAGAAAGCCCAACGGTATTTGTTACGCCATCCGGGCACATAGATATGATATTGACAGAAAAGTTCTGTATTTTTCATGAAACATAAAGCAAAATAACGTTGGTCCAAAAAAACGAAAAACAAAAAACCCGCCTCAAACGGTATGTTTTCCAGCCAAGTAGAGACACAGTTTGTCTCTCACAAGCAAAGCTTCTTCATTAGCCAACACACTTGTCTCTTGTGGATACCCGGGGTCATGCTCACACGACATAGTTGACTCATCCGAGACCCCATCTCCTTCCATGTCAAGTTGGATGTTATGCAGAATGCAACAGGCGAGAATGATTCTCGGTAGCTTATGCCGATTGATCTTCCAAATGCTGCCATCGATCACCGCCCATTCATCCTTAAGTTTCTTCAATGCCCGGTGAGCAACCAATCTTGTCGCTAAATGTTTCTGGTTAAAATCCAATCGCTCTTCGGTTAGTGGTTCATTGTGGTATGGAGTTATGAGCCACGGCAGAAGTTGAAAACCCGAGCCCCCTATTAAGTATTCTCGAAGTTTAGTTCTTTTAGAAAGTTTGATTTCACATCCGTTCAACCTCTCCCCATTTTGTGCCAATCTATAGAATTCTGTACTCTCAAGGACGTTATTTTTAGTCATGATCCCCGGCCAACCTGTAACCACATCGATGAACCGCATCTTCGGGTCCACAATCACTTGTAGTATCATACTTGTGTTGTTCTGGCGATCAAGCCACACATTGAGCTTACCTTCGTTATCATTTTGGTACATTTTCAGGTGAGTAGACTCAAGGGCCCCACAACAGTTTGGCATATCACCAAGCCTCGCGAACCCTTGTTTCATATGTGCTGTTTCCGAAGGCCATGATATGTGGTGGAGCGCGCCTGCTTCCAGCGCCTCGACAAACCGCCACGTGACCTCATCGACTGTTGACTGGTTTGTTGTGAATAAACTTGCTGTATTAATCAATGAATCGACAGAGCTCAACCTTTTTAAGGCGATGGCTATTTTATCGTTAAGAGACATTAGTCTGCCATCCAAGAAAATGTAGTCTGAATCTTCGGACATCATGGGTTGACTTACGATCGATCGTATATAGTTAAATGTCTTCCTTGAGACCTTGAAAAGCGACTCGAAATTGTCCACTGCTCTTGACGGAGTTACAAGAGCTGTAGACACACAGACGAGATCAAATAGAGGTGTCGGTTTCAACTCATTTGATCAAAAATTATATCGCTTAAATCGGTTGTTTTACGTACCAGCAATCTTCTTCGAGAACGCAACCCTTTGACCAGCCAAGCTTAGTTTAGGAGACCTATCGATCTCATCGCAGTATTCCACTTTACGTTTACCTTTGTCAAATCTTTTGGGAGCCATGATTCAGCAAAACCTGATTAAAGAGTAAAAGCATAAAGTTATAATTGGTTTCCGGAGTATTATTCGTGAGCTTCACGTCTGTTTCTCAGCCAACAAAGTTTGTTTTGGCTGGAATTCTCCGATTGCCCAAAAATTCAATGGATTTCTAGAGATAATTTTGTGCATCAGAGTTATATACGAAATACCCATCGTTTCATATAAGCAGTACGTCAAGATTCATGCAACATGCAAAAGTTGAAAATAGCGTGGAAAAATAATTAATACATGCAATCAACAGTATTAATTAAACAGTTAAATGACATAAGTTGTATTCATGAGCGAATGATCTAACTTCAACTAACTTGTAACCCAACTTATCATTAATGTATTTATCAATTCACAAACTGACGGTTAATTTCTCACGAGATTTATAATTAAGGGTATGATTTCCAAACCACACTCGTCATATATATATTGGTTTGGTCAAAATCTAGTGATAAATTGGTATCGTGAGATTTTCTTTCTAGGAGAGAATAATGAAGCTTGCATCGGATCGTGGATGGTGTGTTGTTGGTAGAAGTAAGAGGGGGAGAGACACGAGATGGAAGGGCGATAAGATTGAGTTTGGTTCCTGTGGCAGAGTGGTGATTCTAGCGGATGACAACGGTGAATGGAATGAACTGAGGGTGGTAGATTTGGAAGGTGAACATGGAAGAGGGTATTGAGAGGAGAATGAGAGATCTGTTGTGACTAAATTTGTTAAGAATTGGCCGGGGGATGAGTTGACGTGGGTTGTCAATGATGCTGAGGGAACAACTATAATAAGAAAAGGGTTCAGAGAGGGTGTGACATGATAGGTGGTGAGGATCAATGATTGTCGGTCGGAGGAGGTGATCGCCTACGGATGTATTAGACGAAATGTATGTATGTGTGAGTGAGAGAGAGAGAGAAAGGGTGAGAAACATCAACAACATCAAGGTCAATTCAGTTTTACAAAAGGCTATGCATTTATCTTTTGTTTTGAATAATGTTATATCATTTCTAATTTATATGTACAATATAGTTAGAGTATAATCAGTAAAATAGATTTTCTATAAAAATATTAATGCATTTATGTTTTTATTTTCAATTATTTAGTATTTTTTTTGTATCTTTTAAATTATAATGAGTTTATAATTCGAGAAATAATTTCATAAAGCACTAGTTTAGATGCATGTGTAAATACATAGGTAGCTATAATAATTTTTATATTTACTTACCTAAATATATGAGTGTTTTGTATGAATGAAAGAAAAACTCAATTTAAGACCTTAAAAATTAAAAGAAATTGATATTTATTACGGTTAACATAGAAAAGTAAATTGCATTTTTGGTCCCTGACTTTGGTCCGAATTACCAGTATGATCAATGCGGTTTACAATTTACGGGTTTGGTCACTCTCGACCTAAATCCATTGCATTTTTTGTCCCTGTTGTTTTTTAATGGACAAAATTACCCTTTTATATTATTTTTCACTAATTTTAAAATATAAAATATATATTTTAACATTTTTTTAAAAATAAAAAATAAAAAAGTGTAGATTCACTCTGTCTCCATTCCCTCACCTCCATCGCTCATCTCCTCCATCTACACTTTTCGGCCATCTCAGACGCCACCCTCACCGCTGGCCTCATCACAGACGACGCCCCCTCTAAAACACCACACTCCAAATATGAACTCCACTTCTCCGATCCGAATTCCACTGCATTGCCACCTTCACCACCATCATCGCTCTGCTGCCATCGCAAGTATACCCATATTTAAATTTTTGTTTTCCTAGATTTCTATGGTTTCTTTAAATGGTTCCTTCAAATGGATGAACATTCTTGTTCGTATAGTCAAATTCTTGTTACGTTTCTATTTTGTATGTACGTTATATTAAGAGGATGATCATTCAAATGGTCTTTTTTTATTTTGTTGTGATCGATCATATTACATTCACTACTCCCTAAAGGGGAGCTTCCACTCTCAAATCAGATTTTCAATGTTGTGTGTGATCTTAAGGACCTATGTGCTTGCAATTTGGTGGTGGTGTTTGACCATGGTGGTGTTCTGAGATGAGGTTGCGGTGGTGGTGTTCATGAGATAAGGTTGAGGATGATATATGAGTTAAAGTTTTGGATTAATCTACTTAATCTTGAAATTTTGTGTTTGCAGTTTAGTGTTGGTTACTTGGTGTTTAACCAAGATTAGAGAGAAAAGGATGAATGTATTTTGCCTGGTGGTAGTGGCATCGGCATTACCATTGGGATGGTGAGGAGAGCTTGTGAAAAAGCAGGTGGTAGTTGGAGTTGGTAGACGGTCTTGGGATATGTGGTAGTCAGAGTCTGGTGCTTATGGGCAGAGCTGGTGGCTAGAGACCTAGTGATCCTATGATAAGTGTTGGTATATTAAGAGAGAGTGTGTGTGTGAGAGAGAGATTGACTAGTGGTGGTGCAAATGAGAGCGGGGATATTATTCTTTATTTCAAAAGCTATTTTTTATTTAAAAATACTTTTAAAATGAACAGAAAATGAATTAATTAAAGAATAAGAATATTTTTGTCATTTCAATTTGACCAGGGACTACAAGTGTAATATATTTGTTTCGAGGGACCAAACCTATAAAAAATATATATATATTTTTTGAACGGCAAACAAACACTCACTGAACTTACCCCTAAATCTATCCATTGTCTATAATAGGACTTGAACGCACAAGCTCCTGAAAGAGGACACCACTCCACAACATCAGATACCACTGGGCTACAAACCCTTTGGTAGGTATAAAAAAATATGATGACAACTTTAGGAATGATGTTAAATTTAAGTACATTAATATTTTTAATAAAGATTTAGATTATACTAAATTTAATATAGTGGATAAAAACTTTAAAGTAAAAATAAAGTTTAAATTTTGAGCAAAGTAAAAAAATTAAGTTTAAATTTTGATAAAATAAATTGTTAGAATTTAATTTTAATTGAATGAAAGGTTAGAATTGTCCTATTAAATTGATATATGTTAGTATTTTATTTATATTTTTAATAAAGATTTATATTAAACTAAACTTAATATAGTGGATAAAAACTGAGTTAGAGAACTAGTTTAATGCAACATATAGTATGTAATAGTTTTTCACTTATGTCAACCTACAAATAAAGATCTATGTCTCTGTACACTAATAATCATAATTTAATTATTTAAAAGCTGCTGAGAAAATATAAAAAAGTAAGTTTAATATCCATTTAAAATTAATTAAAATATAAAGTAATTGTTATAAAAAAAAGATGTTAAAGTTGTGAAATAGCTATAATATTTTTCCAATTTTTGATTATGATACGTGAAGTTTTTTTATACGTTTATATATTAAACTTATCAAAAACAAAGTGTGATTATCCCCATTTTATTAATTGCACCTTGTTCAACAAGTAAAAAAATAAGGCAATCATTGAATCAATTTCTTTGCTCTTGTTTTGTCTAATTCTTATTATAAATTCTTAAAACACACTATTTTAAAATTTTACATCAAGTGTATGCCAAAAATTCAATAATTAAATTCGAGTATATCATAAACCAAACTATTCAATCCTATCTTTTTTTTAACGATTCGACTCATTTCAAACTCGTATTTAGTCGTTTTTACATTAGTTTATAGGTAACTTGATTACCTTTCTATGTGACCAATAATCATAACTTTTTATTAAGTATTCATAAAGAATTTGGAATTCAAAGTATACCAAACTTTTTGCTATTATTCCGAAAACAAGACAGAGAAAAAGCTACTTTTTTGCTCAATTATTAATCGTTTTACCTAATTCTTTTTACAGATTATTGGTGGTAGTTTTTTTTTTTTTTTGCCTTTCAACTAACACCAAGTTGAAGAACTTTGATCAAATGTAAGCCAAAAAAATCATTAATTAAAGTCAGATATGTCATAAAACGAACATATTCAACACCCTTACTGTTTTTTGGTCGACTCATTTTAATCTCGTTTTTAGTCATTTTTGTATAAATTTATAGGCAAGTTGATTACATTTCTACATACTCAAGAATCATTACGTTTCATAAAGTGTTGATGGATAAATTTGAGTTCAAAGTATTCATTAGTGTTAGAGATGAAGAAGAGTGGGGAAGAAAATAAACTGCTATAGCAGGTCAAAATCAACAAAAGGGATATAATAAGTTACTAACACATTTTTTTGTAAGTATAATTGGCAAATTGTAAAAGAATACTTTACGTACTATAATAGAATAACAGGAAAATAGTATCGCTATTTTGCAACTTTAACCCTAAAAAATAGACTAGGTTGTAGAAAAACTATCAAAAGTGTATGTTTAAACCATAATAACCTTGAAGATGTGGTTGACAAAAATAATAAGTAAGTTTATAGAAAAATTATTAATGATAAAACTATATGATAAATTATTATTAGATACAAATCACATTATATCCAAACACAAAATGTTTGTGGCCTTTTCTATTTTTATTTCCATTTTTCTTTTATTTCATCCCAACGACATCAGTCAAATATGTGTCCTTATGAAGGTTTAAGCTTCATTGAGAAAAAATTTAGCTTCTCAAATTTAGGTATAAAATCTAACTAATTATTAAAGATCAATGGTGAAATATACCTTCGATCGCGTCCCCTTTGTTGAGATAGAATAAGTAGTAATTACTTTTATCTAAACTTTCTGTCAAAAATAAAAGGAAATCGATTAATCTCACAGATCTAAGCTATACAAATAATCAAAGTCAGATCCATCAAGATACATAAATATGAAAATTTTTGTAACGACACATGCTAAAACTATTAGATCTATCAAATTCAAACCGATCAAGTATCAATCATTGTTGCCATCTTTGATGAACGGGTTAAATAGAACAAGTAAAAGAAATGCGCAGATATACTATATACATACATAGGTGTGGCGACAACATTACAGGTAGGGTAAGCAGACGGCCGTCAGTGGTTTATTGAAAGAAAATAAAAGAGAATGCTTATGAGACATCAATTATAATTTAGGGTTTTCTGTCCGGGTCTCATTTTATAAGTAAATTATAAGTGAATCCACCAATGTTTGAAGCCCAATGTCAACATTAAGCCTCATTTATAAATAAGCAACTTTTTAATAAATAATTCTAATTTAAAGAGTGTTTTTTTAAACCCATAAGTAAATGTTAATGAGAAAACACTTATTATTGAAAAACGTTTGTTTTAATATTAAGACCCTTATTTTTTTAATGGTCGTGTATATTTTTTAATAAAAAACACTCAATTTTGTATTAAAAACATTCATTTTTCGTCTAAAGAAACATTCATTTTGATATGAAAGAGCTAAATGAATTTACAAAACAAACCCTGGAACTATTAGTTTTGTAACACAAACACAAGAAACCTAAATTGTTTGTAAACTATAACCTATAAACATAAAATCAAAAAAGAAGAAATGATAACGGGGCGGATGTTAGTGGTGGAATATAGGGAGTGGGAGGTTACTAGGGTGATGAAGGTGGAAGTGGAGAGAGTGGGAGGCAATCTAGTGCGGATGTTAGTGGTGGAATATAGGGAGTAGAAATGATAACGGGACGGGTTTTGATTGTCCCATCCCGAACCCGAAATGAAAATCCATCTCTGTTCTCACCCCGTTTTTCGTTGGGGATTGTTTCGGAGCAACATGTCGGGGCGTTTGTCAAACCCGACCCCGACCAGACTAAAAAGGCAAGAAAAAACTAAAATGGCAACCGATATTGGAAATAAAAAGTCAACAAATCTTCGAAACATAATAAACTCCCTGTCTGATTATTTCAAACAAAACACCGTTACCACATCAAAAACAGTGAACTACATGTCCACATGTTATTGAAGCATTTTTATATACTTCAAAGACTAAATATATAAATATATAAAACATATATTTTTATACACGTTATTTTATTATATACATAAAACATATATGCATATATAAAACCCGTCGAATTTGGGTTATTTTGTCATCCCTAATAGGGAGGAGATGTAGGAGTTTATGCATTGAGACAGAGAGAGGGAGTTTCTAAAATATGTGTTGGTTTCAAATAAAATTTGTTTCGAAATGGTTTGAATTTATATTTACGAAAATTTCATTATTTATTTATAATAAATATGTTTTATATCTTTAAAAATATTTATAATATGTAGTGAAATGACCATAGTTTTCAAATGTTTCAATTACATGACCTAAAATTCATGTTTTATATTTCAAAATATTTACTTCTTTTTGGGTTTTGATAGGGATGGCAAAAAAAAACCGAAATTAATGAGGAAAATCGAAAACTGATATAAATAGGACGGGGACGGGGAAAACCCAATAATTTAAACAGGGATGGGTTTAATGATCTTCGCCTCGATTACCCAGTACCCGATTATAGTTTAATATTAATTATACACACAGACACACACAGACACACACATATATATATACATAAAATTTATTTTAAATAGAAAATATACAAAACTTTATACAATTTCACACAACCTAAATTTAATCGTTGTCTTTATTCGGATTATTTTGTTTTGATATTTTGGATTTATTTAGATTCTTTAAGACTTTAATTTTGGTTCAAATAAGTTTGTATTCAATGTCGTATAATTTAGTATAATGGCTTTCTAAAACTCGTGGTAAACACACTTTTTACCAAACATGCTTTACCCATTATCATTGTTTACAAACATGTTTTTTGATTGTTCACTTATAATCTTGTTACCAAACACACTTTTTCTCATTACTATTTCTATCACCCCAAGTCTCTCTCCCCTCACTTTCTCTCCATCTCTCTTTCTAATCAGTGAAAACCCTCCACTGATGACCCCATCACCGGCAACCCTCCACCGTCGATAACTTCATCGGCAACAACCCTCCACTGTTTCCCTTGAAGAAAATGAAATCATTTCCTCCTGTCTTTGATGTGGTTCTTCCTCACCCATCAATGACCCCCCATCAACGACAACCTCGCCACGACCAAGATGAAATTGATTTTTTTTAGAAGAAAGAATGCATTCAGGATTAAAGATCTGGTTCTCCCTCTACAATTTAACTCTCATTTTTAAGTTTTGCTTTTGAGATTCAAGATGAAAGGGGTAAAGGACTATTTGAAAACAAGGATATGAAACGGAAAGACTAAAATACCCTTTGACTAACGGTCAAACTTTACAGAAGTTAGCGTAAATGACCAAAACTGAAGAAAAAAAAATGTCAACCACAAAGACCACTAGTGCGATTTTCAATCTTAAAGGTCTGAATGTGAAACTCAAGGCAAACCAAACCAGAAGGACGATTTTTATAATTAACTCTTTTTATCCAAAACTTTATTTTTTTAGTCAGGTACTCAGTTGTTCATCTTCAATATCGATCTGTCAAGGTTGAACAATTTTTAGTTGAAGACTAGGCTTCAAATCTGTGTTGTTTGAAGGATTACGAAGGTTAAGCAATTTTTTGTTGAATGATTAGCTTTCAAATCTTTGTGTTAAATATGACTTTATTTCATCATCCTTTATTTTATAAGATATGTTCCATCGAATTAGGGTTTTTCACCGATTTAGTGTGTTCTTGAAGACAAACACATGATTATTTGTGTGTTCTTACTTGTTCCACCATATTAGTTTTTTTTTCATCTTTAGGTTTGAGTATTATGGCTTTAATTAGGGTTCCACCAAATTTAAGTACTTTTCATCAGGTTTGAGTCAAGAAACTGTGTCGTGTTATTGAACTAGAAGAACAAGATTAATATATGTGCACTTAAAAATCATATAATTCCAGACATAAATACGTGAGATGGTGAACACAAACATATGAACATAGACATGAACATTTAAAGAAATGAACAAAATTATGAACACTTAATATAAATATAACTAAAATTAGATTTTAAAAATTAATTAATTGGTTATAAAAGTATTAAATTAAGGAATTTTATTAAAATAGAATTTTAAATAATTAATGTTACTTACAAGAAAATATATGATTTTCTTAAAAACTTGTTAATTGTAATTTGTTCCAAATAATTTGCGAAACAATGGCGTGACACCTACGTATATTGCCATTTGGATTGTCACGTAAGCGGCAACCTGATTGATCTAGCGGTTATCAAGTAAATCAAGTCATCATACCCTTTTTTATAAAAATTAAAATTTAGACACTCATTAAAAATACACGTTATGTTTATTAACATATTTTGTTATTTATATTATTTTTCTCAACATTTCGTCCTAAAAAATTTAATATAAATATCATAGCCCGTGTTAATATAAATCGATCAGACGGGGCCCGTTACATCACAGTTGTTGGACGTATTACTGTAAATATCTTTTAATTTAATGAGAAAGTGATTTTGCAGAGAATTTTCTGACCCAAAGAAAAAGATTTTTCGTATCAATATATTTATTGTTAGGAAAAAGGCTTTTCTCTACACAAAGCTGCAAGTGGAAATTGAGGTTCTCTAACTCTTTTATTGAATCAGCTGTTAAAATCAACAAAAATAAAAATAAAAAATTTAAAAATATTATCATCTACCAGTAAGAGAATAAAAATAAAAAGATTTAGTATAAAGGTATATAATTTTCCGTTATTTTACTTGATTTAGATTATTTAACTCATTTAACAAATTAATATATGTCAACCCTGGAAATCATGCTACCTAAAATGACCTTATAATATAGATAAAACAACTATATGATTGCAATTATACATAAAAAGTATGGCTTATAATTTTTGACACGATATGAAACATGAGACAAACTCGATTAAAAAAAGTGACACAAATACGACACCAAACTGAAAAATAAAATATGCGAGTCAACATGAACCGACACGATAAAAAGTGACACGAACACGACAACCTGATAATGACCCGAATAACACCATAAAGGTAAAATTGCAAAAGTTTTTGAAATGAAATTAGGGCAACATCTATATTGAAACTTAAAACCTTACTAGTTTCTTGACTTCTTTCCCTCTCATTCTCATTTCTCAAAGTGAATAATGACGTCGTTGCTAGTAATATCTCTCTCTTGTCACTCATCTCTTGGTCTTGAGTCTTGTAGTCACCGTCTCCGTCACATTGTGGAATAGCTCGACCACAAGAACAATTTCATAGTGATTTATTGGGGTTCTCAAAATTATAAATAGAACTTACATTTTTCATTCGCAATTCATCGTCTTTTTTTATTAACTACATATTCGAAGACTGAAAAAAAAAATCTCATCCAATATCCGTGGCCGAAAAATGGCCAAATGGGTCAACACAAACCCAACATGAGAAAAATTGACACGACATGAACCTGACACGAAAATAAATAGGTACAAAACGGATGACACAAAACACGAATGATACGAATATGATAACCCGAAACTGACACGAATTACCACCCCAAGTACTAGAAAATGACATATTCAAGCATCCATTCAAATAAATATCCGACGTGTAATCATCAATTAATATAATATATTTTAGTATCAACTATTCCATAATGTTACTTGAGAGTCCACTCTATTAAACGCGATTCAAAGTGAATTCAGAACAAATAAATTTTGTGATTGTTTCACATGTCCTGCAAACATTTATGATTATATGAAGATTTACCACATTGGATCGTAGATACTTGATAACTTATTTGTCCTTCATGAATTAATTCGAGAGTAAATTACTTAAATAATTTATTTGCTTTGGTTTTAGTATTTTTAAGATTTAAAGTTACACTACTACTGGTTCTTACTATTGTATTTTTGTTATTTGTTTGGTTTTTTTGATAGACAGACGTTATGTGTCAGCCGTTAGTTGACTTTTTCAAAGATTATTTTGATAAGAGAACCACCTTCTCTCCTACTTAATACCAAATCTTAATACATTAACCATTTATATTCCCCAACTACTTCTCGTTCTTCCCCATTCTTGTTTACTAACTTCCCGCCATATTTTATTACCTTCAATAAGGACGATGTGTTGGTACGTATGGCAGACAAGCAACACTAAGTATATCTTAGACTTCACATAATCCTTGTCATTGATTTTACGTATGGTTGTCCTCATCAGGTCAGTTTTGTTGACTTTTGTTGTTTGACATTTTAATACCTCGGTTTGGGTTTTTGAAATCTTCTTTTATTGTAAAGATTAAACTGTAGGTTTATAGGCTTGGTTGATCCATCAATGTGTCCAATATTTGTGCAAGTAATATACGGGTTGTTGAGGTCATTGAATGAATCACAAGAAAAGGTGAAAGCTGTAGAGATTAATGGTAGAAGACGGAAGCTTTTGTTGATTTTCATTTCGTTATGGTTTGCAATGCATTTAGTATGACACCGAGTATGTGCCTGGTTTTTTATTTTAGTAATGGAATGTATGGATATAATGGTAGGTCCTTGCCCACTTTCAGCCTCTAATAAAATTGGAATTATCCCATCACATAACCATAATCCTTTTTTATCCTTTTTTATTATCTTCATGAGCCTCCTAGCCTCAATTACATGCTTTTTAATCTAGTCTTTTACTTTTGCTACACTTCCAAAGACTTTACTCACATGGGAAGTAGTCTTATTAGTTTCAACTGTACCATCCCCACCTTTCTTTGGAGCCTCATTTATTTTTTTTTTCACATTTCCCCTTCTACTACCTCACCTCACCAAATCCACCTGAAAAATCATCATTGTCTAATACCTCAACTTCCACATTTGAAATTCGCTCTTCTTCCACATACTTCCAGCACCTCCAAAAATCAACATTATGGTGTATATTCATACTGAAATCCCTCATATCTACTTCTACATCAAATATAGAATTCTCCTCATCTTCTACGTAATCACTATCATGTACAACCACCATGGAAGGTTCAACCTCAAACTTAGGGTTGTCCTTATCCATGGTTTGATTGTTCAACTCAACAATGCTATTCACAATTTTGACTAAATTGGCCACAATTAGTATTAACATTCACACCACTACTGTAACAGCCGTGGTTTCCAGAAATTGAGATTTACAAAAAACTTTTTCCACTCAATCAGATTCATCGCAACGGAAGACTTTTTAAACATCATATTGATTAAAACAGATAAACCATTTTAAACATTCATTAAACAAAACCACCGTTACGTCACAATCACATCATTGTTTTAACTTTGTTCATTACACAACCACTAGTTGATACCGAGTATCATCATAACAAAAGAAAACTACCCATAAGCCCCCATCTCACAAGGCCACGCACCTAAGCAACCTGCACGAGCACAAAACGTATTTCAATGAAACAAGTGACAGCTTTCGCCTCGTGAGTCAGCTTAGTTAACAACACAAAATCATCATTTAAAACATTCGCAAACATATTTAGGTTAAGGTATATCAATCCCAAACCGTAACTTGACCCACCCGCATAGCATCATAAATCCCCGCACGGTCAAGTGTCATCATAAACGTCATATAACATCTTTAAATCATCATAATCATTCTTTAACTTCATCTACATCATAAATCATCTCATTCATCTTTTAACTTCATTAACATCACAAACATCATAAATCATCTTATTGGGGTCTATCTTTTGCTTCGCTATCATCACTACCCCAAGTACCAAGTGCGTGCCCGGCAACCATTAGGGTTCCAAGGTCCGTCCGCGATAATACCATATGCGTGCCTAGCAACTGCTAAGTTCTATGTCCGTCCGCATTGGTACAAGTTCACTAAGCGTGTCCAGCAAGTATGGTACAAGGAAGGGCGCGACTCCCACTTGTACACACACTCCCGTAATCCGTCCGCTATAGTTACTCCGACACAAGTCGTTCAGGCAAAAGTACAAACGGTGCCCCCAACCACTAGGCCCTCCTCTCACCCACGTGACGTTTTGCACATGACCCTATCTCTGTGGTCAATACATCACTCCAGTGTATAAATACACCATGTGTTGCCAAAGTTATCTAGAAACCCGGCAACCATGCATCCCATTGCTAGCATATCCTAGAAAGCACACTTTTCTTACTAGGCATCAGTATTCCATCTCTGCGTATAACTACCCCTTCCCAAATCGTCATGTCCGTCATAAACATCATATCAATCTTAACATCAGAACATATATCTATAAGCATATATGCATGTGTCACAAACATCGTATAAGTCGATCGCATTTCATCATTAATAAAGGAGCATGCATAGCAATCAATCGTTAATCTATCACAAACATCTTATATATACAGATATATCGTCTTAAAAACTGTTAATATTATCAAAACAGATTTTTGTCTATACGCTCGGTTTTGTAAAACAACTGAACTCACCTTAGTCTGAAAAACGAAACGCACGATCTCAAAACGACAAACAACGGTCACAAATCAACCAAACCGCGAACCGAAACACCGCGAGCAACCTACGAAGGTTACTACATGAGAAACACGATCTCATAATCTTAAACAAGTCGGATCTTGCCCAAAACACCAAAACACGGTAACGAATAAACCCCGATTAAAGATTTACGCGTCATGAGCTTAGAAACTTCATAAAAATGCATATAAGCGACATGCATGCGGTCCAAAACACCAAATAACTGAAATGGAAGCATAATATTAGAGAAATGTACCTTTCGGGTTCACCCACGCGAAACTACGATTAAAACTACGCTCTTGACAGTTTCTCCGAACTCCCGTAACTAAAGATATGCTCACGAACGAAATCCGACACTATTGTAAGCTCAAGAATCTCGGGAAAACTCGTAAATTTTGCAGAGTAACGACTCTCAAAGTTTGTGTGTGGAAATGGCTGCCAAGAAACTCGTATTTATAGAAGCCGGTACATGCGTCGCGCCGCGACCGCCTCCAAAACGCCCAATCGCGCGACATGCAAACCTGACATCTATACCCTATTGCTTCTGACACACGAAAGCCGGCTGACACACGCAAGGTCTGACACCAGCTACGCTTCGCGCCGCGATCCAATAAAATCCGAATTTTTATTTTATTTTTCTTCTTTTCTCTTCCTTTTCTTTTCTTTTCTTTTTCTTTCTTATCCAACTTTAATCAATTTATTTAACTAATAATAATATTCCTCAATTATTATCATAATTAAATAAACCCATAATATTATTTATTTCTCTTTAAAATAATATTACAATATTTTCTTAAAATTTCGGTCGTTACAACTACCATGCACATTTTGATCACTAACATGCTTAATAGGTTGAACACGGTCATTGTGATCATTCACATCACTAGAATAAACATTTTTGAACCTCAAACAAAAGACCTTTTCTGGTCCCCCCTGAGCTGGGGGATGCACCGTTCAGTTGCTGAAAGATAGAGAGAAGGCTTGTACCGTAGGTAGAGCATATTCCATCACTTCGGATAACCACTTGAGCCATTTTGGAGGAGCAGTTGATTCAGCAATTTCTAGTCCTCATCTATCTGTTAGTAGACATGCAAATTTCATTTTATCGATGCGGCTTTCTTGAGTTTGATTATCAGTGAGATCTTTCTATTCAAGCATTAGTCTTTTAGCACCTTTTCTTTTCACTATCTTAGTTACCATTTCACTACTTTCATCTTCAAGTTCCTCAATTCTAACCTTAGATGTGATTAGTGACTTGAAAAATTGCATCAAATTGGTCTTCCCGTGTTCAATATAGATTGATACAAACCTCTCATTTCTAATGTGCATACTTAAATTATGGATATCTAAATCATTACCCAAAGGATTTAACCCATAGTCTAATTTTAAAAAATAATAATACATATGCTCCTTACATTATACCCTATTTCTTTCATTGTGTGATTAAGCTCATGAACTGAGTACATCTAAGTCTATCAAATCCACATACGTAATTCTACCATTAACATAACTTTAATGATTGTTTATATTAAAAACACCATCATGGTGTACCTTGAAAGAGAAAAAGTTGGGGTTCGATTCTACAAAATTCAAAGAAAAAATTCCATCAATGTGCTAGTTTAATATAGGATTACCAAACAACCAAAGCAATGATAGGATGCATACCATAAAGTTGAGCGAGATCGACACTGCTTTTATCATTTTCTAGAACCTCCTATAAAGTTGACACTATGTCTCGAAATTAGTGTTCTTCTTCTCTCACAATTTAGGTTCCAATTTTGATGAACGATTGCATGAAGATTTGGGGAAGTCCGGAAGATGATGAACTATTAACTATGGAAAACATGGAGGGAATGAAATCTGCAGTTGAAATGGTTGATTTGGACTAAAGTGAAGACATTAACATCTAGTGAGAAATTAGGACATTTGATTTGTTATCCTCATTACCAAACACAAGTACCTTTTAATAATCATCATTTAGAAAATAAAAAAAATACAAATATAGAACCTAAATACCCCATTTCATTTGGGACACATACATCACCACCACCACCTCACCGCCCTGAGAATTAGGGATGGGGTGGTAGTCTAAACAACTCATCATGATGCAAGGAATAACCCTATGGATGCAAAATGTCTGATTGATAAACATAAGGGGGTCAATTTTGATGGTTTTTTGGCTGTTAAGCCATTGTCGCACATGGTGGTGCGATCTTTAGCCACCAGCGACATAAGGGGTGATGCATGGTCCGGTCAACTCAGCTTGATGAGTGAAGAAGAATCTAGAGTTGTTTGTCACTTTCAGGGAGGATACATGTCCTATGTGAAGGCTTTTTCTTCGAAAAACCCTATTATGGGTCACTGTTGCTGTTGAATTTCCCCTCACCCCTCTCCGTTGGTGCTTTGATCTGTACATGTTTCAATTTTTGTATTGGTTCTTGAACATTGATTGAGATTTTATAAAGCAATAATGAGGGGTGTTATCGATTTTCTAATTCAATTAGGTTTGATTCCTTGTCATATTTAATACATATTAGGGTTTCGATTAGTGTGTGCCGGTGAGGGTGGTCGGTAGGGTGGTGTGTGCGTCTCAAATGAGAGAGGTGTTTGGGTTTTATATTTATACTTTATATTTTTATTATGATAATTATTTTGAAGAATTTGTGCTTGGTAACGAGAAAAACAAAAGAAAAGACTAAAATGTCATTAGACTAATGATCAACTTTAACACACGTTAGGCTAATGTAACACGGTTACAAACATTTTGGTGAAATAAAGACCACCAATGCACTTTCCATACTTAAAAAATTGAATCTACAAATTTAAGAAACCTTAAGGACCATAAACGTAATTAACTTCTTGGATAAATTTCATACAACTTATGACATTTGTACAAATAACTAATTTGTGACAATAAAAAACGATGCGGTCACAACACAGAAAACATCGACTTACACTAGGCAGAAATAGTGAATAATTCTTGGTGGGTAATTGAAACCGCAAGTGAAAGTAAAAGTCGCACTAAACTTACAAAAAATTTCAAAATAGAATAAATAAAAAATAATCATTTATTTGATGCAAATTACATTTCTTAGCCATTTGCATTGTAGGAATTAGATCGCTTTAGCGCTGGGATTTCGTCCTTTTTTGTCTCTATTAAGCTCCCGCTGAAATACTCTTTATCCTCCGTTACTATCACCTTTTTACCTCTGTTTTTCCTCCCGAAAACGACACCGTTCTCAACTGTTGCTTCCTCTGCAACCTCCTCCCCACGATCGCTCATCTCCTCGCCACGTGGCAGCATCTTAGACTTGTAATTTGAAACGAGAGAAAACCCCGGGTTTTGTTTACCGTACGCTCCCGGTCCACAGTTCCGAAACGATATCGAACCGCAAGAGATCAGTTGCATCAGCACTGACGATGCCTTGATTTTATTCCCTGGCGTTGGATCAACGTTGTCGGATTCTGGATGCGCGATTAGCTTACCGTCAGATTTCATCAACGACTCCAGGGTTTCGGGGCTTGAATCGGACGGTGGTGGTGAAATCTCGTTCCTACTCAGCTCGGAATGAAACGATTCGTTTTGTTTATCTTCTTCTTCTTCGACTTCGCTGATCATTGCTCGCCGGCGACTGCGGGTTTCGTCGGTTTGGGTAGAAGCGTCGGCGGCGATGCGAACGGTGGAGGACTCGCCGGAGTAGACTTTATATTCGTGTAGATCAATTGCACTCCAGGACTGGTTCCTGCTGCTCCTATTGATCGAGAAATCAAACTCGTCGGTGGATTTCAGCGTGTCCGAAGACGATGACTTCTTCGAAATTGATGACGAAGATTCATCAGGTTTTGAACTCAAGGATGGGCTGCCGGTGGCGTTGGCGATGGAGACGCCGAAAAGCTCCGATCCTTTCAGAATGTACTCCTGGCCTTGCGCCGGGTAAATGAAATCGTTATCCGCTAAATCGTGCCACACGAATCCATTTTTGTAACTCCTAAACCACGGAAATGGAATCAAATCTTATATTCATAACATAAATAGCATTTTAAACCAAAATCTGAAATCAAAGTTATTCTTGGCGTTCATTAATCACGATCACTAGAAGTAACAATTAAGCACCGAACTAACCTTTTAGAAGACCAAGAGTACAATGCAGCCATTCCTTTTCCACGAAGAAAATTGAGTCGATCGATTACATCTAAAATCAAAACAGAATTTAAAACGATCAATTACAAATTCGTTTACAGGAACACCGTAAGAGAATATAAAACTCACTGTTTACCTCGCAGATACAGGCCGTCTGAGGAGGAAAGAGGAACCTCAACAAAATGAGGATGTTCGAGCTGACCGTTACGGCAGAGATAGTAAACAACCGGAACTCTACGTCGTCTGTGAGGTTCGATCCAGACCTTAGTGCGTTCAGGACTGCGTTGATGGTCCTTCCATTTCTTAGACATGTGGTGGAGCTCCGTCGTCGGCGTGGTTCTCGCCGGTTTTGAAACGACTTCCATTGAAATTGGTGTGAATTTGGGGGTTTGTGAAAGGATGCGGTGGAGGGAAGATTTATTCAAAGTGAGATGCCGGAGACAAGGAAGTAAGAAACAAAAGGGAATGGTAGAGGTGGTTGTCGTTTATCCATGGCAACTGCATATCCATAGGCCATATGGTGGGTTTTTATGTAGGTAGCTCCGTAGCTGGGTAGTACTGATGTTTGGATTGATTGACATGTGAATGGAATTCATGTTTTAATTTTTTTTTTAATTTTTATATTTGATTTCTTATAATTGGATGTATAATTTTTTTATATAATTTATACATAGTCAAACGTACCATCGATCTTTTCAAAAAGTTATTTTCCCTCCGGGGTAAAAAGTAAACTCGTTTTCTTATTCCTTGGACACTTTCACATATATGATATTGATATATGGGCAAGTTTGGTAGAATTAAATATTTAAAAATTATATTTCTTATAATAAATCATTGATTGTAAATATCACATTAAAAAGGGTTATTTAAATTATGATTGGTCGAGGAAGTCCCAATAGAATCACCTTAAGTCTGTCTTTATATTCATTATTGATTTAAATATTTATTATTATCGATGACTACTCTAACTTTTTATTTTCTATTTACTTGACTAAATTTAATGTAATAAGTTATAGTAGGTTTTTATGTATAAGAGCATGGAGTGTACACTTCTTTGGTCATCTCATGCTTTAAGTCATATCAGCGTTACATAATCATAATCCACTCAACGCTTCAAACATGATTAAACCTCGTGTTACCCATGCTTTTTACGTTTCAAAGATTTTGTATTTAAAAAAAATACTCTCTCCTTTCTATTTATTCTTCTCTCAGCTTTTCTATCTTTCTCTTTCATCTCTCTTTTTGGCATTCAAATACCGAATATATATGCTTTTTTTCGGTAACGAAGGCAGGGGGTGGTCTGCCCCTTGGTACCGAGCCTCCACAAGGCATATTGGCCGATTGTACACCCTTCACTCTAAGAAATAACATACTTTCATAAGTTAATTTTATTAGCATACATATATATTCTTCGAAATTCTATAAAAATTACATTCACTATTTTGAAAGGACGAAAATGCTCATATAGATCCAACTTATTATATAAATTAAGTATAGAAAAAGGAAATGAAGTATATAAAAAGGATGTATGTTATTAACAACACATAAATTAAACGTTGTCAGTTGTCACACTCAAATATTACATTAATGAATATATATGAAATGAACAAAATACCTTTCATTAAAGAGATACGTGATTGTAGCAATATCTAACGTAAATACTGCTAGCAATATAAATCATTTTTTCATTAAGTATACATAACTAACAGTGTATAGTTATTAGAATTTTTATTATATCAAACAAAAAAGAAAGAAAAACAAACAAAACTTTTATTATATCAATTTTCGTTACAAGCCTTCAAGAGATATTGAAAGTTGCAGTCCTCTAATGACAAGCATATTATATATAATAATTATTATGACTTAAACTTGAGTGATTGAGTTATACATGTATGCTTTTATATATACTAATGGGGTACTCGCATAATACAACGGTGGCGAATAAAGAGGAGGTTGTGATGAGTTTTGTGCAGAATAATCACAAAGAGCTAATATAAGTTTGTGAAAATTCCTTACGAGATGACGATAATATGAGTTTGTGAAGATTCTTTGCGAGAGCCACTTTGGAATTAAGAATCAAATTGCTAACTCTGAGTTATTTGTCTTTCAGTTTCTTAGAAGAATTTTGTCGCATGACTGAATAATAAAGTTGCTGATTATATATATGTATGTATATGTGTATGTGTGTGTAATGTTTCATAGTTCCAATTATTATGTAGGAGTTCGAATGCAATGTTTATAAAGTTCAACTCTTTGACTCTTTCATTTGTTTGGTGTTTGTAAAATCTCCTAAACTTGATTTATTAAAAACGGGAATTTAGGTGATCTCATGAATCAAAAGTTAATACAAAAAATATATGATTAGACTTAATTCAGTTATAAGTATGGTGATCTCATGAATCAAAAGTTAATATTAAAAATATATGGTTAGAAATAATTCAGTTATAAGTATTGGTTTAAATTCAAATTGTCGGTTATGTTTTCAATATTTATTTGTTTAAATTCATTAATTGTGGACTTAAAGGAGGGGTAAAGAAGGGTATTTTAGTAAATGTACTCTTCTTAAAATTACGAGTTTTTTAGGTGGTAAATGCATTATATAGGAAGTAAGATACACGCGCCTTTGTGAAGAGTGAATAACATATATGTTAAAATCATGTCATGATGTTAAGTTGGATGATTTTGAGATTAATACTTGTATCGGTTATGTATGTGTTGGATTATTGAGCTCATTAATTTCAAGGTCGGTCCAACCATTTTCTGGGTCCTGGGCGGAAACTTAAAAAAGGGCCCATAAATATTTTTTGGTATACATGACTTAGGCTAAGATAGAATTACACAAATCACAGATAACATATTCTAACCAAATCCTCAAATTCACACACTTTCACAACCTCACAAAGTCACAAATATTAAATCACACATTCAAATCAAATATGAGTAGATGACAGATTCCTAACTTACAAAGTTAATTACTTAAATCTTAGTTCATTATCAGAGAAATAGACAATTAAAAACACAAACAAAATGTGAAAAGTAGAAGATTAAAAAAAAGTTAGGAAATAGGAAGTTATACACCTGACTATAGGATTTGCCCCAATTGCCTATTCTGAAATTCTTATTCAAAAGATGAGTTCTTCACTAATCACTTTTTAGATATTGTTGATTGAGTAACTCTGACTTCGTCGCCTCGATGGTCCAAATCACAAATCATGAACGATTTTCCGTCGATTCCATTTCTCCATGCGTATAAGACTGAGGAGGAGCGTAAGCATCGATTCCATTTCTCTATGCGCCGGTTAGTTTTCGTAAGCGTGAGCATCGATAGGCGATTTAAAATTTCTAAATTCCAACCGTGTAAGTTTGTTAGGAGTGTTGGGTTGCCCTTTGCTTTTAGAAATGGGCTTAACATTTTTTCTACTGGGCTTACAGTAAACATATATATATATATATATATATATATATATATTATAGGCTAAATTTATCTAGTGGGCCCCTAAAACTCATGAGCACTGGGCGTCTGCCCTTGTGGCCCAAACCCAGGCCGGCCCTGATTAATTTGCTTACAAGTTTTAACAATATTCATCCGTACATAGCTTCTTTTCGGTTTGATCCGGGACAATCCAAATTCAAGCTTTATATATATAGTCTTATGTTTACGTACATTTTTTATAGATATTATATATGCTTTTTAATGGTTTTTTTGTTATATTTTGTATTTTAAGAGGTAGGACTAAAGATCTAGTGACAATAACTCAATAAGTGAAAAGGAAAGAAAAGTCAAAATCAGTATGAAGCTATATATGCGATCACACACACACATACATTGATACATTTATATATATATATATATATATATATATATATATATATATATATATATATATATATATATAGGGGAGGGTTCATTTGAGAACCAATTTTATTACGAGAACTAATCTTAGCCGTTTAATTTGGATAATGAAATTCATGGATGAAAAGCGTGGGAAAATTGAGTGTGGCAGGGTGCATGTAAAGAATTCATGGGTGGACAATCCAATTGAAGGAGAGGGAATTGAACGGTTAAGATCAGTTCTCGCAATAAAAACAGTTCTCAAATGAACCTTTCACTATCTTTATTACTCTATAAAGCATTTAGCTCTTTTTTTAAGACATTTTTTTAAGTTAAGTAGTACAAGTAATATAACATGCTTTACAATAACTTCCAGCAACAATCTTAACACTTTTAAAATAATACAACTCAAATAACATTAAATACATAATTAATATTTTACAATAACTTCCAGCATTTAAGACAATTTAAATACATAATTAATATTTTTCAATAAATTCCAGCATTTAAAACTGTCATAATTTAATTACATTTAGCTCTTTTTAAGATAATTTTTAAAGTTAAGTATTACAAGTAATATAACATGTCTTACAATAACTTCCAGCAACAATCTTAACACTTTTAAAATAGTACAACTCAAAAGCATTATTTACAAGATGTTTCAGCAATGATTTTAAACACTTTAAAACTGTCAAAAACTTAATTAAAAAAAAAATTGTCCTAAATTTAATGACAAAACCAGACCAAAATACTTTGCCTATATATACCTTATAACTGTATACAAAGAAGTGTTACGTGATGAGTGAAGTACATATGTATTTAGCATGATCTAAATAATTATCACATTTACTTACTGTTTTTATAAAGTTTTATATTTTACCATGTAATATGATCATAAAAGATGGTATGAATTCGTTCATACAAGAATAGAATGTTGTCATTTAAACGTAAGTGTTGCGTTAACTTAATATTTGTACGAAGATCATAACCACCATATTCTCCGGGAACATCACAAATAACATGTTGAATTGACAAGTCGACAAATGAAACTATTTTACCCCGCCGCATCGCGCGGGCAAAATACTAGTATATATATATACATATATAGTTCTCAAAGGCTGCATATTGACCATTGGATCTAAATTGGATGGACAAGATTAATCTTAGAAACCAAAAAAATTCACTCCAAAATAACTTCCTTTTATATAATTAAAAGGGTAAAATTGTCAAGAAACAATAAACTAAAATTCACTTTCCGTTTTTATTTGCAAAATATACGGGACCAAAAATCCCCCACTTTCCAAAAATCATTCCTCATCTCCTTTTTCTTCCTTACATCATTTTTATGTAAATGATGGCTGCATAAACCATTTATATCATTTTGAGACCGTTTACAAGATGGCGTGATACTAATTAAATTATTTTGATATTAAATAATGGTTGCATAAACCATATTTATCATTTTGAGTCCATTTACATGATTATGTGATACTAATCACATCATTTTAATATTCAAATATGACTGTAGGAAACCATTTATATCATTTTGAGGCCATTTATATGATTGCGTAATACTACTTACATCATTTTGATGTTCAAAGATAGTTGTAGGAAACCATTTATATCATTTTAAGTCCATTTACATGATGGCTGTAAGAAACCATTTATATCATTTTAAGTCAATTTATATCATTTTAATTCCATTTACATGATCGTGTGATACTACTTAGATCATTTTAATGTTCAAAGATGACTGTAGGAAAACATTTATATCATTTTAAGTCCATTTACATGATGGTGTGATACTACTTACATCATTTTGATGTTCAATGATGGCTGCAAAACCATATTTATCATTTTGAGTCTATTTACATGATGATGTGATACTAATTACATCATTTTGATGTTAAAATATGACTGTAGGAAACCATTTATATCATTTTGAGTCCATTACATTAACGTATGATACTACTTACATCATTTTGATATTCAAAGATGGTTGTAGGAAACCATTTATATCATTTTAAGTCCATTTACATTATGGTGTGAAAATGATGAATAAGCTAACAATTCATTTGCAAGCACATTTTCATGACACACAATTGTCATCATTTTCATATATCGGATACATCATATTGACAAGAAAGTGAATATATCATTATTCTTGCACAACAATATACAAATGGCAGATGAATAGACACTAAAAAGTATATAAATTTCAAAATGATGTGATATAAAATCATTATAATAACAAAACCGAACTATATCATCATTTTCATTCAACTGCATAGAGTGAATACTAACAGAAAGCTAACATACAGTTGAACGAAAATGATGAATAAGCTAAAAATAATATATATGATGTAAGAATGGTTAGTTCATGGTTGAAAGCATATAATACATCAGTTAAAATAGATAGATTTTAACGTGTAGAAACTGATGTATGATAAACTGCATGAAAATGATGACTTGAATGATAAATTGCATGAAAATGATGATTTAATGATAAAAAACATTTATACAAAAATGATGATTTATGAACATGATGAAATGAATAATGATTTGAAAGAAAATGTGAATAAGGCAAATGCATTAAAAATGACGATTTGAATCTCTACATTCGAACAGAAGGTACGAAAAATGATGATTCATGATAAAAATAATGATAAGTATCAAAATGATGTGCTATCAAACTGATTAATAATAACAAAAAACAAACAATATCATCATTTTCCATACTCCGCATGAATTAATACTAACTGAAAGCTAAGATACGATGAATACATAATGGAAGGTACGAAAATGATGATTTGATAAACATGTTGAATTGAATAATAATTTGAATGAAAATACGCATAAGGCAAATGCCTGAAAATGATGATTTGAATGCAATGATTTCTAAATACCAACTGAGAGCCAAGATACGTCATATACATCACAATTACAAAACGATGTTAATGAATATCAATTGCAAATGATTTTTCATCATTTTCGAAACTCTGCATAAATGAAAACTAACTGAAAGCTAAGATACGTCATATACATAACATAACAATTATAAACGATGTTAGTGAAGATCAACTGCAAAATGAACAACATACAAAAGAACAACGAAAAAAATACCGTCGTATACATCATCATCATCATCATCATCGTTGTTAATAGAAAAAAAACTAGAAACCATCAACAATAGCAGAAAAATGAGGGGCTGATCAAATACTATGAACGTCTGAATCATCAAACGACCGTGGTGGAGAAAGCATACTACGAATGTTGACATACTAGAAAATGGAAAACGGACGTGGAATAAGGAAACTGTTACGTGAATGGTAACTGCCATATAGAACCCAAATTGAATTGTCGATCCTGCCATTTTCAAATCTAACGAAATCAATGGATGTAAATGGGACTTCAAGGACTATGTATAAGGAGGGGGACTATGTTGATCAATATTTTATATATATATATATATATATATATATATATATATATATAGGGTGAGGTTCTACATAGAACCTTGCTTATTCATAGAACCTAAAGAACAAACCTGATGATGACACGTGACATCAAAAGTAAGGACAAAACTGGAAAAAGAATTACAAACTAATACTCATGCCCCCCTCTCTCTTTCAACCTCCAAACTTCCATTTTAAAAAAATCCTACTAAACATTCAAATTATCATAATATATTCATGTTTTCTAATTTGTTTTTTACGAAAATGCAAATGCTGCCGAAAATAAAAAAAAAACAGATAACAAAAATGCAAATTGTTTGACGAAAATACAAAATGAAAAATGAAACCGACATAAAAGAAGATAACAAAAATGCAAATAACCGAAAATGCAAATAATATTAAGTCATTAACATGCAAATAAACCAATGATTTGCATTTTGGTTTTCATTTTGTATTTTCGGAAGATGGAGCCATACATAGAATCAAAACAAAATTCTATATTTGCGCTCAATTATGCAGTTACTTAATATAATTTTCATATAATTTACAAAATTGTCACCTTTAAGTCTTAACCATTAATTTAAATAATTCAATAATCCAGATTTATTCTTTAGGTTTAATAACTAAAACTAAGTAGGCAATACCAGCCGGTGTTGTTGCGGTGGAGCTAACAGAGTGATATCGCTCGGGTAGAGCAAGTCGGCGGCGAAAAAAGAACATTGATATGGGATGTTAAGAGACGGTAGCGTCATCGGCGATGGCGGGTGTTGCGATCGTGGTGCTTGGTAAAAGGGTAACACCATAGTCGATGGAGATCCACGGGCAGTCTTGGATCTGAAACGATGGCTAACGATGGTGAGGGGGATTGAACAAAGTGGAGGCAGATGGTGGTGGTCTTCGATGGAGGTAGATGGTGGTGCTCGGGCGGTGATTGTGCACAATGCTAAAGCTTCTTGGCAGTAGGGGTGGTGAAGTCTTGGCGGAGGCAGTGGTGGTAACTCTTGGGGGCGGTGGTGAAGTTAGGGTTGCCTTGGTTATATTATTTAACATGGAGAGGGAGAATGAGAGAATAAATAGGAATTTTGTGGTGGGTAGTTTTGGGTTTGATAAAATGTGTATAATGAATTTTTCATTTTATTTAAAGTTCCTTCATATTCAACTTAATTACAAAAAAAACCATATCACATCTTAGCCTTTGAATAAATCATCCGATGGTCCTAAATACTTCTCGCAGATTTCGGAAATAAGAAGGTTTTCGCATGAATCTCTCTCTCTCTCTCTCTATATATATATATATATAGAGAGAGAGAGAGGAGAGTTCAAATGAGAACTGTTTAATTTTTCGTACGAGAACCAATCTTAGCCCTTGACTAAACTTAATCAATGGCTAAGATTTTTTGGCGGCTCATCAATGCTTCATTAATGAGGGTTATTTCGGGAAAATCAAGCCTTGCAAATTAATGACGGCTCATCCAAATGCAATTCACGGTTGGGTAAATATATAAATTACCAAAATACCACTATTAATGAGTCATTAATGGCATTAAAACAATTATCACAGTCCTCGTACGAAAAACCGTTCTCGTTTAAACTTTTGTATATATAGGGGAGGTTTCATTTGAGAACCATTATTAGTGCGAGAACCGCGAGAACCAATCTTAGTTGTTCATTTTGAATAATGGAATTCATGGATTAATAACGTGGGGGATTGGGTGTGGCAAAGTGCATGTAAGGAATTAATGAGTGGGCAATCCAATTAAAGGAGGGAGAATCGGACGGCTAATATTGGTTCTCGCAATAAAAACGGTTCTCAAATGAACTGCGAGAACTGTTTTCATATGAGAACTCATGGATCAAATGAACCGCGGTTCTCGGAATTCATGGATCAAATGAACCGTGTTTCCATATATATATATATATATATATATAGGCAAAAGTTCAAACGAGAATTGTTTTTCGTACGAGAACCGTGAGAACCAATCTTAGTCGTCCAATTCCCACTCCTTCAATTGGATTGCCCACCATGAATTCCTTACATGCACACTGCCACACTCAATCCCCTCACGCTCTTCATCTATGAATTCCATTATCCAAAATGAACGACCAAGATTGGTTCTCGCAGTTCTCATACGAAAAACAGTTCTCGTTTGAACCCTCCCATATATATATATATATATAGTGAAAAGTTCATTTGAGAACCATTTTTATTGCGAGAACCGCGAGAACTAATCTTAGCCGTCCAATTCCCCCTCCTTCAATTGAATTTTCCACCCATGAATTCCTTACATGCACCCTACCACACTCAATCCCCCACGCTCTTCATCCATGAATTCCATTATCCAAAATAAACGGCTAAGATTGGTTCTCGCAACAAAAACGGTTCTCGTTTGAACCCTCCCCTATATATATATATATATATATATATATATATATAGGGATGAGATCAAATAAAAAGAAAATTTAAGTAAAAAGTGTAAAAGGGATGATTATTTGATCATTTTTCGGTATATATATCAACTGATAATCGTTAGTTCATCATCTTTATTGATTAAAACTAGTTCTTCATCAATTTCTTTTTGATTTCAAATACAGATTTTGAAAAGAAAATTTTGGAATAATTTGTTGATGAACAAAATGTTTTCATCTAAAAAGTGATGAATATGTTGGATTAATCAAAAAGAAATCGATGAAGAACTAGTTTTAATCAATAAAGATGATGAACTAACGATTATCAGTTGATATATATACCGAAAAATGGTCAAATAATCATCTCTTTTACCCTTTTTACTTTAATTTTCTTTTTACTTGATCTCTACCCTATATATATATAGACACATGTAATGAATGGAGATAAATCATAATTAAAGAAAATAAACTTTTGGTAGATCATTTGGAATTCAACAAGATATTTGAACGAAGCCGTAGTAGCTAACTTACTAAGTAGTTACCAAAATTTAGCAAGTCCAGATTAAGCGCTTAGTATTTTTAAACACGAAGCAATTCAAATTGGATATTGGTTAGGCTCCTGCAAATGTCACTAATTATTGAAGAAATTCAAAGCGATTGATATTGTTTGGAATTGTATCATATTTAACTTTTTTTTGAACACCAAGAAAGAGAATATTAGATTATGTTTCGGTCATTAAAAATGTATTCAGATTAATTAGACACAACCAAACCAACCTGTTAAACTTACACTTATTAATTGTTGAACTTATCTTATCAGTATTTTTTTCTCACATGTGGGGTAGTAAGCTTACTAACTTGATTGATGTTTATCTGATAAGAAAAACTGATGATGTAGCTAAACACACAACATCACCTACCTTCTACTCTTTCAGTTATGATGAGTAATTTGAAACGGTCTATAATTTCTATCACTTTGATTCGTTTTTCATTTATTACCAAAAGAATATATATAATTAAGATTGATATATATAAGGATTTTTTTACACGTGCATTATAACGGGGATTTATAAATTTGTATTTAAAGAAATATTGATAAAAACCCCAAATATAAAATCTTTGCATTTTGAAGGATTTATGTGACTTAATGTCATTTACATTATTTAGTTATACTTAAATAGATGTAAATCTTACACAATTAAGAACAACTGAGAATACATGACTAATTTTCTTAATGAAAATTTTCTAGTTCAAAGTAGAAGGAATATTTCTTATTAATTGTTCGAATCATATCTTTAGATGGGCAAAAAGTTTACAATAAAAATATGCTTTTAATAAAAAAATAATTATATCTCGTATAACTATCTTAATTCTTATACTAATTCATTCTAAAAACATATAAAAAAAATTTATACAAAATATATTTTAAAAATTACCTTATAAAAAATAGAGAAGTAAGAAGAGTTTTCTTTTGTAGAATATATTAAATTTAAGGGTTATGAAAAGTTACAAAGTGTTGGGTGTTGTTAAAAAATAGAAACCAAATAAGTGTAAGGAAAAAAATATATAAAGGAATACATGAAGGAAGAATAGATCTCATATCACGCTGCCCGACATCAATGCTTTACCCAACCCATCTATATGTTATTCTAGTGATTTACTTCGTCCTCAAATATATAATTGAAATGATTATTGTATGTAGACAACGATAAAAAAAAATTTCCTAGTAATTGTATGGTATATATAATTACTTAGACATATCAATGAATAGACGTGGCTTTTGGATAAAGGCATTAACCGAAAAATACTTTGAGTCATTTGCTTATTTGCATTGTCTATAAATATATGTATCGGTTGTTTGATGAAGATAAACAACACAACAAAAGTGAATAGCCGGTCAAAAAACTTTAATCAATCATTTTTCTGTTAATATGGGGAAGAATTTTAATATTTTGCTGATTAAGATCCTTGTCGGCTTTGTAATATCTTGGTGAAAATCTGCCCTAAAACCTAAGAGCAAAATAGTAGAGGCTTAATAACTACAATATCAAAACCTATAATGATTAGATTACCTGTTGACATTCTTGTTAGGGAAATAGGCTCAAGAATATCAACTGGTAATTAAATAATTATAGGCTTTGATAGTCACTAGCATTGAGAAAATTAAGCCTCCACTAATTTACTGTTGGGTTTTAGGCAGATTTCCTTGGGTATTACAAGGCTAACAAAGAATTTTAATCAACAAATATTAAAATCCTTTCCCAAGAACAAATATAAAGAGAAACATGATTGATTGTATTTTTCTAGCTATTCCCTCTTTTTGTTGCGTATCTTCATCAAAGAATAGATGCATAGCAATACAAATAATCGTCTATTTAAAAACCGACACAACCTTTTCGGTTACTTGATAAATTATCCACTTACATATATACGTGTTACGTATATGTAAGTAATATACGTGGGTTTGTTTATCTTGAGACGTGACATTAATAGTCATCGCAAGTTAGTAATTAATATAACTTTTCCATCAAATCTTGAACCAATTTTCTAACAAATACTCATGAATCTGACACCAACAAGTCAACAACCCCTACCATCGATCCATCTTGTTTTGTACCAAATACACAAAATGAGTTTAATTTGGACATGCAATATGTGTTCAACAGTATCTAGCAAACACTCGATCTGTTCCTCAAATCAAAGTTTCTCATTAATCCTAGCTAATTTTGCTTCAAAATTCTGATATACTTTTGTGTATTCCCATGATTGCCGCCACAACCGCTAGTAGTAGTACCACTCTAGCACAAATCCCCTACACAAACCAAACATGTAAAGAAACAAGTTAAGACAAAGTAGTACAACATCAAAATATGAAGAAGCTAGCTAGGCCATATGAGAGTGTGAAAACATTATTTGCTGACAGATTAAATGCAATTTAAGAGACAGATTATAATGTTTAGTGTGTTTAGATGGTCTGTGATGTATTAGTTGTTGACAAGTTTCATTACGATTAAGGTAGAGTCTTGATGTCAGAAAAAAAGCTAGTTACAGAAAGTTCAAACATCTAAGATATATACCTCAGCTCGAGTAAAGCGTCCAAGTCTAATGCTGAGGAAACATGCACAAGGGATTATCAATGACTGAGACAACAAAAGTCACATTAGACTGCGTGTTATACTCTAGTACGTAATTGTTCAACCAAAAAAGAAAAAGAAAAGAAAACAAAAAACAGTTAACCATATTATTCATGGCAAACAAATGCCTACCGCTATAGTTCCTAATAGGGACCCCCAAAATGCCATTAAGGCACCTGCAATCAAATGAAATAAATATAACTATGTCACTATGTGTTTAAAATACAAATTAAACATGAAATAACTTTGAATTCTCTTATGCTATATATGTAATTGAACTATGTATGTACGTACGTACAGTGATATCTAATCTAAGATGTATAATATCACTGTGCTAAATGATAACCCTCGTTAATCAACAATATATATCACCAATCATAAATATAGATTGCAAATTTTATGTAATATATGACCATAATGCTAAAAGGCACTTTAATTTAAAATGATCTATATATGTTGGTAAACAATGTGAGAGCTTACCATATATGGGGACTACAAGGGAGATGGGGATTGTTGTTGCTACCAAGACAACTTTAATAACAACGTCTAAAACTCTTCTGCCAGGGTTTTCTAGGTTTAGCCACATCAGAGCTTGATTAAGTGTCCTTGCCATTTCATGTACGCCAAAAAGATACCCGATGCATTGATGGATAATCTGCAAACAACATACACGTGCAATGAAAGTACGACTTATGAAAATTAGGTTAGCTTTGATTTCTTTAATTAATTTGTTTACATCCAAAGAAACCTTGTAGATGTAATAAAAACTTATGTACTTTATTGTGCAATGCTTGGATTAGAGTGTTGCTCATTGTACGCGCGTGCTTTTAAGGACATGATAATTAGTTTACGTTCACCTGGCTGATTGGTTCAAAAGATACCAGCAACAAGATTTAACTTTGAATCTTTGACTCGTCATCCTTGTTCTTTAAATTAGTTATTGTATATGGTTAGATTTGTGCGAACAAAATGTTTATCTTGTAAATGTGATAGTTGCAGTAAATATCCATGTAGTTAGTTAGGAGGAAAATAATTAGAAGTCAAAGGGTTGTGTCTGTAAAAGGAGGGCAGATCCTCCCACGTATGGTGTATATTGAAGGGGTGTGTCTCTGTTTAAGAATCATCGCTAGCCTAATTAGAACATTCTAGAATGTTCAAGAATACTCTAGAATGCCCTAGAATATTCAAGAATATCGTGGAAGACCCTGGAAGGTTATGGAACATTTTAGAAGATCATGGAAGACGCTAGAACATCCTAGATTTGTCTAGAATAATATAGAACAATCTAGAAACATATAGAAGGATGTAATAGATATAGATTGTGGTAGAATGTTCTAGAATAATCACAAATGTATCTAATGTGTAGGAAGATCTAGAATCTTCCTATAAGAAGGTGGAAAACACCTATAAATAGGCATGGAGCTCATTTGCTCCATACCAACCTAAGAATCCAAAACACAATCCAAGAAAGATAAGTGTAGTAGTCTCTCAAAAGTGTACTGTCTTCTTAAAGTGGTCTTAATAAAAAGAGTGTTTGTTGTTGCAAAAGAAGAGTCACACTCAACAGTCTCTTAGATCAATTGTGTGTGTAGAAGTTTTCTGTTTTTTGTGGTGAAATAGGAAGACAATTCAGAGTATGAATTCATGTTGTGTTCTTATTTCTCCAACAAACCTATAGGCTTATGATTTTGTTAGTTGCGTGGATTTCTAAGTTTCTGATGAGGAGGTACTTTTTGATCTATTTATTTTTTGTTTAAATTCATTGTGAGATTCTAATTGTTTTTGTGAAGATGTTTATTGATCCTGTATCAAAAATTGAAAGTAAGATCAGGCAATATTTTTGTTTACGCTAGTGTCAAATAGTGATAGTAACATCAGACATATAGTGTAACTTTTCTATAATGATGGAAATCAACATAAACGTATGCTTAATACACCAAAAAGTACAACAATGCCTAGATTTACCCGGGCCTTTAGGCTGTTTTTAACATGTACAAGTATTTAAGTTTGTGTACATACCGTATTGCCAAGAGCGACATATATTGCAGAGTAACTTTTTGGCATACTCAAAATGGATAGTGATTCAACGTCTTTACCAAACAAGGAATAACCCATCACAGAAGCTCCTATGTATAAGATCATGGTGGGTCCAATGCTTCATGTTGCACAAATAATATAAAAGGATTAACACAAAATTCACACAGATATAAGTTTCTACAATCTAAAAGTAGTAAAACAAGTTCTTACATGTATATGACTATTGTCATATATTGCTCTCTGTTCCATAGTGATTGGTAAAGCTCTGGAAGATAATTGTGGCCAGCAAAGCAATACGTGAAAAAACCAATTGCCATCGGTAATGATGATACATTTAAAAGCACAGTTATTTCAGTCTGATATTCTATGTCTTTGTCCAATCCAACCTACAATAGACAAGTGACAACTATAACAGTAAGAAAAACCCTGGCACCTGAATAAGAAAATTGACAATTAAATACAAAATGTTCACTAATTTACTAAGACTTGTAGAGAATTCTTAAATTGCCAGTGAACTAAATATCAAGACTTCCAATGTTGAAGAGGCATGATATAAGCTATTAAGACACCCAAAGTAAATCCGTGCTCTCCGACCTTCAATGCCTCTTTGGGAAATACATAGATGAGTGCATCCCTTGCAACAATAGTTGATTCAATACACGTTGCCTAGAATGAAAAGGATGGAGATGATTTACTTAGAAGTAAAGATGATATAATATAACGAAATGGAGTATTATCAACTTTTATCTATTCATTATGATGAAAAAGATTATGAAGTATTACCATTTAAGTTTCATATATGGTGGATATGTCATATATGGGATATACATCTTGTGTATGTAAAGTTGGCTGTTGGAATTAGAGATCACAAATTTGACCTTTTTCTCATGGATACTCTAATTCATGTGATATAAAATCTATTTATTAAATGGCAACGTGACCCAACCCAAACAAAACTACCTATTTTGTAGCCTATAATATTGGTTGATGCTTTCATTGCGTAATTTGCTTCTCATAGTTAGAATCTTTAAACCTTAAATCTTAGTTTTGATGTGAAAACATGTATAGGCACGTCAAAGGAAAAAGTTAGGTTCACTTAAGTAATGTCATAGAAACACACATGATCTTTAGTTATGTCGTTGCTTGGTAACTAAGTTAGACTAAAGCATTGGAGTTAAGATGAACTTATATCATGTGTCGGATTAGATATACTTACATATGTCAAGCAGAAAACGATTAACTGCAACAAGAACATTAAAAAAAATCAGTCAACTGGATCTAAGACCTTAAATTAACAATATGACGTTGGTAAAACTTACCGCAATGAAACGGCGCCCTGTTACGCCGAACGCTGCTTCCCCAACAAGGGGATATGTTCTTATGAAGTGTGGTTTGTTATCAAAACACCACCCCAGGAGGTAAGCAGAGAACATTGCAAAAGGGCAAAAAATGCTGAAAATCAGTATTCCCGACCACCCACTGTCTTTTAATCCATAAGGCGACAACAACAAACATACCGAACAAAATAAATGGATGCCTACATAAACAACAGATTTAGTTATTAATAAAAGTGACAAAACTTGTATCATAATGCAATGACAAATTATCTTTGTCAAAAAAAGCCGACTCTTATCAAATTAAGCATGCTAGATATGATCCGAATTTGGCCAAGTGGGTTAGTGGTCCATTTACTTCGCGAATTAGATTTAATTAATATTAGGGTTAGTTTTTTATTTTATATATATATATATATATCTTACTCCTATATAATGCATTTACCACCTAAAAAACTCTTAATTTTAAGAAGAGTAAATTTACTAAAATACCCCTCCTTTATACCTCTTCTTTACCCCTCCTTTAAGTCCACAATTAATGAATTTAAACAAATAAATATTAAAAACATAACCGACAATTAATGAATTTAAACCAATACTTATAACTGAATTGTTTCTAACCATATATTTTTAATATTAACTTTTGGTTCATGAGATCACCATACTTATAACTGAATTAAGTCTAATCATATATTTTTAATATTAACTTTTGATTTATGAGATCACCTAAATTCATGTTTTTAATAAATCAAGTTCAGGAGATTTCACAAACATCAAACAAATGAAAGAGTCAAAGAGTTGAAATTTATAAACATTGCATTCTAAGTTTCTAACTCAATTACATAATAATTGGAGCTATGAAACATTACACACACATATACATACATATATATAATCAACAACTTTAAAAGACAAATAACTCAGAGTTAGCAATTTAATTCTTAATTTCAAAGTGGCTCTCGCAAAGAATCTTCACAAACTCATATTGGCTCTTTATGATTATTCTGCACAAAACTCATCACAACCTCCTCTTTATTCGCCGCCGTCGCATTGCGCGGGTACCCCACTAGTGTATATATATATATACTAGTTGTGTTCAATAAAGTCCATTTAAAAAACATAGTCCTAAAATTTTAATATTCAATCGTATGTGATTCAGTATACAATCACATATGATTTGTAAAAGCATCACATGTGAATTACGAAAAATTATGAAAATGCCACTCCTCCAATTTTTTTAAAATTTAATCTGGACCATTGATGTCATTGATTCAAAGGCTAAGATTAGTCCTTTAAGACTATAAATTAATTATACACTATATTGAACATTCTTCATATATATATTATGAGCTGTGAGACTCAAATGTAACTTTGAGAACTATCCAAATTAGTTAGGATTATTTTAAATTTCAAACTAAGATATATTCTTAAAGATATGACTCAACACACACACACACACATATATATATATATAGATATCTTGTTCGCGAGGCTTCAAAAATATATACTTAGATATATATCTTACTCTTATATAATGTATTTATCACCTAAAAAACTCTTAATATTAAGAAGAGTAAATTTACTAAAATACCCCTCCTTTACCCTCCTTTTAAGTCCACAATTAATGAATTTAAACAAATAAATATTGAAAACATAAACGACAATTAATAAATTTAAACCAATACTTATAACTGAATTATTTCTAACTATATATTTTAATATTAACTTTTGATTAATGAGATCACCATACTTATAACTGAATTAAGTCTAATCATATATTTTGAATATTAACTTTTAATTCATGTGATCACCTAAATTCCTGTTTTTAATAAATCAAGTTTAAGAGATTTCACAAACACCAAACAAATACAAGAGTCAAAGAGTTGAAATTTATAAACATTGCATTCTAACTCAATTACATAATAATTGGAACTGTGAAACATTACACACACATATATACATACATATATATAATCAGCAACTTTATGATTCAGTCATGCGACAAAACTCTTCCAACAAACTGAAAGACAAATAATTCAGAGTTAGCAATTTAATTCTTAATTTCAAAGTGGCTCTCGCAAAGAATCTATTATCTTCATCTCACAAAGAATCTTCACAAACTCATATTAGCTCTTTGTGATTATTCTGCACAAAACTCATCACAACCTCCTCTTTATTCGCCGCCATTGCATTGCGCGGGTACTCCACTAGTATATATATATATATATCGCAAAGAATCTTCACAAACTCATATTAGCTCTTTGTGATTATTCTGCACAAAACTCATCACAACCTCCTCTTTATTCGCCGCCATCGCATTGCGCGGGTACTTCACTAGTATATATGTATATATATATATATATATGATTATTGGTAGAGATCAATAATTTAGCTTGTAAGCTTTTCTTTGTTATTCGCATGTTTAGATTATCTTTTAATTACCTGCGTTCTTGTAACCTCCTCATATTCTTTTTATATAGTGATATCATCGGTTGTGCCCGTGGTTTTTTTCCGTAAAGGGTTTTCCACGTTAAATCTTGATGTTCTTGTTTTTCTATTATTTATTCGTATTTCGTTTCTACTTGGTTTGATATATTTATTTTACAACAAGTGATATCAGAGTCATGTTGTTTCTTGATTACCCTTTTTTAATTTATTGGGGTTTTATATCGACATGGCTACTTTGAAGTACGAGCTTCCCCTGTTAGACCGAGATACCAGATTTTCTTTATGGCAAAAGAAGATGCAGGCAATATTGGCTCAAATGGATCTTGATGATGTGCTATTAGGTATTGAAAAGATGTCCGCGGCATGGTCAGATGAGGAGAAAGAAAGAAAAGATTGTAAGGCTCTGTCTCATATTCATCTCCATTTATCTAATAATGTTTTGCAAAAAGTTTTAAAAGAAAAGACAACTGCTTCTTTATGGTTTAAGTTGGAACAAATTTGTATGACCAAAGTTTTGACGAGTAAGATGCACCTTAAACAAAAATTATTTTCTCACAAGTTACAAGAAGGTGTATCTATGCTTAATCATCCTTCGGTTTTTAAAGAGATTGTTTCTGATATTGAATCTATAGAGGTAAAATATGATGAAGAAGATTTGGGTTTGATTCTCTTATGTTCTTTGGCGAGTTCTTATTCAAACTTTAAAGATACTATATTATATAGTCGTGATACTTTAACACTCAAGGAAGTTTATGAAGTTTTGCATGCTAAAGGGAAGATGAAGGATATGGTATCTACTGGAGGTCCAAGTTCTCAAGCAGAGAATCTATCGATTCAAGGCAAGAACTCAAAAATTAAAGGTAGATCAAACTCTAGAGGTTCCAAGTCGTGTAGATATTGCAAAAGAGATGGTCATGATATCTCTAGATGCTATAAATTAAAACAACAAGGAGAAAAAGGTTGCCGACAATAATTCACAATCTAATCAAGATAGTGAATTGAAAGCTTGTTGTATTGTCGAAGAAATTTTTTATAGAGAGGTTTTGATTGCTGATGTTTAAACAACTAAGTCTGAGCCTTGCTCAGGCTTGGTTGATATGACAATCTAATTTCAAAGGATTGTTGACACACGATGATAATTATGATGAGGAGTTTAATGAAGATTTATCTTCTTATTAGCTACAAGTGCAAATTCGTCTCAAGGTGGAGATTGTTTGATATGATCCGAATTTGACCAAGTGGGTTGGTGGTCCATGTACTTCACGAATTAGATTAGGACTATAATTAATATTAGGGTTAGTTTTTTATTATATATATATATATATATATATATATACTAGTATAGTACCCGCACAATGCAGCGGCTAGAAATAATTCCTACTTGATAATCATGTCCATTTTTTATAACGTAAAACTATTATATTTACGCATTATGATGAAATTAAACAATTTTCGTTCGTAATATATCTATTTACTTTCTCCTTTTCCCATTTATTTTATTTCTCTTTTCTTTATAACTCTTGTATTGATTTTTAGACTAAAATTTTAAAAACAATAAAATTAGAAACAAAATGAATATTAAATATACTATAAATTAAACCTTTTGTTTTGATTACACAAGCCATTTAAAAAATTCGAAAATTTCTATAAATTGAGGTTAAATGTTATTAGGATTATAAGTTCTAGCTATACGTATTTTCTAATACTTAAATTAAAATATGTGTTATATATGATAAAATATTTAAACTATTATTTTTATGAAGATCCTTTTTATTTAGTTTTTAGTTTGTATTTAATATCATATAGGTTAAAAATTAATTTGTATTGACTTGACTTTTTTAAATATTATTTTTTATGGAACGTTTAGTTATAAAAATGGTATTTAAGAATCTAATAAACTCCATATAATGGTTTTCTTATAGGTTTAAATAAGGGATAAATTTGTAATTTCAAATTACTTAAAATTAAGACATTACAATGACCTAAATACTTTAAAATATAATATATATATATATATATATATATGAAGAATGTTCAATATAATCTATAATTAATTCATAGTCCTAAATGACTAATTTTAGTCTTTGGATTAATGTCATCAATAATCCAGATTAAATTTTAAAAATTTGAGCGGAGAGGTATTTTGGTAATTTTTCGTAATTCACATGTGATGATTTTACAAATCACATGTGATTGTATACCGAATCACCTGTGATTTAATATTAAAATTTTAGAACTATGTTTTTTTAAATAGACTTTATTGAACACAACTCATATATATATGCAAAAGTTCAAACGAGAACTGTTTTTTGTACGAGAACCGTGAGAACCAATTTTAGCCGTCCTATTCCCCCTCCTTTAATTGGATTGTCCAATCATGATGCACCCTGCCACACTCAATTCCCCCCACGCTTTTCATCCATGAATTCCTTTATCCAAAATGAACGGCCAAGAATGGTTCTCGCAGTTCTCGTACGAAAACCAGTTCTCATTTGAACCCTCCCGTATATATATTGATAAAAAAAATGAAGATAGTACGTGTTTAATTAATTAGTATTAGTATTGATGGATTATCACATATTCATTACGTATGGAAACAGCACTAACCTCATTTGTGATAAAAAGAAAAATGTTTGCTAAGTGGAATTTGGTCCAAAAGCAAACAAGTGTCTCCTTCACCCCGCCATCTCTTTATAATCCACACATTCTCCTCTTTTCATTTCTTTTCTTTTTCAAATTAATTCTTATAATTAATATATATATATGTATATGTACATACAAACTTCCAAAAGAACAGCCCAACTTTTAGGTAAGTGTTATGAATAATTTTTGACCTTTCATTCCTATTTTCATTTTTAACCGTTATTAAGTTAGCATGTGTCTACCTTTCTTTTTAAAATCTTAAAATACCTGATTATTTAATGATTAAGACACACGGTAGTACCATTCTTCGATATTCACTAAGTTTTACCTAATTTATATTATTATATAAATCATTTAAGTTTTTTTCTTAAAAGTGTTAAATTTTAAGTCAATTAAGATTACTATTCAACCCTTATCTACCAAAAAATGATTTCATAAAATAAACTTAATAACATTCCTTTTTCATAAATTCCAGAATATTCTCTTTCCAAAAATTCCATAACAAAACTTACGAAACAGAATATTCCATAAACTTAATAACATTCCATAAATTTCAGAAAGGGAAAATATATAATATTCGTTTTTCACCTGTTAAATAAAAATTACAAAATTACATCTAAATTTTATTCCCTTTTCACCTGCTAAATAAAAATTACAAAATTACGTCTTGTGTGTCCTCTTGATTAATACCTACCAAAACAACTTCTTACAAACCATTTTTATTCACCGCCGCCTCATTGCGCGGGTACCCCACTAGTTATATTATAAAACATTTAAGCCTTTTAACCTTTTAGATTTTAAGTATTTTAAAAGTACTTCATTACCTCTCATATAAACTAAATGAAAACTTAAATGAAATAACTATTAAATAGAGTTAATGAGATTCTTATATTTCATTTTAATAACTAAATATTCAATTATTAAAAAATATCAAGTCGAATTAACTTAATTATTAAAAAATATTTTCATAACCAAACATATTCTATCATGTAATAAATATTTTAACGCAGTTATCAACGAATGTGTATAAATAGACCTCATAAACTCGAATAACATATAATCATATATTTATAATTTTTTTAAATAACTCATATAATCAATAGTTTTAAATCAGTTTTCTCTATTTTCTTAATCTTTTAATTTTAAATAGTTTCAAATTACTAATTTACACTATGTATTTTAATGCAATTTACCTTATTTTATAGGGCATAATGCGTGAAAATATAAAAAAATTTACCAATATTGCCCTTGTATGCAATTAACTTTATTTTATATCTAAAAATGCATACAACTTACAAATTTGGTTCATTGTATACAATTCGTAACCTGATTACCAAGTTACCAGTTACTAATTGTATATAATGAACCAAATTTGAAAATTGTTTGTATTTTTAGGTACCAAATTTCTTTTATTTTTTGCTAGGTTACCGTTAAGTTACCTATTGTCATAGGTAACTTGCATACAATGAACTAGATTTGTAAGTTATGTGTGTTTTTAGGTAGAAAATAAAGTTAATTGCATACAATAGTAATATTGACATAGTTTGTTGTATTTTTGCACAATTTGCCCTATTTTATAAGTAGAAACCTTTTTTCTTATTTAATTGTTCTCAAAACTTATTTTAAAAATAATAAAGGAGTTGATTGAGAACAGAAAAATAAAGAAAATAAAAAAAAGATAAAGAAAATAAAGAAGTTATAAAAGAAAAATCATTCATCGTCTCGGTATTACGTCAATACAAAAACGAACAAGTTATCGAGTAGAAATTATTCGATATTGTCGCATTGTGCGGATACTATGCTAGTATTTTATAAAGCGTTTAAGTCTTCTATCCTAATCTCTTAATTTTAAGAAATTTGAAATTACTTATTTACCCTTAATATTAAACTAAATAAAAACTATTAAATAAAGTAAATATTTGGTGGAGTTAATGACAAACTTATATACCATTTTAATCATAAAACCTTCCAAATAAAGAATATTTAAAAAATCAAATCAATGCAAATTAACTTAATAATGACAAAAATTAATAATTAAACCTTTTTATATTAAATATTCTACAATGTAATAAATATTTCAACTTAACAATTAAAAGTAATGTATAATTAGTAGTATCAAATCTAAATAACATATAAACTACAGTTATAAAAAAATTTGCATTTTTAATGGGTAATATAATTAAATAACATAGAGTTATAATGTTTATACTTTTGTTGGATTTTACCATCTATGTGAAATTTTATTGACCCGTTATAATTTAGAAAAGAAACACAACATCCTTGTTTTAAAAACAGACAAGTTACCGAAAAAAAACATTAGTCATCGTTATATTGCGCCGGTATAATGCTAGTACTTTAAAATATATAGCTAGAAAGCTTGAAATGAATTAAGCAATATCGAAATAGATATAATTTTAAAATTGTGGTTATAAAATTAATAATGACACTTGTTGAATCTTAGATAAGTGAGTTAAGATGTCTACTTTTTTTTAATTAAGAGAAATTAAGACTGTTTTAAGCTTTAAAGCGTTATTAATGGACATGGACATATCCAATAATTGGTAAATGAAGTTAGTGGCATACATAGTAAATTCAAGAGACACAAATCAAACGACATCCACGTATCAAACCACTTTCCTTTGGCGTAGAAGAAGATTTATATTGAACCACAAACATATCTTTTCAAATGGCCTTACATCACCAACTCATAACCCACCAAAACAAAGTTGTATTTAACATAAAAATAATAATACATCCTCAAAATTTTAGTGTTGTTTAAACCATATGTAAAGCATATATGTGAATCAAACCTTAACATTATTTAGGGTTTTAATTGTCATATTTTAAAAAACAAAATATTATACCACAATCTTCTTTATCCTATCCATGCGCTTATCGATCAAATCTTAATCAAATGGATGAAGGAAATAACCTATCCTTTTAAACTCTTTATACTAAGAAAACCGTACATTAGGCCATGCGTAGCAGTCGACCAAACAAATCGAGTGACCGCTTGGTTCCATCGGGTTAGTAGCAAACACCACTACGCTCCTCCCTTTTGAGCCCAATCGGGTGATTACCACCCCACCCCACCCGCCTTCCAACTTTTTTTAAATTCTAGCCATTATTCAACGGTTATTTTTTTTTCTTTCCATTCCTTTCCATCCTCTATAAATACCTATTTCACGTTTGAGTTAAAATAGATATTTAGTTGAAAATGGGAGACTTAATCCTAACATTTTATTTAATTTGTTCGGAATGTCTATATATTGGCCCTTTGTTTTACTCATAACCCAATCATTATTGCAATAATCATGAATTGCATTGGGTGAATTGAGACCGTGGGGTCTAATAGATCAATATCTAATCGATGGCTAGGATTTGTTATCCTATTCTCATCTAAATATCCATTTTCACAATAACTTTCCCCTACACACACACACACATATATATAGAGACGGTAATGACCCAATCATTAATTGCGACGGTCATGAATTGTATCGAGTGAATTGACACCATGAGGTCTAATAGATCAATATTTAATTGATGAATAGGATTTGTTCTTCTATTCTCACCTAAATATTCATTCTCACAATAATTCTTCCCTATACACACACACACACACACACATATATATATATATATATAAATATTCATTCTCACAATAACTCTTTCCTATACACACACATATATACATATAGAGAGAGAGAGAGAAATCATTTGAAAACCAATTTTATGGCGAGTAACGCGAGACACTCGATTTACCAGCAGATATATATATATATATATATATATATATATATATATATATAGTAAGACAAAAGTTCAAACGAGAACTGTTTTTCGTACGAGAACCGCGAGAATCAAAATTAGCCATCCAATTCCCCCTCCTTCAATTGGATTGCTCACCCATGAATTCCTTACATGCACCCTGCCATACTCAATCCCTCCACGCTCTTCATCCATGGATTCCATTATCCACAATGAACGGCCAAGATTGGTTCTCGCAGTTCTCGTACGAAAAACAATTCTTGTTTGAACCCTCCCCTATATAGTAAAAAGTTTATTTGAGAACCGTTTTTATTGCGAAAACCAATCTTAATCGTCAAATTCCTCTTCTTCAATTAGATTGTTACACCCATAAATTCCTTACATACGACTTGTCATATCCAATCGATTTTTGCGGTATATATATAAATATAAACATGGGTAGACGATTTACTAGACAGCACGTGCTAGACACTCGGTCGTTGGGTGGAGATAGATTGATTTTAAAACATTATCACAAAATTCCACTCTCCACTAACCACTCTTCTTCCCACTACAATTAAAAACGTTATACGACCTATAAATATGAAATTGTCCAGAGCTTGCAAACACAAAGCAAAAAGCTTCAAATTAATTAATAGAAAGAAAGAGAGAAAGAAAGAGAGAATAAGAGTTAGAGAGAGAAAGCTCAAGCAAAAGAAGGGGAAAAAGGCAAAAATGAATCATATAGAAGAAGATGAAAACCTAAGAAAAGGTCCATGGACCGAACATGAAGATGTTCAATTGATATTTTATGTGAACATGTTCGGTGATCGTCGTTGGGATTTCATAGCGAAAGTTTCAGGTTTGAAGGTGGCGGGAGATCTAGATACAAATATCAAAAATTAGGTTTAGATAGATAGATAGCTAAGGTTTCCATTTTTGATTGTTCAAGGAGAAGCCAAAAAAAAAAAAGAATTAATTTCTTTAAACAAAAGAATTAACTTTCTTTTTGCCCTTTTGTTCTACCCCAAACAAATCTTTTTTGGGGAAATTTTCTTTGGTGAAATTTCACGTTTATCAGGTTTAAAACGAACCGGAAAAAGTTGCAGACTAAGATGGGTGAATTATCTTCATCCCGGATTGAAAAGAGGAAGGATGACTCCTTATGAAGAGAAGCTTGTTCTTGAGTACCATAAGAAATGGGGAAATAGGTTTGATCTTTTTATATTATTTATTAAAATATTTAATTTAATTAGAGTATAATTATACTATCGAGCTTGTGCAGTTGTGCTTTGTTCTTTTATTCCTTTTAAATGGTTGCCCATGAGTCTATCTTGTCTTAAAGTATATATGCTGATTCATTAGATTAAATGCTTTGGCTTGAATAGTACTCGATCTTGGATATATATATGGTATAATTAAGCTGATTTAAAAATAAGTCTTAAATTAGATATAACATATATATGTTTAATAATTGGTTCTAGATTAGTTATCTTAGTATATATAATTAAAATGTTATTGTCATTATTAAAAATGCAGATGGTCACGGATTGCTAGAAAATTGCCGGGGCGTACCGATAACGAGATCAAAAATTACTGGAGGACTCATATGCGGAAAAAAGCTCAAGAAAGCAAAAGAACGCTATCTCCATCTTCATCATTTTCAAATAGCTCTAATTCCTCCTCATCAACTTGTACTAACGACCCTCATGTCGATTTCATGCCCATGGCCGAGACCAAAGAGCGAAGCTTTTATGATACCGGGGGAATAGAAATGGTGCCAATTGCTAGAAGCAAAACTAACAGCAGTAATACAACGATTAAACATGATAAATTTATAACTAGTGATCAAGAAGAGCAAGAAGGGATATATTCAATGGATGAGATATGGAAAGATATAGATTTGTTAGAAAACAATGGTATTAAACCGGCAATCGAACCGTTTACACCGCAGATATGGGATTACTCAATGAACAGTTTTTGGATGATGGATGGTGAGCAGGAAGAGTTAAGTACAAATATGTTTTTCCCGGCAACAAGCGATCGAGCAGTTAACTGGCTAATTAAGTAGTTAGTTAGGTTATTTCATTATTGATGTGGATTTTGTTCATAGATGAAATAATTTTCATCAACTTCATGTGCATATATCTATATATATATATATATCATGTGTACGTTAATTTCCATCTGTTAATTAAGTTTGTGTTATATATTATTCGATCTGGAAATAGTCCCTCACTGTAGCATATTAATTATCTCGATCACGCATAGCATAGCTTTACCATATATATATACTTGCTTATTGGTTGTTACCCGGCCTGAATATATGTGATAATTAAATCTTGTACTTCGGCCTTCTTAGTTTATTAATAAAACGTTAACAAATAATTAAAGTTGTATTTAATTTAGGGGTAAATTGAATAAAAATACTATGAACTTTGTCTTAATTATCATTGTATACAACCAACTTTATTTTTTTAAAAACAATACAATCAACTTTTATAATCCTCCCATTGTATGCATGTTGTTGTATATAATGGAAATTATGAAAAAGTTTATTGTATACATGGTAGCTAAAAATTAGACACAGAAAAAAGTTTTTTGCATATAATGAAATTTTTTTGAAAGTTAGTTGTATTATTTTTAAGAATTTAAAGTTAGTTTTATATAATGACTAATAAGACAAAGTTAATTGTATTTTCATGCATTTTGCCCTTAATTTAAAGCATTTTCAACTTTAAATAATTAAGTGGTTCAGTAAGCCCTTTTGATCTTGAAATGACTTGGACCCGAGTTGTTCAGTCAACCATGCTTTGCAAACCCACGTACTATGCTTGGCCACCTTCATTCTCCATGGTCACCGCCTCTCTCTCTCTCTCTCTCTCTCTCTCTCTCTCTCCACATTTTAGTCGACGCCTACAACAATTGGTGTTTTCATAAGTGTGGTGACCGGGGAGAGTGGTCGATCAAACATCGGCAAGGAAGTGAGAGAGTTGTTAGACCCAACTTATATTTATTTACTATTCTAGTTTAAGTTTTGCTAGTCGTATATTTTAGAAGTATATGATAGAATATATAAATATACTATAAATATATAATCTTTTTATTTTGCCCTAAATCAATAAATTAAGCATTTAATATACAAATATTGTATGTGTTTTTAGTGTATTCTCTCCATTACAGTTGTACTAAATCATTGTGTGATTTGATTCAATAAATTTGATACTTGATACAATTTATATTATATAATGCTCCTACAAGTCATTATGTAAGTTCAATGCAATTTTCTTTTATATATATATATATATAGACATACACACACATATATATGTATATACACTAGCTTAACACCTCGTGTATAAACACAATGATAGTTAACTAAACTTTTAATGTTTATGGTGTTACAAGAATACTAACATATATAAGAAAACAATTGTAAAATACATGGATGTAACATTTTTTAAAAGAGAAGTAAATCTATTAGAAAATAGATTTTCATACATAACATCATTATTAATTTTTTGGGTTTAGTATTTATTAGTGTATCGAAGTTGTCACTTTTACTTATTGTGTATATTCATCTTTCAAAACTACCATTTAATATACTGAAGTTTCTATAACTACCATTTAATATACCCAGTTACCTACTAAATAGGTAACCGGTAATTTCATTAATTTTTTATTTTTTATTATTATTACAATTGCCACCTCATTTGCCACATCATTAAATATTGACACCTCATATTTACTTCAAGAACATGAAGAACAACTTGAAACAAGATGAAGATGCTTGAAGATGTGTTCTTCCTTCAAGAGCATCTTCATCTTCTAACATCCATTGTAAACTCATCTGATACAAAAATCGAACAAGAACTCATCTGATTCAAAATTCGAACAAGAACACATATCTAGAAACATATATGAAAACTTAACCTTAAAATACAAGCAATCTTAGAAGTAATGAAAACCCTAAAACACAAGCAATTCATCTTCATCATAAACCATAGAAACCCTAAAATAAATATGAAATTGAAGTACACTTTCAGAAGCAATGTTCATATGAAACCCCCAAATCGAAGCAGTGTTCCAAATTGAAACCCCCAAATCGTAATACCATTTACAAATTAGAAATCGTAATACCCTTGAATTCGTATGAAGACGAAGATGAATCAATGAACACAAATAATCGAAACTAACCTTGAAGAAAACCCAGATCTGTTGAATATGTTCATAGATGGTGCAACAATCCCCTAACCTTTAAAGAAAACCCGGATCTGTTGAAGAAAACCAATCAACTTCCCTAAGAGCTTCGATCAGATATGTTGAAGAAAACCAACGACTTCCCTAAGATCTTCGATCAGCTCTGTTGAAGAAAACCTAGATCTGTTGAAGAAGTTCATAGATGGTTCAACATCGAAACTAACCTTTGAAGAAAACCCAGATCTGTTGAAGAAAACCAATTGACTTCCTTAAGAGCTTCGATCAGATCTTTGGTTGTAGAAGTCCCCTTTCGATTGTAACAGGTCTCTTTCGAATGATGGTGGTGATGGTGCAATCGACTTCCTTAAGATCGATGGTGACGGATGATGGTGGTGATGGTGCAATCGATGGTGGCTGCCATGGAAGTCTTGAGCGATGGTGGTGATGGTGCAATCGATGGTGGCTACCATGGAAGTCGCTAGTGAAGTCCAGATCTATGGTAGTCATTTGTATACAATTATTATTATTATTATTATTATTATTATATTTTCAATTATTTTTAAACAAAGAAATTACATGTCATCGTCCACGTCAGATGCCACATCATCAAAACCGGGGCCACGTCAGCGGGTGACCTGATATAACAGGTTAGATACATTAAATGGTAGTTTTTGAGACTTTGATATATTAAATGGTAGTTTTAAAAGATGGGTATACACAATAGCAAAAAGTGACTACTTCAGTATACTTTTGGATACTAAACCCTAATTTTTTTGTAAAACCTCTTTATAATCAAATTTAAATTTTTAAATTTATTCCAGTTGGTATATATGTTTACATAAATAACTACGAAAATAAGTAAACGTATATGCTAAATTATTTGAATAAATGTTTTTATTAATATATTTAAGTGTTAACAAACTAAATCACCTAAAACAATGACATTTGAGGAAATAACTAATTTGTAAGCAATTTGAGAAAATAAAAAGGGATGATTGATGGAATTTTTTCTAAATAAAACGGTGACATCATAACTCTTTTTATTTAATATATATTAAAGATTAAAGATAGAGGAGAGTTTAAACGAGAACTGTTTTCGTATGAGAATTGTGAAAATCAGTTTTGACCTTTGATTAAAATAAATCAATGACCTAATAATTTTAGCGGCTAATGATAAGCTCATTAATGACTAATGATTTGCTAATGGCTCAGTGATGATGCATTAATGAGGGGTATTTTGGGAAAATCAAGTCTTACACATTAATGACAGTCCACTCGGACGCCATTCAAGGCTGAGAAAAATATATAAATGACCAAAATATCCATATTAATAAGTCATTAATGATGTTTAAACGGTTAACACAGTTCTCGTTAGAACTGCGAGAACCAATCTTAGCCGTCCAATTTCCCCTCCTTCAATTGGATTGCCCATCCATAAATTCCTTAAAACATCCTCAACTTGGGCCTAGTTGTAAATTGTACGTACGCGTAGTGATTAATGTAATAGGAAAGTATTTTGTGTGAACTTGTTGAATTAATTGAGATTAAATGAATATATGTTATTATGTGTATTATGTGTCATTTGTATGTATGTTTGTTATATATATATATATATATATGAAATCAATTAGTGATTAAGAAAAAGAATAAAGAAAAGAAAGAAATGGATAAAAGAAAAAGAAGATATTTTATCCAGAGGCGGTTTGCCTCTGGATAAGATATATGTATGTGTGTGTTGTGTTTTGACTCACAAAGTCAAAAGAACTCAAAGAAAACACAAACACAAAGCCAACTCTCTCTGCTCGTAAGTTTTGAAGAAGAAATTCTTAAGGTTTGAAAATTTGAGGTTTTAAACCCAAAACAAGGTTAGTATGGTGTTTGTACTATGAAAGATATATGTATTATGCTAGAAACATGAAGGTTTTATGGCTGGAAAATAGTGATAGAATGAAAACCACCATTTAAGAACATGAAGCTTACTTTATATGTGGGTTTATCATGTTCTAATGTTTTAAAAGGTGTTAAGTTGTTTATAAGGTTCCTATAGGTGATAAGCTGAGAAGTGTTTAAAGAGTGAAAAAGTCGAGTTTAGAAATCTGGGTTTTTGAGTTGTAAAATGAAAGTCGCATGCAAGCTTGTGAAGAAGATGATAAAAACTGGAAAATGCATGATCGCGACGCGACACATTTATTGTCGCGGCGCGACGCCGAGTAAACTTGAACCATGCGACTTATTCTGATCCGACCTTCGCACGAGTCGTCCGACAGTCGGATGAACCATCCGACCTTTGAACCGACTGTCGGATAGTTCAAATACCCCATGGTCCGACTTTCGCATGAACGTTTTCTATGTGGTCCGACTTTCACTCGTCGCGGCGCGACACCTGATATCGTTGCGGCGCGACGGGGCCTTTTCAGCAATGATTTATTTTGCTAACATGTTCTTGTTGATTAAGTTTTGTAGTATTTGATGTAAGATTAATAAATGGTTTAAAACTAGTAAGAAGGCTTTATAAGTGTTCTAATAATAGAACTTAGCACGCGCAAACGCTTAACGCGATTGCCGAATGTTTTAGGTGAACGTGTCAGCTGAATCAGCATTAACTGAACGAACCTCGCAAGACTTGTTCATACAAGAAGTTCTTAACTTGCAATCCTCCGACATTCCAGGGGAGTGATAACCCCACAGTTACCATACAATGGCTCCGGGAGATGGAGCAAGTGTTTGAATCATGCGAGTGTGAACCGGAGTATTGCGTGAAATACGCAATACAAATGTTAAAGGGCCGTGCCATCTTCTGGTGGGATACGGTTAAAACGTTGGTTCGAAAAGAAGTGCTAAATGCTCTCACTTGGGAGCAATTCTCTGAAAAGGTGCTCAAGAAGTATTGCACCGAGTATGACCTAGAGAGGATGGAAAGAGATTTCAACGATCTCAAGAAAGGGGACACGCCGATTGAAGAGCACATAACCACGTTTACTGATAAGATGCGGTTTGTTCCTCATTTGATCCCAGACGAGACCACCAAGATAAGGCGGTTTGTGGCAACTCTACCACTAGAGTTTCGCCCGCATGTGAGGGCAGCTGTGGAATTGGATTGGACGTTCGATATAGCCCGACAGCTAGAAGGTGACCGTATATACTGCAAGGGCGAATCTTCCGGTGCAGGGTTAAAGAGGAAGTTTAATCCGTCTGATAAATCGGGTCCTTCCAAAGGACAATCCACTGCAGGCGGGAAGACAGATTCCTCCAAGAAGCCGAGGCCTAATTCTCCTTGGTGTAATCCATGCCGAACTTATCATTCTGGTGAGTGTTCTAACTCTACCAGACGTTGCTGGAGGTGCGGACAGAAGTGCCACACTACGACCGAGTGTGGTTTCAAAGAGGATGTGTGTTATCGGTGCCACAAGCCTGGGCACAAACTGACTGACTGCCCGGAAAGGCAGAATACTGGAGCTAAAGGGTCTTCTTCTTCTAGGGGACCTAAGAGAGATGACGCGCCCCGCACGAAAGGCAGGTCTTTTCAGATGACGGTCGACGAGGCCAAAGCAGCAGGGGATGTCGTTACGGGTACTTTTCTTATTAATTATACCCCTGCTAGCGTTTTATTTGATTCTGGAGCTACCTACTCCTTTGTATCTATGGCCTATCATAGAAGATTGCAATTACCTGTCGTTCCTTTAACTGAGCCGCTCAGAGTAGAGGTCGCTGACGGCAAAGTAGTCTCTGTTACAGAGAAAGTCCTAGTAGCTGTGATTTATATTGATGGGAGTAATATCCCTATTTCTTTCTTTCTTATGCACATTGCGGGATTTGATGTTGTGATCGGGATGGATTGGCTCAGCAAGCGTGATGCTGAGATTATCTGTTCCAAAAAGATGATTAAGATTCCTCTCTCTGATGGATCTTATGCTGTTGCACGTGGAGAACGACGGGATTCTGATATTCCTATTGTTTCCATGATTAAAGCTCAGAAGTCGATTGCCAAAGGTTGTGACTCTTATCTGGCATATGTTATTGATGCTACGATGGAGAAGCGACCAGTTCGTAATATTCAGGTGGTGTCTGACTACCCTGAGGTATTCTCTGAAGAACTTCCGGGTTTGCCTCCGATACGTGATGTTGAATTTAAGATTGAGCTTATTCCAGGAGCTACACTAGTGGCTCGTTCTCCGTATCGTCTTGCTCCTTCTGAAATAAGAGAGATGATGACTCAAATTCAAGAGTTGCTCGACAAAGGTTTTATTCGTTCGAGTTCCTCGCCATGGGGAGCCCCTGTGTTATTTGTGAAGAAGGACGGAACGATGCGAATGTGTATAGATTACAGGGAGCTAAACAAGCGAACTGTAAAAAATAAGTATCCGCTTCCTCGAATAGATGACCTTTTTGATCAGTTGCAGGGAGCTACATGCTTCTCTAATATTGATCTCCGGTCGGGGTACCACTAAGTACGAGTTCGTGAAGAAGACGTGCCGAAGACTGCATTTCGAACTCATTACGGTCACTACGAATTTCTGGTTATGCCGTTCGGCTTAACCAATGCCCCTGCAGTCTTCATGGATCTGATGAATCGGGTTTGTCGTCCGTTTCTTGACAGATCTGTGATTGTGTTTATTGATGACATTCTTGTATATTTGAAGACAGAAGCTGATCACGAGCTTCATCTTCGTCAGGTTCTCAAGACCTTAAAGCGAGAACAGTTGTATGCTAAGCTGTCCAAGTGTGAATTCTAGCTTAAGGAAGTTCATTTCCTTGGCCATGTTATATGTCATGATGGCGTTAAAGTAGATCCAGCTAAGGTGGAGGCTGTGATGAATTGGGGAGTTCCTCGGACTCCTTCCGAAATTAAAAGCTTCCTTGGCTTGGCTGGCTACTATCGGCGGTTTATCCGCAATTTCTCGAAGCTTGCGGGTCCGTTGACCAAACTAACTCGCAAGGATGTTGCTTTTATTTGGTCGGAAGCTCAAGAAGAAGCTTTCCAGACCTTGAAACGACTATTATGTGAAGCTCCAATCCTTACTTTGCCTGAGGGTTCGGAGGACTTCACGGTATATTGTGATGCGTCGTATGCAGGTTTGGGTTGCGTCCTGATGCAACGTGATAAAGTGATTGTCTTCGCTTCTAGGCAGTTGAAATCACACGAGCGGAACTACCCGACCCATGATCTTGAGCTAGCTGCCGTTGTCTTTGCACTGAAGTTGTGGAGACATTATCTTTATGGCACAAAGTGTGTGATTTGCACAGATCACAAAAGTCTTCAATATGTCTTTACTCAGAAAGAACTCAACATGCGGCAACGCCGTTGGTTGGAGTTAATAAAAGACTACGATTGTGAGATCCGTTACCATCCTGGCAAGGCCAATGTTGTAGCGGACGCTTTAAGCCGTAAAGGACCGACAGCAGAAGCTAAGTTTATGAAGATTATGATTGTATCAGACTTGGTTTCTCGATTGAAGGAAGCTCAGCAGACGGCATTGCAAGAAAAAAATTTAAAAGCTGAGACAATGAAGAGGTTAAAGGATCAGCTTACTGAAGATAATCGTGGGTTGAAAACTTTTCAATCCAGGATTTGGGTACCTTCTGCTGGAGGTAACCGTGAGTTGATTCTGCAGGAAGCCCATAAGTCCAGATTATCTGTCCATCCGGGAATTACAAAGATGTACCACAACTTGAAGATGTTATACTGATGGCCAACCCTGAAGAATGACATCACTTCATTTGTGGAGAGATGTCAGATATGCGCACAAGTAAAGACAGAGCACCAGAGACCTTATGGTAATCTACAGCAATTGGATATTCCGGAGTGGAAATGGGATAATATCACGATGGATTTCGTGACAAAGCTACCGAGAACGTCCAGAGGGCACGACATGATTTGGTTATCGTTGATCGACTAACGAAGAGTGCTCATTTCTTGGCAACGAACGAGTCTGCTTCGCTGACCCGTTTAGCCCAGTTGTATATTGATGAGATAGTGTCACGTCACGGTCTTCCCTATTTGATTCTATTTGATCGTGACTCTCGGTTTGTCTCGAATTTTTTGCAGAGTCTGCAACGCGAACTTGGCACTTGTGTTCATCTGAGCACTGCCTATCATCCGCAGACTGATGGCCAATCTGAACGTACGATACAAACATTAGAAGATATGCTTCGTGCCTGTGTACTCGAATTTAGTGGATCATGGGATTCTCATCTCCCATTGATTGAATTTGCTTATAATAATTCATATCATTCCAGTATTGGAATGTCACCATACGAGATGCTCTACGGAAGACGATGTCGCACTCCGACCTGTTGGTTGGAGCCTGGCGAGAAGCAGTTCGCTGGACCTGAAATTGTCCAGATTACTTCTAATAAAGTGAATGTGGCTTTTGAAAAGCTAAAAGCAGCTCGGGATCGACAGAAGATGTATGCGGATCCAAAGCGTCGTCCCGCTACATTTGAAGTCAGTGACCGTGTGCTCTTAAAGGTTTCTTCTTGGAAAGGTGTCATTCGTTTCGGATGCAAGGGGAAGCTAAGTCCACGTTTCATTGGCCCATTCAAGATTATACGTAAAGTGAATGATCAGTCGGTAACTCTAAAGCTGCTGCCTAAACTATCTGGAATACATGACACCTTTAACGTGTGTTACTTGCGCAAGTGCCACGTTGAGGAAGAATAGATAATTCCTTTGCAGGAATTGAAGGTTGACTCTTCCAAGCGACTAGTTGAAGAACCTGTTGAAATTCTTGACACGAAGATCAAGAAGCTGCGCAAGAAAATGATTAAACTAGTCCTTGTGAAGTGGAAGCACAACTTAGGTCCAAACCTGACGTGGGAAGTTGAGGACGAGATGAAGACAAGATACCCTCGCATGTTTATCACTGAGTAGATTCCGAGGACGGAATCTTCTTAAGGGGGGTAGATATGTAACATCCTCAACTTGGGCCTAGTTGTAAATTGTACGTACGCGTAGTGATTAATGTAATAGGAAAGTATTTTGTGTGAACTTGTTGAATTAATTGAGATTAAATGAATATATGTTATTATGTGTATTATGTGTCATTTGTATGTATCTTTGTTATATATATATATATATATATGAAATCAATTAGTGATTAAGAAAAAGAATAAAGAAAAGAAAGAAATGGATAAAAGAAAAAGAAGATATTTTATCCAGAGGCGGTTTGCCTCTGGATAAGATATATGTATGTGTGTGTTGTGTTTTAACTCACAAAGTCAAAAGAATTCAAAGAAAACACAAACACAAAGCAAACTCTCTTTGCTCGTAAGTTTTGAAGAAGAAATTCTTAAGGTTTGAAGATTTGAGGTTTTAAACCCAAAACAAGGTTAGTATGGTGTTTGTACTATGAAAGATATATGTATTATGCTAGAAACATGAAGTTTTTATGGCTGGAAAATAGTGATAGAATGAAAATGTTGGTCCCAAAGAGGGTAAACAAGCAACCGATACAGTGTAGAAGGGGGGGGTTGAATACACTTTAAACAACCAATCAAATTTAATCAAACGTATATTGACTAATCAAATGAACTGATTACAATTTTTACTCTCTAATCAATTCAATAGGATGATTTGATATTACACTGATTATAAACTCAACTTCTCTCTAAACACTCTTGGATCACAAACTAATTTGATATTACACTGACTTACTCAGCTTGACATTGTCAAGCTGAGTTCTTGAATCCATGGTTCTTGAATCTTCAAGTCTTCAATTCTTCAAGTCTTCACTCTTGAAACCTATCTCAGCTTAGAAGTCACTGAGTTATCTAGTACTTACATAGAAAACTCTATATCTGTTTGTACGCTGACTACTCAGCCTAAGCTGACTAGTCAGTCTACAACAGACTTACATAATTCCTAATATTTAACCTATCATCTATACATATGGTTTGTCTCATCAAATCTAACTTTTCTGAACATAGGACTAACAGAAAACCACCATTTAAGAACATGAAGCTTACTTTATGTGTGGGTTTATCATGTTCTAATGTATTAAAAGGTGTTAAGTTGTTTATAAGGTTCATATATGTGATAAGCTTAGAAGTGTTTAAAGAGTGAAAAATTCGAGTTTAGAAATCTGGGTTTTTGAGTTGTAAAATGAAAGTCGCATGCAAGCTTGTGAAGAAGATGATAAAAACTGGAAAATGCATGATCGCGGCGCGACACATTTATTGTCGCGGCGCGACGCCGAGTAAACTTGAACCATGCGACTTATTCTGATCCCACCTTCGCACGAGTCGTCCGACAGTCGGATGAACCATCCGACCTTTGAACCGACTGTCGGATAGTTCAAATACCCCATGGTCCGACTTTCACATGAACCTTTTCTATGTGGTCCGACTTTCACTCGTCGCGGCGCGACACCTGATATCGTCGTGGCGCGACGGGGCCTTTTCAGCAAGGATTTATTTTGCTAACATGTTCTTGTTGATTAAGTTTTGTAGTATTTGATGTAAGATTAATAAATGGTTTAAGACTAGTAAGAAGGCTTTATAAGTGTTCTAATAATAGAACTTAGCACGCGCAAACGCTTAACGCGATTGCCGAATGTTTTAGGTGAACGTGTCAGCTGAATCAGCATTAACTGAACGAACGTTGTAAGCGAAACAGGTGAGTGCTTGCTTTCATGAGACTCAATAGAGTAAGGCTTGCATGCTATGTGAATGTATTATGGTATGTTTAACTTCCTTTTGCAGGTACGCTCGAGGAGGTAAGTGTATGACTTGTAAGATGTTAGAATATGTGTCAGGAGCATGCCAATGGTTCCAGTTTGGAACCACTTAGTTAATATACGATGCTATGTATGAATAACTGTTTGAAAGATGTTATATGTAAGATGATGGATCCCTGTGGGATCGAATGTACGTATATGTGTTTGTGAACTGTCTGCAGACTATCTGAAGCATGGTTAAGGTCAGCCGGTTGTAGCTGGATCCTTCAGGATTTCACGGGGATTCGGGAAGCATCCTGGATCATAGGTTCTGCAAAACCATCGTGCCTTAACATGAGTGGTGATCATCCGGTTGTAGCTGGATTACCTGTGGAGTCTTTGACTCTGTAAACGATGCTTGGTGGACTGCCTTATGCTCCCCCACCAGCGCGGATTGGTCGTGTCTGATTCCCCGGTCTGAGTTGTTGAGCGGGATTGATTACCCTGCAAGACACGACTCTTACCGATCTTGTCAGCACACCGCTATGTGCTAAGCTAGCAATGGTTGTTTATGATACGATGCATGACTTACTATGTTGATGCTTATGATTGTATGTACTCACTAACTAGTGTAGCTAATGATGCTATGATTTCCCTTTTCAGGTAAAGACTAGATGGCCTGCGAGGCGGGATACTTTTGGGAATTTTGTTGCCCCTTGTGGGAGGAACACTTGTAATTGTATGATGTAATGTATTAAGATACTATGGTCGGTTCCTGAACTAGGTAACACCCGGATGTTTTGAATGAATGACATTGTAAATAACTGTTTGGTTGTTTTAAAAAGAAAAATTTCCGCTGCTAAATCTGTTTTATCATTAAAGCAACTGAATTTCAGGAGCGGTGTTACATTCCTTACATGCACCTTGCGACACTCAATCCCCCAGGCTCATCATCCATGAATTCCACTTATCACTTGAATGACCAAGATTGATTCTCGCAGTTTTTGTACGAAAAACAGTTCTCGTTTAAACCCTCCTCTCTCTCTCTCTCTCTCTATATATATATATATATATATATATATATATATATATATATATATATGGAATTCATGGATGAGAGGGAATTGGACGGCTAAGATTGGTTTTCGCGGTTCTCGTAATAAAAATGATTCTCGAATGAACTTTTCAATACATATATATATATATATATATCACTAAAACGATACTAACTTTTATATTTATATTTTATAAGAATTTAGTATTGAAATTAAAGGTGCTTTAAGAAAGATTTGAAGTAGGAAAGCACAATTGGTATGTTTGCTATTTAAAATTTGACTTCATTGAAGTGGAATGATTAGGAGTTAGGTTCATATGGTGTAAGCAACTATTAAAGCCATGCTTGAAAAAGGTAATTCCACTTCCCAAAATTATCATATATCAAATTAAATAACATCCTTTCCAGTGTTATTAATATCCGATTGTTATAAGAAATTTTATATTTCATCAACAGGCTGTTTTAAATAAGAAATTTTATATTTCTTAAATTCAAGCTAAAAGAGTGCTAAGAATTTACTAAAAATAAATTAACTGACAAGTTGCTCAAGCATATATAATCTAACTAAAAACATATATCTAATATGATGAACTTTTTTTAATATGTTAATACAACTTCTTTATTTATGTAACATGTAATGTCTTCCAAGATTAAAGGCTAAAGATTAAAAGTAGGGTCATGTTCATTGGGTTTTGGAGTGGAAATAGGAAAGGTTAATGCAGGATAAGAAAATGATAGAGAGATAAGATGTTAGTGTCTATTGTAAATAAGGTTGGGTAGTGGAGTTGCTCATCATTTTTGAGATGGTCTTTCATCCATGTATCACTAGCCAGCTACAGCAATGCTAGCTTAATTAACAGTAGAAGTTGACACCGATTCGAGATAAATTATTTTAGTTGGTATTTAAAATTTCAGTTGGGAAATTAGAATGTTTAAATGGTTACAATCTAAAAAGTAAAGTTGAGGGGGTTATGTGCCATAAAGCAATTCTTAGGTCCACCCCAGTTAAAAGCCCATTAGAGGGTTAAGCGGAAGTTACGGCTAGCTAATCCCGACGTTGGCAGAAAAAGTCAAAAAGCATGACAAAGCGTGTGTGTGGGTCTTCATGTGTGAGGCTGGCAGGAAGGAGGGACTCAGTTAGTAAAGGTCTAGGCAATTTCAATGCAAAGTAAGATTTCTATATTACAATCTTGTAGAATATAGAGTTTTCAAGGATCAGATGATAGGTCTTAAAGCTAGTGTTCTTGGTTGATTTTGATTAGTGGATGATTGTTTATAAACTTATGTTAAATTGATCGAGAAAATCATGTTAATGGATTGGTAAATAAAGTTGTTGATAATTAGTTTCAAGATAACTCTTAAGATTGGATTCCTAAAACCCATTGATCAAAAAAGAATGCTACTATTTGAACTTAGCAATTTAGAAGCATTTTAGCACGACATAGGTAAGGTTGGCGAGTTGGTTAACTCGCATTGTTGAAGATGGTGAGGCCTTAAGGCTTGCAAAACACTATGGGCCTCGCTAAGAAGGTTTAGCGCAGTGGAGAGCCTTGTAAAGCTGCGCGGTGTATTTAGTATACTTCGAGAAAAGATAGGACTCGCTAACCTCAAGTTGGAGAGTTGGGTGAGCTTGCAAAGTTAGTTTGTGTGGGAGTGAAGTTCGTGAAGTGGGATTTTACGTGTAGGGCTGACAGAGGTTGACCTTTGTTGTCAGTTACTCATGTTTATTAGTTTTAACTTATGTGTAAGTTGATCAGTGACCAGAGAGTGCCAATTTCAATCTTTCAGTTTTCAGTTTTTAGCGGCGAGTCATATGAGTTACACTAACCTACATTTTATGATGCTATGTCATGTATGTATGTATGTATGTATATGGCATGTGTTGTATATTCAATTCAGCTTCGTTCTCATTTGGAAAAATGTTCTGTTCAGCTTCTTTCTCGTTTGAGACTATATTAAGTTCAACCTCATTCTTGGTTTACAAGATGATCAGGTTCAGCTTTGCTCTCTCTAAGACGGTGTCAGCTTGTATATTCTAATATCTTCATGGATGATGTAATAAGTGTTTCGCTTACTCCATTGGTTATTTATATTTTCCAGGTTTAGAAGGTACCATGTGTACAAACAGAGGGAAAGACACTAGACAACTTTAGCTCTGTTTTTTTTTCCTAATTTAATTGTTTAAAACAGTGACTGTTTTGGACTAACTTTGAACATGTGTCACTTTTGGATGAATTATTTAGGTGAATAAATGTTTGTTTTTAATATAATTGTAGTAGTTATATTGGGGATCTTACACTAACTAATTAATTTGCCTTTTAGCAGCTGATAACCTCCGGTGGTTCATTTCCTATCTAATTTACAACCTTCATCATTTGAATCTGTACAGTCCGTTAGATCAAAGTTTGAATCCTTGGGATACCACAAACCTAGAATTTGAATTCTGTATCGATTTTGATTTCTAAAATATGACTCTGAATTTCTTGAATTTTGATTTTGATCCGTTGGTCTCCCTTTCACAATTTCACTCAATCACATGTAGTCGCTACTCACGATTTTGCAATCCTCCTCACTGCCTTATGAACATGATTCATCGATTCCACCTTCTTTCTTCATTAACTAAATGTAAACCGTCAGAGTTTCTTGAATCTTGATTCTGTATTTCATTCTTCAATTCCTGATTGCTATTAATGTTAACTTAATTTTTCATGTGGATATGGCACATCATCATATTTCCATGGCTTGATCAGATTTTTACCATATATAGAGAAAACATATAAAAAGCCGGGCATGTTACACCAATGGATCTTCAACAGTTTTGAAACTGTCATAGCGTATGAGCCAGTCCTACAAGTGTTGAGAAGCTAACATAATGACAAGTTACTTGTCTCTTTTTTCTCTTTAGGTTTATACTTATAAAATATGCTTAGACCTTTTATTCAATAAATTTCAATAACTAAGTAAAGTTTATCTATTTTAAGTAATGAAATCGGCTAAAATAAGCATATAATTTATATCTAATATCTCATTCTTTGATTGTATTTTTATAATAAATTAAGGTAACTATGACTTAATTTGTTACAATCTGCGTTTTAGGGTTTTGAAGTGAAAAAAATACGTAAACCGGTAAGAAATAGCAAAAAAAATAAAGATAAAAAATGGAAGAGTTGTTCACCATGTCCTACACTCTGGAGCATCACCACTGATCCATCATAGAACAAGTCAACAAACTACTATTTTCGTGGGCTGAAGTAAATTTCAAGTAGGCCGGTTCAACTATTTTGTAGGTGCGGAAATTAATATGCTCAACTGCTCAACCATAAGAAGATCTATGTGGGCCGACAGTTAAAAGGAAAAAAAGGTGACAGTATAAATTGCTGGGCTGGAACTTTCGTGGAGGCCCACATGAGAAAGAAAGGGCCAAGAAGCTGGGCTAGTTTAGCGTGAACTGGGCCAGGAAGCCGGGTTAGTTCCTACAGTTATGTGGCAGGGCTTTGTTGTCTGTTTGAAAAAGAAAAACATAAGTTTTGAGCTGGGCTGATGTCCATTTTACGTTTGGCTTACGTATGGGAATTAATTCTAGCGTAAAACTAGGACATAAAATGGGCTATTAATTAATTTAGTGGAGGTAGATTTGAGCTGGGCCTCTGGCAGCCACTGGGCTAAGAAAAGTCAGTTAGACTTAATTTTGGCGGGCTGGAATCGTAATAAGCCCTTGTGGGCCAAGAACTGCGCCTAATACGGTAGAAGAAGGATCGAGAAGTCTTTATTCTTGGCGGGGAGAAAATTAGAAAAATAAGATGATAATATTTTGGGGTTCACATGAACAAAAATACGGAGGGGATGGTCCTTGTTGCCAGCGTTGTCAACAGAATCAACAGACTCGTGAGTGCTAGCGGACGATCATGGCTGTGAAATCGTGATTGCTAGCTTCGAAATAGTCGTGTCAACGTGTTCTAGGGATAAATAGTCGAGACGCCATGATTGATTGCAAAGGACCTCGCACTCTGGCACCGTCAATCGAAGTTCGTGGTCCGTGGAATTGTCAAAAACTGGAGTTTGGAAATGTGAAATTAGGTCGAGACTTGAAAAATGAAACTGAACTTGGGCTGGAACAAGGGGTAAATGTAAATCCTTAAAGAGTATTCAAAATCTAAACTGAAGTATAAAATTAGTATGTTAATATATTACTAATATATGTCAAAACCATGCACAAATCAAACACCGGTTATTGTAATTGGTTTCGGTGTTTAAGTAAAACCGAAACTTGAATTTGAAAATGGTTTCGGATTTTTTTGTTTACACAGCGGTTGGATTTACAACTAAAACGGTTTATAACCGTATTTTGAACACCCCTATTTCTAGAAATGGAATGTTTAATAAATTTTGTAAATAATGGATGAAATGTCGAGCCTTTTAATACCTAAAAATTCACTCAAAAATATTCAAACTCTCAAAACTTACTATAAATACAACTCTCATATTTTCAGATTGTTCACTCTCCAAACACATATTTCTCAACAAAAAAAAAATAGATACTTTTGTACGTTTATAATCGAACTTGGAAAAGATTTGTGACATTTTAGGGGTCTATAACGACTATTTGTTGGATGTATATCGTTTGTCTAGCATATTTAATATTTTTTAAAGTTCTTATTTTTGAAGTTATCTTCGTAATTCTCAAAAATATAATTAAGATTCTATAATTAAAATCTAAGAGTGTTATTAATATAATATGTTCAAGTGGTGATGAGGTGTGATTATTACAAGATAGATGTGATATCTAAATGATAGTTAGTGACTTATTAGTGTGTTGAAAAAAATAGAATATCATTTTCCCTAATCACCTCCTTTTCAATTGCGTGGGACTAGTACTACCCCTCCTTTTTATTCCATGAGTATATCATAAAACTACAGCTATCGAAGGTTGGATCTCGAAACTAAAAACCGAAAGGTGATTCTATTAATACATTCACATCATTTAAATGACCCTCTTGATGTGGCATTTATGAGTTAAAAAACTACATTGAAATTGTATATGTATGATCTGACATATAAGTATATGAGAGATGGGGACCAAATAGTAGCACCCAAACCAAAACTTTTATTTGTATGAAGATTTTTGACATAGTAGCTAGAGCTTAAATTGTAAAATGATATAAATGAGAAGTTTAAATAGTAAAATGAAAAATTTAATAAAGAATTTCACTAAAGTATTTGTATAATTTTACACATTAAAGGCTACAAAAAGCTTGACAACTTCTCAAAATGGGTGTATGGTTTAAAACTTAAAAAAAAAAGGTGTTTACCAAAAACACCGAATGTGAAAAATGGATTTTGGGATTCGCCAAATTAAGGAAATAAGGGATAAATTTGGTCCAATAATTCAATAGGGGACACTTGTAATCATATTGCTTAGTCAAAATTACTAGCCAATTTAAAAGTTACCTAGCTAGTCAGTCTTTATCAAAGTTGAGAGAGTGAATGATCAATTGCTAGCATTAAGAAAGTACGAGATAGTGATCTATTTTTTTATTCTTTTTTTATTTATTTTCATATTTATAAGATTAATACAAGTCTCAAAATCAATAAAAAAGACGAGAAAATAGAATTAACGGATTCCACATGTTATTTTGTGATGAATAACAAGATGAAGTAGAATGAAATAGTAGAAATATATATATATATATTTTCTACACCCAAATGAACTTTTTTTTTGAATTTATGTTCTTAATGTAGTACTCAAAATCAGCTGTTCGCATGTTATTTTTAGGATTTGATTAACGTGGTTTGATCAAAATTATATATTTAATTCGTAGATCACAATCTTTATATGTTTATTTTTTTTATTTTTAAGAGTTAATTACTTGATTGACTTTATAAATTCATTCTTCTTTATTATTTTAAAAATAAGATTTAATGTTTAAATAATTATATAAACTTGAATGAATTATATAATTAATGCAACCATCTTCATCCACCATATCCGTTATAAAATAGAAACATATGAGATGCATTTATACACCTTCACTCAGATACAAAGAAACACACGCTCTTCATCGCTCAAAATCTAATCAAACAAACGATTTAAACATTCTAAAATCACCAGGTGCATTTTGAACCATCAAAAACAACAATTGAAAATCTGGAAATGATTAAGAACACACACAAACATAATCAAGGAAAACACACACACATAAACAACCATTTTTAGATCTTGAAATGAGTTTTGATAGCATCGTTTGCATTTTATTCAACAAGCCCTAACCGATTGTAGAAACCATAAATCTCCTTTTTGAACACTTCCCGTTCTTTAGAGAGAGATGAGGTGGATTTCATTACATAAACCAATTCAAAAATCTTCAAAAACATCAACTAGGAGATTTGAAGAGGTGATGGAAATTTGTGAAAGGCGTTGAACCACAAACAAGTAGTTGGTCCGGAGTATCAACTAGCAGGGGTTAATGAAGATTTATACTGGTGGTGGCGATGGAGATTTATAGCGGTGGCATCAATAGAGATTTGTAGAGATTGGTGATGTGATGAACTGATGAAGGGAGAAACAAGTTTGGGCATTGAGAGAGCGAGAGAGATAAGTGAGAGAGAGTCTTAAACTTAATCTATAATTGTAACAAAACCTATAAAAGTTATGATGTGAATATCAAATCCATAAATTTAACCTAAACCAAATGCACAATAAATGCAATTAAGTATTTATTAGACAACATTATAATAAACAATTGAGGGAAATAATTTCCCTTTAAAAATTTTACCTAAAAATCCTTCTATGGACCCTTTCAATAAAGTGCAGAAAGTTAATGTTTTTATGTAACATTTATTAGACAACAATATATTATATTATATTATATTATATAATAATAAAACACAAATAGGCAAATATTGCTATTCATTTTATGTATATGCTAGTTTGGAGTGGTGTAGCCATTGTTAGGTGGTCTTCTTGTTTGTAAATAAGGCAAAACTTTAAGATGCATGGTTCAAAGTGGGACAGAAGAAAAATTATTGCCCTAAATAAACTTTCACTTGGATTGAACCCCACAAAGAAGATCCAATAATATTGTTATCTGCCACTTTTCATGGAATAAAATTCCAAAAAAAGTCATTCTCTTTGACCACTACAAAAGCGTTCTTTTTCTCTATGTTGCCATCAAATACACCTACTTACACACCAACTTAGCCCACACATCTTTTTCCTCAGTCTCTTTCTTGCATCCAACTATCTAGGTATCATATATCTCAAGTTACACTACTTTAATTCTCTTATTTGTGCATTACAAGCTTGTAAATTATGCTTTATGGGAAGTGATAGATTTTTTTATTGCTGCTTTCTTCAAGTCAAACCAACATCAACAATCCTTGTGCGCAAGTAGTCAAACCTCCTTTGTGGTAGGATTAGAAATCATTTGAGCTTGTGCTGCATGAGGTTTAACTAAATAATCCAAATGGTCAACCTTTCTATATATACACTTAGAATTTTAAGTATGTATAGAATAATTGTCAAAGTATTATAAGTCAAGAAATAAATTGTTTAATTTATCATATAACTTATTCCCTCATCAAGATATTTGTAACCACTCATACAATGTAATCATGAAAATTAAACTCTGTCATGAATAAGGATATAAACCAATCAAACAAACATGAATAGAGTTTGTTCGTTTCGCTCTTTTAACCTTAGCATAACAAATAAATGAACACGAATGGATAAACGAACGAATCTATATTCATGTTTATTTGTTTAAAAGAGTGGTTTGCTCGTGTTTTTTTATGTTCGCTCAAATAAATGCTAAACGAACATAAAAGAATGTAAAGGAACGAACACACACAGATATATCTATAATGCAAATCCAACATTACACACACATACACGTGCACACACTTGCGAATGTCAACAATAGAACATAAACAAAATGACAAATGAATGTTCATGAAATTAACAAACATATATGAACTTCTCATTGAATGGTTTAGGAACGGTTTGGTGAAGGTTTGGATCGTTTGAAGCCCTAACCACGAAGTTTAGGTTGGATTTTTAAATATCTATTAGCAAACTTAGCTATAATATACATATTTCTAATACTCCTCCACAGTAATGGTAGAAGATCGGACGTTCACACTAGAGTGAGAAATACAATAAAACATAAAACATAAAAGAAAAAAGAAAAAGGAGCATAGATATATAAAAGAGAAAACTGTGTGGCGGAAAGGCTACAACGGGTTAGACACCAAAGGGGCGGCGATAGGAGCTACGACTGCGGAAGCAGGAGCTACAACTATGGCGGAGGTAGAAAAAGGCACAACGGTGGGCAGCGACGATAAGAGTTACGACTGCAGCAACAGGAGTTACAACTACGGTGGAGGCAAGAGGTGTAGTAGCACCAACAAATGAACCAGCGGCGGTAAGAGGCACAGAGAGAAAACTAATCTAAACATTTACGATGCGTCTCTAGGGCAATAAGTAAGAGTAAAAAAATGAAATAAAATCGTCACTCAAGAGGGAAGATAGGGAGAAGAAACGCGGGACGGCCAGCTATTGTTCAATGGCAACGACAGTAGAGAAGCAGCAGAAGGGAGAGAAGAAGAAGATATGGCAAGAACCATAAGACTTTGATACCATGTATAATAATGAAAACCATATAGATATTATGTATTACATTAAGAACTATTTATATAGTACAGGAGTACATAAGAAATCTTAATAGACCCTAGCTTGTCTATACAATTGAGCTAAGTCCATATTATTAATAAACAATAATATACCTGTCTCTAATAGTTACACATCTGTAAACAGGGAATGATGTCTACTAAACTACTACTAGCTGACGAACCTCCAGCTTTGTCTGTTTTGCTTCACCAAAACCCTAAAGGACTCGCAATGGAGTCTCGTTGTCATTGATAATGAGCAAAAACCACCAACATTGATCATTAATGCCATTGTTATGAACTCATTACTCAGTTGTTATGTGTGTCCTCGTTATGTGGGTAATTATGCGAGTCCTCATTATTGCATTTATCATTTTTTTTTAATGTACAACGCTTAAATGTCAAGGGATACAGTTCAAAAACCCGCCAAAGATATATATACTTCTTGTTTTACATGTAAGAATACATAACAAAAACATATACCTTCAAATATATATAAAGCTTTGTAGCCACCATGTCTCAGAACAACAACTACGTGAATGATCCTTTCTTCCAAAACATGGTGAATTACTCACCAGGTTTGACGAGCACTCACTTGAGCATAAATTCACCCTCGCCTCCACAACAATGACCCGATTTGACGCAAGCCATCTTCAATTAACACTAATTTAGTCCAACTCTGACACTTCTAGGCGTTCTTCTTTGATTCAAGCGGAGATCCTTGAACGGCTTGATGTTATAGCCGACTTTGCTGCCGAGAAGACGAACACAATTGTTACGATACACAAAATGGAAGAATTAATGTTTTTAACAGTGTCAACAGCGGGCGTAGAGGACGAGAATGATTGAAAAACCATACTCGAAATGAAATGAAAAATTCATGAAAAATATAATATTTCGTTCAAGTTTTTAATTTTTAGTATCAGTCGTACTAGTTTAAGTTTTTTGATTTTTAGTATTAGTTCTACTTTTTTATTTTTTAGTATTTTAATATTTTTAGTTTTTAATGGAATGGAATTTATTTTATTTTATTTAATTTGAAAATATTAATCTAGTATTTATTTTATAAATATTATGTGTTTTTATAGAAAGTAAAAATAAAATAAATATTGTTGCTGACGTAGATGTTAGTTATGAGTGTTATTATTATGATTGTATAATTATGGATTAGCTATGCTGAAGTGATTCTTAGTCATGACAATTATTGAACCATACCACTAGGAATGTATTTTGTTTTGTTTGTCACATGGAAGAGAGGAGAGGACAAAGAGAACGTCTACATGCGTCTGTGACGGATAGAAAGAGATACGATGTGAAGTTTTCTCTAGATAAAAATATATACTATAAATCTCGAAGGTTTTTTTCTCTAAAGTTTTTCTTTAATATAATTATCCTTTTAGTATTGTTTATTAATTAGCTATTAGATAATTATCTAATCATTGTCTTGTAAATATAATTATCCCTTTAATATTTTCTAAATCTTGTAGATTTCTTTTTTCCTAAAGTTTCTATATAATAATAATTACCTATTTAGTATTATCTAATTATCTATATTCTAATATAAATAAAAGAGTAATTTATATCAAATTTATTTAATGATTATAACCATTCATCTAATAAAATAAATTTAATTGCATAATCTTAACTATTTATTTAATCAAAATTAGAATTTTAATTTTGACTTTAATTGATAAAAATAAATCAAAATTATTAGAGAAATTTCATATATATTCTTTTCTTAAATCTTAAAATATTGTATTGTCCACCATATTTTATAAATATCATATTTACCCTTTATAATATTTTAAAATATCATATCTAACAAATTTTTTTATTTGATCATTTTAAATTATAACAAATACAAACTTGACCATATTGTCTTAAATGTAACAATAATATTAATGACCCATACAAAAAATACAATCATATTGTTATGCCATTTGTCGTCATTTTTTAAACTTATCATTTATTTCGTGTTTTATAATTATTTAATATATTTTTATTAATTTTTAATATTTATCTTTTTTTAAATCAATATGTGTACCACACGAAAATCTAATCTAGTTAGATAATGATCTTGTAATTGTACTGTAATAGTAACATTACTTTTTATAAATAAACCCACTAATTAAGATTGGTTTAACTATATATAAGAAACTAATTTCATAAATTCATTTATTTATTAATTAACAAACTATGATTTACTAATAACATATATTTATTTTCTTTATAGAAAGGTTTTTGAAATTTGATGTTCACATAATTGATGATATTTCTGTCAATTAATACAACCTAAAAACTAAGATAAATAATAGAAATTCGTTAAAATATATGCATATACTGAAATTAGGATACACGTTAATATATACAACCAAAAAAACTTAAAATCTGATAAGTTCTATAATACTATCTATAAATATGAATTTGATTAAAAAATTATAAGTTTTTCTTATGTATACATAGATATATAGAGTAGTTAAAATAATAATAAAAATAATAAAAATAGTAACATATTAATTAAGCTAGTTAATTAATTCAAATAATATTAAAAGTTAGTAACATGAAGCAGCACATGAGTAAGAAACGGATAACAACTCCAACTCGTCAAGATTCACTCATGTGCCCCGCCGGACATTCATTTTTTCACTTTTCACGTTACATATATAATTATTATATGTATATGTATACATATATAATAAAAAATGGATTACTTCTTTATTAAACAAAACACAAGTAAAAGAATAATTAAACAAAACACAAGTAAAAGAATTTGGATATTTTAGACTATTTTTCATTTTAAACTCTAGAAAACCAATATACATTAATAACTTCGTGCTTTTATTAATAAGAGAGCGTTTTAAATTTCAAGTTAGCTATAAACTTCTTTAAGACATAGAAAGTCTTAAAAGAAACTCATAATTAATCTTTTTTATAAAAGTATATTGAATGACCAGGTATGTGAATATAGTACACTATAATGATAATGGTTAGACCGCATAAAAAAGTATACATCGATTCAATGTAAATCCTACAAAAAGCAAAAAATCTATTTTAAAGGGGGAAAAGGTTGTATAACTCTATATGTATTTATCTTGCATTACATCACGAATAAATGTGATTTCAATTGACGAGTGCTCATCTTTCTATCAATCCATCTCACTCATCACATTTAATTTTCTCTCTTTACATCTTCCATCTTTCTATCTCTCAAACCAAGGGAGTGCCCATAGAACCATTAGTCCACCCCCACTAACCATTTTCTTAAATAAAATAAAATACTCTACCTCACAAACCATACATCTTTTGTCCGGACGGTTATACGGCTAGCTAGGAAGGAAAGATGACATCCTGAAGAGATGATGGCAACCGCCCCTCTTGACTTTTTCCACCTATCCCTCCCATCAAGGAGGACACTCCTCTTATGGCATGTTCTCGAGTTATTTTCAGTAGGGGAATGAAAGAATTTCTAATGAAGAAAAGAGAAAATTGTGTTATTGAGTTTTTTAAAAAAGAAAAGTAAAGGGCTAGAGGAATTGAAAGGGGCAATTTTACCATTTTTGTATATTAAAACTTTTCATCGACTTTTAGGATGATTGGTAGGTGAAGTTTCTCCGCCCTTTCATTTTTTTTCCTCCTCTTCCCACCCCTTCATTTAAAAACTATTAAGTCTTAGGCTTATAACATAGAAGTTACTTATTTAATAGCATATATATATATATATATATATATATATATATATATATATATATATATATATATATATATATATGTAGTTACCTTTTCTTCTTTTTCTTATTATTGAATAAAATAGTATCTATTATGGTAAAGTTTTTTTCCGGTATAAATGGTTAGTCGTTTGCTACAAATAAGTATTATATTTAAGGTTTGTTTTCTTACTTAATTATAAATAAATAAATCCGGATTATAAAAATTCTAATGATCGAGACGTCTTATATTAAGAGGGAGCACAACCCACCAATTTTAAGGGTTGTCACCCTTTTGACCGTGTTTTATATGCACTAAAGCTAGGTTAGGTGTTTCCAATTTAATATTAATACAGTTAGTTAATATTCGATCGGTTTATGGGTCTAATCCCAATTCATTATGTTATGATAGTTATGATGGTTATATACATATAAACATTAATATATCAAGATTTTTGGCTCTCCGATCATATAATATTTATTTTTTTATAAAGATGTATTTTTGCACATCTTGCCTAACAAACATAAAACAAAAGGGTTTGGTTCACCAAAATATATCTAACTTGTCATGTTTTGCTATTGTATGTATCGAATTTTAAAAGTTTCTATTATGTGTATCAAACTTTTAATTTGTTGTTATTATATGTATCAAACTTTTAAATGTTCGGTACACACAATAGAAAATTAAGAATGAAACGATGTGTTAATTGAAATTTGAGCATTTAATATTTATTTTTTTTAACATGTCATTATATTAAAAATTAAAATTAGCAAGATGCTAGAAATTACAACACGATTAAATGCATAAAAACAGAAATAACACCAATCTATCCATATATTTTTAAAAGTACAATCACCCGATCTTGTTTAATCCAAAAGAATGAGATAGCTTGTATTTGACTAAACATGAGCTCCTCCTTTCCTTGATTATAAGCCGAGAACATCTAGTCATTTCTACTCTTCCAAATAACCCAGAAGAAGTAATAACACTCATCGGAGCCTTCAACTCTCCACCCTTAAGATTCATAATAATATAACGAGCCGATACAACTTATGAGACAACTAACATTTACTCGAAAAATACTTGAAATCGGCATGGTTTTAGTCAAGCCGAGCTCGAACTACTAAAGTAGATTATCGAGCACATTGAGCTTAAATTGTAAAATTCTTAACTTGTAAAGCTCGCGAAACTTACCAAAGTTGTAACACTTTAATTTTTTTACCGTTCGTATGTGTAATCTACATAATCATCATACATTCAAATCAAGCTTTGGGAAAGTATTTTTTACATAATCATTACATACTCAAATCGAGCAAGTGAAACTGAGTTTAAAAGAATGAGTCGAGCTAAGTTGAATTATAAAGTATGAAGCTAAGTAATACTGATTAATATTATTATGAAATATACTAATTTTACATTAAAGTTTGCAAATGTTGATCTAATTTAGCTGTAATCCAGGATCCTAGCGTAGGAACACAATTTTTACATTAGACTTTACAAACTTTAATATGATTTAGCAATCGGTGGAGGTTCAATCTAAAATCCGAGGTCCAAGTGTGTGTTTAGATCTCTACTTAGATTAGAATAAACCTAAAATAGGACCGAATTTTTTACAAGAAGAAACAAATTAACAAGGTTGAAACTTTATTTATACGAAATCTAAAATTAATCAATCCCTAAATTTTGATCGTTATAATAAGAGTGACTTTGATACTATCGTAAGTTTTTCAAACCATTTTAGATTAATAAAAACTATATTGATTTTTACTACTTTCAAGGTTCACATAGTGGAAAAAGGTTTGTTTAATACTTTATCTAATACTTTTAGTCACTAAGAACAATAAAAAAACTTTAAACTAATTAGTAAGTGTAGCAAGTTTACTGAACAACTTAAAAGGTTTTAAACTAATTAGTAAGTGTAGCAAGTTTACTAAACAACTTAAAAAGTAGATGATTGTGTAAGTTGCTCCAACGGTGAGTTCCCGAGTTAAAATTAGGAGAAAAAAAAATATTTAGGAAGGAAATTAAATTTTAGTCTCGTTTCTAAGTTTTTTTAAAAGAAAAATTACCCCTTATTTTTTTCTATGATTTTCCTCCTATAGTTGAGAAGATTTTGAAATGAAACAAAAAAACACTTCATATTTCATTTATCCTTTCATTTTCTTTTGAACTCGGGAACGCCTAATGACAAAAATATTTTTCTTTCTCTCCTTTTCTTTTCTTCTGTTAATTTTCTATCCTTCCATTTTCTTTCCACGTATAACTCAGGAACACAATGTAAGTAATCCATGGCAAATGATGTAAAGGTGACCTACCGCTTAGGGATAAGCTTTTTGACCGACAAACCGAACCGGAACCGGTTGAAATCGGATTAGAGTTTTCGGTCCGGTTATTGGTTTCCTAAAACCTCATTTTCAGTTTTCGGTTCCGGTTGCGGTTTGTATGAAATTTTGTTTCGGTAATTCGGTCTTAGAACCGGAACCAGTTTGTATGAAATTTTGTATTTATCATATGGTCGGGTATAAACTATTATTTTTGGTGATATTGTTGGTTATTGAACTATTGGCGATATGGCTAATGGTTATTGTTTGTAAGAACGAAGTCAACGAACTATTATTTAATGGTCATATGTTAGTGTCGACATTGCATGTATGTTCACTTACGATTTCAAATATTTTTAGTGTTAACTTTAAACCGTTTAGTTTTTTGGTTATTAGTTAACCTTTACAGGTAAAAAACAGCTAATATAAATGTATCATATTTGCCTTTAATAACAAGAATATTCACCGGTTATCGGTTATTTCGGTTCACACTATTGAAACCGATTCCAAAGTAAATTTTCGGTCTTACCTGGTTTTATACCCGAAATAACCAGTTAATAACCGGAACCGATTCCCTTAAATCAGTTCGATTTTCGGTTCTAGCTTTTACCAAATTCGGTTATCGGTTATTTTGGTTCCGGTCCGGTTCCAAAACCGAACACACCTCTACCACTGCTAGACACATTCGGACAATGCTTCCTTCTTGGCTAAGTATTACAGAGAAAAAGAGAAGCTAGAGAACCTCTCAAGTTCTCTTACATTAGGGATTAAGTAGGAAAAATGATTCTTTCAAGGAACAAAATGATTTTTTCCATAAGTAAAATGAAATTAATGTACAAGTTAAACAAACATTCAACTTTTGTTGATGAACCAATCTTATTCGTGAAAAAATCAACAAAGAGAAGTGGAGGAGCGAATTTTGTTTGGGTTTTAAAGGTTTCAAAATTCAAATATTAATTAAACCTTAGTTTATGAGAAGAGATAAATATAACGCTATTAGATTTCCTATTGTTCTAATTCCTCAATAAAACATATATTTTTCTATTATTAATCAACCAATTATCTCAAACAGGATTACTTTTTTTATACTTATTTAAATCAATTTAAAGGTGTTAAAAAAACCAATTTCATCAATTTTTTTCAAATAATCAATTTTAAGTACTATTGATTACACACGTACATTTTATCCAATGTAAATGCATATAACTAATCTATTTACTTGTTGTACAAATAAATCCATTAATTAAGTAAATTAATTAATAATATCAAATACCATTAAATACAAGTGAATCATATTAACTTTATTTATTCTTAAAACGTTAACGTATTAAATTCTCTCTTATATGATTATGAATGACTCTTAAACTGTCGTGTGTTATTGAACGCAGATATTTTTCACTGTCTTACTAAATTTTACTATTTATTATCTTATTCGTTTTGGTATTAGAACTAAGAGATAAAATGAGAAAATTATTAAATTGTATTCCACATATCAATTATTAACATTAAAATAGAAGAACTTTTGACGACGACATGTCCTCGCAAAAGGCTTTAGCGACGACAAATTGACTTTTGGCGATGACTTTTGTCGTCAGGGTAACGGTGTTTTTCCTTGTAGTGTGATCACTGGAGCGTCACTCAGTGAACTACTCCCACTCTTAAAATAAAACCTATATAATTTAAGATTGTGTGACATGATTGATGAGTAGAATAATTAATGCAAACATCAAAGCTAGCTTGTAGAACTTTAACATCACAGGCTGCTTGAAATCTTCCATCCATGACCAAGAAAATAAATGCGAAAAGGAAAACAAAACAATTAATTATAACATACACTTCATCGTTTCGATCCTTTTTTTTTCTTTGCCAGACTTCATTCTTGTTTTTATTACTTATTTTATACACTCGTTTTCTTTTTTTCTTTTTTTTTTTTGCTATAAAATATAAAATTGGAAACATAATCAGAATATTATTTAATTAAAAAAAACAAAACAGGAAAATTAAGGCATTGTCAAATTTTCACACTTATTTTATGCAAATATTTCATAAACGAATTTAATTATCACTACATATATACTTAAAATATCATTTTTATTTATGAACTTTATGTCACTACATCTTCCTAGCTCTTTCATTCAAAATCTACTACATTAATTGTTATATAATAAATTAAAAAAATATACAAAAATAGTATTTAAGAGGCCAGGGATGTTATGGAGGGTGTGGGCAAGCGTGATCAAGCCATAATCAAGTCGTGACAGCCGTTCGATCTTCGATATAATCACCGGTTTGATGGCTGTTGCATGAAGATGGACTTTATCTTAGTTACCATTGCGTTTTAAGGCAATTTGCCCTTTTATATAATAAACTCATATCTTCTAACCAAATTTCATATTGTAAAAATTGGCTGCGAATAACGATAGAGAAACGCACATCAACCTCTAAAATGATATTGTGGAGCACATTTAGGGATTTCAAAGTAATGACACAATGAATACCGCCTCTTAATATGATAATTAAATATATATATATATATATACATACATATATATACTAGCATAGTACCCGCACAATGTAGTGGCTAGAAATAATTCTTACTCGATAATATGTTCGTTTTTATTAATGTAAGGCTATAATATTCACGCATTATAATGACATTGAACAATTTCGTTCGCAATATATTTATTTTCTTTTCCGGTTAATTTTCTTTTCTTTATAACTTTTTTATTAATTTTAAAATAAATTTTTAAAAACAATAAAAAGAGAAACAAAAAGAATATTAAATATACTATAAATTAAACCTTTTGTTTTGATTACACGAGTCATTTAAAAAACCCGAAAATGTCTATAAATTTATGTTACATGTTATTAGGTTTATAAGTTTTAATTATACGTAGTTTCTAATACTTAAATTAAAATATGTCTTATATGATAAAATATTTAAACTATTATTTTTTTAAAGATTCTTTTTATTTTATTTTTAACTTGTATTTAATATTATATAGGTTGAAAATTAATTTGTATGGACATGACTTTTTTAAAATTATTTATTATGGAAGGTTTAGTTATAAAAATGGTAATTAAGAATTTTAAGTATCTCCATATAATGATTTCCTTATTGGTTTAAATAAGGGTAAATTAATAATTTTAAATTAATTAAAATTAAGAGATTTTAAGAGGTAAATGCTTTATAATATAATATAGATATATATAATATTATAATTTTATAAGTTAGATTTTATTTACACCTCATCATATAAGTAAGTACGTACAAATGTGGACATTTTAATACACTTAATGCAAAAAGTATCTGAAAGCAAAAGAGTGTTGACAAAAGGTGTTTAGGAGTTGTGCTCCATTATTAGCCGGTGGCCACATGTCAAGTTATCGTTTGATGATTTATCTTTCAATTCTCAGACGGCTTTTTGGTGGTTATACACTTATACTATACGTACGCTTTAATTAATTAATTATTATTTTTCAATAAAACAAATACACAAGGTTTAATTTCATATATTATTTAAATATCAAAATGTTTGTACCCAGCGGTATCTAGTATTGTGAAGTGATTTAAAAGATTGTGAATTCAAATCTTGTTATAAATAATATAGTAGATTTAGTAGTAATTTTAGTGGGATTGTGACTGCGTGTGTTTACCATTCAAAAAAAATACATTATTTATAATATTTTAAAATAGCTAAAAAATATTAGTAACTTATAACCTGATAGCCTAATTTTATTGTTATACCCTAGTTCACATTCTTAATGCATTTTACTTATTAATAAATAAATTTAAGTTAGAGAGCTTTCAAGAAAGGGGGATAACTTGCGCACATAAGATTTACCATGCATAATAGTTATAGATTTTTTGCACTAATAAATTGTAAATTTTTTTTCTTATTAACATGTTTCGGGATATGATTGTTTAAATACATATGACTGTTTAGGGGTATGACTCTTTGAATACATATATTTTATTATCTGCATAAATCTTTGTTGGTGTACAAAAAATCTTTTAGAAAGATGATTTGTGCACAACACTTAATATGTTATAGAGAATACAATTGCATATGACTAATGGATTTGTAAAGACATGTTAAAGTTATATAATATAATTATTATATATGACAAAATAATATTGCGTACAACAAATTAACTACTGAAAAGAAAACATGTTCACGCATTCTATCGAAGACTACCTTTATTACGTTTCAATGAAAGAATGATAGGTTGAACATCAATGAAAGCCAAAAATGTAAATTAAGGAGGCCCCAATTAATATTGGATTTGCCTCGTTTGCAAGGCATTTAAGCATATTTATTACGTTTCATTTTCTTCGAAATTTGACCATATAATCATTATATATCGTTGAATATATATATATATATATATATATATATATATATATATATATATATATATATATAAAGTAACGAAGTCGGGAGTTTGAATGGGATGAAGGTCGACGTGTGGATATTTGACTGAAAACTAATTAGGGGTGTCAAGTTTGGGATATATATGTATCGCGTTAAAATTAGCTTTCAACTTTTGCAACTTAATTGTAAGTAAACGTTAAAATTGTGTTTGATTCTATAAACATGATTATGTGTGTTTATTTCATGCGTACATAATTAAATTGGACAATTGTTAGGCCATGTTGACTTTCAAGTCTTGATCATTTGAGATTCTTAATTATTACTAGTATTTTATCCGCGTGATGCGGCGGGGTAAAATAGTTTCATTTGTCGACTTGTCAATTCAACATGTTATTTGTGATGTTGCCGGAAAATATGGTGGTCGTGATCTTCGTACAAATATCAAGTTAACGCAACACTTACGTTTAAATGACAATATTCTATTCTTGTATGAACGAATTCATACCATATTTTTTACGATCATATTACGTAGTAGAATATAAAATTTTTTGAAAACAGTAAGTAAATGTGACAATTATTTAGATCATGCTAAATACAAATGTACTTTACTCATCACGCAACACTTTTTTGTAGACAGTTATTATATAGGCAAAGTATTTTGATCTATTTTCTGTCATTAAATTCATGACCGTTTTTTGTAATTAATTTTTTGACAGTTTTAAAGTGTTTAAGATCATTGCTGGAACGTATTGTAAATAATGCTATTTGAGTTGTACTATTTTAAAAGTGTTAAGAATGTTGCTTGAAGTTATTGTAAAGCATGTTATATTACTTGTACTTTAACTTAAAAAATTGTCTTAAAAAAGAGCTAAATATGATTAAATTATGACAGTTTTAAATGTTGGAAGTTATTATAAAGTATTAATTATTTATTTAAATTGTCTTAAATGCTGAAAATTAATGTAAAGTATTAATTATGTATTTAAATTCTAAAGATCATTGATGAAACATATTGTAAATAATGCTATTTGAGTTATACTATTTTAAAAGTGTTAAGATTGTTGCCGAAGTTGTTGTAAAACATGTTATATTACCTGTACTACTTAACTTAAAAAATGTCTTAAAAAGAGCTAAATGTAATTAAATTCTTATAGTTTTAAATGCTGAAAGTTATTGTAAAGTATTAATTATGTATTTTAATTGTCTTAAATGATGGAAGTTATTGTAAAGTATTAATTATGTATTTAAATTCTAAAGATTATTGCTGAAACATATTGTAAATAGTGCTATTTGAGTTGTACTATTTTAAAAGTGTTAAGATTATTACTGAAAATTATTGTAAAGCATGTTATATTACTTGTACTACTTAACTTAAAAAACAGTCTTAAAAAAGAGCTAAATGTAATTAAATTATGACAGTTTTAAATGTTGTAAGTTATTGTAAATTATTAATTATGTATTTAAATTGTCTTAAATGATGAAAGTTATTGTAAAGTATTAATTATTTATTTAAATTCTGAAGATCATTGCTGAACATATTGTAAATAATGTTATTTGAGTTGTACAATTTTAAAAGTGTTAAGATTGTTGCTGGAAGTTATTGTAAAGCATGCTATATTACTTGTATTACTTAACTTAAAAAATTGTCTTAAAAAAGAGCTAAATGCTTTATAGAGTAGTAAAGATATCCGCTGGATCCACAACATTTTACCATATTAGAACGGGTGATCATCCAATAATTGACTGCCTCAAAACCTCCCGGGCCCCTATGATCCGTTGGCCACCGTACTTACTATATCATCGATCTCAATAACCACCAATATACTGTCTACCCATCAATCTCTCTTAATAACCATCCATCCATCCATCACCAACTCTCCGCGTCTCATATGTAACACATGCAAGTTCGAAAGAAGAAAAAACTTAGTTGATTCTCTCAAGATCAGATTAGCTATTTTAATTACTGTGAAATTGTATAAAAAATCAATCATCGTCTTTGTAACATCAATTAATCCCATCTATTAATGGATACAAAATGAGCAATGTTGCTGATCGATCCATTTGAATAAAAAAAAATCCAGTATATATATATATATATATATATAAGCATTTAGAAGCTTTAAATATTGATCTAAAATCCATCCTATTTCCAATCTACTCCTACAAGTAATTTGAATGGATTGGAGCTGAGATCAAATGGACTTGGCGTACGTACCCTTGATAGATAAGGTGAATTTTCTGTTTCCTTGCTTCGTTGGTTGGTTCTTATTGACGTCCCTTTGAACTCTAGTTCAAACATGATAAAACTACAAGTGTGGTTATAGTCGTTGCCATCAAAGGTTAGCATTTTGATTTGGAGATTGAACACAAGAGGTTACCTAGTCGTTGCCATCAAAGGTTGAGCACCTCCCGAAGCTGGTAATGAGCCAAGGTGGCTTGTGATTGTTTTTTCTTTCTCAAAGCACGGTTATTTAAAAGAAATTAGTACTTACATGGCGATTAGTAATTGTAGTAATTTATGTTATGACTGCAGGTTGTTAGTTATAAGTTAATGATGATGATGTGACGGTTAGTGATGTCAAAGATTACCATTAGATACACATATACACCTCACTAAACTACACTTATTCTCACAACAGGACTTGAAACCTTAAGGTTAAAGAGGGAAAGACTCCTTAACAACACATTGATACCATTATGCTAACAACCATTTTTTAATAGTAATTAAATGTAACTTTACAACATAACACAAGCTAGGTATACATTTATATATATATATATATATATATATATATATATATATATGTTCATCCTCTTAATTAATCTTTGAAACAAAACATCGTATGTACGCTGTTTATTGTATTATTTTTGTCGTTTTTAAAATGAATGGTTAGTTTTGTCAATATACAAACTTCCAAGTGCATGAACCTTGTGGAAAAAAAAATGTTAATACACGTCAGTTTCCAAAAGATATTGTAAAATTGCGAACTCATATTACAAAAGTGACATATATATAAGACTTGCAATAGTTTCTCCAAAACCATGTTCTCTTAGATACATTTATTATTATTTTTTTATTGCTATATCTAAGCAACAAATATTATAAAACAACAGACGTCGTTGTTTTATTGGTCCGTCCGTGGACGTTAATCATTTTATTAAGAGCATATATATAGAGTATGACATAAGTACATAACTTAAAGAACAAAAATTAATTTTGTTTAATCCAACATATCTAAATAATAAGCATAACTTTTTTATGATTTTTGTACCATCTTGTTTTTTTTCCCTTATGCTTGCTAGGATTCTAAATAAGTTCATAAATTATCTTTTATAAGCTTGTAGGCTTATCGATTTCCGTTTATACACTTACATCTTTAGGGGGTGTTTGTTAAAGAGAAGAAAAAGTAAGAAAATGAAAATTAAAATGGTTTCTCTTATTTGAAAGAAATGGTTTATAGCTTTAGGCGGAGAAATGATTTCTCTGGAGATGATGACAACGCCGATGTGTTTCCCAAAGTGTGGAGAAATGGTAGCCACGCCCGACGATGATGACAACGCCAATGTGTTTCCCCGCAATGATGACAACGCTGACATCCGGCGAGCCAGCCAACGCCACAACCACTTCCGGCTATCTGAGTTTAATCTGAACCCTAAATCGACCTTTTGTGGTTGCGATGTGTTTCCGGCGATGATGAGTACTTTGATGGTTAAACCTAATTATGCAGCCCCAAGCTTCATTTCTTTACTCAATGATGACAACGACGACGTCCGACGAGACGACCAACGCCGCAACCACGTCTAGCGATTTGAATATAATCTGAACCCTAAATCGTCTTTTGTAGTTGTGATGTGTTTCCTGCGATGATGAGTAATCCTTCGTCGGCGAGGCGGTGTCGCTGCCGCCGCCGCCGTCCGGTGACCTGAGTATTTCTCTATTTCATTTTTTTGATAATACCAAACAAGAGAATTAATTATAATTCTTCAAATATTTCTATTTCTCCCCTATTTTCAATTCTAATTTTCTTAATTTCTTTTCCTCTCTATCAAGGACGCCCTTAAGTCATAATTAAGTCAACACGATTAACTCCTTATAAGCATTACTATCATTTCTATCCACCAAGTATATGTTTTATTAATTAGACGTGCATCAATGTTTTATTTCCACCTTACAAGTTTTATAACAAATATAGTATTTCACTATGTTTTATAACAACACATGTAAGAATTCTAAAAGTTATCAAACAAAGAAGTGCAAAAAATAGGTTAGTATAAAGTTTTATAAAAAAACAAAAAAAAAACCTACATTTATAAATGTGTAGAGTTGAATTTACTAATACACTTGTGCGGATTTAGTAATAAATGAAAAAATTAAAAAAAGTTCATATATATCTAAGAACTTGGACTTTTATTTATGGCTTCAAAATTGTTTTCAAAATTTTCTATAAAAATATCGATAATTTATCCACAATAATAAATATGATGTTGTAACTATAATTTAACACTTTCAAATATAGAGATTTGATAATTATATTTGTGGCACCAAAATAAGTTTTTTGTAGTGATTAATTATTTTACCCAAGATACGGATAGCAAATATAAGATTTAAAACATGGGCTATTAATTAAGATGTGTTTGATCAACTTAATTTCATACTTAGACCGAGTATGGGTTGGTTTTGACCTTAAACCGAACCATAACCGATAATATAGGTTATTTGTTTTTTCAAACCAATGGGTATCGGTTTCTAATGGGGTGGTTCACGGTTTGTGATAGCGTACCGGTTTTCGTTATCGGTTTTATTGGTTAACCGTTAAACTAAGTTAGGCAAACTTAATAGGCTTCGTTATTTTAGAATATGGGCTTGAGTTATATTTTTTATTGCTTTATAGTAACCACAAATTTGGGCCAAATAAATTATTATTTTCTATGACTTGCTAATTAAGCACATTGTTTTTATGACAAAAATACAAAATGATAGGCTAGAGTTATATTTTATACACAAATTGAGTCTGATGGTATACACTTTTTGGCCTCCTTAAATTCACAACTTGTGAATTCATTTTAATATATTTAATAGTCCCATATGAAAAAACAAAGTGTTCAACCTTTACAATAACTCTAGTAGTCTAGTACATAAATAAGACAATATAATAAGTAAAAAAGTTTAAGCTTTTACAAAAATATAATTTGCATGATACATCATAAATGAACAAGTATTCAAATAATTAAAGAATAAATATATAAAATAGTTAAATAATAAATCCTTATCAGTTCGGTTACATGTACAAAACCAAAATCAACACACTATCTATCGATTAATGAAATTTTATAAACCGAAGCATCAGTTTTCATTTTATTCAATTTTATTGATTATGGTTTGGTTTTTTGATTATGATGCTCACCTCTACCTTTTATTCTAAAATCTAAGAGATACAATAGTCAAATGCAATAATTGATAAAATTTCTTAATCTTAATTAGATGTGATATATGCATTCATTTTTTTCCAAATTGCATTTGAAGTAATATATTAATGCATATTTCTTTTTGTTAATAGTAAATAGTCATTTGGTACGTACATTCACTAGCTAGCAACACAATTAGCGTCCAACAATCACTGCTTTGTTCATCTTCAGAATCGCCAACGTAACTTCAACATATTTCTTCACTCGATCTTTATAAAAATTACTCTACCAAATATAAATTACAAAAGTAAATAATGGCCAAATATATAACCTTTTGTTTATTTATTTTTTTATTTTGTCTTGCTATATCAAGATATATAGGTGATTCTAACAAGATCTATCTGATTTTTTATGATCGATTCCCTACTGGTTTTATGTATGTTCATTGTGGCATGATCATCAGGATGTACATATATAAATTTTATATATATATATATATATATATAGTGTCAGGGTCAACTTTTAAAGACAACCTAGGATGTGGAGCATGATATTTCCTTTTTCTGTATTGTATTGATTTAAATATATAAAAGTAATGAAATAATAAGTTTAAGAATAATGTGGTTAACTATTATGATTAAGTGTGTTAAATACAATGTATTAGGAAACCCAACCTCAAAAACAAATCTAGCAGCTTTGTCTTTTTCAAAGCAATGCATTTTAAATATTTTGAATTCTGTCTTCTTGTGAAACACACATGAACACTACAACTTAAAAAATACTAACCAAAACCTTTACCTATAATACAATGATGAGAGCATCTATTATACAATTAGAGAAACTACATTATCACATGTACTTAGAGTTGTCTATCCAAATATCTATTATATATTATTAATTATGTAATAGATAAATATGCCATTTATTGAAAAAACATTATATATATATATGAACTTTTGTTGTTAAATCTGTATGAGTTTTTTTATGTGGCTGAATCTATTTTTTTTATAAACTTAAAAAGTCTTGTTCTCATTACTAACATAATAATCCTTCATTTTTTTGTATCACTAAATCCTTTGCATATTTTAAAATTTTAAAAAAAATACAAACTCTGTATGACTTTGTGAAGAATCATTTTTCTAACTTTTCCGGAAACTCCTCGATCGATCTAGCTTTTCTACCGGAACCTTAAGTAAACTTGCTTTTTTAATTTAAATTGACAAAAAATTACGCAAATAATCAATTTATTATTTATCTATTGCTTCACTCGTAACAAGAAAAAAAAAATACACAAATTACAACTAAAAATTATAGCAACCTGTAAACTTGTTTTTTGTATATTTTTTTTCTTTGAAAAGCAAATCACAGCCATTTTTCTGCAAGATGCAAAAATGGCTTCGCGACCTGCATGTCCTTGCAAAATCGTCTTGCATGCACTAGCAAAAACACATCACAATCGGAACCCTTTGCCATGCATCTTCAGCTAGCTTTCTCGACTCGAACCAAAACATCATGTTCGAGTAGCAACAATACGTACTCACCAGAATTTAATCCTCCAGCAATCACCTGCGAAATTCTTTCTGCCCTTCCATCTAAACTTGTTTTTTGTATTTAAATTGATTTAAAAAAACACTTAAATTCTTTACATCTCTCATGCATGCTTGCACACGTACTAGCTGCATGTACACTCACTTTCACAAATCATTCATTTTAAACAATGGATTCTTCTATGAAATTCGATTGAATCTTTTATTCTTTTGTTTCGGGTTTTGACTTGATTCTCAGACTTGAGAAGCATAGGATTTTTAGTGTGTTTGATAGGTTTATATATGTTTCACTAGGAATACTACGTACCATTTGTTATTTTTGTATCTTGTCTTTATCAATTTAAATAAAAAAAGTTTTACCTAACTTTACCTGGTAACCTGTTGGAATAAGTGACTTACATAGGACTGAAACATTTTTAAAAGTTAAATGGTTTTTGGATAGCTAAAAATGTTTGAGTGAATTTAGTGAAACTAACTTGGTTATTATTTTATAAGATTTTCTCTTTTTATTAATAGATAAATTAGCGACAAAGTGATTCCAACCATTTATTGCCATTAGAAAATTGTTTAGCGTATTATTGAACACTAGATTACATGCCCATGTGATACACGAGTAGGCTATAGACAAGAACTAGCAAGACACTAGAACCAAAATAGGTACAATTAATAATAACATATTAATATCAAACACCCAGAATTAAAAACAAGAAGAAGGATTATAGCACAAATTGCTCCAACTTAAGACTATATTACTGTTGCTTGATCTGTTTTTTTCACACAATCCACAAATACGTATAAATAACACCCATAAACGTCATTAACTTTTCCCCTTTAAAATTCAATGAACAGCCCCACGACAAAAGATGTGAAATATCACGAATAATCCGTACAATTCACACCCCGCCAACTACCAATGTTAGTTAGAATTCTCCTAGAAACAGAACATTTAACAAATAGATGTTCTTCATATTCATCATTAACACCACATAAGGGCAAGATAAAGATAATAGAACAACACATAATACGAATAATATTAATTTTCAAACATGAAGAAATGTTAAAACAACGCATAATACGAATAATATTAGCGATATTACTACCTGACCATTCTCCTATAACAATGGTATCATCAGCATATTGCATGTGGGTAAATTATCGGACCATGGTTACGAAAACGAAGACCATAAAAAACATCTTTAACACTCGTCTCGATATTTTAATGTTTAAAATAAACATATATGAAATTTTTCACTCATAATACTAAATTAATATACCAATTGTTATAATTCTCTAATAAATTTTATTTACGTTAGTCTTTTCATCTATATTAGGAATTCTACGGTCTTTTCAGTCGGTACTTAGCATCCTTAATTCCTTAATAATTAAAAAATTAAAAACCAAAATGAAATAAGAACAAGACAAAACTCCCGTTCGAATAAACCCTCAAGCTTTAATTTAATGATGAACGGCGGGTCGGAATAAAAAGGAGATTAAAAAATATATATTTCGGTTTTGTTTGTCCTTCATTAGTTTTATATTGCAAAATATATATTTAATTTAATTTAATGCCTCAAGTAGTTGCGTTGTTGCAAAACTAGAATGTGAACGGTTTCTTTATTTGTCTCTCAACATATATGATATTTTAACTATAAGATTCTTCGCCCATTAACATACATACATTAACTTGGTTTCACTTCAATTATTTTTTAATTCTTTATATATTTTGGGTTTCGAGTTTTGCACTCTTCTTGCCTTTATCTTTTTACACTCATAAAACATCGTAAATTAGATATAAATTAAGGGTATGGGATTCACACAGCTATCAACACCTAACTTTTATGCTACTTCACTCACAACTTAGTTACTTAAATTATTAAACAGTCAAATGATATAAACGTCTTCATTTTAAACAGGTTATGAGTGCAAAAACACTTAAGTTAGATGTTGTTAGCTGCATGGATAATTTATCCATAAATTAAACGGTAAAGAATATGTTTAGTTGTGAAAAAAATTAGTTTATATCTCAAGTTTGTTAAACATACTAAAAATATAGAAAAAGATGCTTAAAAGAATGTTTCTCGTATAAAATTCTCTATTTCAGATGGCAGACTATGGAGGTTGCTAACAAAGGTAGCCGATAGGCAATGATATTGGTTGGTACTTGGTAGACATAGCCGACAACTAGGGCCACTAGGCTGATGGAGGTGGCTATAGAGAGTGGGCAACAGAGATAGCCAAATATGATGTTTAACTGATCGAGATGGCCAACGACATTGGGTTATAAATGAGTTGAGCTTAACACTAATTGATCCAGACGTTGTTTAAAGTTATAGAAGCTTGATCTCAAGCGTGCATGTAGTGTGTAGTTGGTTTAAGCCTGGTCGTTTAAGAAGCCTAAATGAGCTAAAGCTCGGCTTGGCTTGACTTCTTATGTAATAAAGATCGAGCTCGTTTAATTACATTGTAGAACTAGTTACGGAACTCATTTTCCAACAATTCAGTGACAAAAATCTAAGGTTTTCTTTTTGTTTTTAAAGATGTAAATGTCTTATGTATTATTTCCTATCTTTAGGAGAAGATGTGGTTTACAAGATTTTAAGTTTACGAAGGTCTGTGAGGAAAAGATGTGTTTTTTGTTTCTCAGGATAAGCATAAATAAGACAAAAGAATGTCTTGTGTTTGTGAAAAACAAGCATGCTTGTTAGAAATGGCTTCTCGCACGCAGACGTTTCTTAAAAAATCAATTAACATTTTTTAATAAGACTTTATTTTCAAAAACAAATAAAGCCTAAATATTCATTTACCTAAACATAATTAAAATTTAAAAAGAGAAATAGTCACATACAAATAGAACCATGTCTATCTTTCCCCTTTCTAAATACTCTCTTTATCTCTCGTCTCGTTCCCTTTTTGCCCACCATTGGCACCTCCATCCGGTTGATCGACAAACCTTCGTAGAATTCAAGGACCCCTGTCGATGTCTTGCCACTGCATTGCCTACATTATCCTCCCTCAAAGGCTTTGATTTCTTAGTTAGAATTGGGAGGTGGAATATGGAAACCTTGACAGGAAACTTCATAGAGTAGACCAATATTTTAAAGAGTGAAAAGTGGAGATAGCGTGTTTTTAAGAGAATAAGGTGTCGTTTGTTTTAAGAGGTTTTGGGTCTGGATCTAAATGTCATGTTGTAACACCCCAAAATCCAGAAATGATATTTTATTCATAAAATAAAAAGTTTATCGAGATTAAAGTGACAAGGGTTGACAAGTTGTGTGTGTTAGAGAAAGTAGAGAAAGAAACTCTTAATCTAGAGAGAGAAAGGGGTGATTAACACAAGATTAAGTTTCTTTCTAGATTATAATCAAGATTTGGAAGCTATTGTTCTTCATAATCAAATCTAAAACACATACTTAGTGTGTATTCTTGGTGAGAGAGAAATTCTAGACAGAGCCAGTTGCAATTAAGAAGGCTAATCAAGAATTAAGGATTGCATGTCAAGAATAAAGCTTCACTAGCAAGTTTTCGGTGATAATCAACATCATTTCAAGCTTAAAACTACCGAATCAAAGGTTAAATCATCTTCTTTATTTTTGTGTTCAAATTTTTATTGAGAGAAAGTTTCAAGTAGCTTGTTTAAGGCATGAATTGTTTTGCATGTTGAGATTAATGTTATTTCTGATGTTTATACACCTTATAGATCATGAACAAGTCATTTCATGTTAGTAATTTGAGCAAAAACGGAAGATTTAAGTTGCTGCCATTATTGTATTCGTTAGGTTCACTGTTCATGGCTGTATACCATCATATGGAATGAGGTCATACGGCTATATAGGCTTATGTGTTGGTTTGGGAGCTTAGTTTTAGTATATACTTGTAACTAATGTTGTTTAATGAAGTTTGGTAAGAGGTATTAGTTTGGGTCTACTAGAATTCATGCGGTACATATTGTTTTATATCAAATTCAAATAAATAGAAATAAATTATTAAAGGATACTACGGGTCTCATGGAGCATTTAAAGTTATTAAAATACTAAATTGTTGGACCTCAGGTGAGTACCTCAAAACTGGTACTTGTTGATATAAGTTAGTTGGTTTACACGTCAAAATACTTTGAATTGATTAAAGTATTAAGTGTGTTATTTGAGTAAATCTATTACAGTATTTGGTCATAAGGATTGATGTACTCTTTGTAGATAGATATATGAATATATAGTCAATAAATTACGATTGCTTATTGTAACATCCTCGTATTGGGCCTAGTTGTAATTCCTATGTATGTGTATGTAAATTAGTTGAAATAATAATAAAGTATGTATTTTGTTGTTATGTGTAATATGTTTTAAGTAGTTATATGTTAAAATATAAAAGTAGTAGTAAGGTAAGTAAGACGAAAGAATTATGAATGGTTTTAAGTAAGGATTCCATAAATATCCCCGTTAGTTAAAACGGGTAATCGTAGGTCAAATTGTAAGTTAAAAAGGGAAACAAAATACCCCCTTGTTACTAGGCTTAAACCAAAGGCGGTTTATGCCTTTGAGATGTCACGTTTGTGTGTTGTGTTCAAACACAAACACAGACAACTCTCAAACTCTCTATACTCTTGTTCTTGAAGATCTCTTGAAGGATTTCTGGTTTTCAACAGATTTCTAGCAAGATAAAGACTTGTGATATCTTCATCTTCTTCATTATCATCTTCACCTTCTTGTTCTTCATTTGGTAAGAAACCTTACCAAGTAGGTTTTGTGGTTTAGTCAAGGTAAACTCAAATTAAATTTTGGAATCAACTCTAATTGATCCCTACATCAATTACAAGTTGATTGGGACTCATTTGGTGAATTAAAATGATGTTTTGATTTAGTTTATGAAACTTGGAAGAAATGGGTGAAATGAATGATTTTGATTCTAGATCATGAATAAGTTGTTAGAATTAATGAAGGATATGTTTTTGGGATCATATGAATGTTCCTTAAGATGTATCAAAGTTGAAAATGGTTTAGAAACTCAGTTTTTGAAGATTGGAATCAAAACAATCGGAACAGGGGTGCTGTAACCGACCTGTTCATGAACAGGTCTGCTTGCAAGCGCAAGGTCCTTTCTTGCGGCCGTAAGGGACCAAAATCCGATAAGCCAAGTGCTAGAATCCGACACACCAAATGCAAATCCGATGGTGCTTGCGGGCGCAAGGCACCGCCCTTGCGGGCGTAAGTAGTGTCGGAATCCGATGATTAGTGTCGGAATCCGATATGAAATATTGAAATCCGATTGTAAGTATCGGAATCCGATGGAAGTGTCGGAATCCGCAAGTAGTGTCGGAATCCGACAGTTTTGTCGGATTTAGGGTGCTTACGGGCGCAAGCATTTGTGCTTGCGGCCGCAAAGGGGTATTCTTTTGTGAGCAACTCAGAGATTGTTAAGTCTCTGTTGGTTGGTCTATGGTTCCTTTTTGGGTTCTTAATCTGTTATGTCACGCTTATATAGACGATTAATGTAAGTAATGATGTTATAGGTGATCTTGTCCCGTTAGCAAGTCTGAAGTAAACTATTTGTTGATTCTAAGCTATTCAGATGAGTGCTTACGACCATGAGACTCAGTAGAGTAAGGCTTGCCTGCTAATTGACTACCTGAATGTATATGTATATGACTAACTTGCTTTTGCAGGTACGCTCAAAGAGGTAATTGTATGACTTATATGATGTTAGAATATGTATCAGGAGCATGCCAGTAGGTCCAGTTTGGAACCACTTAGTTAATACGTGATGATGTGACCGTATGAATAACTGTATGGTGCTATATGTAAGATAATGGATCCCTGTGGGATCAAATGTACGTATATGTGTATGTGACCTGTCTGCAGACTATCTGACGCATGGTTAAGGTCATCCGGTTAGCTGGATCCTAACAGGACTTCGGTCATTTCTGGATTTAACGGTGACTCGGGGTGCATCCCGGGTCAAGGTTCTGCAGAACCACCGTGCCTTAACGTGAGTGGTGATCAGCTGATTGTAGCTGGATTACCTGTAGAGCCTCTGGCTCTGAGAACGATGCTTGGTGGACTGCCTTGTGCTCCCCCACCAGCGCGGATTGGTCGTGTCTGATTCCCCGATCTGAGTTGTTGAGCGGGATTGATTACCCTACAAGACACGACTCTTACCGATCTTGTCAGCACACCGCTATGTGCTAAGCTAGCAATGATTGTTTATGATATGACACATGACTTGCTATATTGATGCTTATGATTGTATGTACTCACTAGCTAGTGTAGCTAATGATACTATGTTTCCCTTTTCAGGTAAAGACTAGAGGGCCTGCGAGGCGGGTTGCTTATGGGATTGTATTGCCCCTTGTGGGTGGAACACTTATATTTTGTGATGTAATATAAATAGATACTATGGTCGGTTCTTGTACGTTGGTAACACTTATGTTCTTTTGATAATGTAAATGATAGTTGTTTGTTCTAAAAAGAAAAATTTCCGCTGCTAAAACCTGTTTTGCCATTAAAGCAACTAAATACAGAAGCGGTGTTACACTTATAGATCAAATAAACTAATTGAATGATATAGTAAGATTTAGATGGAAGATGTATGGGTTTAGAATCAAAAGGTGAAAGTATATTATATAAGTTAGATTTATATTGTGGTATATGTTACAAATATAATGGAGTAATATATATATATATATATATATATGGAGAAGTTCAATCGATAACTGTTTTTCATACGAGAACTGCGATAATTGTTTCTAACGCCATTAATAACTCATTAATAAGGGTATTTTGGTCATTCATATATTTACCCAACCATGAATTTTGTCCGGGTGAGCCGTCATTAATTTACGAGGCTTAATTTTCTCAAAATATCCCTCGTTTATATGTCATTAATAAAGCATTAATGAGTCGCAAAAAATTCTTAACCATTGATGAATCTTAATCAAGGGCTAAGATTGGTTCTTGCAGTTCTCGTACGAAAAACAGTTATGCTTTGGTGAATCTTAATCAAGGGCTAAGATTGTTTCTTGCAGTTCTCGTACAGATATGATTAAAGTAAAGAATATCAAGACATAAATACGTCAAGAAGTGATAAATGTTATGTTGTACCCATAAAGAATGCACGATTAATCATCTAAAATAGAGAACTATAAATATAATAAAAAATTATTTAAGTGTACAGACAAGTAATGATGTATGGAAGTATGAGTTTAATTCTTGTAACTAAAGATTTTATAGAAATCATTTCTCCTATATCTAGTTAGTTTAGTTATAGAACTGTTTAGTAAATCCAAAGCATTTAATGAATTAAAAAAATGTGTTTGGTATAATATGAATCAGATATGAAATAGTAAATCAGATATGGGAAATACCTCAATGAATTTTATATATATATATATATATAAAAGCAAATAAACATGAATACAATAAAATAAGTACTTTTGAGTGAATGGATAATGTATTAAGATCTTATGTACATGAGGAACAAAACTAATGGTATGTGTTATCGGCATATTATACTTTCGACAAGAACACTTTCTCAATCGAAAGTTATGTGACTTATACTAATTATACTTTACAAGTTTCAAATTTTGAGATACTCACTAAGCTTTTAACTCATCAAATACCTTACCCCCCTTTTCAGGTGTTTCCAGGATTGAGAAGTTGAAGTTCCAGTGGATTGGCTCGTATTGTGTAACTATTTTATTTTAAAGTTTTAGTTGTGCATGTTGTTTCCCGTACTTTTAAATAATATGTTTTTGCTTCTAAAAGTTTTCAAGGACTGTAATTTGTTTCAATCTAAAATGTATTAAATGATTTTTATTACTGCTTCCGTTGTATTATCTTGATTAAATATTAGGTTGCAAAATTTTCTGTTTTAAATTACGAGATTTTCTATTAAAATCGATTTTAGAAAACGGGGTGTAACGCCCCAAAGTTCAAAAATTGTTATGATTAAATGTTATAAAATATTAGAGGTATTTATAAAACTATAGGTGCTAAAACTGTCAAAAAGGAAGTGAATTAAGTACAGGGACCAATTTGTCAATAGCTCATAGTTGTATATATATATGTACTTGACTTGTTTAAGTCAACATATGGGAACATACAAACTCAAGAACACAGCTGGGATTTTTGAAAGCTTTGAAGCAAGATTGTGTAGTAAATTTTAGTGTTGATATAGCACCAACTCGGTCCATAGAAGATCAAGGTATGTTTAGTTTGTTTAGTTTTGAGATTCAAATGGGTCAAGTGATTGAATCAAGGATCAAAGCATGTTAATTATGTTCCTTGTTATTTTGATATTACAAGCCGTTTAGGGTGTAGGAAAACATCTCTATGATGCTAAAAACTTGTTAGAAATGGGTTTGGTTGAGTTTTGGTAGGAAAAACAATGTTCTGGCCGCCTTTCTGGTACAAACCAAGAGAGACACGGGCGTGCCTAACGCCCCGTGGAAAAACCTAGCTCATACGGTACTTCCCATGCTTTTTGACTGAGGCACGGGCATGCCTGAGAAAGGCATGGGCGTGCCTGAAGGGAAGGCACAGCCATGCCTGGGGTAAGGCACAACCATGCCTAGGGTGTGCCTAGGGGGTGCCCAGCCTGCAATATTTAGAATTTGTATAATTTCTATATATTGCTTGTAGGTACTATTTGTCGACGTATGCTGTGACTTTATAATCGATGTTTGAGCTGTTGTTTGAACCATCCTCGTTACTGAGGTGAGTATATTATGTTGGGGTTTGTTCGGTTTTTCAAAATATATTTTAGCAACGGAAGCATGAACAACAATTTTAAACTTTTTAAATCTCCCCACCAATGATCCATATGCAAGCCTTAAGAAACAAAACCAACCATAGGGTGTTTAGAACTACAACCTTTGTAGCATGAGTAAACCGTTGGTGAAGTGGTTGATCTATGAGAAGCCAAGAGAAGACTTCCTCCAAGGTATCCACAAATCAATGAGTCCAACACCTCCAAGATGCTAGTCTCTCCAACCCTTGATATTCAAGAATGCAAGCAACAACCTTTGTTCTTATTCTTGAACTAGATGTATGTATTTTGAGTATGTGTTTATGTATCACCTTTGCTAACTTGAAGAACACCAATACTAGAGAGTAAGGATGTTTTTCAAGTATAAAACACTTAGAACAATTCTAAGAACACAAAGAAAGGTGATAGCATGCAAGTATGTTACAAAAGGGACCATGCATGTAATTATAAAAGTCAAGAAGCAAAGCAAGAGAGGGAGGACCCCCTCCCTTGCATTATGGACGAAAATTAGAAGGGGGAGGGTCCCCTCTTGCCTCTTGCTTCCTTACTTGTCCCATACATGCATGTCTTGGTTAAGTCTTATGCAAGAATACACCATATGGCCCTTTTCTTGCTCATTGTGAGAATTTCTAGCTATTAATCTTTTACATATATAAAAGATATACTAGATATGTCATACTATGTATAAAATACATCTACATGTATTTTATATACATACTTGATTCTTACTAGTAACTCTTTACTTGTAACAAGGATATACATACATTTATATAATTGTTACTAGTAACAATTTACTTGTAATAAATATATATTTATATATATATATATATTCATACATATATATAAAATCATATGTTTAAATTTATGTATTTGATATGCATTACCTTATATCAATATATAAGAGTGATATTATTATTTCACATAAATAATAATATGCAACAATGCATATATACTTATATATATAATGAGTTGGAAACATATTCAAATATGTAATTGGTGTCCATTGATTGTAAATGTGCGACCCTATGGGTTTATTTATTATCAGTAATATCGTATTAATTTGTGTCTTGTGTACATAGAACCAACAATCTCCCACTTGCACAAGTTACAACTTAAGCCGATATAGACAATGGTAAGAACATCTAGCAACATCCCATTGTCCCTAATAATAAATAAAGTGTGTTGATCAACACTTTCAACAACTAAATTAACTCACTAGCTACGAATCGTTGTTATAGGTAAGTCATCAATTATCCCTTTGTTTTAACATCTCGTTGAACATGAGACATGGATCGTCATCAATTCTCATATAATATTCAACTTGTTTTAGGGCCCAGAGATATTATACTCTCAATTAAATGAGAGAAACAAATTCCATCTTGACCACATACGTCTCTTATAAGACTCATATTATACCTAATAATGGCCTTTATAACTACCCGGTTAAAGATAGCGTTTAACCACATTAAAGCATGATACTCCTCATACTCGAGTCCCAATATGTGTCTCAGGTCTAAGGATACAAAGATACCACCTTTTTCTCAAGATTTACTTATGACACTGATCCATGAAGCGATCTTAAGAGCGGGTCATGTCCAATGTTCGTTCCCTAACAAACATTAGTGAATTTGACTGCAAACCCTTTTGCCTACTTTCATCACGAATGAAAGTCAACCAACCAATTCACATTAGTCTTAATTCATAACTATTCCCATAGTTATAACCGACTATGGACGTTTTTAGAATAAAGAATTATTCATTGATTTAAACATGCTAATAAAAAACACAATAAATATTAATGAAGTGATCATATCCCATATATCATTCAGATAAAATAGATATTGTCATAATGTTCCAAAATATCCAAATACTAAATTACAATTCAAATCCAATACCTTGCAAAGCGAAGACCTATTGCCCTAGTATGAGACTCATGCTTAGTCGAGGCAAGAGGTTTCGTAAAAGGATCTGCAAGATTCTGATCTGTATGAACTTTGCGAATACACACATCTCCTCTATCCACTATATCCCGTATGTAGTGGAAACGCCTGAGGATGTGTTTGGTGCTGTGATGTGATCTAGGTTCTTTTGCCTAGGCAATAGCACCTTCATTATCACAAAATATCTCTATGGGGTCTTGAATGCTTGTTACTACCCCAAGGTCAGCAATGAACTTCTTCATCCATGCAGCTTCTTGTCCAACCTCAAAAGCAGCAATGTATTCAGATTCTGTAGTGGATTGTGCAACTACACTTTGCTTAGAACTTTTCCAAACAACCGCGCCTCCATTCATAACGAAGACATAGCCCGATTGTGATCGAGAATCATCTAGATCCGTTTGGAAACTAGCATCTGTGTAAAACTTTACACAAAGATCTTCTTCCAAACCCCCATAGATCAAGAACATGTCTTTGGTTCTTCTCAAGTATTTTAAAATGTTCTTGACTGCCATCCAATGGCTATCTCCTGGGTTTTGTTGGTATCTGCTCGTCTTGCTCAAAGCATACGAGACATCTGGCCTAGTGCATAGCATGGCATACATGATGGATCCAATTGCAGAAGCATATGAGATCTCACTCATTCTATCTATCTCTTCTCTTGTGCTAAGGCTTTGAGCTTTACTCAAAACCGTGCCTTGTGCCATTGGCAAAAATCCTCTCTTAGAATTCTCCATCTTGAATCGTTTCAAGATCTTGTCAATATATGCACTTTGACTTAGGCCAATAAGACGCCTAGATCTATCCCTATAGATCTTTATTCCAAGAATGTAGGCGGCTTCTCCCAAGTATTTCATTGAGAAACACTTCCCAAGCCAAGACTTGATGTCTTGCAAGGCCGGGATGTCGTTTCCAATGAGTAGTATGTCATCAACATACAAGACAAGGAATGCTACTGCGCTCCCACTAGTTTTCTTGTAAACACACGGTTCATCTTCTGATTTGATAAAACCAAACTCTTTGATTTTCTCATCAAATCGAAGATTCCAACTTCGAGATGCTTGCTTTAGTCCATAAATGGATCTTTTAAGCTTGCACACCTTGTTAGGATACTTAAGATCTACAAAACCTTCGGGCTGAACCATATAGACATCTTCATTTAAGTATCTATTTAGAAAAGCCGTTTTGACATCCATTTGCCATATCTCATAGTCATAATATGCAGCTATAGCAATAAGTATTCTAATAGATTCAATCATGGCTACCAGGGAGAAAGTTTCATCATAGTCAATACCATGAGTTTGAGTGAAACCTTTCGCCACTAGCCTTGCCTTAAATGTGTGTACATTTTCATCCATGTCTGTCTTCTTCTTGAATACCCACTTGCTCCCTACAGTCTTACTATTGGGAGGAAGATCAACCATTTATCTCAGTGTTCATACATGGACTGCATATCAGTGTTCATGGCATCAAGCCATTTATCGGATTCCGGATCCGATATAGCATCTTGGTAGTTGGTAGGCTCAGAAGAGTCTACCAAGAAAATCTCATCATTGGACACGAGAAATCCGTATCTCTCGGGTTCTTGACGAGGTCTACCAGATGTACGAACACTTTGTGTTTCAGTAGGTTCTTGAACAACCAATTGTTCAGGTTCAACAACCGTTTGTTGAGTGCTAGTGCCAACCTGACTTGTATTTTGTGGTTCTTGAATTTCTTCAAAGTCTACATTGCTCCCACTTGCCTCTTTCGAAAGAAACTCCTTTTCTAAGAAAGTGGCATGCCTAGAAACAAACACTTTGTTCTCAGCTGGGTTGTAGAAATAATATCCTAATGAATCTTTAGGATATCCTACAAAATTACATTTGATAGATCTAGGATCGAGTTTGCTTGAAGCTTCTTGTCGTACATGAGCCTCACAACCCCAGACTTTCAAGTAAGATAAGTTTGAAACCTTTCCATACCACATCTCATATGGTGTCTTATCTACCTTCTTGGTTGGAACCATATTCAATATGCGCGCAGCAGTTAATAAAGCATAACTTTAAAAGGACGAGGGTAGAGTACTTCGGCTCATCATAAACAAAACCATATCTAGTAGAGTTCGGTTCCTCTTTTCAGATACACCATTATGTTGTGGTGTTCTAGGAGGAGTAAGTTATGAGATAATCCCACAATTACTAAGATGATCCATAAACTCTTGGCATAAGTACTCGCCACCTCGATCGGAACGAAGGGCCTTGATTGTTTTGTTGAGTTGATTTTGTACTTCGTTTTGAAACAATTTGAACATTTCAAATGTTTCATGTTTATGTTTCTTCAAATAAACATAACCAAATCTACTAATAATCATCGGTGAATGTAACGAAGTATCTATCACCATCCCTAGACATTGATCTAAAAGGACCGCATACATCCGTATGTATGATTCCTAATAGATCTTTGGCTCTTTCACTTGAACCGGAGAAAGAAGCCTTAGTCATCTTCCCATATAAACATGATTCGCAAACTTCAAATGAGCTAGAATCGTTTGATTTTAAAATTCCATCCTTTTGAAGTTTTGCAATGCGTTTCTTGTTTATATGACCAAGTCGACAATGCCATAGGTATGTTTGACTTAAATCATGCTTAGGTCGTTTGGTGCTAGTGGTATATATAGAATTATCATCAAGAGATCTTTTAAGATTAACTTCATATATTTCATTAAGAGGGCGAGCCTCAAAATACAAAATGTCGTTTTTGAAGGCACGAATGCCATCATCAACGAAACCAAAAGTGAATCCAGATTCTCTTAACCGAGCTACTGAAATAATATTCCTAGTTAAACTAGGTACATAACAACAATTGTTTAATATTAAGTACAGGTCATTTGGTAATAATAATTCAAAAGTTCCAAGGGCTTCAACAGCAACATTTGCTCAATTGCCCACGTGGAGATCCAAATCGCCTGGCTTCAGCAGCTTACTTTTTCTCAACCCCTGCACAATGTTACAAATGTGAGTACCACAACCGGTATCAAATACCCAGGAATTTATAGAAAAAGTATACATTTCAATCATATATATACCTGAAGTGCTGGCCTCGCCAGCCTTCTTCTTTTTCAACTCTGCAAGGTAGGTTGGACAATTGCGCCTCCAATGTCCTACCACCCCGCATTCAAAGCATGGGTCATTCTTGGGAACCTTTCCCGCCGTCTTGGGTGTAGGAGCCTTGGCAACCTGCTTGCCTTTGTCCTTTCCCTTTGCCTTTGCTTTGCCTTTCCCTTTTGAGTTGTTTTTCTTTTTCTTCTTGATTTTCCCTTCTTGAATCATCAAGACTTGAGGTGTTTTGCTTGGAATCTTACTCTCAGCAGTTTTAAGCATCCCATGCAACTCTGAGACAGATTTCTCCTAATTGTTCATGTTATAATTCATGACAAATTGATCATAGGCTTTGGTCAACGAGTTAAGGATCATATCCTGTGCAAACTCGTTGGTTATGGGAGATCCAAGCCTAGCAAGCTGGTCAATGTATCCTTTCATATTTAGCACATAGTCGCTAACGGATTGACCTTCCTCCATCTTGCATGCATGGAAGGCTCGAGTGACCTCAAAGCGTTCTTGCTTCGCTTGCTTTTGGAACATTTCCTTAAGCTGGCGAAGCATCTCATATGCTCCATGCTCCTCAAGGTTCTTTTGAAGATCCGGAGACATGGTAGCAAGCATGAGGCATGCAACTTCGACCGAGTCGTCGGAATGCTTCACCCAAGCATCCCTAACGGCTTTGGCCGCAGTCAATGGAGGTTCCTCAGAGACGGGATCCTCAAGTACGTACAATTTCTTTTCGTGCTTAAGAGCGATTCTCAAGTTACGATACCAGTCTAAGAAATTTGTACCATTGAGTTTTTCTTTCTCTAAGATTGAACGAAGAGATAGGTTGTTAACGGGCGTAGTTGAGTTAGGGACCATCTACAAAATTAACAAAGTTCAATTTAGTATTTTCGATATTTAATCCTTTAATAATTAATACCCTTTAGAATTATAAAATTCTTTAATTTTTAAAGGATAGGATCCAAGTTGAACTTAACCTTGAATGTTTGGCTAATGCTCTCTCCATCAAGTTAAAACAACAAGGTAGGTAACGTTTACCAATTACATCTCGTATGTAATTCCTAGATCTTTATGGGATCCTAGACAACGATTGTCAATTTTAGCATGTTTGATCCCATCTATGTCTCGGGCTTCCTTACGTTTGGCTAATGCTCTCTCCGTAATAAGATTCCGATTAAGTCGTCCTATTTCAAGACGGTGAATTTCCGGCCCAAGACGTTCATGGAATTCGCGGAAAAACACCTCAGTTGTTACAAAAACAATCCACGCGTTTGGCTAATGCTCTCTCCATGTGAGTGTCGTTGCAACAAGCGAGTGTCTTAAAATGGGATGGCATAGACTTACGTTTTGAAAAAGGGCTTTTACCGTTTTGTATATTTATTAAATAAAACAAAACGAGTCGAGTGACTAGTATTGCATGCATACAATAATAAGTCCACGTTTTGATAGAATCATATTTTATATATATATATATATATATATATATATATTGGTCTTGAGTATTCTTAAAATCCATATTTTACGAACTCTCAACGCGTTCAATTTTAAACTAGTATTAATATCCTATATTAACGTGTGTAGTTTCGAGTGCGCGAATACAACCAATTTTAGATTGTAATAAAACTATTTTATTATTAAGCTTGAATGAAGTTTGGTTGAGTTTTTAAAATCTCCATTTTATAAAACTCATATATATATATATATATATATATATATATTGACATAATGAATTTTAATCTTTACAAAACTCCTTTTATATAAAATTTATTTTACATCTTATGTTATGTCAACTTAAAATACCAAACTCCCATTGTGTGATTTATATTATGTCAAAAATATTATCTAGCATGCAAAAATCCTATTTTCAACCATGCATAATAATATAAACATAAACACACACAAATAACATGTATAAGTGCATAACCAAGCCATTTATCCTAAGTGGTATTTTTGTGAGCCATACAAAAATACCAAGTCATAACTAAGCACCAAATATTCTTCTTGTGATGAATTTGAAGCTCTCACTTGCCAAAACAACTAATTGTAGTGCAAATGATTCCAAGCCTTCATGGTTGACTCCACCACACTTGAAAACTCCAACTTGGTCATTTCTTCATCTTGTTACATTTTTATAAAAGTAAACTAGTCTAAACTATTCTACTACTTACAAAATACAACAAGATGAAACAAAACTAAAATTATTATTACATACTAAATGAAAGAATAATTTTCCAACCAAATTGAATTTCCAACACATCACAAAAGGTCTATGGCTTGTTATGCACAACATACACTCAAACAAACATATATATCAACACTTGATATTTAGGACACTTTTACAACCAAACATGCATGCGGTTTGGTTGTTTCACAAAATAAATATATAAACATATACAAGTTGCCAACAAGAAAATCCACAACTTTTCTAACAAAAGAAAAATTGTCCATTTTCTTAAACAATACATACTCAAAATAAAGTTTCTTAAAACTATACATAAGTGGCTCTGATACCACTGTTGGGGTTTGTTCGGTTTTTCAAAATATATTTTAGCAACGGAAGCATGAACAACAATTTTAAACTTTTTAAAACTCCCCACCAATGATCCATATGCAAGCCTTAAGAAACAAAACCAACCATAGGGTGTTTAGAACTACAACCTTTGTAGCGTGAGTAAACCGTTGGTGAAGTGGTTGATCTATGAGAAGCCAAGAGAAGACTTCCTCTAAGGTATCCAAAAATCAATGAGTCCAACACCTCCAAGATGCTAGTCTCTCCAACCCTTGATATTCAAGAATGCAAGCAACAACCTTTGTTCTTCTTCTTGAACTAGATGTATGTATTTTGAGTATGTGTTTATGTATCACCTTTGCTAACTTGAAGAACACCAATACTAGAGAGTAAGGATGTTTTTCAAGTATAAAACACTTAGAACAATTCTAAGAACACAAAGAAAGGTGATAGCATGCAAGTATGTTACAAAAGAGACCATGCATGTAATTATAAAAGTCAAGAAGCAAAGCAAGAGAGGGAGGACCCCCTCCCTTGCATTATGGACGAAAATTAGAGGGGAGGGTCCCCTCTTGCCTCTTGCTTCCTTACTTGTCCCATACATGCATGTCTTGGTTAAGTCTTATGCAAGAATACACCATATGGCCCTTTTCTTGCTCATTGTGAGAATTTCTAGCTATTAATCTTTTACATATATAAAAGATATACTAGATATGTCATACTATGTATAAAATACATCTACATGTATTTTATATACATACTTGATTCTTACTAGTAACTCTTTACTTGTAACAAGGATATACATACATTTATATAATTGTTACTAGTAACAATTTACTTGTAACAAATATATATTTATACATATATATATATATATATATATTCATACATATATATAAAATCATATGTTTATATTTATGTATTTGATATGCATTACCTTATATCAATATATAAGAGTGATATTATTATTTCACATAAATAATAATATGCAACAATGCATATATACTTATATATATATATATATAATGAGTTGGAAACATATTTAAATCATATTCAAATATATAATTGGTGTCCATTGATTGTAAATGTATGACCCTATGGGTTTATTTATTATCAGTAATATCGTATTAATTTATGTCTTGTGCACATAGAACCAACATATTATTCCTTTAACCTGTTTAGCATATGAGTATGCATTAAATGAACGGCATGATATCTATGTTATAAGATATGAAAGTTATATATATTCAAAGAAAGCAGCAGGGTACTGAGTACGCGCGAGGTGTAACTTTGTACCAAGAACAGTGTTATGGTATACAGCCACGTAGGTGGTGTAGCTTTACACCAAAGCAGTGTAAGTACCTATGAGTTAGTATATATGTATACGTGCACAAGATGATATGATATGAATATGATATGATATGATGTGATATGATATATGATATGTATATGTGATACAAGTACAGGTGTATAGTTATGACGTGAGCATAACTATGCACAAGAACAGTGACAGGGTATACAGCAAGCTGTGTACCAATAGTAGTTGGGATAGGCTAAACTCGTGAGGTGTAGATAAGCCTGGCACAGAGGATACCCAGTACGTGCAAGCGTAGCTTTGTATCCAAGTAAGTGGAAAGGGGTATATTAAGCTCTTTATACCCAAGGAAAGTGTTGGGGATATTCTACACTGACGTGTAGATAAACCCTAGCATAGTAACAGATGTGCAGGTTTGCAGGTGATACAACTGGGATGCAAGACATCCTGAGGAGACTTTACTCCAGTTGTTACAGTTTGGATGCGAAATATCATGTGGAGATTTTACTCCTGTTTTATGTTGGTTATGCTCGGTTAGTATTGCATGTTGCAGGTGATGCAGGTTCCAGCAAGGGTAAGGCCCAAGTGCGGTGCTCAGTCGGATAGCTCCAGGTTTTCAAGAAGCAAACTTCGACACTACTTTTGTAAATGTTAGCACATGTATTGTAACACCGTATTTTTAACCCAAAAATTTTCATTTTCATTATCATTGCGGAAGCGAATTAAAACAACCAAAGTGTTTACAACTGTACAAACACTACTTGTTTAAATATCAGTTTTACAAAACACGGCTCGCCACAAAATAAAATATCAGAGTCGTAGGTGATTACTCCCCAAGCTAACCACTCTTAGTCGAGCCGCTGACTTACCAAAACCTGTAAAAAGAGTGAGAGGTGGGGGATTAGCACAAAGCTAAGTGAATTGAGTAAAACCACAACAGATATATCAGCAAATAACCGCATCAATATCAACAACACATAACAGATAATCGTGCCCCGGGAAGACCGGCGGTTCTGCAGGAACCTACAACCAATGCCAGCCAAAGCAAAGGTTTACCGATAGTTTATTTGCTATTCTCACACAGTATTACCTTAAGTTGCAACAAATGCATCAAAAGATCCCAATACTGATTAGCCAATAGCAAACAAACCCAGCCCATATGCCCAGCCGAAGCTGACTTCCAAACCTCATGTATACATATCAATGACGCACAATTAATTAACAATCAACAGTTAATCAATTATCAGACAAACAGTCTATCCCTGCGTCAAACCAATAACAGTTGCAACCCAAGCCAGTTACAACTAATAACATCTGTGAGTAAACGTCCACTCACCTCAAGCTTTCAGTTTCTCCACTCAGTGATCTTATATTAATGAGCCTTGCTTGTTCCTGAGAACACAACAAACTGAAATCGGTAACGATTCATAAATATATGTCAAACACACAAATTTATATCCTTTTAATCAAACATAAGCATGTATGATTCCCATATGTATAAACATATAACACATATTCAATATGTTAACTTAAACCAAGAACAACATATTAAAAACAAGTAACATTCTGAAACAGCACCCGTCGCGCCGTGACATAATACACGTCGCGCCGCGACCCCTGTCGGATTTCAAAATCCGGAACCTACAATCGGATTTTAAGTCGGATTTTCATAAATCCTGATCCAAGTGTCGGATTCTGCCAAGTCTCGGATTTCCAAGGGTTCTTTTGAAACTTTTAATCGGATTTCAACAATCCGATTCCATCTCTCGGATTTAGCCTCGTCGCGCCGCGACCTTAAGTGTAGCGCCACGAAACCTGTTTTCTAGGTTGTCTTCTCCATACTAGAGTCGGATTTCCAGCCAAGTACAACTTTCCAAATCCAATTATAACCCTCATAAAACATTATGAACACTTCTAAAACATGTATAAACACCTTATCACATGTATAGAACATCAAGAGCACATCAAATCCTTTAAACATGGCAATTCATGCAAAACCCACCAAACAAGTTTTCCTCCAAACTTCTAACATGGCATCTTCATATTCTAAGCATGATTTTACAAACAAAACATATCACCATAATCAGAATCATGGTAGAATCACTACCATACCTTTAGTTTGAATTAACACACAACAAATCAAAATCTTGAACTAACAAGTTTGCTTGTTTTCTTTGCCTATTCTCTCAAGAACACATACATTGGGGTGAGCATGCGACCCGATAGACCGAAAAAACCGACGAACCGGACCGAACCAGACCGAGACCGGTCCGGACCGGGTCTGGTCGGTCCGGTCTTCGGTCCTTGTTTTTTATAGATTTCGGGTTTCGGTCCGGTCCGGTTTTGTTTAATATAGTGTATAAAACAAATAATAGACCGAAAAACCCGACTAACCGGACCTGGCCGGACCGGGACCGGTCTTCGGTCCTAGTTTAATATCAAATATCCTAACATGCATACCAAAACACACATTCATATATATTTATATACATATCTGCTCATGAATATAAACATATAATTCATATATTTAATTAAAACCATGTAACTTAATATTAACAAGAAATTAATCACAATTAACATACCAAAGCCACCTAATCTACTAGGCCCGATCTGATGATGTTACATGTATGTTTAGAAACTGTGATATCTTTTTTGTGCTAACTCGTAAGATAATATTTTTAAATTAAAACTGGAAAAGTTGTGTTACACTGGGCGTTACACACGTATTTTAGAACATCTGAATATTTGTATTATCTGTTTTATGATATTTTATATTCAACTACTACGTTTTTAATAAAAAATACTATACTTTTCTAGTTATAAAATAAAATATTTTAAAAAAAGATATCAAACCATAATAATGTAGTGAATTAAAACCAAAATATTTAAAAAGGAGATGCGTGGAGGCATGTGGCAGGCTGTGGCGACCGAAAGGAGGATACGGCCATGTATATAAAGGAGTGGAGGAGCAAATGTTGGCGTAAAGTGGAATCCTGAATTCTATTAAGGCATTTATATATCTGATTTATTAAGTAGTTTAAAAGGTTTTCAGATTTTAATGAAAAGAAAAAGACAAACAGCTTTTACATATTAAAACCTCTTATCGAATCAAATTAAAATATTTAAGACTTTTTTCATAAAACAAACACGCCCTAAGTTGATAGTATCTTGATCTAAAAAGGGAAAGGGATATATATAACCTATGGTAGTCAGGATTAGGAAAGATGTAAAATGGAGTATGAGTCATTATGATCGCAAGAGTTAAGAATAATGTAGTTGAAGTGAAAAGGTGAAACGATGAGATTACGTTGATCAAAATGGTCATACAAGAAGTGATAGCTAACATGGTTTGCGACTTTGTGTGTATTAAACGATGAGATTGAAGTTTGTTATTACTGGTTTCTTGGCGTTATATAAAATTAAGAGATTTTTGCCACTTATTTCATTTGGAGGTTTTAAGATCTTAATAGAATAAAAACAAAAACTCACACTCCTGACATCTTAAACATTCTTAATGAATCAAATTACAGGGCTGTTTGTTTTTCACTGAATGGAACCATTCAGCGTTAAATGCTAAATTGTTTAACATTCAACACGTTTGATTGCCGCTACTGAATGAAACAAAATAACACTTATGAATCATTTTATCTTAAAGTACATTCTGAATTATAAAGCACCAAAAATTTTACTCTAATACCTCTTCTTGCACACATTGTCTTGTTAAACAGTCATATCTTATAATATAATTAATCACTATCAAGGTTAAAATTGTAGTTTGCATCATTCAGATTGTTATTCAGAACCCTTATCAAACAACATATCACGTTTAGAGACAGTTTTATACATAGCGTTTGAATTACTCAGGTCATAGAACCATTCAGTGTTGAATTATTCTGTTTTAACAAACAGTAAAACGCGTTATGATTTTTTTTCCAAAAAAAATGACCTCTACAACCAAGAACTAAACAACACTGCCAAACTACCAATAATACTCTATAACTTCTATTAGGGTGATGCGAGTGGGTATATCTTCTATTAGATATAAATTCATTAACTATAATAACTTGTAATTTCTATTAGGATGATGCATGTGGGTACGTATATGTCTATCCATATGCTCTTATGACCACGTTAGTTTCTCATTAACTTTTTCATTATACCCCTTTTATTTTCTATTTCAATAAAAGTCTTGTAATGATTACTTTTCTATCTTACTAACCCCTTTATTATTAAAAGAAAAATAAATAAAAGATAAGGATGTGACGGATTGCTTCCATCTTTCATTAAGATGGCCATCTTAGTTGTATATTTTCGATGGGACTGATCGGTGTCAAGGTGGTGAACAGGCCTCATTGCGGGACAAAGCTTCATCATGCTTCATCACCCGATTATTTTGTTCTCTCTTAAATAAAAGATATTGTTAACTAGACTAGTTCTTATTCTTATGATGTATTAAAATATTAAATCTCTTGAGAGAGATGCCCTTATTTTTTACCCTTATATAATTAATTAGCTACTTAGGGGAGGTGGTGTCGAGTGAACTGCCCAAGAAAACCGAAATGAACCATATTTATATGTTTGACTTATTTACCATCAAATTTAATTTAATAAAAACAACTCTTCTCCTAACTAGTCTAGCTATATATCTATCTATAATTAATTTACATTAATTAATTTTTATTCATCTCACATTATTCCCAAGTGGCACACGGTTTCAGGTTTTTGGAATTGCTTAATTAACTTTAAAATGATTCACAAAAAGACTTAAAAATCAATAATCCAAAGTATTAAATAATGAAGATGCGAGGGTCAACTACGCCGAATCGCCGTTCGAGCAACTCCCTTGGTAAATAAATAATATTACGCAAACCAATTCTATGTATATACGTAAGTATATTATTATTATTATTATTATTATTATTATTATTATTATTATTGTTATTATATGTTTGCACTAAAAAATTCATTAACTAAGTTATATGAAGAACGACCTTCTATGTCGAAATGCGAGAGCGAGCTCTAGAGGCGATAAATACTACATTTTTAAATGAAGATCGGTTGGAATCTTACTTTAGTAATTATAGTTGTTAAACAATTAAAATAAAAGGATAACTATAAAATATAGGTTAAAGGATCGAGTTTAATGGTTGATATGGATTGAAAGTCATCGAATTAAGATGGATCTAAACGTTTACAATCTTGTTACATTGTTTTACTACGAGTTGGTTTGAAATTAATAAAAAAATTAATAAAAAGATATTAAATAATTATCAAACGCAAAAAAAAAACATTCAGACCAGCGATGCAAACATTTGATAAATTATGATCATTCATGGTTCAAATAGTTCATACTTTATTCAATTAAGTCAATCATGATCCTACGCTCAATCAATTTCATGATTTGTTCAATATTTTGTCATATTCAACAATACACTCATACATGAAACTAATAACACCTCGACTTGTGGTTAATCAATGTTGTGTTTTCTTGAAGACAACTCATGGTAAAAAAAATATTTTTGTAAAAAATCAATAGTTAAAAGAAATATTTTTCAAAAAAACTCATAGCTGCCTATTATATATTATTTAAATGGGTATTTTTAGATAAAATGGATGTATATCGCTAATGTTTGGTCTAAATTATTTGTCGCTATCGACTTAATAACAAATTATTTTAAATGTGAATCCGTCACTAGCACATCGTCGGTAATGGCCACTTATTTGTTTCAACATAAAGGTGTATTTAAATAAAATCATGGTTAATCCGTCTCTTAATACTAGATGTTAGATCTTCGCTAATCTGGCTTTTAATTTGCAACACTCAAATTCTTCGAAAAACAGTGAAACCATCGCAAAAGCTAGCTAATGATGAGTTTTTGCAAAGAAGATTAATTTAGTTGGAAGTTTCCGCAAGCACTATGCGAATAATTAGCGATGGTTGTTCATCGTCCAATTTTCTTGTTTTGTAGTAATTGTTAGGATTTTAACCAGTGAATCGACTAACGATATTGTCTGTTTTGGGTTGTTTTAAAACGCGTCAGATGGTAGGAGTAAGATCTCCCCTTCTTATAAGAAGGAAGAATCCTTTTTGCATCACCAATGTGGGATGCTCTTGCATTGCTCCAGGAGCAGTGGGTTTAAGAGTCACGGATTTGACCAGCTCGAGGGAACGATGAACCCCATAAACTCAATAGTAATTGACGCATGAAACCTAGAAAAACAACATAACATATCAAAGCTTTGAGAGACATCACATCAAAAACAATATGCATATATACCTTTCACAATTTCACGGATGCATCAATATTACATCAACCGACTATAGACCACCCTTGTTCGGATGTAACACCGCTTCTGAATTCAGTTACTTTAATAACAAAACAGATTTTAGCAGCGGAAATTTTTTCTTTTTTTAAAACAACCAAACAGTTATTTACATTAATAACTTCTCAAAACAACGCAGGTGTTACCAAGTACAGGAACCGACCATAGCATCTAATTACATTACAATATACAAGTATTCCACCCACAAGGGGCAATGTATATCCCAAAAGCAACCCGCCTCGCAGGTCATCAAGTCTTTACCTGAAAAGGGAAATCATAATATCATTAGCTACACTAGCTAGTGAGTACATACAATCATAAGCATCAATACAGCAAGTCATGCGTCATATCATAAACAATCATTGCTAGTTTAGCACATAACGGTGTGCTGACAAGATCAGTAAGAGTCGTGTCTTGCAGGGTAATCAATCCCGCTCAACAACTCAGACCGAGGAATCACACGACCAATCCGCGCTGGTGGGGGAGCTTAAAGCAGTCCACGAAGCATCGTTCACAGAGTCAAAGACTCCACAGGTAATCCAGCTACAACCGACTGATCACCACTCACGTTAAGGCACGGCGGTTCTGCAGAACCTATGATCCAGGATGCCTCCGAATCATCGTGAAATCCCGAAGGATCCAGTTACAACCGACTGACCTTAACCATGCGTCAGATAGTCTGCAGACAGTGCACATACACATATACGTACATTTGATCCCACAGGGATCCATCATCTTACATTTAACACCTTGTAAGCAGTTAATCATGCATAGCATCATATATTTAACTAAGTGGTTCCAAACTGGACCCACTGGCATGCACCTGACAAACATTCTAACATCATACCAATCATACATTTACCTTCTCGAGCGTACCTGCATAAGCAAGTTAGTCATACAAAGTACATTCACATAACATTTAGCAGGCAAGCCTTACTCTACTGAGTCTCATGATCGTAGGCACTCACCTGAGCTGTTTATTAGGCATAGGGATTTGATTTTGACTTCACAGATACAACAAGTTCACCTAGCACAACACATTTACTCCAATCATTCACATGTGCATGCAAGACTTACAAAAACAACATTCGACTTTGGACATACACAAATCCGCTAAGACTGTCGGATTTGGGAAATCCGATGGTCCTGTCGGATTCATGAAATCCGACACTTAGACTTCAAATTCCGATACTCAATCAATCGGATTCCAACACTTAGGAATTCCAACCATGCACACAAAATCCGACACTTGCGGATTCTGATACATAAAAGGAAATCCGATACTTCCCATGGAATCCGATACTTATCGGATTCCAACACTTGGAATCCGAAACTATGGAAATCCGATAGACTTGCGGATTCCATATTTAAAAGGACTACAAAACATGAAACCCGATAGAGTTGCGGAATCCGATACTTCTATCGGATTCCAACAATTCCGTCGGTTTCCAATACATGCGGATTCCGACAACTTCATAATTCCGGAATCCGACAACTTCATCAGCTGCAATTCCGACAACCCTTAATTCATTCTAACAATCTCGAATTCATTAGTTTCAAGTCCAGAACTCATTAAAACATCATAACATCATCATCTAATCATCATAAACACATGAAATCCCAACAAGAACACCATTCATGCAAAACCCACATTCAAAGTGAGCTTCCCATGTTCTTCAAAGGAGTTCTTGCATGGATTCATAGTTCTTAACATGTCATACGTACTTTCAATCTTCTAAACATCTTAGAATTATGTTGCTAACCTTAAAGATCAACAACCGAGAACTCTTGTTCTTCTTCTGAAATCCGAGAACAGCAGCGAGAGAGACCGAGAGAGAAATGGTGTTTACAAGTTTGTGTGTTTTCTTTGTTTGACTATTGAAGTCAAACCAAGCACATGCACACATATGTATATTTCAATTCTTTTAGAGGCGGTTGCCTCATACTTCGCATGAGGGTTTCCTTTTCTTTAATTATTTACATACTAACACATACTTAATACACACATATATTCATACATACTTACGTACATACATATAAACACATAAATACACATAACTTACATTTATTAACTTAACTTAATCATGTACATACAATAACTTATTCTTACTACATCAATTACACATACTCACGTACTAATTACAACTAGGCCCAAGTTGAGGATGTTACATCGGAGGCCTCGACCTGTCGACCATATAACTTCTAATATGACTCGGACTTTGAACCTATGATAAATATATTTTCAATAATAGTCAATATAAATAGTCACTACAAATAAGTCTATATTGGTCAAGTAGTCAAGTACTTCTAATCCCTACACAAATTTTCAAAAAATATGTAACATGAAATACTAACACCAACTCTTTACAACTTGCAATAAATGAATACCCTTATTCCTCTTAAACATACATTAGTGAATCCTACATAACCCAATTACTTGAAGTTCCTAGTTTTATATCTCGGAATAGTATAATCTATTATATCTCTAACCAGGTGTGAAAACCATCTTCACCGTTAGTTCAAGATATTATTTGTTTAAAATGATTACAGTTTTTTCTTAGTATGTATATATATTTGTCCACCACCGTCTCTTACATCTCCATCGTCACCCACCTCCATGTCGTTTTTTCACCAAAATGGTGTATCAAATGCAACATTTTCTGGATGCATAATTTTTTTATTGCATCTAGTTTTTTCTTCTATAAAATATATTTATTTAAATTAATAGGCAAAATCATGATTTACTATTGTCAAACGAGTGACAATCGTTCAAGTTTTATATCTATATGATGTTGTAAATTTATACTAGATGCAGTGTTTGTGTCATTTGTATTTTAACACTTATTCAAAGAAAAAACATTTGTTGTGTTTTTCTAAGCTTAATAAACTTAAAGATGCACATGTGCATCTCACATAAATGGTTTGCTGAAAAACGCCGTAGGTATTTTAGCGATGAAAAAGCCGTTGGTAATCAAAATTTTGTTCATTGGTAATTTTGGTAATAACAACCTTAATCCATTTTAGCAACTAAAAAGCCGTAGGTGATCAAAATCATGTAGGTATATCTCAAAACCAGTAACCATTTCCATATTTGCGTGCACCTACACAATTCTGAAGTTCAACATAGATGTTGTACCTAACTAACTTCGAGATGTTGTACATACTGGATTTCGAGATGCTGGTGATGATGACATCAGGAGTGAAGATGGAGAAAAAAGATGGTGGTTTTATGATATTGATTTTGAAAAATAGGAATTGCAGCTCTTAAATTAGGCACATATGGTGCCCATGACTTCAATCCTTTAAAACCCACCAATCCTTACAAAATTACTACGAAGAGGTAAATTTCAAATATCATTAAGAAAATAAAAATCAAATGTGATTCAAACCGTTGTTTTATTTTGTGATGATCACATTTGATCAAGTATTCAAACACCAAAAATTCATGTGTGAACATAGTCTGCGAAGAATGTCGAGTTTCTTATAAGATGTTAATGTTTTATTTTTTTTGCACAAAAAATGACGTATAAATGGTTTCTCACTTAAACATATATATACATCACACCAGCATATTCAATTTCATATATAGTCTACTATGTCAAATCTTTTGATCTCATAAAAAAATATAAGTTTTATAAAATAAAATAAAAAAAGTAAAAAAGATAAAATTGGAGGTCAAAAGGTCCCTTTGTGCTTAGTGGGGTTATTAAAGGCAAGTTACCTTTGATAAGATGTAAAAATTAAACCGCGTATTTATTGTCCATAACAACCTTTAGCGATATTATTTTTAGCAAGAGACAATTGCCCTTAAAAAATGGAAACCTATTTTCTAAAGGTTCCAAAAGAAAAAAGAAAATTCCACCGAAACTTTATTTTTTAATAACATTTTTTTTTCAAAATAATAATTAAAAAGAAAATATTTCATGTTTTCCCTTTTCTCTTGTCTTTATATATGGAGAGCTTTCTTCTATAAAAGATTACAAACCCCTCTCTCTCCAAACTCCCCCACAAGAATTGCTTTATTTCCCCACAAATCAAACACGGAAGAAAGAGAAAGAATGGAAGAATTTGCATCTTTATGGAGTTATCAAGAGGTGGGTTATATGATTCACTCTTTTTTTACTGTCACCTTCTTCAGGTTTCACCGCTATTTTTTGCAATAAAGACTGGTTTTTCCGCCATTGTTAAGTGTTTCTGTAATGCTTCGCTAGAAATTGAGCTCAAAATCCATCTTTTTTCTTATGGGGTTCTGCTAATTTGTCAATTACTCACATTTCCTGCAAGGTTTCATTGATTTTTGAAATGGGTGTCCGGTCAATCAGGGGTTTTTCTTTACAATGGGTTTCCGATTTAGAAGTGAATTTTGGTCAATTTGAGATTTACCATGTTTTTGGCATCCTTTCTGAATCCATTTTGACCAAAATCGTCTTTAGATTGTTCTTAAAAGTTCTCGATTGCGAGATCCATTTTGTTGGGTCTCATTAATGTGGTTAAATTGTGCAAAAAAGATTTATATTAATGAATTCTGTAAATGTAATTTCTGTAATGTGTTTCTGCATGTATTTACCGTGAAGAACATGCAGTAATCACTTGAATTACTCTTTCGACTTTGAAATCCAACCCTTATTTTGGGTCACTTTTTTGTCTTTTCAATTGCTTTTTTCTAAATTTTTACATCTCCCATCAATTTTACTGTTCATGTTGCGATCAAAAAACAGTCTTTTTGCAAGCAGAAGTCTTTGTTGACGTTGATTTCTCTTACCCGTTCTTTATTATTGCATAATAATTATTCATATTTTATTCATAAACGTCATTTTTACCACATGAAGATTGTCGTTTGATTGGTATTTGGTCTGCCTCCAGGTAGTATAACGGGTCTTGGGATCCGATCTTGGTCCCATTTTACTGATTAATAATCATTTTTACCATCAAATTATTTGTTTTATTATGATATTTAATAATTAGTCTTGCTAATTTGAGATTTTGAAATTGCAGAACATTGATGAACTTAAACAGAAGCTTTTGTACACCACACTTGAATTAGAAGCAGTTAAAGCCCAAACCGATGAGAAAATGAAAAAGAACACCGAATCTGCGAAACAATTGTTACAACTATTGAAGATTGCTTGTCAAGAAAGAGATGAAGCAAGAGATCAACTTCAAAACCTACTAAACAAGATCATGCCCTCGAATGACCAACAAATCTTTAACACCACGAACCCGGTGGTTCCAAATTGTTTCACAAGTGATCAAGTTCAACAACATCATCAAGGCCCTTTGATGATGCCCGCTAAAGCAAATTCAAGTATTACTGAATCAAACAGCCTTTCTGAGGCTTATAATCATAGCTCGTCTCCTGTTGACTCGTTTTTTGACCCCATTTCGTCTCCTGAATTTTCAAACATGAAAGTTGAAACACCGTTTGTTCAAGATTATAATCAGCAGAATGGGGGGTTTTCAAATGGTACAGAAAGCGTGAAGAAAGTGGATCAAGCTACTTTGGTGATGGAGGGTATGATTAAAGGCAAGACTCTGCCACAAAAAGGGAACCTACTTCAAGCAGTACAAGAAGCGGGTCCGCTCCTGCAGACGCTGCTTCTAGCAGGCCCACTTCCTAGGTGGCGAAATCCGCCACCACTACAAGCACTTCACATGCCTCCAATGGTGGTTGCAGTTGATCAAATGGCTACAACCCCAAAACTGGATTCTGGGAACCCGACTAAGTTTATAAAATCTCCGATGATGATGATGATGAAGCAATCACAACCGTATGCTGAAATGGCTTGTGGCAGTTCTTCTCAGATGATTGCGAACGGAGGCAGTGTTTTAAGTTTTGGTGATGTTAGTTATGGTAGTTACTTTCAAGGAAGGATGATGGGAGCCTGCCCTGACGACAGTAATTTAAGCACAATTGGAAAGAGGCAAAGATTACATTAAAATGCCATATTTTCTTTTTCTTTCTTGTAAAGGTTTTGATACATAATGGGTGTATATGGTGAAGTGGTGATATCCTGTTTTTAGGATTTTGATTTCATGACAGAGGTTTTAAGCTGATTTACATTCATTTCGACTTCGTAGTTTTTTGTCGAAAGTTATAACACTTGACGTAAAGAATCTTGAAAACGATATGAAAGTTCAAGGGTAAACACATTTGAGATCGTTCTGTTTGTTTTAAAATCCATGTCGCACATGACATCTGTTGTATTTTGTATTGTGAACGAGTATATATATATATATATAGCTTGTTGCTATATCTTTATCGAATGTTTGAAGTATGAACTAACTAAAGGTCTGGAATATCAGACCCATATATATGACCCATTTTTGTTCTCTTAGTTTCTAAGTACCTCCTATTTTCATCTGTAATTGGGGTCATAACTGGAACCCGTTCAACGATCGCCAAACCATAGCCCTTGAGCCCAGTAAACTTAGCCGGATTGTTAGTCATTAGCCGCATTGTCTGAACTCCAATGTCTCTTAGCATCTGCTCAAAATAAAATCACTCATTAAGATATTGCATCATATTACATGAGCAGTGGACCAGATGATATCATTAACAAGTAGAGAGGATAATATCAACCAGTTACTTAAAATCGGATTAGTTTAGTTATTTTATATGCAATAAGTCCAATCTTTGAACTTAACAGAAAGAAAACGGGTCAATTATCACCCAAAGTGTTCTAAAATGTTCATTTTGGCACATGTAATAACATATCTAACCATCATAAAACTAACCTGGGCTCCAATCCCGTATTCACGCACATCAGGAGCAAAACCGAGCTCTAGATTGGCTTCTACAGTGTCATGACCAAGATCTTGCAAGTTATAGGCTTGTAATTTGTGTCCTAATCCTATACCTCTCCCTTCGTGTCCTCGAAGATAGATGAGGGCTCCTCTACCAGATTCCTCAATGATCTGCATCGCCAGCGCCAATTGGTTGCCACAATCACAACGACCCGACCCAAATATGTCTCCGGTCAAACATTCCGAGTGAACTCTTACTAACACATCACGACCATTTCCAATGTCTCCCTGTTCATAGAGAAAATTCTAACTCTGAGTAGGGGTGTGATGGTTTTAAACCTTGTTCGGGTTATGTTTTATCTCAAAGTTGTCACAATGAGTAAGATCAAAATATTAACCCAAGGAGAAATTAAACTGTCGAGCTGATAGAAAGCCGGTTAAGTTTTATTTATTCAACCCGTTTTAACCTGTATTCTTAATCACCCATTTTACCACATCTAGTTCTACGAGAGGTACGGCTGGAAATGTGGATTTGTACCTTAACAACGGCTATATGCTCGGTTCCATCTATCTTTGATCTATAGCAATGAGCTTCAAACATTCCCCATCTCGTTGGTAGCCTAGAAACCGCTATTTTTTCGACTATTCTCTCCCGTTTCCTTCTATACCTTTAATTTTCAGGAAGAAAAAAATAAGTTACAACTTACAAGCTTAAGCTGATTTAACTCAAATACATCCAGATTCATGATCATTTCAATAGACATATATGCAGTCCACCAAACTAGAATCACAATCTAAAAAAGCTTACCTTATCAAATCAGTGATCAAAACAATGGGGATGTCATGATCAAGTGCTAGTGTTCTTAAACAGTTCAATGGTGCGATAGAACCGTTCTCAGGATTAACAATAGTCGAAAGAACAGAAACCGGATCAAGCCCTGCAAGTGTAACAAGATCCACAGACGCCTCGGTGTGACCAGCTCTTCTTAAAACCCCTCCTGCCCTATACTTCAACGGAAACACATGGCCTGGCCTTCTAAAACTTCCGGGCTGAGAGTAACTAGAAGCTAATGCAAGAATCGTTTTCGCTCTATCCAAAGCCGACACTCCCGTTGATGTATCGATTGAATCCTTGTAGAAAAAAACACACAATGTGAATATGTAACTTCACAATTATCATTTCTTTACCAAAACAATAACACATTGTTTATATTGAAAGTGATTATGTAATACTCTATAGGGCAAAAGTTCAACGAGAATTGTTTTTCGTACAAGAACCGCAAGAACCAATCTTAGCCGTCCAATTTCCCCTCCTTTAATTGGATTGCCCACACATGAATTTCTTACATGCACCCTGCCACACTCAATCCACCCACACTCTTCATCCATAAATTCCATTATCCAAAATGAACGGCCAAGATTGATTCTCGCTTCTCGTACGAAAAACAGTTCTCGTTTGAAGTCTCCCCTCCTCTATAGGATATGTCGATATGATACATGCGTATATAAGTGTGTGCTAACCTTATACATCCTTTATCCGTATAAATAATTAAATTAATCATAATAAGATAATATGCACGAACACAGAAGGTACCACGGTGATAGTGAACGACGGAGCAGATGAATTGTTTTCGTTTTCCGGTGACATAAGAGGGAGGTTTAATCTCTCTAGATCGTCGGACATCATGCCCACAGATATGATACCTGACCCGTGTCTCATCAGGAATCCGACGGTTTCTGGTGTTGTGAAAGTCGCCGGGAGCACCAAGGTACCTTCGATATCTCCGTTTTCGTCATCCACAACGATCACCAACTATTAAAAAGTTAAATGTATAGTAATTACTAATTACAGTTCATTTTAAGAACTAAATTCTGTGTATTAATTTGTTATTTACGGTGATCGGAAAATGGGATACAAACCTTGCCTTGCCGGAGAGTGGCAAGAGCGTCCTCGACGGAGGAGAAGCCGTCGGAGGGGCAATCAGGATCACCCTCAGCATCACTGACAAAGAAATCAATGGTTTCCGGGGTTATTTCAGCATCAACTGTTTTGAAAACTTCTGAATTTTCCTGTGAGGGGAAGAGTTCACCGGCAATATTCCCGAGTGCCCTGTAAGTGAAATAGGGTGGCTTGCGGGCGGAGATTTGTGGTGGCGGCGGCTTGGGAGGCGCGTAGGTTGTTGGGTGTCTTGTGGTGGTGGAGAAGGGAGGGAAGAGTGGGTGGTGGAATAAGATGGAATCCATGGTGGCGGTGGTAGTGTTGAGTGGCGGTGGTCGGAGGAGGTACTTGCCAAAAAGAACCACCTCTTGTTTCTGGATGTGATTTGTAGCGTGGCTCGTTTTCTGTTTTCTTTATCCAATCAATAAGAACTTTGTATATATACTTTGTGTCTCGTTATCAATGTAAAAACAAAAACAATGTTATTTAAAGGGTGTTTGTTTTAGTTTATTTAGGGCTTATTTTCTGAGCTTATTTTTAATAAGCTAGTTTTTTCTGGCTTATTTTTTGACTTTTGAGTTTATTATGAGTTACAATAAAAAAATAAGTCGGGCTCATAAAAAATAAGCTGGGCTCATAAAAAATAAGCTGAAAAAACGAGCTTATGAAAAATAAGCCCGGAAAATAAGCTCTAAATAAGCTAAAACAAACACCCCCTTATAACCTTTTTAAAGTGTGTTACGAACAATGAAAATTTTAGGGGTAGAAAGAAGAGCTTTTTTTTGTTCTTTTTGTTTTCTCGGATCTCAAAATATAGATAGTTTTTCATCGTGGATGTTTCTCATGTTGATCATTGCAACCGCGCCTCGCTATCGAGCTCATTGCCTTGTCTGTCGACCTCACTACCTCTTTGTTGATCTAACTCTTCCGATTAGGATTTCTGCCTCGTCCGCCGACCTCACCAGTCTCTTCATCAAACAATTTTGTATGGGTTTTGTCGCCTCCTGTTCGATTTCATAGACTAGTCGTTATAGTTTTGTATTGATTTTGATTTCATACTCGTCTCAGGTGAATTCAATTTTGATTTCGTAGTCATCTCAGTAGGATTTATTTTTTTCAGTTTTGATTTTAGCTACGATTCATTCCTTCGATTTTTTTTCCAACTTCAAATCTTCTTCTGCGACTTACTCTTTGCTTGAATTTGAGCTTTGATAAAAGATTTTGGTGTGAAAAACATTTTTAAATAAACCCACGTTAAAATTAGAGATTGAATCGGGTTAAAATCAGGGCTTGAGTGTTGAATTAGGTTAGAATTAAGTTATGTATAATGATTTTGGTTTGAAATGAGGTAGTTCAAAATTCTAGAAAAACAAACAGTGTTCTATTCTTATAAAAATATTCTTTAATGACCTCTTTTTTCGCAAATATCGATAAAGAGAACAAATATTTTACCTTTTAGAAAACACCACCACCTTTGTTGGTATATTTATTGTTTGACTTTATTTTGAATGTTTAATAAATGTCTTTTAGACCATATGGTGTAGTTTGTTGTTTTACGACAGGGTTGAGGTGGTATGAGCGGCCTAGCCAAACACACAACCCTATTTGTAGCGGCCTTAATGAAAAGGAAGCTTTGCGGCCCTCCCATCTTGCTTCTCTCTAACTCACTCTTCATATGTCTCTCACAACACTTGCTGTCTCTCTTACACGTTTTCCTCTCTCACACATCACATGCTTAATATAAAAAAAATTGGATAAGGGTATAGGGATAAGAAAGAGATATCTTTTACTTCGTGATAGAAAGATCAAAGTAGAAAATAATACGATGCGAATATGACAAACATAATAAAAATTTGAAAGAAAAGTATATGTTATGATCTTAACGATTGAAGATATGAACTATAACATATAGGTTTACTAATTAAATTCTGTAATTATATTTTTATTATTTTTTTGTATTTGCCATTTATATTTAATCTTATGGTAATGATCTCAAAATGATGAGTACCGTTATGACGAATTTAAGTATGTTATCTTCAATACTACCATCAATACAATGAAAACGTGAAAATTTTGTATTCAAAATAACAAATTTATAACTAAGAAACCCGGTATTGATTTGTTAGTTAATACTATTCTCAATCATGAATATAAACATATATTTTACGTCTTTCTACTTTTTATAAATAAGATAATAAATTTAAATCTTTAATCTTTATTAAAAGAAAACGTGTTATTATGTTTTTACTTTATTTTCAGATTTTTTTTCTATCAATCATCTCATTTATTTCTCCGAATAGTTAACAAATAAGTTGTTTTCTTAAATGTTATTTTTAGGTTATTTCACGGTTGTGATCCTAAAGATCCTACGATTCCCCTAACATAAAACGTGCTCGGATCGTACTTATGATCGCAAATATACAGGATCGTACTCAGGATCGTGAGATCATATGATTGCTATATGATTCTACAATTCCACATATCTCTTTTTTATATTTTTTTATTATTACTATTATTTTACATTATTATTTTTTACATTCTTTATTATTACTATTGTTTTACTCTATTTTTACATTTTTTAAAATAGTCAACTTTGTGCTAAAGATAATTGTTCGCGGTTTTCTAATTTATGCACATGTCACATGTTTGATTTTTTTATTATAGAGATAGAGGTTCGTAAGAAAAGAATTTGTTATGAAATAAGGAATTGATGTTTTGCATAGTATCATCTAGATTTATTGATTGTGTTTAATAGTCACATATTAAATTTTATTAGGGTAAAATGCATGAAAATACAATTAACTTTGTCTTAATTGTCATTGTATACAGCTAACTTTAAATTCTTAAAAATAATACAACTAACTTTCAAAAAAAATTCATTGTATGCAAACAACTTTTTTCTGTGTCAAGTCTTTAGCTACCATTGTATACAATAAACTTTTTCATAATTTTCATTGTATACAATAACTTGCATACAATGTGAGGATTATAAAAGTTAATTGTATTGTTTTTAAAAAAATAAAGTTGGTTGTATACAATGATAATTAAGACAAAGTTCATTGTATTTTCATGCAATTTACCCATTTTATTATGATATATAAACCAATGAATTATGGTGATTTTTTATCTATATTTTTAATATTTAAAATTTGAATTGTTTTATGTATTTATTTTAAAGTTTAATGTTTCATTCCCCCGTAAAAAAGTTATATAATTGTTTTTTGATAAAAAAATATCATATAAAAAACAAAAAAAAGTTTATCGAGTTGGGGTAGGATCTTAAGATCGTGATTCTGATCTTGCAAGGACGAAAACAATTTTAAGTAAGATCATGATCTTGATAACCTTCAGCGATTTAGTTTGTTAACACTTAAATTTCCTAAATAAAATATTTATTCAAATTATTTAGTAGATACACATACTTATTTTCATGGTTATTTATGTTAATATGTATATCAATTGAATTGAATTAAAAAAAATTAAATTTGATAATAAAAAGGTTCTACAAAAAATTGATAACGATGTTATAAATGAATTTCTTATTTCTAATATATTTACCCGTCTTTTATATCTCTATATATGTTTACAATTGTTTTGCTATATTTGTTAGCATTCTTTAACAATATAAATATTTAAATTTTACTTTAACCATACTTAACTTTAAACATAAAATGTTAAGCTAGTTAAACTAAATAAAACAAAATAAAAACGAAAATTTTATATTGCTTGATTGAAGTGGAGAAAGACCCAATAATATTGGGATAGAAATGACCCAAAAATTGGTCTGACAGAGTACAAGCCCAAACCAGGGTCAACTGGTCAAGTGTTTCAGAGTGGGCTTGAGAGTTCTGATATGGACTATGGAGACTAGCTTGGAGTCCTTGGAATGTTTTGGTCCAAGGCCTAATCAAAACTAAGGTCGTTTCGGCTTCAAATAAATATTAACGAAAAAAATCCTATATTTTTTTAACGAGAATAGTCAAATAGAGTTTTTTTAATCCGTCTATTTAAAATTTATATTTATATTTATTATCCTTCTATTTATAAAATAAAAAAAATGTTAAAAATTAAAGGATGAGAGAAAAAATAATTAATGTATTACATATGTTAATGTTAATATTAAATAATTAGGAGGGTCAAAGTAAGAATATTTAGCAAAAACATATATATTTTTTCTAAATTCGTGACGTGTAAGTTTGTGGATGATGGGATAGTTTAGTACTGTCAGACGAAAAAGGTTGGTTAGTCAAATGAATAATAATGTATTTCAATTATTATTGGGATTGAATGGTAGTAATTGTTCATAATAGATATGCAACAAAAAACACGTTTTGGTATTAAGTAAGGTAATTTTGAGAGCGAAGAACATCTTCTCCAAATGTTTCCTTTTGAGATATAGGTGATATGGGTGGGACATTTGTAAATGATGGTTGTTTGAAAGGTTTTATTTTGATACTTTTGATGATATTTAATTTTGGATCAATTCGTTGTAGTTCTCGGATAACTTTGTATTATTATTCACCATTGTTATTTATGTTTATTTTTGGGTAACATGGCAATTTAGGAATTAGCTTATTTTCAGCCTCCAACAATCTTCGAACCGTGGTTCTATTCCACTTAAGATTCAAGCTGTCTTTTGCTCGATTAAGAATATGAGTAAAGATGGTAAATTATTTATTGGTGTATATTTGTTTATTAATCATGTAGGTGTATTTGTGATTATTATTGTCTAGTTGGTGTACTTTGCTAGCATTACACTAGTTTTATGGTTATTTAAATAAATTGAGTTTTCTAGGCTTGTGTGATGAAAATGTCAAAAATTAGGTCTAGTTCTCCTTTTTGCTGTTAAAAAAAAGTGTGGATTTCAAATCAGTTCAACTAACTAAACCGTGCATTTTCTAGGAGTGATGGAAATCTAGTCCGGTTTCACAAAGACAATAATGTCTTACGATTTTGGAGATATCTACAAAGACGGATATGGAACATGTTTCTATACAATAAAAGGAGTGATGCCCCTATAATGGGTGGTGACATGACACATACTCTCTTTCTCTCTCTCTCTCTCTTCTATGTGTGTGTGTGTGCGCGCGCGCCTTAAGGTTAAGTTAAAAAGTGTTAAATAATAATAAAATACTCTAATGTTATTGATAACATAGACAAGTCTACCACATCCTCCAGGACTATCATCTTTGGTATCCATACCTATTACCCATAAGGTTCATGACCTTTGGGGCAAAAGCAAGATTGAATCCCTTGCGAGGATAGAGCTTGAATGCCGAAAGAAAATAGACTCCCCTTGCAGTCAAACAAATGCTTACCTACTTTGAATGAAGAGACAAGCCACCCGCACATAAATTGTTTTGCAAAAATCTATCCAAAACAAGATGGGCTTATCTCCCAGGATTGAATCCCCCAATACACACTAACAATTCAAGCCTAGTCTTGACATTGGAGAATAATATTTGTGGAATTCCAATATGTTTCGCATTTAAGGAATGTCATCCTAGTACAAAACAATACTTACCTTTAAAAAAACCATGACATGGTCTATTAGTAGCTAGCAAGTGTCACTTTTTCACTTGATCATTAGAGAAAGCTTCGTCCTCAAGGTCAAATCCTTAAAAAAGATCTTTCTATTATAAGTTTTGAATTCTCAGACACACATCATGTCTCATATTCTCACAAACATTCCTACTTTTGCTCTCAAACATCCTAAACAAGCATACTAACTTGGACGTCGTAGTGGACTGCAGGGTGCAAATCATGTAGCCTCCTATAAAGGTATTATTGTGTTGCATCTTTACTAAGGCAATGAGAACCTCTCATTCGCACTCATGTTGATAATCCATTACACGTTTATAATGTCTTGAAAAAAGATATTTTTTCTATAAAAGCGGAATTCTTATCTTCAATATAATGTTAAATAATTATTTAAAAATTTATAAGTCTTATTTGAACATTGTGATTGAAAATACAAAGAAATATTTGTTTAGAATAATACAACTGAATGTGCTCAACCATCCATCGTATGCAATATAAGGTTATATATTTACAATTGGTGAATCCATAACCATGGAATCCCGTGATAAACCCCCAACTTCGAGAAACAGACGACCCCCATGGAATCCATAACATTGCATGCGCTTGATGTTCTTCAACTATTATTGTTATGCAAATCAATGAACGGGTTTAGGGGTTAGCAGGTGTTGCTTGAAGTACTTCAAACCAACGATCTTTATACCACTAGCCCACAAATATTCAAGAAGGTATGCAAACTAATTTTGATTTGGAAGTAAGGTTATTAAGTTTGGTTTACAGATTGATCTCTTACTCCCAATTGATTATCAAGTTTCTTGTTTGATTGTAGGGTTTTTAATTTTTAGATTTTGGTTGAAGAGGGATTTGATTTAAGGTTTGAATCAATCAAACAAATCTTTCACATGGTTTATCTTGATTTTTGAGTTTAACCGATAGTATGTGTATGTGAGTACATTTGATTTTAATTGCTCCATGTCTACATCCTTCAATCATTTTCAAAAAATTTAGGTTAAAATAAAATTAAAATAAATTCACATAATCAAGTTTAAAAATGAAATTTCTATAAACATAAACAAAAAGGAAAAAAACCAACATACCGAAAGAAAAGAAGACCTAATAAAATATGCGTAAGACCGACGGAAAGGCGTGACGCCCATCATCTTACAACTTACAAGAAAGAAAAAAAGCAGTCCGCTTTCCCACAAAACTAAAATTTAAATCGCCGGTGAAAACTAGGAGAGAAACTCGCCGGCGAAACCGCAAATCTTCCCATCGATCATCTCGCCATCATAATCATCTTCAAATCCCTTTTACGGCACGTTGCCTCACATTTGATTTCGATTCTGGGTTTTTACTGATCTTATTAGGGTTTATCAAACACCTTTTTTCCCTTCTCTTTTTCTGTATTTCAATTCGTCATAGACACACACACCTACTGCCCTCCAACAGCGGCGTTGCCGTCGGCGGTGCAGGTTTTAGCTAATGGACGGTAGTATGACTGACACATCTTCAGTAGATGCTAAGGAGAACAAGCTCTTAAAGGGTACTTTCGCCGTTGTTGGAATTATGTCTACTCTCGTCATCTACGGTGTCTTACAGGTACTTTAAATTACATTTTCGTGATCTTTGATGTAGATGTAAAGACGATTTGTCCTATTTGAGGAATTTGTTGTGAATTGAATCGAGTTGACGGAGCTTAAAGTAAGATAATTATAACGAGAAATACAAATGATTTTGTCGTTTTTAATTAGATTTTGGGGAAAACGAGGTTTTGAATGCAATAGTTCTTAGCCTTCAAGAATTACTGCTAGCATTCTTTAAATTCGACGATTTAAAAAGTTGGGTTCTTTGATTTAACTAATTGGTTTAGAATTGGCATAATGATTTGTGTAAGATCACCCTTGGATGGATCTTGTAGGAAGCATTGTTCATGCTTAATTTTCCCAATTTAACATTGTTAATGATCTAAAGTTGTTTGTTAATTAAGCATGTTGATCCTTTTTTATCTATGTTTTTTTTGTCTTTTTCTTAAAGTGAATGGTCATGAGTTGAAAAATGGCGATCCTGTCATGTAATTTTGGATAACTGCAACTATCAGTAGGCTGGTGCTTGATAACGTTCACGTTTTTCCAGTTTTCAGGAACAGTGATTTTTCATCTGATGGAAAAACATGAGTTTAACAGTTTCTTAAATCCATTTAATAAGATTTTGATCCAATATGCCCTCTGTTCGTCATTCTATTAATAAAGATGGTTCTTGAATGTTTATTTGCAGGAGAAGATTATGAGAGTTCCTTATGGTCCAAACCATGAATTCTTCAAACATTCATTATTTCTTGTTTTCTGTAACCGCATTACCACCTCCGCAGTATCTGCAGTTTTTTTAGTGGTACGTTGTGATTCGTTTTTTGGTTTGTAGAACTTGATCTTACCATCTTCCATTGATCAAATCAAAGTTAGATAACCAACTATAACAAAAACGAGATGTAGGAGACAGTTTTGGATCTGTATTTGCTGTTTGAACTTTGAAGATGTAATAGTCATATAACAAGTTGTTTGTGTGTTTGACAAATTTTGATTAGTTAAGAAATTAATACATAAAATGATGAAAACGGACATTCTTGAGAAAGAAAGGAGACACGTAATGAGTGATGGGACTGCAAGTATTTCTAATGTGGTAAAAATAGAGGGTAATTAGGTAAATCATTTTACCATTTGACAATTATTTTGTTACAGCTTGTTTGAAACTGATTAATTGACTCCTGAATAATCGATAGTTAGAAGCAGAATCAATTTATCCACACATTAAAAATTTATAATTGCAACTAAAGCCACAATAATCAGATAAACCAATTTCCAAACGGAAAAGTTCATATTGTTTTTTATATATATTTTTAATTTATGCTTTATTTCTATTGCAGACAAGTAAAAAGGCATTGGATCCTGTTGCTCCCCTTTACAAGTACGGTGTTGTATCAATATCTAACATACTAACTACAACATGTCAATATGAGGTTATGTATTCCATATGCTTATTTTACTTCTATCTTTAAAAACACTCTCACACACACATTGTATGCTTTAAATGAGCTACATATTGATATTTTGTCTTTTTTTATATCTTCAGGCTCTTAAATATGTTAGCTTTCCTGTTCAGACCTTAGCCAAATGTGCCAAAATGATACCAGTAATGGTATGTTCTAAAAGTAATTATTCAGTATTCACACCAGTTTCAGGGGTTATTCGGACGTGCATTATACTGATTATTGTAAGTTGAATTAAAAACATCATCAATCTTTGGTGTCTGCAAAAATGATAATGATTTTGAAATTTTTATTATTTAGGGCTGACATTACTGGATTTGAAAAAGCATGTAAAAGGTCGAATTAAGCAAACTGATTATTAAGATGAATGTAACGTTACTTATCTATTATTAACTTTAATAACTGATCCATCTTATTTTAGTTTTTATTTTTTATGTTCCATTAGTTTGTTCAAAATGCATATCTGAATACTCTTAATGGTGTAATATCTAGCTTTCTAAATGAAATTTACCCCTCATTATTATCCTTCTTATTCTTTTTGGTTACATTCTTACCGAAGTGACTTCTTTTGGTAATCTTGTACAGATTTGGGGAACCCTAATCATGCAAAAGAAATACAAAGGGCCAGACTATTTTTTGGCTTTACTAGTTACCCTTGGGTGTTCATTATTTATTCTATTTCCGGTAAATACTACAGTGTACGCCTTTACAACCACTGTAATTTCACTTATGTTGTTTCAGAATCTGTGAAAATGAATGATAACAAATTCTTTGTTTATAATTTAGGGAGCAGGTGAGTTAAGTCCTTACCGCAACGAAAGGGAAAGTACCGTGTGGGGCGTCTCCTTGATGATTGGTTATCTAGGGTATTTTACAGACTTTTAAGTTTTTATTTTATATAAATGAAACCAAGTTTTACATTTTAACTTTTAAAAAATGTTTAGGTGTTTCGATGTGTGTTTTCAAAGGAATTATTGCAACTTCACCAGATATTCACTTGTATAAACTATAAAGCTAGAAAGGGATAATTTTAGATTTTTCTCGATAATCGGTTTTTACAACTCTTGGAATTAGAATATGAAATAGATAATCAGATAATCTGGGACTTGGGTTAGCTTATTTTTCTAGCTTATGGACTTGCTAGAAATTTGATAAGCTCATAACAAAACTTTTTTCAAACTTACGAGCTTGTCAATACGAGCCTGTGGCTTATTTAAGCTCATAAACTTAAGTTGATAAGGACATAAGCTGGAAGGAGTTGGCTTAGGAGCTTATTCAAAATTCAAACAAGCTCAAAAGCCAAAAACGAAGCTAATCCAAAATTCCAAATGCATAACAAGCTTATAAGCCAAAAATGAAGCTAATCCAAACACCCCCTTAAAGCTATTAGGAAATTTTACCTTTAATAATGGGTTTCTTTACAGCTACCCCTTGATTATTCTGAAATGATCAAAAAATGAGAGTCGTAATCAGTTTATCTCCAACACTCAAAACCAACTATTGCAACTTCGAATCACAAATAATTAGTGTAAACCTACATTCAAACATCCTTAAATACTTGAAAGCAAAAGGACTGAAGATATATATTAAAAGTGGTCATCATTTGATTTTTTGTATATACAAACTACATGAAATTCCACTCAGATATTACAACATATAACTTGTGAAGTTTTGGTATTATCATATGTATAATATAGTAGTTTTTGTGGTAACGTTTGGATCGATTGTGCCAATTATACATCAGTTGCTTTTCTTTTGCTCAGGTTTGATGGTTTTACTAGCACATTTCAAGATAAATTATTTAAAGGATACGATATGGAAATTTACAATCAAATTTTCTACACTACTCTCTGTTCTTGCATACTTAGCTTGACTGGTAAGTATCTTCAACTTGAAACCAAGTGCCCCATTTTGAAAGTTATAAGAATTATGATTTGTAGATCTGGATTGTGCTTTTTCTGTAAGTTACTTGTGTTATTAGATTCTTTTTGTTCTTGTTAGGTCTAATCTTGCAGGGCAATCTTCTCGTGGCAATAGAATTTGTATCTCGCCACAAGGATTGTTTCTTTGATATTGCATTGCTTTCAACTGTAAGTCTTCTTTATTTTCTTTTCTAGCAGTAGCATTTTTGGCATTTTTAAAATTATATTTGCAATATCTAATGTGTTTATCTCCTGCTCTATGGGTGATCTTGTGAAGTTGATTGTGGCTTCAGTTTTTGATGACCTGATTATTATTCTTCAAGTTCGAATAATCATGTAACAAAAGCACATCCAAACCCCACCTAAAACAAAAAAATGTACTCAAATTAAGGGTATATCTTTGAAGTCATTATATATTTAGGTAACAGTTTTGTTTATCTCATAATTATTTATTTGTTCGGTTGTAGGTTGCAACGGCTAGTCAATTCTTCATATCTTACACAATTCGCACTTTCGGAGCTCTTACATTTGCCACCATAATGACCACTAGACAAGTAAAGCAAGCTTTAATCATCTCCAAAAAGAACTTTTAATTACCTCCCTTCATTACCAAACTCTTAATAACTTTCTACTAATTTTTATTTTAAATTTTGTAGCTAGTGAGCATTTTGCTGTCGTGCGTGTGGTTTGCTCACCCTCTTAGTGCGGAACAATGCATTGGAGCTGTAAGCACCCATTTACACCTTTTTTCTCCCTGCTTAACAATGGTGGTGTAATAGGCGGGCTGGTTGGGTAATATGTCAAAGCGGGTAACTTTTTGTAGAGTTCTTAATGTGGCGAGTTAAGTTGACCCAAAATGGTTTCATCTTAACTTCTAATGTTTTATAAATAATTAGGGGGTGTTTGGTAGAGAGAAAAGAAACGGGGAGAATTGGTTTCTCTTGTTTGGGAGAAATGATTATAGTTTTGGGAGGAGAAATGGTTTCTCCACCCATTTCCATTTCTCCCCTTCCTTTGTATTTTCATTTCTCTTCAAATTGTGGAGAAATGGAGAGAAATGACAACCAATGTCTACTCATCATTGTCGATGTCCGGTTGCAATCTGTTTCCGGCATTCTAATCATCATCATCGACGTCCGGCAAGGCGGCCAACACCGCAACCGCCGTCCGGAAACTTGAGCCACCATTTCTCTGTTTCATTTCTTTTCTGATACCAAACAAGGAAATCAATTCCAATTCTCCACACATTTCTATTTCTCCCTATTTCCATTTTTATTTCTCCCAATTTCTTTTCTCTCTACCAAACACCCTCTTAGTGTGTCAAATAAGGTTACTCCTAGTTATGTTTTTTCAATAATAATCTCATTTTCTGTACTGTTAAAAGAACCTAATTTTCTGCATAACACAATTTTAACAAGTTCTATACAGTAATACTACCACTTTGAACAACTTTTGACCGGTTTTCATGGACTTTTTTATCTTATAGCAAATTGCCATAAAGTAACATAAATACCAAAATTTGCTTATAAAGGTGCAGGAAAGAGTTGTAAACTCTTTTTCTTATAAAAAAAGGTATCGCGACCTAATAACTTTGATATTTGCCATGTTACAATACCCTTTTTAATGCAAATTTGAAATTTCAATCCCTTTTTTATGCAAAGTTGAAATATAGTCCTTTTCATATGCAAAACTGAAATTTACAATTCTTTTCTGGCAAAGTAAATTTCACATTACCTTTAGGGGCAAATTTGATATTTATGTTATCTTTCTCGACAATTTGCCCTTTATTTTACCCGTCATTGGGGGGAGGGGGGGGGGGGGGGCTCTATCAACCTGTTTACAAGTAAACAGTTTGAAATTTCCACATCTACTATTCAATAATATAAAAAACATAAACCCAAACATCCTTTTGCAGGTTATTGTCTTTGGATCACTTTATGCAAGGGGTTTCTTGAAAGGCAAACCCGAGAAACCTTTACCCTCCTCATTACATAAGTCAGATGAAGAAGCAACTATTCCGTTAAAGGCGATTGCGTAACACAAAGGCTAATTTTCTTTAGAATTTGGTAAAAGATTTTAGATACAACTATGGTTAATGAATTATAGAATCTGTAACTCTTTTTCTTTTTCTCTTCAGAAATATCACAAATGGTTTTTTCTTGGATCATAGAGATTTAGGTGAAGCCTTTGGTTACTTCTTTTTTTGTTTTTTAAAGTTGTTTTCTTCTTCTCTGGTATATATGGAGTTTTAAAGGATTCCTTTGAATTCTTTCACCTTGTTACTTCCAGTTGGGGATCAAATATAGATATTCCAGAAGCCCAAAGATTTTGTGCCTTTTTTTGTTTTTTTTTAATTTTTGTTAGACAATAAATATTGTACAAATCTATTTACATAAAAGTTGAGGACCTCAGGTAAGATTTCATTTTTGATTAATTAACTTATTTATTGATTAATAATCAGTTTAAGTTGTACTTTTTTAAGAGAAAAAACAGCTAATCTGTTTTCTCATCTCTTTTTACATGTGGACCAAAAGTCTTTTTTTAAATCAATAGGTACACGTGTATAACACTAAGACACACACGTGCATAACATGTGTCTCGTAACTGAATTGGTAGGCTGTTAGTTGATAGGATGAACAAATGCTATAAGTAGATTGAATCTTCCATTGTAAACTGAATTCTCTTTCAAGATGGAGAAAGATGGGAAGGGGGTTTAACTTCCTAAGCAGGTACTAACACGGCCATACCAACATGATTTTAGGGACTTTAAAGGGCATGTGCAGGGTGTAAAAAAAACTTCAGATACCATAAGGCTATCAACATCCAACCTACAAGTTCTTATTATCACATCAATGTTATATCGTTTTTCATTTTCATTTCACTCCTATTACTCTAACCTTCGTATACATCCCCCTCCAACCACCTTATCTTTTACATGTTTTATTTTTTATTTTTCTATTACAATTATTCAATTTAAACAATGTAATTTTTATAAATAATTTAGAGTTTAATATATAAGATAAAATAATAAATATTATATTTCATAAATAAAAAAATTAAAAAATGCATAATATAATTAAAAATACACAATAAAATTAAAAGAATCTAAAAAGCTACATAATAGTCCTAATACCAATTGAATTTGTGTTGTAGAAAATCTTTACGGGTTAAAACTGCACTTAGTGTATTTCCTGAAAGATGCGCGTGTGAGGAGATGTAAAACTCGAGATCTTTGTGTAAATAATGTGAAGGAGAGGAGAGTATTTATAGTTGGAAATTGAATATATATATATATATATATATATATATATATATATATATATATATATATATATATATAGGGGAAGGTTCAAACGAGAACTGTTTTTCGTACGAGAACCAATCTTGGTCGTTCGTATTGGATAATGGAATTCATGGATGAAGAGTGTGGGAGGATTGAGTGTGGCACAGTGCATGTAAGGAATTCATGGGTGAGCAATCCAATTGAAGGAGGGGGAATTTGATGACTAAGATTGGTTCTCGCGGTTCTCGTACGAAAAACAGTTCTCGTTTGAACTTTTGCCTATATATACATATATAAGTTCGTAATATTAAAAATATTTATAATAATATTAAAAAATTTTATAATATATACATATATATATATACTATATTATAAAGCATTTAGGCCTTTTGCTTAAATTCTTAAATTCTAAATGTTTTAAAATTACCAAATTACCACTCATATAAACTATATTGAGTAACTATTAAATATAGTTAATAAGATTTTTATATTCTATTTTAATAACTAAACTTTACATATTTAAGAAAATCAAAATCAATACAATTTTTTTGAAAATCAAAGCCAATACAAATTAACTTAATTATTAAAAAATATTTTCATAATCTTTTTTAATAGAAAAGTAAAGGAAAAGTAAAAAAGATAAAGAAAATGGACATGTCACCAAACGAAAATTATTTGTTGTCATCGTATTACATGAATACTATATTCCATACGTCTTGAAAATGAACATGTTAACAAGTAGAAATTAGTCGTTGCCGCCCCATTGCGCGAACATCATGCTAGTGTGTGTGTGTATATATATATATATATATATATAGTGGGAGGTTCAAATGAAAATATATATTTAGGTGAGAATGGAAGACTAAATCTTGACTCTTCATTTGATTTGATCGGATGGTTTATATTTTGCCCTTTATTTTATTCATTATCCAACTATGGTTTGTGACGGCCATGAATTGCGATGTGTGAATTGCGACCGTTGGATCTAATAGATTTGTATCTAATTGATGGTTAAGATTTGTTCTCTCTTCTCATTTAAATATACATTCTCACAATAACCTTCACACACACACACACATATATATATATATATATATATAACGGTCCAATGGGGGAGGAATTAAAAAAAAGGCTGCACAAGTTTCAACCAGCTACACCCCTCACTCTAATTTTTAGGGGGTGGGGGCGATGGTGTAGCAAAGATACCCGCATCAACCAGCTGCGGATGCGCAGGGTCTAATGAAACATTGGTGAATATGTAAAAAAAATTCACATGGGCACATGTGTAAAAAATTAAATAATTCATTGACCATAATTAAACATTAGTGAAACGTTATAACTATATATATTATGCAACTTTAACCAACCTTTTTATTGAACAGAAGAAAACAAGTAAAATATTTGACTTTTTTACTATATAAAAGTCATTTTATTTCAAATACAATAGTAAATCACGATTCAATATATGTTCATATATTAATGAAAACAAGGAAGCTAGCTTAGAGCGAAAAATCGTTGTACCTATATATTCATTATTATGCAATTATATATATATATATATATATATATATATATGGAACAGTTCAAACGAGAATTGTTTTTCGTACGAGAACCGCGAGAACCAAACTTAGCCATCCAGTTCCCACTCCTTCAATTGGATTTCCCGCCGATGAATTCCTTACATGCACTCTGCCACACTCAATCACTCCACGCTCTTCATCCATAAATTCCATTATCCAAAATGAACGGTTAAGATTGGTTATCGTACGAAAACCAGTTCTTGTTTCTTTTGCCTATATATATAGGCAAAAGTTCAAACGAGAACTGTTTTTCGTACGAGAACCGCGATAACCAATTTTAGCCGTTCAATTCCCCCTCCTTCAACTGGATTGTCCACTCATGAATTCCTTACATACACCCTGCCACACTCAATCCCTCACGCTCTTCATCCATGAATTCCATTATCCAAAATGAACGGCCAAGATTGGTTCTTGCAGTTCTCGTACGAAAAACAGTTCTCGTTTGAACCCTCCCCTATATATATATAGGCAAAAGTTCAAACGAAAATTGTTTTTCGTACGAGAACTGCGAGAACCAATCTTAGCCGTCCAATTCCCTCTCCTTCAATTAGATTGTCCACCCATGAATTTCTTATATGCACACTGTTACACGCTCTTCATCCATGAATTCCATTATCCAAAATGAACGACCAAGATTGGTTATCGCAGTTCTCGTTTGAACCCTCCCCTATATAGTGAAAAGTTCATTTGAGAACCGTTTTTATTGCGAGAACCGCGAGAACCAATCTTAGCCGTCCAATTCCCCCTCCTTCTATTGGTTTGTCCACCCATGAATTCCTTACATGCACCCTGCCACACCCAATCCCCCCACGCTCTTCATCCATGAATTCCATTATCCAAAATGAACGGCTAAGATTGGTTCTCGCGGTTCTCGCAATAAAAACGGTTATCAAATGAACCTTCTTCTATATATATATATATATATATATATATATATATGATCTCGACAACACAAGTACATAATTTGTATCATACAAAATGAGACGGCCAAGTTAATTTCGAGGAATGAAAATATATGGAAATATGTAATTTTTAAAACGGATATACATTACAAATATGATTTTCTTTATTTGGTCTATGCTTGTTTAATTGGTTTCCATATCTGTGCAATTGAAAATTAATTGTGGACATATATATAATGTGAGGAGGGTTTAAACGAGAATTGTTTTTCGTACGAGAATCAATTTTGGCCGTTCATTTTGGATAATGGAGTTCATGGATGAAGAGCGTTGGGGGATTGAGTGTGGTAGGGTGAATGTAAGGAATTCATGGGTGGGCATTCCAATTGAAAGAGGGGGAATTGGAGGGATAAGATTAGTTCTCGCGATTCTCATACGAAAAATATTTCTCGTTTAAACTTTTTCCTATATAATATATCTAATACAATATGTAATGTAAATTTATATAACCAGTTAAACATCATTTTTTTAACACAGATAATATTGTTTATTGTATATCATATTACGTGTAATATGCATATACATAATATTAAATACGTATTGAATTGCAAAAAGAAACGTTATATGGAAGACATTATCAAAGAGATGATCGTCTTAACCGAAAAACCGATCCGTAATCGTTAAAATTGAACCAAATGAAAACCGATGGTTCGGTTTATAAAATTTCGTTAACCGATAGATTGTGGGTCGGTTTCGATTTTGTACACGTAACGGAACCGATAACGATTTATTATTTAATTATTTGATTACTTGTTAATTTATGGTGTGTCAGCAAGTTATATTTTTTGTAAAAACTTGAACTTTTGCTACTTATTATGTTATGTCTCGTTCTTGTACCGGATTACTAGAGTTATTGTAAATGTTGAACACTTGATTGTTTTTTCGTGTGGCGCTATTAAATATATTAAAAATAAATTCACAAGTTATGAGTTGTTGGAGGCCAATAGGTGTGTACCATCAACCTAAATTTGTGTGTTAAATATAACTCCAGCTTACCATTTTGTACTTTTGTCATTAAAAATATTGGACTTGCTAATAACTTTAGCCCGTATTTTGAAATAACGAAGCCTAATAGGTTTGCCAAACTTAATATAACGGTTAATCAATAAAACCGATAGCAAAAACCAAGCTATTACAAACCGCTTACTGCCTTATTAGAAACCGATACCCATCGGTTTGAAAAACCACGTAACCAATATTACCAAACCGGTTCAGATTGGAATCAAAACCGACCCATGCTCACTCCTGCATTATCAACATCGATATGATTCAGTCTAATCCAATATGACATTGTCTTAAATTTCGTGTCAAGTGAAATTACGTATGTATAAATATCAAACATAACTTACAGTTACTTTAAAAATTGGTTGGACTTTAAAATGGTAAAACTAATAAATTCTTTACTAATTACATAATCTTAAAATTATGTGATTTCATCTAGTATATGATTATTTAATTTTAAAATAAAGTAAAAGATTACATGGTCAAGGGATTTATTGTAAAGATATTTTGAAAAAAAGATAGATAACTTACCTTTATCTATTATATATATTTAAAATTAAATATTAAAAAAAAAGATCAAGATTTATTCAATGCAACTGTAATACAAAACCCTATCCGGATTGGATTTAACGTGAAAACGGATAATCTGTTAAACTAACTTTTTAAGAAAAAAAAATAAAAAAAATTATAGAACCCTATCCGAAAATTTATTCTTTTATCATTAAAGTTAACATACACATTCATAAGCATAAAAATAAAAAAATAAATTTATAAATAAATTTAATGTAATGTAATACGAACAATTCAATTTTTATTTACCGGATCTCGATTCTCCACATTTCCCGTCTGTCTACTCATACAAATCGCTTGACTGTTGCATTTAACACTCTTCGTGTTTCACTATAAATACCCCCCTCACCACCCCCATTTGATCATCAAAAAAACCCCAATTTCAATTCTTTCCATCTTCTTTCAAATTCCATCTTTCGTTTCTCCTTACTCGACAGACAATGGATATCGATTTGTCACCGAAATTGGCTCAGAAGCTGTACGGTGGTGCCGGTGGATCGTATCATGCATGGTGCCCCAATGAACTCCCTATGCTCCGCCAAGGTAACATCGGCGCTGGTAAGCTTTTTCTCGAGAAAAACGGTCTGGCTCTCCCTCGTTACTCCGATTCTGCTAAGGTTGCTTACGTTCTCCAAGGTACGGATTTCGATTGCTTTGTTTTTATTGTTTTTTTGTGAATTCTTTCGAATTTTGTGATCCGGTTGTTAATTTTTGTTTATCGATGATTAATTCGTTTGATTCTCGTTTTTCTTATCATCATTAGGTGTTATTGACTTGTTGTGTAATTTTGTTGTTCTATTTGTGGTTCTGATCAGTTACTTGATTCCGAGTACTGTTGGTATCGATTTCGTGCGCTGTTTGCTATGTATTCACCACCGTCCACCGACACTCATACACACATTTATATACACGTTTTTAAATTCGTTATGATCACTTTTTTTCTAATCTCAATTTTATTTGGATTTATTTATATTTTTGTTCTTACTGATACAAGATGCAACGTGATCGATAGTTTTGATCCCTTTTTCTATCTCCATATCAGTTTAATTCTTTTGATCTACAATGAGTTTGATTCTGAATTGATTGAATGCCTGGCTCTGATCTGATTCGGCGCTGGCGAATAATTAATCTTACTTTCGCATTCAACTTTTGCAAACAATTATTTTTATATTGATTTCTAATATTATACAATAAACAAAGTCAAAGTTTAGGCCTATAACGTGAAACACATGGCTTTCCTATTTACCATTTAAAATTGGGGAAGTTTTTTGGGACAATTCAACTAGGAGCGGACTCAGGATTTGAAATGGATGGTAGCACCGTCTAAAAAAAATCGAAATTTACACTACACGAGATCGAAATTTACACTACGTGGACAAAATTGAATGGTGTTCCGTGCCACCATTCTCGTGGCCTTGGGTCCGCCCTTGAAATGGATCTGGTCAAGTGGTCATTGTTGTATCCTTGATTCTTCATAGCTTGTTATGATATGAGTTTTTTTTTTTTTTATCATAGACGCTTTAGATTAATATTCTGTTTACTGTGACTTCACACATTATGTTTCTGTCTAGTATGGATTCACACACACATACTATTTCCCTTTAGGCAATGGAGTTGCGGGCATTGTTCTACCTGAGAAGGAAGAGAAGGTGCTAGCAATCAAGACAGGTGATGCAATTGCCCTCCCATTTGGTGTAATCACTTGGTGGTACAACAAAGATGACACTGAGCTTGAAGTCCTGTTTTTGGGTGACACCAAAACCGCTCACAAACCAGGCTCGTTCACCGACTTCTTTTTAACTGGTTCCAATGGCATCTTCACTGGTTTCTCAATGGAATTTGTGTGCCGTGCTTGGGACGTAGATGAGGCCACCGCCAAAGCACTTGTGGGAAACCAAAAAGACAACGGAATCATTAAAGTTGATGCTGGTGCTAAGATGCCCGAGCCCAATAAAGATCACAGAAGTGGGATGGCGTTGAACTGTTTAGAAGCTCCTTTGGATGTTGATATTAAGGGTGGTGGTAGGGTGGTTGTTTTGAACACAAAGAACTTGCCTTTGGCTGGTGAAGTTGGTTTAGGTGCTGATCTTGTGAGGCTGGATGGTAATGCTATGTGCTCTCCTGGATTCTCTTGTGACTCTGCCCTTCAAGTGACCTACATTGTTAGGGGCAGTGGCCGTGCTCAAGTCGTTGGTGTTGATGGTAAACGTGTTCTTGAAACCACTGTGAAAGCTGGGAATTTGTTCATTGTTCCGAGGTTCTTTGTGGTTTCCAAGATCTCTGATAATGATGGCTTGGAATGGTTCTCCATCATCAGCACTCCCAAGTAAGTCTTTCATTTTTCAATCCATCACTCACATGTGAAATAAACAGGCCAAGCTTGTTGGGTAAGGGTCAAATTGGGTAATCTATTTATAGGCCAAAATGGGTCGGGTTGAACAGACACACTTGTTTCAATTCATTAATCATTTGTCAAGATGGAAGCTCTAACTTAGACAGCGGATAATTACTTATTTGTGGCAGCCCAATTTTCACTCATATGGCTGGAAGAACATCGGCGTGGAAGGCACTGTCTCCTGAGGTGCTGCAGGCTTCGTTCAACGTGACACCTGAGGTCGAGAAGACATTCCGTTCGAAGAGGATGAACAGTGAAATCTTTTTCGCACCATCAAAATGAGTCCCCCTCTTCATCCACCATGCTTCTAGAAATAATGCTTAGTATTATTAGTTAATAATAATAATAATAATATCTGAATTGTGGACGGTTGTTTTTGCTTCATACAGTTTTGGTGGTTTGATTTGCTAATACAGCCTTGGAACTATGGTTTAGTTTTATTATGTGCGTGAAAATGGTTTGGTGGTTTTTTTATTATGCCTTGTAGTTATTCAGTTTTATTTATGTGTGACAAAATGGTTTGGTTGAAATATTTTTATCCTTTACTTTAAAAATACGTGTACAATAATATAATCTTAATCCTGCTTCTAATAATATAAGGATGTGGTGATAAATAAAAGAATTTAAAAGAGGAGGAGATTGATTAGACGCGGCTTAACATACAATGGGCATGAAGAAGTCAGGGGCTTGCAAGCTTTCTTATTTATGGGCCTAACAGGATAACACTTTTAATTGATTGCCTGGCTCGGTTAAACTAGGATTTCCATCCCTTGTTTTCTTCATAACTATGTTATACCTTGTTTTCTATTCCTACTTTCTCAATTAAATATATGAAGAATGATAAGGGCAAAAAGAGTCGAAGAGATGCAAAAACAAAAACTACTCCACAAATCAACTTTGGTAGCATACTCGAGACCAAAACAGATGCAGGCTTCCAGTTATACTCGTACAACATGCCCCTTTATTTAAGCAAAGGCTTCTTCCGATTCTTGATTTTTCAAGTCTTTAATACCATCCAAGATACTTTACCTCAATTATTTACCTTTTCCTTGTCATAATTAATAACAAGAAGACCTTTCATACCTACTTGTGTTCTTTGTACCTCCATCCGCTAACAAGACAAGACAGCTAGCTGATCCTCAAAATTCAACTCCTTAATCAACTTCTGAACACTCCCCGCTGCTTTTGCCACTCATGAAACTTGAGTCTTGATTGATGGATTAGATTGAACAGATCGAAAAAAGCTGTCAATCTGTTGAAATAACAAATTCCACCAGGTTATAAACAAACCCACCCACCCATACGTACCCCCCACAAGATACTTAGTCTGAAAAAACAAGTAGCACATACAAAGGAATCCAACATCTGACCCCACAAATACTTTTACTTCCTGTGTTGTAATACCCTACAACGTATTAAAAAGGAGATATTAAACTCTCTTTTTTTAAACATATACAGGATGCATGTACGTACTAATAATAATCTTTCACCTCTCATAAAAACTAACTATATATGCTACCTTGTGTCATGTTTTTGTTGTTGGTTACATCATGACAGGTGATTCAGTATACAATCACATATGATTTTTAAATCCATCACATGTGAATTACGAAAATGCCACTCCGCTCAAAATTTTATATATATTGAACATTCTTATATATATTCAAGAAAGTCTTTAGATAACCAAATTGCATAAAAAAACGAAAGACCGGCTAATTTCTAACATGTTCATTAGACTAGTTTCTTTAATTTTACCCTTTGTTTTAGCTGGAAATTGAACACACTCCCAAAATAGTTGTAGAATGCCTAACACTCCCTAGCATAAGCTAACTATTGAAAAAGTTAGATAACAATTAAATATTTACAAACGATTTATCATTCCTAGAATTTGCAATAAGATTGGCGATGAATCTTAATTTCACTTAAAGTAAAATTCCAATATAACTCCATCTTAATTCAATCACTTTGACTACTACTTTGACCATGGTTTGATACAAATTAGAGAAAGTATATTTTGCACTTTCATTTTTAGGGCTACCAATTAACTTGCATAAAATCATTTTGAATTCAGATATAGTTGGAATAATGAAAGCCGATATGATCGATCTTACAAAGATACATTTACAAAAACTGCAAAAGTCTTAATTAGGTTTAAACAAAGAGCTAGGAATTAAACAAATGTATATTAAACTAGAAAATGTTGATAGGACGAGGGACCATGAGCTAGGTAGGAACCTTAGATTTAAAAGTTACTCTAGTTTGATCTATTTAAGCAACCATCTATATATCTCCCAATTGAATGAACCTATTTCCGGCTTATAAAAGACTTGTCTTCTATCTATTTATGCCTATTAAATCGATCTTTATCAAACAATCAAAATATATAATTTCACAATTCTCTAAGTTTACAAAAAATTTTTAGAAAGATGCTATCATATTATATTAAACACGCTAAATTGAATTCAATTGGGAGGGAGCTGGATGAAAATTATTATGAGGTGTTTTATGAAACATGTGAAGGGCTTTTAAGAAAATGGGGTTTTATAAAAATTATATATTAATGTAATTAATTATAGATTATTTATAAATTACGTTTAGTAACTTGTAATATATTTTGTTTAGAGAAAATAATTATATATTTGCGACCGTCTCATTTTTATCTACGTTTGATATAAATTTTATTGTAATATGACACTTTTTAAAGTAAGTATATTCTTAATTTTTTGTTATCCATTAACAGTAGTGGGTAGGTAATTTTTTGTTTAACTTAGTGGTTTTTTAAGAATTATGATGATGAGCTGAGTGATCAACTTGAGTATACTATTCAAAGTATTTAGTTATTGATTTAAAGCATTTTCAATCTTATTAAAAAGATGTATGAAACCTTTTATAAAATATGATTTAAAATAAAATGTATCATTAAAAGATGATATATTATATATATAAAAATCTAAATTCAGAGATGTAACGATATTTGTTCTTGAAAGTCCTGAAACTATTTTATTAGTGTAGGTAGTTAGCCAAATGTAACACTAAAATAGAAGTGTTAATTTTTTATACACATATTTAACATGTGAGTCATTATTTTTTTCTTTTACTTGCAAGGTGTACAAAAATTCAGCTTTAGAAGTGAAAATATAATGGAGCCCATTCAAAAGGTAAGACATGTGGTCATTAGTAGAAGATTTAAGTATATAGACAAGCCTCTTGATTTATCAACTAATTTGATTTATTAAATTATCAAACGGTTCTCTATTAGATTACATTGTGTTTCAGGTTTAGTCATGTAATGATCGCGTGTACAAATATATATGTATATTTTCTTTCTCTTAAACCCGTGCACTTAAATCGTCACTAAGTTATTAGTTATGCGAACTTGGATTTCCATTTTCTCTAAATATGGAAAATTTTTCGTTCTTCTTTATATCTGATAGTTTATATTGACTATCATTTTATTCTTTCCCAATAATCAGGTTGACCAAGTAGAATGATTGTTTGTTAGAATGTTGTTACTTTTGCTTGATTTAAGAATTTGTGTCTTGAGAGATTCACTTCTTTTTCTTATTTCTAGATCGCCCATTGATTGACCCGTGAGATGTCATCATCAGTGATATGAGCATGTTTAAGCTTCTGATGTGTTTTTGTTGTTTTGAATATATTTTAAACAATTTGTATGTCTACTTTTTATTTTTTATGTATCAGTTTTAATAGTTTGACCGTTATCTACATACTTGAAACTTGTTTTATATTTAATTATGTAATTTTTCAAGTTTACTTGTGTATAAAGTACTTCAAAAAAATTTAATTTGGTTTCTTATGTACGTATTTGGAATTCTTTGTATATGTACAGTACTTACATTTTACTATTTGATTTTAATGCATTTCAAGTTTACTTCTCTAATAGACTAATACCCATGTATGCATGAGTCTATAAACTAGTTGGTTATGAAAGGAGCATCCCATGACCTTTATTAAGCACATTACAAAGTCACTTTTCATCTAATATGAGACATTACTCAATAGAGAGTTAAGAGGTTATTTCTATTCATATGTAGTAAGGAGAGAAGTGAGTTGTGAAGTTAATCATTTTGCTTGTTGTAAAAAGAGAGAAGTTAGAGCTGGTTTCTTTCACTTGTAAATGATAGAAGATATTGGTCATCATGTCCATCTAAGTGTGAAGATTATACAAGATGATCACCACATATTTGTGAAGATTATATTGCAACAATTAAACTATTGGAGAAAGCCAATGAGTGAAGTTCATCATTCACCTGAAGCATGCACTATAAATGAGTGTACACATGTGAATTAGTCTTTCTAACTATAAAACTCTATATTTCAAGTTGATATCTATTTATTGCTCTTACATAGATTTTAAAGTCTCTACTTATTTTCATCTAACAAGCTTTTGAAAAAACTACTCACAATTTAATCAACTATAATTTCCCGAAACTAATGCCATTTAGAGATTTGTGTGTTTTAATAACTTTTATTAATATCTTTATTATTAATACTTAATTGGAATGTATCTAATAATATGTTTTAAAGCTAATACTTTGAAATATTATTTTCTTAAATCTATTAGATCTATTTTCTCTTTAGAGAATCGGTTCGTATGAAACTAAATCCAAACCATTAAAATACAAGTTATATTGGAAAAATGATCAAAACCAACAATAATTGAAATATAAAAACAATGTGACAATTTATGTTTTGGATACTCAAAAGCCACACTTTAGGTTTGAGCTTCTGTTTCAACCATAAATGAAGCTAAAAGCTAGATCTCATTTTTATCGAAAATTAATCGAGTGAGGTTTGGGCTCTAATCAGACCCATTGATATCCGAAAAAACCAATCAAATTATTTTCAATTTGCTTAGTTCACTCTATTTTAATCGACTTATGCGTATTGGTAGAGCTGTAAACGAACAGAACGTTCATGAACTGTTCGTAAAATTGTGTGGCGGAAAGTTCGTTTATGTTTGTTTGTTTAATAAACAAACGAACATGAACATGATTTTTCGTTCGTTTAATTAAATGAACGAACACGAACAGAGCTCTTGTTCGTGAACGTTCAATTATCCATTCGTTTATGTTATATATATATATATATTGTGTATTTAAATATAGTGTTTATTTGTGTTTAATAATGTTGGATTTGTATTGTAGCTTGTGTTCCTTCGTTTACGTTTGTTTATCATTGAAATCAATGAACAAAGAAGACACGAACTAACAAATCTTTTAAACAATCGAACACACATGCTTGTTCGTTTATCGTTCGTGTTTGTTTATTTGTTCGACTAAAATTAAACGAACGAACACAAACATAGATCGAAATCCGTTCGTGTTCGTTTATTTGTTCGGCTAAAGTAAACGAACGAACATAAACAAGTATGTTCGTGTTCGTTCGGTTTGTTTACAACCTTACCTATTGGTCTAGGGCATCGGATTATAAGTTTTGGATAAGGTATGTGTGAATGGATTAAAGTTTAAAAATAAACATTATCATAGTACTAATAAATTTTACTTATATTTATATGTGTCTGCATGCGTATTTAGGGGCCTGGGCCTATTTTTATTTTGTGCACAAGGCCTTTAAAATCAATGGACTGACCTTGGTAAAGTCCTGTTCTTAGATTGTCTAAAAATGCGTTTTTTAAACGTAACTATTAAAAATGTGGCTCAATAAAATTTCAACAAAAAGTTTTTCTTCTCGTCGGGTTCAGGTTATCGGGATTGGGGTCGTTTGTGTTCATGACGATCCGATTGCAACCCATTTATTTTCCTGTCAGTTTGATATTCAAGTCATTTTTTTCATGTTGGGTTCAGGTCGACCCATTTTGGTCAAATGTGTCTGACACATATTTTTTTGGTTTTCAAATACGTTTTATTTCGGGTTTCTAGTTTGTTTCGAAATGAATTTTGAATTTGATTTTCGTTACGATTCAAATATCAAAATTCAATGTTTGATTCGGTTTGAGTCAAACTTCCAATTCAATGTTTGTTTCAATTTGATTTGTATTTTGATTTTATTTTTAATTTTAACTTATATAAATGGATATAATAAACAAAATAATATATAAAATTTCTACCAGATACCAATAAATAATGATATTAAACAACAAAAATAAAATTAAAATCATTCATCTATAAACGCAATTATAAAGTCATTCCAAATACTAAAGTACTAGATATAGCCAAATTATAAAATACCCGACATTGTTTTTACTTTAAATGTTTTATTGTTTAATTCTAAATTTTCAACTTTAACTTTTTAAGAGTTTATACTTTTATTTAACGGATTTTATTGCCTCGTATTAGGTCTATAAACGAACAAAACAAACACGGACATAAATTATTTGTGTTAATTTATTTAACTTTAGCCAAACAAATAAATGAATATAAATAGATAAATGAATAACTTTTTGTATTCATGTTTATTTGTTTAAACTAAGTCATATATATGATCATTTAATCTAGTGTCGTATCTAAATCATTAAATATCAATCTTTTTGTACAAGAATTTCTAGTTAACATGTAGACACATTAAAAATGGATCTTTTGGTTGCTTTCACAGTTGCAAATTGCAAATATTTTAAATAAAATTTTAGCTGCAGTCCTCTCCAAATAAAATGCGTTTTGCACTTATCAAATGCTAATTACTCTGGGTCATACTCCGTTGCGAGGAGAGATGGGCGCACTGGAATCTCTGAAGGAAGATTATGATATTATCGATGCCAAGTTTCTTCAATTTTGTGCATCTCATGGAATTTTTTCCGGTGAGTAAACCATTTTCAATGCTTTGCTTGCATTTAATCTAACTCTACAAATCTCTAGCCCTAAATCGATGAATGTTTATGTTGTTATGTGTTTATTGCATAATCGAGATCTTATGTTCTAAGTCCGTATGTAATTCACGTTTGTATCTAAACTCGAGTGATCTTTTGCTTCTATTTCAGTCCATTTTTCTATAATGTCATCGGGATACATTGTTCAGTGTTCTATTAGTATGGTTTCATTGAGTTGGATCGTAGATGAAAGAAAACTGGTGATTTTAGGCTATGAATCTTGCGTTTGACGTGTTAAATGTGTATGCTTAGGTGGATCAATTCGTTTAGAATGTTGTTTAGTTGAAATTGAGGTTGAATTAACTAACTTGATAAGGTTTCTGGCTTTTGTTTAGCTGCAATATGATCAAATTTGGGCAGCCATCTGCCATACTGTCATGTCATTTTCTCTGGAATAGCTTTTTTGTGACGATTTTAAACAAAGGTTCAATCTTTAGTTAGGTTCATGTGCAAAAGGTACTAATGGTTGCTCTGTTATTAGAGGATGCTTTTCTTTTCCTCTCTAACTAATTTAAAAATCACTAAGTAGTTTTTTTGTATACAAACACCTCCAAGTGCCTTTTGGCTTTCATAAAACACGATAAGTGTAGGAAATAGTTGTAAGAGTGTTTAAAGAGTATAGGATTAGCTTTGTCTTACTAAGCAGTGTTAAATTATGACAGGACATTTGATGCGTTTAAGGCTTTGAAATACTGAATAACATAAGATAAGTTTTTTCAACTGAACAATGCTTTTCATTACCTTGTTTTATACTTTTATCTTTGTCCCTTTTCTACTCAAAGTCTGTGTGTCGGTTCTTGATCTGAAATAAACATGTGGAAAAGGATTCTGGTGGTTTATATTTTATTTACAAACACGTTTTTTATAAGATCAAGACTTTTAATTCTTGTTTTTATGTAGCAAGAGTTTTTCCTTTACACAGTTGAAGATTTCTTAGTTCATGATGTGCACATGTTAGTGGCTTCAGCAGAGCAACTGTCAAATTCGGATAGACTAAAGCAGGTTAACTGTTCACCTATCATTTGTTTTAAAATTTATGTGCATGGTTTTTATTTATTTTATATTCATGTTACATGGCCGCTGCTGGGCAGCAGGGTATCAACCAACTCTTCTCTATAATAGAAACTTGTCATCAACCATGGATGAATGGTTTGGAGTTACTGGAAGATAGAAACCAGAATAAACATTTTCTATCAACTGGATGTCAAAGGTATATCTTTTCTTTTTCTGCTTTTTGCATATGTTATTATAGGATTATCATTAAGATGAGTTACTGACTTCATACATTGAACCAGCTTTGATGTGTTACTTCAAGGTGGATTATGTGAGGGACATGTGATGGAGTTAGTTGGGCCATCATCATCTGGAAAAACACAAGTTAGAATTGAATTCGTTGCATCACGTATATCTGATTTCTTAAATTGTTAGTTCTGATTTCCTAAAATTGCTCAGGTTTGCTTTCAAATTGCATCAAATGTGGCGATGAAGTTTGGTAGTGTCATCTTTATTGACTCAGGAAATTCATTTTCACCGGCACGCATTAAGCAATTAGTTGCCCATATATCTGGTTCAACTGAAGTTCAGGTAAAGCTAAATTGTTTTTCTTTTATTTGGTTTTGTTTTCCTATCATAAGTACTCCCTTTGTCCCAAATAAATTGCTTAGTTTGGACTTTATATTGGATATTTGGTGCATCTAGGACAGCTTAAATAATGTTTTTCTTTATTCTTTTATTTGATTATTTGCTAAAAACTCAAATCGCTGAACCTTGCTTGTACTGATAATCCATGTGGGTTACATCAACTTTAAGTTATGGAAAACCCTCTTAACAATGTTTTCAAAGCAAATGAGTACAGGTCTACTGAAGTATTAAAATTATGCACTCAAGATATAACCCTTTTTCTATGTAATTGAACTAGAAAATATTATGGGTAGAGGTATGACTGTCTACATCAAGTCCTCAACTTTCTGTTTTTTAAGTCGAAGATCTTCTTAAAAGCATTCTCTGTAGTCTGTACTCATGGGTAGAGGTATGACTGTGTACATCTTACCTCCCCCATAACCTGCTATGGTGGAATTGGGTATTGTTGTTGTTGGTGTTGTGTGCACTAGAAAAAGTTGTTAACAAATACTCATGATTTCTTTACATCAGACAGAGAAATTGTATGAAGTCTTCTATATTTATGTACTCTCCTTTGTGTTGCATTGTAGGTCAACAAGATTCTTCGACAAGCAATGAGAAATATAGAATGCCATGCTGTTTTTGACATTTATGTCTTGCTGAATGTTCTTTATCAGCTAAAGTCAAATCTAAAATCTCAGGTTTGGTGAAAGAAAACACAATTCCTTTTCTTCTTCTCTTTTATACATCTATGTTATTAATTGTATGTTTCATTTGTTGTTGATACCCTTTTTATAATTAAACTGTATCCTATAGCAGGCTGGACATAAAGTACGGTTGATAATAGTTGATTCAATATCATCACTTATTGCTCCAATTCTACGGGGTAACAATGCACAAGGTATACAAATCTATAATTATATATCATTTATTTGTATGTAGATGTAGGTTCATGAAGAAATAGGACAACTGATTAACAAAATAGAAGTTGATCATGGTTTATTGGGTAAAATGCAGGACATGCTTTGATGGCCTCTGTTGGATACTTGCTGAAGGAATTAGCAGACAGACATAACATTGCTGTGGTGGTGAGTGACATTAATCTTGTTGCTATTTCATATTGGCAGGATTTGCATGTGCATGTTTTGTTCTCTATATCTGGTATATTACCATTCTGTTTTTATTTATTTATTTTTGATCCTGTTAGGAGGTTTATTCTTGGTTTAAGCTAAAAATTCATTCAGTTCCATTTATTATGATATATCAAGAAGTATAACCCATGAAATACAAACTATCCAGACATCTACTTCAGTTCACTATGAATACTACTATACTAGGGGCAACAGTTTCCACCATTTTGTATGAAAATGGATCAATTCAGGTTGTATTTGTTCGATAACAAGTCAGATACTAAAAAAGTAGCTAAAATGAAGCAATTCAACAGGGGAATAAATGGGGTACAACCGTACAAGTCTGCTAAAATGTCTGAAGCTTACGTCCTAAATTGTTTTCTTTGAAAGAAATTATATTATTGTTTTCCTTAACACTAATTAGTTACATATTTCAAGAAAAAGTTTACTAACAGCACTTTTGTTGTAATAATATTACGAGATTCATATGTGCTTTTAAGGTTACTAATCATATGGTTAGTGGAGAAGGAGGTATTCTTAAGCCGGCTCTTGGTGAAAGTTGGAAGAACATTCCACATGTGCGGTTACAACTTTCTCGTGAACATGCAACCAGCATCTATGGCGTGTATATACTTAGGCATCCAAACATGGTATGCCCGTTATTTAAACTTAATCACATACTTTTCTTGTATACACTTTGTATGCTTTCATAGTCACAACTCACAGAATAAATATCTTTATTATTATGTGTTAAACATGATTACAATAACTTCATTATTATAACAGCAATCTAAATCTTCTAACTCGTGTTTTGTAGAAGCTTTATGCATCAAAAGAAATACATTTTTGGTGACATATTAACATGTTTATTCTGTTCAACGCACGTGACAACCCTGACAACCCGTTTGAGATAAACATAGCCCCAAATCAACTCATTCATAAGCAAATGGATAGAAATTTTCGATGGTACTTACACTGTTTGTGTCTTCACCTTCAGGCATCTGGCAGAAGTGCAAACATGATGATTCCATAACAATACTTATGTCAAGAATGCAGCAACGTAGGGTATGTAAATGTGTGAGTGAATATATAGTGACTGCTGACCCGAATATATCCTTGTGGTAAAATTAGCAGAAGTTAAGTAGCATGTAGAATCTTACTACTCTGACTCCGTCATCTGTAACTAATATTCTTCAAATCGCATTCTGACAATTTTGACAAACTTACTCATGAGTGGGTCAATTCAGGGTATGTTCAATTCTAATTGGCCAAGCATGTAGATAATAAAATAAATACCTTTTCTTTTTATAATGTACAAAACCTTCTAAATCAGTTAATGTGAAAGAAAATTGTTGATTGTGACTTGAAGATGAATCTTGGATTAAGGAAAGAATCTCTTAATTATGTTAATATATTGTTTCCTAATTTAGATTAGGGCAACATTAGGGTTTCTTGTTTGGTTATAAATATCAAGCCTAGGGTTCAGTCATATAAATCCGTCTTAGAGTGACATCTTGAAAACACTCTCAGTTAATAAAGAAGTCTCTGTTTTTGCCCGTGGACATAGGTCGTGACCCTAACGACCGAACCACTTTGTGTCGTGCTTTCTTGTCTTTATTGTTATCCGCATATTCTAACGCTTGTTTCGGGTATCCCGATTCCTAACAAAAATCAATTATTGCTGAAAATATGAAATGATGCAACTTTTATAATCATATCCGATGCATGAATTGTTTAGAAAATAAAGAAATGTGGGATGAGAAGTTTTTTGGGTCAATCTGGTTTGCCTCGTACTGAAATTTTATGATTTGATTCGTTTTGTTATTTTACCATACTTATCATTCTATTCACAAGTTCAATAAAAGTGTCAAAATTGATGAAGTAGAAGAGAAAAGAGAATTAGTGGACTCCACATGTCATCTTGCGTTGAATATGAGAAAAAAATAGGAGGATATATCATTTTTCTGTTAATTTGCCTTGATATCCTAATGTTCCTAACAGAAATTTAATGAATGAATTGAAAGGCAAACATGTTACCTCATCCATTCCAACCTAGTCATCATAAGCAAAGTCGGCATAAATGTTCGTCTTCTAATTAAGATAGATAGATAATACAGGGACTTTGCAAAGCAAATAAACCTGACTGACATTTTGATCGAAGAAATATAGCTAGGTACGTAGAAAAGTATGCAACGCGATATTGGTAATCGGTCTTTGCAAAGCAAATAAACTTGACATTGCATTCAACGTCTTTTCAGAAATTCAAGAGAATGAGAATACCGTCAGACCAAGCCGAGGAACTCATTTATTCAATGTGCAAACATAAACGATATAACATCACGGATCTCATCCATGATTTGCTTAGAGTTGGCCAACCACTTTCGTCGTTTATTGGTAACAGTTTTCTTTTGCGTACATTCGTTGAAAGATAGACATCTATATATAACACATGGGGTTGAGTCGAGGCCTGATAACGAGTCACACAAATTGTCTCCTATTTGGAGACAGACTGAGCTTGCGCGTGGGTTTGTTTTCGGACCATTTTATCGCTGACATCAATTCAAACGACTTGGGAAGAAGAAGTGAGAAATTGCTTTCCACTCGATATATTCACATAGAATATGCTGTTAAGGAAACTAAGCACGAAACAAGTAGATAATGTTTGTCAATTGTTTCAGAAAACATGTCAGAAACGGGTTACATCCAAGTGAGGCTACAGAATTTTTACTTTAAAATATTATTATAATTATAAAGTTTTCATACTACTTAAATCTTTCTTGTAACAATCGTCTTTGATCCAATCATTCACTATTTTATCTACTAGATATGATAGATTTTGTTGGGTTGAAGTTTTGAACAGTTGCTTTATTCAACATTCGCTGCTCTAAGACTACATACGTGATACGCCTTCCCTAAGACGCCATACGCTGCTTCCCTATGATTCGGCTCACGTATCAAAGCTCATTCTGAGTCTAATTCATGTTCTTCCTGTCTTCTATCCATTTTAAAGTTTCTTAGAAAGTGAAATTGATTGGTTGTCCTTTTGGTTTCGTTTATTTGTTTCAATCTTAGTTTTCAAGCGTTTGTATCAATCGACAGAATCCACATTCAAACCCTATAGCAGCAATTAAACTCAACCATGGTGTACAAAACAGCGATTACACAGGTACATGATTAAGAACTTTTAGTTGTGAATTGAAGTTGTTGCTAATTGTTCTATCTTTAATGCTTCTAGTTGTATTTAATGTCCTTTAATTTATTCATTAGCTAATTACATTTACCTCTTTAATTAATTCGATCTTAATGCTGTTTTGAGGAGTTTGATGCTGTTTTCAAGCTGTTTTTTAAGGTTATGTATTGATATTTTAGGCTAATTAATGTTGCTCTTAAGCTGTTAGTGCTGTTTTAAGCTATTGAATGTTATTTTAAGTTGTTTTGATACTGATTAGGGCTGTTTTACTATTGATTAGGGCTTATTTGCTGCAGATAAGTTATTTTCAATAGGTTCTACTGTTTATTGCATCTTCCATTTTTTAGGCTATGAGTATAGCAATCCCTCAACCCAAATCAACCAAAATGCTACATCAGCTTTTTTTACTTTTTCCTTCCCAACTCAAATCAACCAAAAATGTTTTTCTTATTACCTTTTTTTACGACAAAATGTGTGTGTATATATATATATAGAGAGAGAAAGGTTCATGCGAAAAAGAATTTATTTGCGAAAAGTACGAGAAGCTATTTAGACCATAGGATTAATCAATTAATGGTTAAGATTGATCATGATATTTTGATAAATAAATCAAAATTTAAAATTATTATTTAATTAATAAAAGGGTAAAATAGACAATAAACTTCTCCCATTCCTATTTTATCTCTTCACCTCACTATAAGTATGAGCTAGATATAATTAACACACACAACCCCCTTCAATTTCAAAAAAACCCTAGATCTCTTCCAAGTTCTCTTTCCATGCTCAGCCGCCATCCTGCTCCACCGTGACCTGCTCTGCCGTCGACCTGCTCCGCCTCCGACTTGCTTTATCCGAGCAATAGCATTCTGCTGTCGAGCACTACAACTACCACCTCAACCCTCGCTGTCGAGCACACCACAACAACCACTGCCGTTCTCACCCTGACTCCGCCGACTTGACTCTGCCGCCCCGCGATTCCACCGCAACCCTCGCCGTCGAGCACGACAACAACCCTCGTTGTCGAGGACCACAACAATCACCGTCGTTCCCACCCTTCACCGCCGCCGGCACCTGTTCTAATCTGAACCCGCGTTGCCACGTCGTCCGTCGAGCACCAAAGGAACGTCAAACCATTGAAGACTTCACTGGTGTCGGTCCTGGTTGTTTCTCTTATCTGGAAATGGTGAAAAAGATAGATATGGGTTTTTTAATTTCTGTTTTTTTGTTTATTATAAATCAAATCTTTTTATATTTTTGGTATTTAGATTATATGGTTGTTAAAATGCTGTTAGTTAGTGATCTGTTATGAAATGGGTGAATAATAGAGAAAATTAAGTGTTAAGTATTGAATGTAGTAAAATTCATCATAAAACGCATATATCATTCGATATGTTTAATATTGAATATTGTAAAACTCGTATATCATTCATTCTATTCAGCACTGAAATATTGAATATTGTAATATTTATGTTAAAAATAGTTTAATTTAGTTGTGTTCATTATTGAACACAAATAAGAATGTAAAACTCGTAAATTTTTTATGTGTATCAACCGGTGAAACATGTAAAATTAATTTACTTGTAAATTGTTTTTTTTTTGTTTTTTTATTAAAATGTATGAAAGAGAAATGAATTGGAGAGAGAAAAATTTGGTTTACCCATTATACCCTTTTAGATCAAATAAAAATAAGTGGCTGAGATTGCTTCTCGCGCTTTTCGTAAATAAAACACTTTTCGTAAATAAAACACTTTTCGTATTAACATATATATATATATATAAATATATATAAAATAAGGCCTAGCAATTTGCCTGACAAAACAATTACATGATAGATTCTTGCAAAGGGTTAGTACAACAATTCAAGGGAAGTAATTTCCATGTTGATTTAAGGCTGGAAACCGTGAAGCATGACCTAGCTAGGTACTACTTGTGGTGGTAATTAGATTATACATAAAATCAATTTTTTTTGAAGAACCTCTTTGCATAGACCATAGGGCGAGTTTAGTTGGACGTGAAGGAATCAAATCATGAACATGTCTCTTAGACAGGTTAGCTTTGATGTGTTATGTTAATGTTTCCTCAGAAATATTATCTGGTGTTATAGTATCCATTGTAGATGCATATGCTTAATATCGAGTTAGGTATGGTAAAAAAAAGCTGAAGATGTGAATTTTATTGGATGAATGGAGTTGAAATAAGTGTAGAGGTGTCTGCAACTGCAGCATATTTATTTAAGTTTATGAAGTTATACTTCTATATTTAAGTTGTACTTCATTTGGATGTTTGTTGATTAATTTAAAACTAATTATTGCAATCTGACCTCATGACAACCGGTTTTTAGTGTTTGGATGAGCCAATTTCCTCTAATTTTATGGTCAAGTATCCTGGTAGTCGCGTCTCAGTTGTAAGAAAAAGGTTATCAAGATAAGGGGTGTTTGGATGTGTGTTTTAAAATTGAAAAGCTATGCTTACTTGCAATATCTATGAATATTGAGAAACATTCAGTATAAGTTTTAGGACAAAGTGTGCGAAAACTTTGCTAAAATTATTATTATATACAATCAATTTTATTTTGTACTTAAAAAAAACAACAAACTCTCAATTTTGGATCATTGTATACAACTATTAACTTGTTTATCATGTTGGAGGTTTTTTCCTTGAATTTTGAATTTTTTTAATAATATCCTTCATGGTTTTTAAATGTAATGTTTTTTTTATCTTGAATATTGATGTTTCATGATTTGTAATCGTTCTTGAAAGTTCATGTTTAAGGAACAATTAAAAAAAAACTAATTAGAAACAGATTCTTTAATATTTGTGTTCATGGTGCAATCGATTGAAACAGATGAAACATGGGCTTGAATGAACAAGAAACAACCCAACTTAAAATCTCAAATGGATCGCACTCAACATCTCAAACAATCAAACTCGATCTCAAAATCATTGTGTTTGAAATATGGGCTTGAATGACAGTAGGTATATGTAATCATTGATCAGGAAAAACCCTTGTAAATCGTCCCTAAGAAATTGTATCATTGCACGAACAGATTACGAACCCATGCAAATCGTACCCTTGCAAATCATACCCTTGAACAAACAAATTGTGAACCCTAAGATATTGTAACTGAAGTCGTACACCGAGAACGATGGTTTCTAGGTCTATATTTCTTACATTCGAACAAACCGAGATTTGTTCTGAAACCCCTAAAACATTGTGGACTGAACTGGGCTTATGAAGATGAAGCACCTAATGGATGTGGTCGTAATCAATTCATTGGCAAGCATTCTTTTTATGTGTTTGCATATCCGCCCTCTTCGATGTAAACACCCAGTGACAACCAATCGTTTACTTTGAACACACGCAATCATCTACATATCTTCACTCTTCGATGTGGTGCATATCTGGTTGTATAAAGGTGGAGATGAAGCAACCATTCGTATGTTCATAAGCATGTACTCATATATTCATAAACATAAATCCAAAAATAATAATAAAAAAACAATATAAAAAATTTAATAACGGTAAGTAACTTATATACAATGATTCAAATTTGTCAATTTATTTTAGGTATAAGATAAAGTTAGTTGCATACAATAGCAATTTTGGTAAAGTTTATTGTAGTTTTACGCAATTTGCCGTAAATTTTAAGTCATAGAAACTATTGATATGTTGTTATCGAGTTAGAAGTCAATTTGACGATGAGTGTTAATAGAAGTATTCCAATTAATAGGTAAAGTGAGTTTCCTGACGTCTATTAGTCTTAGGGTCTTAGCCATTTTTATTTATTTATTAGTATTTAGAGTGATGTAATAAAAATTTCACTAACTTTACCATAAAAATGAAATTTGCTTGACATGTATGTAGTTCAAATTGTTATTAAAGTAATGTTATTACAAATGGGTAGCAAAAAGGTCCTCTTAAATCTCTTATATAATGAGCACTTTATGTAATAAATGGATGATGCTAATTTGTTATTTCAAATATCTATTTATTTCTCATTTCAACAGATCCTCTCAAAACTATTAATTTTTTGGGTGAATTTCATCTATATCCTTAAAAACTTTTATTATTACGTATATATTCTTACAAACTTTAAAACTACATATATATCTTTACAAAACCTAGAAACTCTCATATATATCCAATCCCCTATTTTAACTATAATTAAACCATTTTTAAATTTAGAAATTATTTTAAATTGATTTATCTTTTATCTTAAAACTAATAAAATATAATATTACAAAGATGCCCACCCAAATCAGAAAAAAGAAAAAGATATCTTAATAAGATTTGTCAACAACTGTAATAGTTTATCAATCGAGTTTAATCCAGCTCTCAATATTCATAGCAACATGAACCCTTGAAGAAGCATAAACAGTGGTTAAAATCTCGAAGAAGCATAAAATGCCTTAAAAGTATTGCATATATGAAGCAACGATTGAATGAGTTCTTAGATGATGAAATCCATCAAAATCAAACTCTTATTCATAGAAATTAAACCCCAAGAACAAGATTCATAAACATCGACTTTGAGAACCAAAACCACACACATCGATTCTGCAAATGAACATCAAAACACCAACTCCAAATCTAAATCGCAGATTGCAAAGACTGAATCACTATGAAAGATTCATAAGACGAAAAACAAATCTCGAAACCAAAAGCCACACGAAAAAACCAAATCTAAACCAAAAACCAAATCGAAAAAACCAAATCGATGGAGAACCCAGATCGATGATGAACCCTAATCGAAACACCAATCAGATCTAAGAACATGAATCAGGTCAACCTTTTGATGTAAATCAAACCTTCTGAACTTGTTTTTGTACAGATCGATTTGGAGCACACATGGGATCGATTTTGCAGAAGTCGATCTTGCACAATGAAGAACCCAAATGGGATCAATTTGGGAAACACTTGGACATGCTTTAAGGATGGTTTCTTTTTCTTTTTTCTGATTTGAGAGGGTATCTTTGTAATAATATATTTTATTAGTTTTAAGATAAAAGATAAATCAATTTAAAAATAATTTCTAAATTTAAAAATGGTTTAATTATAGTTAAAATAGGGGATTGGACATATATGAGAGTTTTTAGGTTTTGTAAGGATATATATGTAATTTTAAAGCTTGTAAGAATATATATGTAATAATGAAAGTTTCTAAGGATATAGATGAAATTCTTTCTAATTTTTTTAACTAAGACATGGGGATCCACACTAGTTTTTAATAAACAACAAGAGTATTTGGCGAAAATAGCTAGAAACTGTTTATTTTAGTTATATATGTGTTTGACAAATTAGCTAGTAGCCAGAGCTGAATAGTATAAAATGACAAATCATAAAATAGGAGAAATTATAAAACAATTAAAAAGGGTAGTTAGGTAATTTGGTATATAAAAAGCTTCAAGCTATTTTTAAAAGCTATTTTAAGAATCTTTTTAACTTCCAGTTTTTTCATCCGAATATGACTTGTAGCTTTTTTTTCAAAACAAAACGCTACCACCTTTAAAAAGCTGTGTACCAAACACATCCAACGTATTCTATTAATTTGTGTGCATAGTTAGATCACAAAAACAAATAGCAACATACTATTTTGTTTTATAAATTTATTTGCATTTAACAAAAAGTTTTAAACTTTTTAACCATAATAGCAACAAAAGATTTTAAAATTTATAAAAGCAAACCATTAACCAAAGTGTAGTATATACCAAGATGTTACGTAACAAAATATTTAATTCTTAATTATTAAAGCCAAATAAGAAGGGGGGATAAATATCCAAATCAACAACCACTACGGCCCTACCCAGAATGAAGCCTTCCCACGAAGTCGCCTCCCTAATTAACCTACACGACCACAATTAAAGACCATCCCTAAAAAACTAGTGTTTGTTATTGTCTCGTGAGTTAGTAGCAATCAAAAACATGATTTATAACATCTTTAAACAATTGCCAATTAACACAAAAAACACAAATCATTTATTGCCCAAACATATCAATGACCCACCCACACAGTAGTATATAACCGAGCTACAAGCTATCAATTGGTTATGCTCCTATCAATAAAAGTGCATTGCTTTGCTTCTTAAAAAAAAGTAAATAACCAAACTCCGAAAGCTCATGTATAGACAATTCAACCATTAATCGAGTATCCACCTTTAACGTCTTTCCTCCAATATTGGAGTCTCGGACATCAAATGTATGCCTCACATATCGCAAGTGTAGTACCTGACACACAAATGGGTCGCGACTACCACCAGTACATAACCACTAGAGAAATAACTTGTAACTTACAGTTCAACATCAAAATAATAGTTAATTATTACAAATGAATAGTAGATGATTTCATCTTTCATGTTTCCTAGTATTCTTTGTACTTTTGCTAGTATTCGACTGCCAATTTGTAACCATTCATCCACATTACAAGAAATCATCTTTCTAGCAAGAAAATTTTCACAATTTAGTACATAAGTTTAGCATACTTTTCAGAATGTCTATTCACTTTTCTTATATGATGTTTCTCTTAGTTTTCTCCACATTATAGAATGTTGACTACTAGTCTACTACACAACAATAGTTCCGCTTTCCCATGTGTGCAACAAGTATAAATAAACGATGATAATCCAGAAAGATGACTGTTGTGAGTCAAAATTTAGTAGTTGGCCTTACTTTTTTAACGGCAAATACATACACACCTGATTTATAGATATTTTCACAACAAGATTTGAACTCTCAACCTCATACAAAAAGAATATCTTAACACTCCTTGATGAGCTCTTTAGGTCATTTTTCATTGCTCTAGTAGTATTGTTGTCTTCTTCTTTCCTCCTTGATATAAATTTGGGAACTTGAACAAACTCTTATGTATGATGGTTAAAATGTCAAACAAATGAATGATAAATTTGCGAACCTTAGAATTTAATTATTAGAATATCTTATATGAAAACGCTTGAGGAATTCTGGACATAGAGAATTGCAGGCTTGCAGCTAAGGTGAAAAACAATTGAAGATACTTAGAGACTGAAAAACATGGATCTATGTTTTTAGTCATGATTTTTTAGTTCTATTTTATTGGAGTTTATTTTATATTTTTAGTTAACTTGGTTTAGTTTAAAATTGATTAAAAGATCCGTCCCTTAATACCTTTATAGTCACAAGGGTTAGAATTCTATAATTAGTAAAGAATTTTAATTTTAATTTTAACTAAAAGAATAGCTAGAATTGTTCTTATGAAACCCAAGTTATGAACCAAATAAAGTAAGTTCATAATCTTAGTACTTATGAAACCAAAAAAAAAAAACCTTGTACTACATCTAGTTCGGTTAGTTTTATTCAGAATTTATGTGTATACAAGATCAAAAGAACCTATTTCCGAATTCACTTCAAACAGGAACCGAGTACCGTACCAAAAGTGTTTTTTTATGTCTATATAAAAGTTTTATTTTATATCACTCATGTAACGCTTTAATAATAAACTAATTTACTAATTCATAAATAAATTAAGAAACCACCGTCCTTTGTAGAAGAAATTCCTCGGAAAATAATAAAAATTTACTAATTTATTTTATTATTATTTTATTTGTCCTATTTTCGTAACTTTATGTTCTTTTATAACAGAATAATAATGATGATCTCTATCTTACGTTAACTCTAATATTACATGAACTTTAATTTTGTTATAGTTTTATCTTATGCGTTGATTATGATTTTTTGTTATATTAATGTTATAAACTTTATGATGTATGCACTTTGTATAATTGTATGTCATGGATGTAGGAATGGAAATGAGGGGGGGTTCGGGTTGGAGATTGTTCCCCGTTTAAGAAAATTGTCTCTATCCCTACTTAAAAAATAATGGGGATTCAAACGGGGATCCTCGTTGAGTAACCGAGAAATCCGTGGAGAAACGAGTATCCTCATTTAATATAAACATGTGATTTAAAGGCATAATTTTCACCGCAGGAGATACCCGTTAAAGTAAAACTGTGATTTTTCACCATAGGGATTGTAATTGTTAAGATTTTACCAAGAGTTTTTAGAAAACCAGTATGCTAAATTATATAACATTATCGAATACAACCATATCTGAACCGAAATTAAAGTCTTCAAGAATCTAAATGCGTTCAAAATATCAAAACCAAACTATCCAAATAAAGATAACGATTAAAGTTGGGTACGGTTGTGTGAAAGTGTATAACGATTTGTACATTTTCTATTTAAAATTAATATTATGTGTGTGTGTGTATATATGTATATATAAGGATATGATACAAATAAAAATCATCACCTTAGTGGTTCACTGAATAGTCTACTTGCCCCCATAGCGGAGGTTAAGGGATCAAATCCTCAGATCAAAGGCCGGTCAGGAGGTTGTCTCAGTAAAGGATATAAGGTAACACCAGTTAAACCGCGTACATCAATGATAAAGACTTTTACACCCCAAAAAAACCTGATAAAGGGAAAATCCATTTTAGAAAAGAAATGATATGGTAAAAAAAAGAAATGCGTATGTTTTGATGTAATTGAGAGAGTATATAATTCTAGATTATTATTAACACAATAAAAAAGAATATATTACTTAGTATAATTCTACATGGTATTATTAATGTTACAATTTTATTTCAATAATACATTTTATATTTTATAAGAAAGAGTATGTATATAATACTCAGATATCGCATGAGTATCAAACTATTTATGTATTGTTGGATGTGTGTGTTGATGTATGCACTAGTGTTTAATTATAAATAATATATATATAGTATATATAATTTCTCTCTCTTTTGTACGTATTCCCTATCTTTCTTAATTTAGTTATGTATATTGTAAGGATATATATTGTGTTTGTTTAACTTATATTAATTGATACTAGCATATCATCCGTGTAATGTGACGGTTCGAAATAATTCATACTTGATAACATGTTTGTTTCTATTAACGTAAGGCTATTATATTCACGTATTATGATGACATTAAACAATTTCGTTCGTAATATATCTATTATCTTTCTCCCTTTTGCTTTTCTTTTAGAGTTAATTACATAAATGGTCCCTGTGGTTGTCATGAAATTTCACTTTTAGTCTTTTAACTTTAAAAATTACGAAATAATCACCGTGGTTATCATTTTATTTCGCTTTTGATCCTTTAAACTAACTAATGCTAACTTTGACCGTTAGTCAAAAGGTATATTAGTCTTTTCTCACTCTATCCCTATTTCCAAACATCCTCCACCTATTTCCTTCTCTTTTATTTTTATTTAAGTTTCTAATTAAATCCATGACTTGATTTTTTAATTTATGTTTTCTTGTGTTCTAATCACAAACTTATAACAATTTTACAGAAATCAAGCACATAAAATTTAATAACTCAACAAGCTAAAATCAAACAAGCAACACACATGAATATTAAAAGAGATCTATAACACATTAAAAATCTGTTCAAAAATTAGATATACTATAAATTTTAAAAACAATAAAATGAGAAACAAAAAAATATTAAATATACTATAAATTAAATCTTTTGTTTTGATTACACAAGTTATTTAAAAAAAATCTGAAAATGTCCATAAATTTAGATTACATGTTATAGGTTTATGAGTTTCAGCTATACGTATTTTCTAATACTTAAATTAAGATATGTATCATATGGTAAAATATTTAGAATAATTATTTTTATAAAGATCCTTTTTATTTAATTTTAATGTGTATTTAATACAATATAAGTTGAAAATTAATTTTCATTGACTTGACTTTTCTGCCTATCCCGCCCGGTCAAAGATCGCCCGGGAGTCTTTCTTTTTTTATCGAAAAAATGAATAAAAATTATTTATTATTGAAGGTTTAGTTATAAAAATGATATTAAAGAATCTAATTAACTTTATATAATAGTCTCCTTATAGGTTTAAATAAGGGATAAATTAGTAATTTAAAATTACTTAAAAATTAAAAGAGTACAATGACCTAAATATATTTTATAATATAGTATAGATAAACTTATTTAAAAGGGTAAAATGGTTCATTACGAAAAGTATGATTGATAATTACAATTATACATATTAAAGGTGAAATTCCGTGTAAAGTATAGAGAAGAAAAACGTAACATATTAATTGAAAATTAAAAATTTATATTAATAAAATGCAAGAGGTATTACGTGACAAGGGTGTGACTAATTATATCGATCGGCTATTAATAAGATTTGCGAGGATTTATTTTTTTAGTTAATTGGCTTTTAATTAATAACCTCAAAAAAACCAGAGTGGAAAGTTAACATCCTTTTCGAATACATGTCCTTTAATTTGTGATTTTGTGCCACTAATTAATTAATTAAGATAACTATATATAATTAACAAAGTATTTGTTATATATATAGCAACATGTTTCCACCTACAATTATACGCAAATTTTCTATATATACAAATATACAATAACAATCCTCCAAAACCTGTACAAAAAATAATAATTAATTAATTTGCATTTGTTATTCTTCACAACTCAAGATGAAGCAACAGTTAGACAACCTTTGTTTGGAAGTTCAATAAGTTTTTATTTTACTTTTTAGATAAAATATGGTTTAATTCTTAAATTTTATATTTTAAAACCAGTTAACCCTTAAAGCATTATTAATGAACATGATTAAACACTTCAATTTGTTGTAAATGGGTGCTTTCACTTCATTTCCTAAAATACATTTTAAACCTCAAACTTGTTTGTAAAATACAGTTTAATCTTCTAATTTTATATTAAATTGTATTTTACCACATAAGTTTGAGGTTTCAAAGGCGTAATAAGATATCAAGTAGCTAAAACACCTTGTAGCAAGTTTAAAGATTAAAACATTCATAAAAAAAGTTTAATTAGAATTTAAACCATTTTAAAATGTAAAAGTTTAGTGAATTATATATCTTTTGAAAACCTTAATTGAGAAAGTAATTAAAGAGAATTAAACATGCAAGATCAGTTATGTTTTAGTGTTTAGATGAATTAGTTGGGATTTGAGAAAGTTCCATGAAGAAGAAAACAAGAGGAATTGGGAGACAAGGGGGATAGAAGTAGCACCCACCTTTGAAAAACTTTAAGAAAATTAACACACAAGTGTTTCTTGCTTTCATCATTAGGTCTTGTTTTTTCTCTTCTTTTTTTTATATTTTTTAAATTTATTTTTAGTGAGTGTGTAGAGGTACCCACAACTTATCAATCCACATAATTTATCAACACTACCAACAAAAAGTTGCATGCCATCATGATTGGGTAAATCACAAATCATATTTCTTACTAATAATTTTAAAGCTTCCTTGTGCTTGTGTCTTGAACCAAATGGATCAAGAGGTTGAATGTTCTTTTAGTTTTGTAGCACCAATACAACTTCTAGTTTTTCACGGGTTTTGGCCTTCTATGGGTGACAAATTGACAAATTTAAACCAAAGCTAATACGCTTAGCCAACATTGGGTAACCTTTTAAGAGTATATATGTGAGTTGATATTGGTCGTGGCTTTACTTAACCGAGTTCAAATATGTAGTAACTAAAGTTGACAAACTGACATTAAATCAAAACTAATATACTTAGACAACCGGTAAAATCTTAACATGTAACAAGTTAACAAAATTGCGTAAGAACTTAAGCAGATGTAAAAACACCTGATATTAACATATAGGGCTCTATATCTGACAAACCCTTATGGCCTTACCACCACCACAAAATGTGTCGTCGTCACCACTACCACCTGCACCTGCCACCGCCACCATCACCTGGCCGCAATCAACACCACAATCGTTTCATCTCATGTTGCCAACAACTGCCAAAGTGTCTTTCATGAAATTGCAAAACTACAAAGCCAACACTACAAAAAAATATATCAATTATCCATACTTTTTTATCAATATTAATACACTTAAAATCGTGAAAATTACGATCAAACGTGAAAAAACTGGATGTTACTAATTTCTACCAAATCTTTACATTTGAAAGTGTGAGAATTTGAGTAAAAATCATATTTATTAGTGTGGACAAATTATCTAAAATTTCACAATTCTAAGAATGGAAAATTTAAAAATAATTCTAACGTTACAAAAATCCACGCTTTTAAGTGTGCACTTTATAATTATCTATATGTTACTAAATTCACACATTTAAAAGCGTGAACTTTTAAAATCAAATAAACACATCTATAAATGCTGAGTTTTTTCCTTTCCTAACAATCTTTATTTTAAACTATTTTTTCATAATTATTAGTGTGATAACACATAGAACTTTTACATGTTTTATATGAAACGTGAATAAATGATATATTTTTTATAATGTCAGAGGATTTTGCAGCTACCTGGGATTTTCTTTGCAGCTAAGTTGCTTCCCTGTCTATTAGGTGGTTTGTTTTTTATTTGAATTGCAACTTTTAATGAAAAACTCTAAGCAAGGTGCTAAGAGAAATGACGATAGAGACACCAAAACCGGATGTTAGTAAAATCAATGTGTTAAAATTAATTAAACATTATTTATAATGTTTTGATGATACAATTTTAATATTAGACAAAGTTTTACAATTTTATAATATCCAAGTTAATATGAAAAATATTAAGTTCTAAAATGCTTATTAGAATTTAGTTGTGATAATTGCTTAAGTTGATCACTATTTTGAGAAATTAGTTACAAGTGGTTAAGTTGATCACTACCTTAAGAAATTAATAATAAAATGCTTAAGGTGGTCACTACTTTAAAAAATCAGTGAAACATTGTAAAGGTGATCACTACTTTTTTAGTGAGAAATTATGGGTGATCTCTTATGTTCAAGAACAACGTTGCTAGTGAAGAAAACTATTGGATTAAAGGCTAAAGAGTGGATGTATGTTGGATTCGTTAACATTCAACTGAACCAATATACATTTGGTGTTATCATTTCTCTACCATTAACTTTGTACATGTTTTCAAATTTATATTCTTGTATTATACTATATATCCGCTTCGATTTTTCTAAAAAAATATAACTTTTAAAATGTGTTAAAAACAATGTTTTAAAACCCGGGTTTATAGTTGACCCGGACTCCTCACCGGGTCACGGGTCAACCGGTTCGGCCGGCGGGTCAACCCGGTTTTTAAATTTTAAATTTTTTAAAAATATATATGCATATGTGTGTATATATATGTATGTATATAAACTTGGAAATAATTACTAATCTGTTAAGAAACTAAATAATCTATCAAACATAAAATAAAATTCTATTGAGAGTGTTACGTGAACTCAATTGAGGTTTATGTTTTAAGGACAATCACATGTCGCATATGACAGAGGATATGAGTTGCCATCGACTATCGAGAGGGGTTCACAACTCATTTTTAGGGTTTTTGTTGAGTGAGGGTTTCAAAGTATCACTTGTCGAGATGACTAATAGCTAAACTTTTATGTTTTAAAAAAATATTAAAATGAAAAAAATAAAAAGCAGTTCAACCATAAACCCGGGCGGGTCAATGCGGGCCAAAAATGAGCAAAAACCCGGTGTACATTGACCCGGTTCCTCACTGGGTCACGGATCAACCGGTCAGACCGGACGGGTCAACCCGGGTTTTAAAACATTGGTTAAAAAGATAATAATTTAAATTTTTTTTAAAATAAGCATAGAAACTATTCGTTAATAACCCAACAACTACACCAAATGGTCGTAATCAACTTCCTAACTTTGCTCCTTGAATTAATATAAAAAAATGGCTAGTGTTTTAATTTTCTAAGCCAAGGAGATTTGAATCAGCTCCAACATTAGAGGTGAGACTTAATTGAGACTCCCCACCAAACTTTAAGGTCCATTTTGAAGGCTATATTTTTATGAATTCCTTGTTTAATTTTTAGGAAAAAATTTGTTTAAACTATAAATTAATTTTCTCAAAGAATGGATAATATTTCTTCATAGAAATGACTTTCAAGAAAAAAAAGGATCTCTTTATTTGAAGGAAAGGTTGTAAATGTTTGTGTACACCAAACCATATTTTAAGAAAATTAGAAAAAAATAGGGTTCGAAGAATGTCGGAGATGATCGATGTTATATATAAAATCATATATAGTTGACTATTTTCTAAAAGACACCCAAAAGTTTAATAATAATAATAATAATATGATCTTTTTCTAAAAATTTAAACACCATATAAACCTATAAAATAATTTAATTAAAGTTGGATATTTTTTAAAAAAATTGTAACATCATAATATGAACAAGTTGGTGGAGCTTTATGTTGTGTAGAGTACACATCCCAAGTTGAAATCTTGAAAAAGGTAAATATGTACATTCAAAACCTACCCACTATAACCACTCACCAAAAAGATGACACCATATTCATCAATACATCTTATGTTATGTCTCTATTCACTTGAGATATATGCTATCTTAGGCACCAAATTTAGGATTCTTCTTATCTATGAAACACAATGAATACAACAAAAAAAGATTTTTTGATATTTTTTTTATTAGAATTGACACTATATAGTTTTGCTTCTAGCTATGTGTTGTTTTTCTATTTTGTTGTTAAACAATGTGTTTGTGTTGTTTAATTTGATCATTTCAAGTAGTTTTTCATTTACTTATTTTTCGACTTAAAAATATATTTAAATTTTAAATAAACTCGTACGTTAACTTTTTTAATCTTATGAGCTTGTCATTTTAAGTTTATATAAACTTAAATAAGATATAAGTTTTAAGCCTGAAAAAATCAGTTTATGAGTTTATAAAAATACTATTATTATTATTACTATTACTATTACTATTACTATTTTCTTATATGCGATTTTTGACCGATCAAGAATCAATTGGACAACTTCTCACCTTTATGTTTGCTACAAAGAAATCAATATTCCATAACTACATTTTCTAGAAATATTATTGCAAAGGACAAAACGCATGTCTCTAGTCATCTACTAGTTGTTAATAACTAATAGTTTTTATTACGATATAATGGAAAAAAGACAAGAAAAACAATAATTCCATATTAAAAAAATAAATACAATTGAATTTATTAGACTAAAAGTTATATTATTTAAATGAGTTGTGACATATATTTTTCTGGAATAGAATGTGTATCAACTCATGCTGCAATCTGCGTTTAATTTGGCAGTTGGGAATTAATTAATAATGTTTTTATAGATTTATTTTTGTTTGTAGCAATATTTATTCAACATTTTGTTTACTATGATTTTTTATGGTGAAAATGTGTTTGTCTAATTCATATTTATAATAATTTAGGTTACTATAATTGTTTACGATAAATCTTCTTACTTCATTCTATAATTCACTAAACCATGATATATTTAACAAACTAATTCTCTTTCACATATCATCTTTTAATTTTAACAATTATTTTGATCTGGTGAACAAAAAAAGATTTTGTATTAAGATATATAACTTTTTTGTTTTACTTACACTATAAAAAAGATGTCGATTATCCATACTTTTTTTATTAATATTAATACACTTAAAACCGTGAAGAATTAAGATCAAGCGTGGAAATTTTGGGTGTTACTAATTTCTACTAAATCTTTACATTTGAAAGTGTGAAAATTGGAGTAAAAAATTACATTTATTGGTGTGGATAAATTATCTAAATTTTCACACTTCTAAGCGTGAAAAAATTTAAAAATAATTCTAGAGTTACAAAATTCCACGTTTTTAAATGTGAACTTCTATAATTATCTATTTATTACTAAATTCACACATATGAAAGCGTGGACTTCTAAAATCAAATGTACACGTCTATAAATTTTGAGTTTTTTCTTTTTCTAACAATCTTTACTTTTTAAACTATTTTTCATAATTATAAGCGTGACAACACTTATATTTTTTATACACTTTTTATTAAGCGTGGATAAATGACATTTCTTGTAGTGTTAATATATTATATTTCTTTTAAGCTAAACTTAATATATTGCTTATAATCAATAATATTCTCTTCCAAATAAGGTGGACCAAAGTACTCTTGTACGTACGTGTTAATGGAAAGATATAAACACTTTGATTCGTTAAACCCAGAATCTTGTACTTTCTCAAATTATTTAATTAACCATAAAAAAATAATGATAGATGCGAAAACAATTATTGATATTTATAGTTCTCATTAATTTACCAATCATTTTTTATATATCAAAAGCATAGGGGTGTTTGGGATTGCGATTTGAAAATAGATTATGTGTTTTTAATAATCAAAATCAGATAATCAGTTGTAAGAGAATGTGCTACTGAATAATAGTGTTTGGATTTGATTATGTTGCTTCATATAGTAATAATTAGATAATCAGTGTTTTAAGTGCTTAGCAAAGTAGATTAATTGATTTTTAAAGAGTAAATCACAATAATCAAATAATCAGTTTGAAAAAGCAACTCAAATGTAGATTCTCAAAACTGCGTTTTGTGGTCTCCAAAACGCAAATAATTGATTTTTGAAAACACAACTCCAAACACTTTAAACTAATTATCTGCGATTTCAAATCACAATAATCAAATAATCAGTTTTTAAACGCAATCCCAAACACCCTCATAATTATTATTCTGCAATTTATATAAAAAAAAGTTTTTTTTGTTGATGTTGAAAATCAAGTAATTTATATTTATTTTTTTGAACAGCAAAAAGGATACACTAGACAAGAGATTCAGCATGTTCATCACCTCGTCTAGAGATTCAAAATTTTTATTAAAAATCAATACTAACAAGATGCTAGAAATAATGTTTACATCCAACCAAAATGAAACTAGGGTATTAACACACCATATGGACCAATTTAAAAGATGACATTTACCCACCGAGGTTGCATAGAATCTTCTCCTATTGAAAACCAAATCATTTCGTGCTTTCCAAATGAACCAGAATGAACACCCAACTAAAATGAAACTAGGGTATTAACACACCATATGGACCAATTTAAAAGATGACATTTACCCACCGAGGTTGCATAGAATCTTCTCCTATTGAAAACCAAATCATTTCGTGCTTTCCAAATGAACCAGAATGAACACCCAACTAAAATGAAACTAGGGTATTAACACACCATATGGACCAATTTAAAAGATGACATTTACCCACCGAGGTTGCATAGAATCTTCTCCTGTTGAAAACCAAATCATTTCGTGCTTTCCAAATGAACCAGAATGAACACCCAACTAAAATGAAACTAGGGTATTAACACACCATATGGACCAATTTAAAAGATGACATTTACCCACCGAGGTTGCATAGAATCTTCTCCTGTTGAAAACAAAATCATTTCGTGCTTTCCAAATGAACCAGAATGAACACCCCAATACGGCTTCTAATAATTTCCTGTTCTTTCTTATACCTCCTTTGTCTAGCCCATCAAATAAAAAATTGTGAACGGAATCATGCTCACTAGCCTCTATATGACACCACCGCATTAGCCATGTCTAAACATCCTTAGCTGCCGTGCATATAATAAGAATAAATGGTTAACATCTTCCACCTCGGTGTTGCATATGGGGCACATATTTGATAGTAATATAATCCCTCTTGAACATAAATTCGGTTTTGTTGGGATGCGATTAAGTAATAACTTCCAAACAAAACAATTTACCCGAGGTGGTAGCCAATTGTTTCAAAAACAATAACCTGCAAATGAAGAATTTGAGAAATTATTGATAATCCATCTCAAGCAATTTATTTAAACACAATGCCACATATTAGCTAACTTCAACCTTTCTTTTGGATCCAAGCACCAGTCCCACCACGAAATAAGTCGAAAACCAACATATTTACGTCTCACAAAGCAGAAAATATAAACTTGATCGAATTCAGAAAACACATCTCAAGGCAAAGAAATATACATTTTAAAAACCAGTGCATTCCTCCTTTTCCATATAAAATACATTAGCTTTTTATCAAGAAAAAACTAAAAGTCTTGTTTGGATTAAAAATCTGAAAGCTTTTTTATAAACAAAAAGCTCTAAAACAAAGAACTTCTTAAAATAACTTTTAAAACTAACTGAAAGCTTTTTATATACAAAATTATCTAAATACCCTTTTTAATTATTTTACAATTCCTCATATTTTTATAATTTGTCATTTTTTATCATTTTACCGTAACACCCAGATTTTGATTAGTCGTAATTAAATATGATTAATACATAAGTTTTGTATGTGTTATAAGTGGTCATATGTGATGTTTTTAAAACTAGAGGGGTTAAAACCGTCAAAAATTAAACGTAAATAGTTGAGGGACTACTTCTACATATATGGGATACTTATAGATATATATTTGACTTTCTTGTTGAAAGTCTTGCAAACCAATTCAAACATACATACATACGTACCGTCTACCATGCTTTCTTTCCTTGGAGTTTTGAACAAGAAATCACTAGAACCAACATCATTTCTTCATCTTTCCAGCACCTAGATCATCAACGTATGATTAGTTTAGTTGTTTACTAAGTTCAAATGGGTTTTAATGGGTCAAATGATTGATTCATTGATTAGATCGTGTTATTTATGTTTCTTGTTGTTGTTTCCATATTCTAAGCTATTTGGGGTGTAGGAAAACACCCCTAAGTTGTTAAAATCGATTATAAGTGAGTTTTGGGTAAAAAGAAGCAAGAACAGCATCTGAACAGAACAGAGTCTGCAGTCGGTCATGTACACGACCCGTGTAAAGGCTAAGGCGGTCATAAGGTCATGTGGGTATACATGGTCGTGTAGTATGTAAGGTACACAGCCCGTGTAGAGGCTACACGGCCCGTGTAGCAGTGTTGGTCAACCGATTTCGGTCATGTTATAACAGGATTTCGGTCGTATAGTCGACCGAGTCTCGGTCGTATGGTGTATAGGGTACATAGCCCGTGTAAGCCCCATTTGCAGCTCAAAATGTGTTTTAATTATATGTTGTTATGTTATATGTGTAGAATCGTGTTTGGATACCTTATCAAGTGATATACACTACTTATAGCTTAAATCAGATCAAGGTGAGTTTTCTAGACTATTCTTCATATGTGAAGCATGTGTGTTATTACATAATAATACATTCATGTATTATCCATATGTGTTACTCATCGTAGTCTCTGTGCAGTAGTGACTTAGAATTAGTATATTACCGTGACTCAGTTTGCTATCTTGATATACATGTGCTATTTATATGTAATCTTATACATGTGAGTATGATATACTCACTAAGCTCTCATAGTTTATCAAATACTATATTAAATATTTTGCAAGACGCAACATGGACAAGAGCAAAGCTCCAGTTTGACTACAATCTTGATAAACCTTTTGAAACACTTAACGTTTGGTTTATAAATGACAAGTTTTTGTACCAAACTTTTGGTAGTACATATATGTGTATCTTTTGATCCAACAGTTTTTAAATAACATATGCTTCCGCTTTTAATGTAAACTTTCATATGTGAATATCATATAAGGTTTTCAACATAATTTTCAGTTTTATAAATTAGGGCGTTACATTTACATTATTCAGCTCCAGCTAACAGCTATTTTGCCAAACACTTCTAGCTACAGCTACTAGCTATATTTGTCCTACACACTCATCTACATCTAAACCGTAACTTCCCATATATGGAATTGTTTACTTGAAAAAGCTAGTAAAGTTTGGACCGAAACAGTCCTCTAGCCAATTAACCGCCGACCACCATGTCAACTTTCCACCATTTGAAGATAAAAGATTAAATAGCAACAAAATCCGGGAAACCGGATTTGACAAATCCATTAACACCAGATTTCGAGTTTTATTTTCGGAAAAAAGGATCTAGGGAAAGTTGGACAAAAATTTTAAAAAAATGTTGTGTTTCTAATTTTTGAAGATAATTGATTTGGAAGAAAATTTTGATCAATTTTCTTTTAAAACTTTACTTTCAAAAGAACGAAGATTTCATATGAAAGGAAAGAAATAACTTGAAAACACAAAATAACTATGTTATTCTTTAATTTCAAACTTTGGGAAAAAAAAAACTATTATTATTTCTCTCTTTATTTTTCTTTTCTTTTCTATCTTATCTAATTAAACTCGGAAACATAATTCTATCTCTTTCCTTAACTATTCTCTTGATTATTACCTTGCCTTCATATGATAAATTACATATACGGATCAAATTTATGAAAAATTATTTAAGATATAAATAAAGAATATCTTTTCTATAAATCTATGAAGTGATGCATTGACGTAGTGGTGAATTAGTGATTTAGGACCATGATGGGAGGATTCCAAAAATTAGCAAGCTTACTTTACTCATGATGTCTCTTTTGCGTGTAGTTTCTCTAAGCTTTTAAGATATTAAGTTTTTGGTTTTAAAAAATAAAGTTTACTTCTTTAAAATATATTAAATTATATCCCAAATTTTAATGTGTGCATTTATTTTCTAAAAATATTATTGTGTGTATTGAACTTTTAATTTATTGTCTTTATACGTATTTTGATTACATAAAAAAACAAAAAGATGTATAACTTTAGTACATACAATAGGAAGTTTAATACACATAATAACATATTTTTTGAAAGTTTGATACACACAATAACATTTTTAGAAGGTGGATACACACATTAACATTTGAGGTATGGTTAAATATATTTTGAAGAACCGTTTTTATTACGAAAAACGTGAAACCAATCTTAGCCGTCCAATTCCCCCTCCAGTTAGATTGTTCACCCATGTCCTTATATGCACTCTGCCACACTCAATCCCCCCACGCTCTTTATCCATGAATTGCATTATCCAAAATGAATGGCTAAGATTGGTTCTCGCGGTTCTCGTAATAAAACCGGTTCTCCAATAAACATTCCCATATATATATATATATATATATATATATATATTGTAACACCGAAAATTCAAAGCCATTTTTTTAAAATGTGGTACGGAAGCATTAAACAAACAAACTTTACATAAGTTAGAAATATTACAATCAACAAAACACGTGTTCACAAACAACATAACATTTATCTTGGTGTTACAAAATATACTGGCTTGTTTCCTTTTAAAATTCGTAAACATATCAGAGCAGGGTCGAGCTTTCATTCTACTAAAACCGACAACTCACAAACCAGTAAAAACATCAACTGAGGGGAATTAGCACAAAGCTAAGTGAGCAGAAGCTAAAAACAAAGGCAAACATAAACAATTGATATCAAAGCATGCAACCACACAATCAAGAAGACCGGTGGTTCGACGCAGAACCTACAACCAATGCCGGCCAAAGCAAAGGTTTACCGATAGCCCTCTACTGAATTGGCACAGTGAAATTCCCCCGCTGACACAATGCATGCATCAGTAGGACTACCATAATTCAACCAACCAGTAGACGAGCCCAGACCAATTCCACGTATAGCTGACTTCTCAAACGCAACTCGATATCATCCAAAGAGTGTGTATCGGCCAAATAATCATGCAATCAGATATAATCAATCAACAATCACAAACAACAATCAACAATCAGGCTCAACATTCTATCAATCACATACGCATACAGCACATCAATCATACCAACCATAATCTTTACCATCTGTGAGTTAACATCTACTCACCTCGTGATCTCAAACGCGAACTCAGATATCTTATATCACTAAGTCTTTGTGTTTTCTAAAAACACAGTAACAACGAAATCAGTCTCGGATTCATAAATATATCTACCCCTATATAAATATATCTCTATCGTTCATAAATACTAAGCTTGATCCTTATATAATTAAATATATAATATATAACATCATGAAATCAACAAACAAGAACATTTTCTGAAAACCCGAGCACGCGTCGCGTCCAACAATCCGACGCGTCGCGTCGTGTGCATTTGTCGGATTTCAAGTCTATCGGTTTTGGAGAAATCGGATTTCAGCTTTCGGATTTCATGAACATCGGATTTGGGTTCCTCGGATTTTGGGTTCATCGGATTTATAGTGTCGGAATCAGCTATCGGATTCAAGTTTCCGGATTTAGAGAATCGGATTCATGAGTATCGGTTTTCATGGTAATCGGATTCTCATGGGTATCAAATTGTTCATCTTCTTCTTTAGCACATAACCAGCCGACTTACAGTCTCCATAGATCAATTTCAGAGCTTACAAAACTTACTAAAACTAACCAAAAACATATCCAAACATCTATAAACATGTTTTCATGCATCATAATCATCTTGTAACCATGTAAATTACTAAAACATACAAAACCCCCTTAATCAAAATTCTTCAAAAACCATTCATGGTGTTTCACATTTAAGCTTATAGAACACAACAGAAACATATCATGATATTCATCAATCATGTAAGAATCATAAGTTAACCTTGATCTTGACTTAACAACAACAATTCCTTTACTTTGAAACTTCAAATCTTTCTTCTTTTGGAGGTTTCTTCAATAGCAGGAAATACACACACAAACATTTTTTTCTCTTTGAAATTATAAGCAGAGAATTATCTCTTCAAATTGCCATATACACACACGTACACATTAATTCAACAAAACCAAAGCATGAGGTGTTGCCATTTTATCAACTTTGCATACCCACATGCATACGTACACACGTAATTACATACATACATACATACATACATGATTTCCTATCTTCTAGCATAAATACATATTCGTTTCCATTTTAGTTAATAAATTAATTAACTTAACTCAAGATATTAATTTGAAATTTAATTAAACATATAAACATATAAACACATAATCAAACACAAACAAGTACGTACCGCTAACCCGCTAATCTACTAGCCCGGGTTTGCAGGTGTTACATATATATATATATATATATGTGTGTGTGTGTGTGTGTGTGTGATTTACAAGTTTTACATGAAATTCTTTCAATTCAAAACTAGCAAGCTTGCATTAGTCATGTAACTATATTGCGTATAGTTTTTGGTTTTTAAAATGATAAGCTCCTGCTGTAAAAAAGCTTCGTGTGAATGTAAAAATATTTGTTTTAAAATATATATGCTACTAAAGCTTTCTAAAAACACCTAAATTAAAAGTTGTTTCTAGTTTTATAAGGTGTTGACTAGGGATGATAAAAAAACTGAAACCGACGGGAAAAACCGAAAACCGACATAAACTAGACGGGGACGAGGATGGGAAAAACCCGATTATTTAAATGGGGATGGGGACGGAGACGAGTTTGATGATCCCCACCCCGATTACCTGCTACCCGATTATAATTTAATATTACATGTATATATATTAATATGCATAAAATTAAATTTAAATGAAAAATGTACAACTTTTTATACATTTTCATACAACATAATTTTAATGGTTCTCTTTATTTGAATTATTTGGTTTTGATATTTTGGATATATTTAGATTTTTTAAAACTTTAATTTCGGTTCATATATGTTTGTGTTCAATAATGTTATGTAATTTAGTATAATCGTTTTCTAAAACTCGTGATAAAATCTAAACGGTGACGATCCCCATAGTGAAAAATCACAATTTTACTTTAACGGGTATCTCCGCAATGACAATTACCCATTTAATTACATGTTTTATATTAAACGGGAATACCTGTTTCCCTGTGGTTTTCCCTAGTTACCTGAAGGGGATCCTCGTTTAAATATCCTCGGTTTTTTAAGCGGGGACAGGAATTGTTTTCTTAAACGGGGACGGTGAAGGGGACCAATCCTCATCCCGAACCTACCCCGTTACTATTCCTAGTATTGACTTTTGACAACAAAATTACTCAAATACCCTTGAGTTAACTTTTCCTAAATAGGTGTTATTTCTATGTCATTTTATACTTTTCAACTACTTTGGCAATCATCATAATAGGTCATATTAACACCTAAAAACGGGCAAGTCAAATTGGTCAATCGTATTAAAAGATTGCTAAAGAAGCCTATCACAGTTCTTCTTGAATGGTTGTAGCTATTAATGAGAAGCAATTAAGGCGTTGAACATCCATCTAGTTGGGTGGAGCGTGAGGCAAGAGTGTGAAACATCATTGCCCCCACCCCCTTAAACCCTCTCAGTTGGCTTGTAGTAATGTTTTTTTTCTCTTATTGACTGTGTGTAGTGTGTGTGTAGAGAGAGATGAATGTGAGGTTAGTGGGATGAAGTAGGATAGGAGGAAAAATGATATGATGCTGACATAGTAACGGGGAGTTGTGGGATGAAACACATGGTCTAATAAAATGTTATGGGTGATTGAAAGAAAAGAGGAAGAAATAAGTAGTTGCATATGTTTTCAACTTATTTGACCTTGTTTAGATTCATATATGAGTTCGTTTTCTTTATTTACATTGTTGTGATTTCTTGATTTACATAGTCTATCATAGATGTTCCTAATGTTAGCATAACATAAGACTTTGTTTTGATTCATGCATGTTTCCAACTTTTTATCTGTTTTTTTCCAGTAATTTAAGTTATAACTATTTAAACATGATTTTTTTATTATTATTTATTTTGTTCAAACTTCTACCACTCTATATCTATACAAGATGATTTGTTACACACCGCCCTTTTCGAAAGATTCTTGACTCGATTAAGTAGGTGTTATACGAGTATAGTTCACATATGTCACGATCGTCTAAGAGTCATTTTTTTACAATAAGCACACAACGAGAAACAAACGGTTGGAACTATTGAAAAAAACAGAAAAGATTTTATTACAAAGAACAAAACGATAATGTGCAAATTTAGTATCCGATAGCGATAAAAGGCGAAGAAGAAGCAGAAGGGGAAGGAGAAGGCCATAATTGTGCATTTTTAACCTTCGAAATGCTTGAAAGAACACTTAACGGAGTTACATCTCCAACCACAGTCACCTTCTTCGATTCCAAATCAATATGAAATGATCTCACTCCTGCATATATTCATCAAAACCAATATCCCTTTAAGAGTAGAATTTGTAGTATTAAACTTTTATTCTTATATGCTATTATTGTCTATGTCGACGTAATGTGATTTGAATAAAACCATTTCTAAAGTAGGGTTAGGTCACATTGTAACAAGATCCGTTTTATTTAAAGATTATATAATATCTATTTTCTAGTTAAATACTTTAATACTGTGAAAAGCAAAGTGAATTAAAATTATAAATTGGGAGAAGATTGAATGTAACAATTTCTATAACACATATTAACCATGACTTTTGTGTCTTTAAAATCCCATTATTTTTTATTTTTGAACACATATTTAAGCAACCACCATTAGTTGTGTGTGACACAAACTTGTGTGCAAGTCATAATTCTAGTAAATTGATATTCGTAATTCTAAAATTAAGGAGGTCAAATAGCGACGTCTTGCGGTCAAAGAAAATGTTTTTGAGTATTCTCTAAGAAAAATTATGACCCAATTTCTCGTGTCAAATCATAATGTTTGACCAAAACTTTAAAAGAAAAAATAAAACAAACACATCCTTAAATAACATTTTTTCTACTTCGCACTTAATTATTATTATCTTGGTAATCCATTAGACAGGTTTAAAATTTACATAAAACGGGCAAAAAGAGTGTCGCAAGAGTTAGCAATTTAGCATAGCATCATGTCTAAAACGAATTTTAAAAACTTTAGAAAAATAACTTTATTTAGATATTGAATATGTAATATATATATATATATATATATATAAGCCGAATAATTACCATTTAAAATTTATAAATTTACCTTAATTAATAGGATTGATTATTGTTATTATTGATCTGGATTTATGAATTCATTTTAGATGGGTTTTTTTATATTTGCATGTCTAATTCAATAATTACCGACTAATATTATACCTTAATTAATATTACCACGCCTAATTATAAAAAGTAAAGTTGTAAAGATAATCATACCTTCCATCCTAGAAATATGTTTTCTTACTTTCCCTTCACATCCCTTGCAATGAATCGACACCCTCAGTTCCACAACCTGCACGCGACATTAAAAAATCAATTTTTATCTTATATATGTATTATTATTACTATTATTATTATATTATTTTTAAAGCATATATTTTTATTAAATAAAAACACCATTTTTAAGAATACAGAATATTTGTTTTCTGTTAATAAACGTTAAATTATTCTGAATAATATTTAAAGAAAAGATTCGAACTGTCGAATCTTGAGTTTGTCAAAGTACGGACAATCTTAATCTCGTCATCCGTTTTTAATTTTATTTCAATTACTTACATTTTAACTTTATAAAGCTATTTATTTTAAATAAATTAATCAGAAACAAAAAAATGGCTCACTGACATTTTAAATTTTTAAAATTTATTTAATCTTTTTTATGCTGTAATGCCTTATAAAAAGACATGTTTTGGCCTCCTTTTGAATTAAACAAAAAAAAGTTTAAAACAAAAAACAAATTTATTTAGATTAGTATTAATTACACATTTTTATGCAGCGAATAATAATAAAAAAATAAAACTAACCTGATCACGCGAACGGGACCTCGAAGATTTCGAAACAGGGGAATCCACCGCCGCGTCCAATCGAATCGACGGAGTTCTGGATTTAACCAACGCCGTGGAATCATCACCACGGGACCGTCGACTTAACGACAAAGACCTCTTTATCACCGGCGAATCATCATGATAATCCGGCCACACGGGTTCACTAACCACAAGTGCGCCGGCATCGGAATCCTTCAAATCCGCCACAAAAATAGGATTATTCAGAAGATACCTAGATGACGAACCACCGGCGGTATTTCTATCATTCAACTCAGCGCTGCTTTTCCTACTGGCCACCACATCACTACTTTTCCCGGTGGCAGGTGTGGCGGAGGTACTTTTTCGGCTTTTCTGAAGGTAAGCGGTGTAAGGTTTTGGATCAATATGTTGTTGTGACGTACACGGGATTGCAGGTACTTTGAATTTAGGTTTATCTCCGAAATCAAATTGGTAATGGTTGTTGTAGTAGTTATGGTGGCGGTGGTTTATCGGTCTTGGAGTAGAGCTGGCACTTCCGCCGCCGCGGCGGACCATGGCGTGCTGGTTCATGGAGGTGCAGATGGCGGTGGAGGCCGGAGATGCGCAAAAGAGTTCTGCTGTTTTGATCTTCATGTTTGTGTGTGAGTATGAGAGAGTGAGAAGGAGGGGATATAAAGTGTGGGGAATGGAAAAGAATATATAACAAAAAAAGGATTAAAAAAAGGTTATAAAAATAGTAATATAAGAAATAATGATAAAAGGACACCTCATCATCATCATCATCATCATGTAGATGTAGCAATGTAGCATGAGGATGGTATATTTCGATGGTCCAAAAAACTAAGGGAAAAAAGGGTGATGATGTCTATTTTTAGTGTTTACGTTTGTTATTTTTAGGATTTTTATCCATTTAAAGCCCAAGGGAATAACGGTGGATCAAAATCCAATTGGAATCGGATTTCCCGGTTGACATTTACAAAAAAGAAAAACCGGTTTGGTTGGATATTTACTTAGCTTTTTTAATTTCAAATTTCTAAATATATATAATAGAGTAAATGATCGTATACTTATTTAATAATTACTAGCTTAATTTCTCGTATGTAAATACGATAAATTGTTAATATAAATTTTAAACATACATGTTATAAAACTTTAAATATATAATAATTTATATATCGATAACTATTAATCAACATTATAAACTCTTTTCTTTTATATATATTAAAGATGAGACATGTTCAATATTTCAACGTTAATGTTTTTATTGGCGCTTCTTTCTTAATGTTTTGCCAAAGTAACCTGAAATATTGAAGATCGATCTTTCGAGTAGAATTTTTATTGGTACAAATATTCAAACATCTTTGGAGTCTATTTTGTGAGGGGGATTTTTTAATGCTCAAAAGTCGAAAGTGTTTGGAGAAAAGTATGAAGTTTGGTGGGGCTAATTAACTTCGGTTTTTGTGTTGAGGTTGATCGGCTTTTGATTTTAGAAGTAGTTTGTTCAACTTCGTACACTACAGTGCTCTTGTGTAACACCACCGATACACCCCCACTGCTGATACACCTTCACCGCCGGATACATCGCTGATCACCGCATCATTGAGTATGACCACCCCTTCCCGGTCAACTACTGCCATCGTCATTGTCGTAGCTAACAATACATAGTGGGTTTCTTAAACTTTCTTAAAGCTATGTTTATTTTTATTTTTTTCATTTTTGCTTTCAAAATCTTTTTAATTAAGTAAATTTTTATTTTTGTATAATTATTGTAATTGATGTAAGATAGTATTTCAAATAATATAGTTTATTTTTAGATTATATTGTCTTGGGGTTAAATAAATTGCGTTCACTGATGAATTTCAAAGATTTCTTAGTTATTTATGGTTTGTTCATCATTAAATATTGATATTATTCAATAATAAACATGGTTGTTTTTGTTGTTTATGGACTATGGTTTGTTGATCTTTATTAGAAATAATATTCAACGATGTATATTATTCTTCTATAACACTTTATTGACAATTTGGCATTGGATTATATTTTTTTTATTTTATAACATGTATTTTTTTTAGTGAAAAGTGTTACATAATGATTGAAAAGTAAAATGTTATGTGATATATAAGTATAAGTTATTGTAGACTAATCGATGAAAATAAAAACTATATATTTATTAGTTAAATTCATTGGTGAACAAATAGAGATTACTTACTTAAAATAGTAATAATGAAAAACTCGTATATGTTTAAACGTGTTCAGTATTTTATATTATAAAATTCATTTTAAAACTCATATAATTTTGACAATATTCAATGTTATACATAGTCAAAATTACTAAATATTCATTTTTAAAACTTGTATACTTTTAAAATACATTTTCATTAATTGGTTATGTTCATCAATGTACACCATTAAATTAATAAAAATACTAAAAAATCATTTTTATTATTGTTTTAATTTAAAATTAGGAAAGAGAAATATTAATAGATTGGAAAGAGAAAGAAATTAATTATAAAGAGGAGGGAGAAAATTTTTGTGCTTACTAATTTACCCTTTTGAATTAAATAAAAATATTAATTATTATTAATGTGAACCACAAGATCAAAATCTAATCGGTGGCTAAAATTGCTTCTTGGACTTTTCGTAAATAAGAAGTTTTTCGCATTATCCTCCTCTATAAATATATATATATATATATATATATATATATGACTTGTTTATTTTTCTACATAATACTTTTTTTTAATGTCATTGAATTGGCATACATTTACAAAGAATACTCTTTGTTTATGATCCCGAATAAGTACATTGCAATTTTTATTTCTCTTATTTTTAGAAGTGATATATTATAACTTCAGTCCTACACACTTTAGCGAATTTTAGATCTATAAGCCATATTTTGTAATGCATAGTGAAATAAGACATAATATATTTTATATCTTAAAAAACAATAACGTTTTAGTATATTATAATTCCACTTTATCTAATTAAGCTTTACATTTCAATTCCTAATGCCCTATTCTTTTAAATCAATTCCTAATGTCTACTGAATAGAGAAAAGCACGTCTAAATTAATATTCATTCAGCATGCCTCATACTCTTATCTAATTAAGCTTTTTGATAGCTATCTTATTTCTATAGTGCAAAACAATACAAAGGTTGGTTTGCACTATCCTGTTGAAGAATCGTTTGGAATATTCTTCTCCTCATGAGTATGGGGAAAATTCATATAACAGTAATCAGGTTTGAAAACTGTTTCGATCGTCAAGGTTATTCACTTATTTATTTTACATTGTAAAATTTCTCATAAATAATTTTGATAAAACAGTTTTTAAAATTGTTTACTATATGTGAAGTAAACCGTATGGGTTATGACTTATCCTCCAAACCTTATTACCGTTTAAAAAAAGTTGTATGTCCCATCATAAATTTGTAGACTAGGTTAATATATGTTTATTATATTTATAAAAAATAAAAGTAAACTAGAATCAAGGAGTAGAAGATTTTAAAGAGCAGTGAGTGACCTTTTTATGCCTAAGAGATGGTAAATTATTGGTTTATATTCTTTTGAGAAGATTAACTTTGGGTGCCACCACCTCCATTCATACCTTCTTTTTTTTGGGGGGGGCAAAGCTTGAGGCTTTATGTGGTCATAATTGCAATATCATTGTTAATCCCTTCATCATAAAAAGCCTAGCTACATGCATTTGACTTGACTTTAAATTTGAATCAATAAATGGGGCATGCAACTTCTATGGTAATTAGAGACTTAAGCCAAACTTTTTTGCATGTGCTTCTCTTTCTTTATTTTGTTTTATTACGTACTAACTTATTATTATTATTGGTATTTCTAAGGTATATAGTTCAATTTGTTTATACCAATTATGATATTTATATTTCGATATGATTTTTATATATTTTTTCTATTAGTATATATAGGGGTATATATATTTCGTAATTAAGTTTTTGGATGGTTTAACCAAAAAAAAATAAATCAAACTCGTGAAAATTTTTACTCTGAATTAAACTATGTCGACCATTTTGTTGATATATATATAGAAGGAATGCTTGGACTTTTGTGAACCTAATTATTGTGAATTTGATTATGAAACTTTAATTTTCAGGGAAAATATAATCAAATTTGAGGAGCAAAACTGCAGCCGCAATCAGTAGGTTTGCAATGTTGACAATTAATTGAGAAATTTTTAACAGTCAAATTAAATGAAAATATATTATGATTTATTTATTTATCATTATATACAATTTATTTATTTTTTAAACAATATAATCAACTTTCATAATTCAATATTATATTCAAACACATTTTTTTGTATACAATAAAATTACACCAATTTGTATATAATATGACAATTATAAAAACTGATTGTATTATTTTTATAAAATAAAAAGTATTGTATACAAGGGTTACTAGTGTGTTAAGGGTACTAGATTAGATAGGTTGGATATTTACTAATTTAGTTATATGAAATGGCCGGATATATTGAAGAAGAAGAAGAAGAAGAAAAATGATTTAATTATGTTATAAATACATAATTACATGTTTTTAATTTTTGTTTGCATAATTGTATATGTGTGTATAGAAAGGTTCATTTGATAACCATTTCATTATAAGAACCGTGATAACCAATAATGACACTTGATAAAATAAATTAGTAGCTAATAATGATAATAGTTCATTAATGAAAGTTATTTTAGAAAAACCAAACCTCGTTAAATAATGACTCATCCATCCAAACCCAATTCACGATTAGATAACTATATAACGACCAAAACACCTTTATTAATGAGTCACTAATAAACATTAATGGTGGTTTCAAATTAATGATACTCGTATTAGGCAGTTCTCAAATGACTTTTTCATGTGTGTGTGTATAGGGGAGGGTTCAAATGAGAACTATTTTTTATACGAGAACTGCGAGAACCAATATTAGTCCTTAATTAAAATAAATCAATTGCTATTACTTTGACGACTAATGATTGACTCATTAATGACGCATTAATAAGGGGAATTTTGGACAAATCAAGTCTCGCACATTAATAGCGGCTTGTCCGGACACAATTTACGGTTGAAAAAATATAAAAATGACCAAAATATCTATATTAATGAGTTATTAATGATATTACAAATAATCTCGCAGTCCTCATTGAAATTGTGGCTTTAATTAAGCCAATCATTATAAAACAACCTGATTTTATCATGACTTTCAAGACTTGATACTTAACAATATCACCATATCACATCTTACATTATTTAGAATCTTGACGATGATTAAAGAGTTTTCCTGCTCTATATATTGACCTATTAACTACATTGCATATTGAGTTTACTTTATATATTTCAAAAGATACTTTGACATAAGTGTAACTGTTCGGAGTTGTAGAGTAAGATGTCAAACTAGAACTCTTTATAATCAAACTCGTTTTCCTTAACATTTCTCAACAAAATACTTGAATACTCAATTATATTATGCTAGATTTAAAATTCTTGCCAAATAATTTTGTTTCTTATTCAGAGATTTATTTTCACATTCTTTTATTTTATTTTATATTTTTCTAGTAAAGTTACAACTATTTTATCAAACAATATAGTTGTATACAAATAAAAACAACTTCTAACTCTGAATAAGAACTTCAAATTTTGAAAGCTTAATTTAGAGTTAACTTAAGTTACACTAAACATATTTTTATGTTTAAAACTTTTTAACACTATTATTAATTAAGCATGCTTTATTTAAGCCGAGAATATATGTATTAAATCACCAAAGCAAAAGGCGGTAATTAAGCATGTTATTATTATAATTAATATTATCAATGCCTATAATTAAATGACCTTTAACTTAAAAAACCTTATAGTTAACGTAAAAAGAAAATTACTTAATCACCAAGACAAACCCAATTAACAAGTTTATATATGTTAGTTAATAATATTGACTATAAAATAACTCGGTACGTACGTCATTAATCCAATATTATTTTAATAAACATGCAGTAGGAAATATATATTAACGTAAAACACAATACATGAAATGAAATTAATTAGCAGAATTTTAAGATCGACAGCAGGCACGTTGTGTTTCATAAACAACCATATTTGTGCATCATTTTAAGACAAAAGAACAAATTTCTGAATCAAGAAAGAAGAAAAGGCTTAATAAATAATTTATGTGCTCTTTATAGGGCCAAGAGTCAAGTTACCATGTTGCTTTAATTTAATTCATATCCAACTTCAGTAATTCAGATTTAATATATTTTTTTAAATCCATGTTTTTTATTTTAACAATTTTTTTAAATATTATCGTATTATTATTATATATGATCTAGTTCTGAAAATTAAAGGTATTCGTTTGAGTTTTGCATCGAAGTTGAAATTATCAAATAGTCCCTTAAACAAAATCTGACTAAAAACAGTGGAAACTGTCTTATTTGTTTTTTTCAATGCAACGATTTTTATTTGATCAATCAAAAGATTTTACACCTTAGGGTTTTGAGAAGAAGCCCTTAATTATGGATAATATATGGGATCTATGTTCTTCGGCGATACACTTAAAACTATACAGAAAATTACAATCAATTATGAAAAATTGAGTGATATAAATTACTATCAAATCTAATATATTTGAAAGTGTGAAAAAATGTAATAAAAAATCATGTTTATTATTATGGTCAAATTATCAAAAATTTTAAACTTCTAAGTGTGAAAATTTTGGAAAAAATTACAAAATTGCACACTATTAAGTGTGAACTTCTCTAATTATTTTCTTTATTATCAAATGTAAACATTTAAAAACGTGGATTTTTAAAACATATGTATACATTTATTAATTTAGAGGTTTTTCTTTTTCTAACAAACTCTATTTTTAAACTATTTTTCAAAATTATAAGCGTGGCAATTTTAGCATTTTTCAAAAAGCGTGAATAAATGATATATTTGTTGTAGTGACTCTCTTATATCTTATTATCCAACTTACAAATTCTCATCATCGATTTATTATTGCTTAATTCTTAGGCACAGAGGAGATTAATTTTATTAATTAAACTCTTTTTTTATAGAGTAGAGTGAGTTTTGTTCAATAAAGTTTATGTTAAAAACATAGTTCTAAAATTTTAATATTTAATCACATGTGATTCAATATACAATCACATGTGATTTGTAAAATAATCACATGTGAATTACGAAAATGTCATTTCACCTAATTTTTTAAAATGCAATCTAGACCATTAATGTTAGGGGTGAGCATGAGTACCGAAAATACCGAACCGTACCGGTACCGGTACCGAGTTAGAGCTTTCGGTCCGGTATTCGGTAATTGAAATAGTGCTAAATCGGGATTCGGTATTCGGGACTAGTACCGAAAAAACTAGGTAAAATAGGTACCGGTACCGTAGTATGAATACTCGGTACGGTATTCGGTACCATCTTTAAACCAAATTCGGTATTCGGTAAAGCCGGTACCGGTCGGTACCGGTTCCGGTACCATACTGACCCCTAATTAATGTCATTGATCCAAAAACTAAAATTAGTTTCTTAAAATTATAAATTAAGTATAAACTATACCATTCTTCAAAGTAGAGTATAGAAAGAAAAAAGAGTACGATGTAATATCATTTGTTTAAAAAGTTAAATTCTCGTTATAATTATTACAATCATATGTAAACTATGTTTTAATTGTTTATAAAAGAAAATTACTCAACTTGTGAATTTGGTTTCACTCTAGAGACATTTTTTATTTTGACTTCTTATTCAACGTCTCGATATATTATATCACTATTCATGAATCATACTTAATTCGATCTACCACTTAAAATATAGTCAATATATGATAATAAAAAAAACATAAAACACTGCACGTACGCACACGTTTAATAGCTGATCAATTGCTATTATTATTTATTGTTATTTTTTTAGCTAGGCAAATATTTACCTTTATCAATAAATTAAAGATCGGAAATATGGATCGTATATATACATTACATTACAAGAGAAATTAACACAACCAAACAGAAGAGCAACGTACGTACGATACCTTACAAACTAAAAACTAACCACCAAGAGTTTAGTTCGATACCAATCCTTTGAAGAATATTTAAAATCCAGTCTAAAGCAACGACAACCTTTGATCTAGAGTGTGTATTACCTTCAAGAATAATTAATGTATCCCCGACCTCTTCTCTTCTTGTTGAGCAAAACTACTTTACTTTGCCTTTTTGTACGCATTCATATTAAAATAATAGACCCATGAATATAAGAGTATATGCATCTATGGTCACAACGCAAGAATGACACCCATGATCCTACTACATGTGCTCCGTGATAACAATGCTCTATTTGTCACTGTCATGTGCATGTAGCATATAATATGAGTTAAACTTTTTTTTTTGTTTTACCGTTACAAGGTAATAAAGGTCAGTTGTAAAAGAATTCCGGTTTGTGTACCACTCCTTGATCGAGGAATTGATATTCCATCATGTTGTGCCCAAGATGCATGATTGATCAAGAAACACTTTAGCATGCATTATTCTCATGCCCTAAGATACAAATGGTTTGGCGAGAATTACATAAATGGTGGAACCTTGATTTTGTTGGCGGTTCGTTATTTAATTAAGGAGATGGCTATAGCAAGTTTCGGTTCACTAAAATCATCGCAATTCAAAATTTGGGAATGTATTATTAGATATGCAGGCTATATCATTTGGAAAAACAGGAATAATATCATCTTCGAGAGGAACAACAAAAAGGTAGAAGATCTTGTTGGAGGAAAGGGTTTGTAGGAAGTAAGAATAACAATAATAACTCGGATAATTTCGTGGATCGTGTTGAATACACTTTTCGTAATCTGTAATTCGACTATATTGCCTGGGGTATCACGAATTCAGATATAGGATAATCCAAGAAATTCGATTTGAATTACATGTTTGATTCAAATTCAAACACAGAATGCTTTTGCTTTATCTCTCGTTTATTTGAAACTATTTCGTCAGAATAACGATTTTTAATCGTATTCTTTTTGTACGTATATCGTATGTATACTTTCGCGTTTTCCGTATTTCCGCCTTTTCAACTTTCGTATATTTCTGTCGTAGAAAACATAATGGCCGAATGACCTATTTATAGGCGTGAAATGTGACGGTTACCGGTGGTTACAAGCCGGCGGCGGCGGCGGCTTTCATCCGGCGGTTGGGCGGCGGTTATTCGCACCCCGCCAGGAGCCAGCCCCCGAACCTGTTTATTCGAGTGTGTGCTCCGCACCACCAAACCCGAAATATAACCAAGTCTAAAATCGACTAGTCTCAAAGTTAATCCCGATTATACTTAAATGGCTTGATCATACTAAAATCACCAACAGATCTGTTTTACAGATATTCAGTTAATGTGATTCAAGTGGTTCAAACTTAGAATCGCTAGTTGGATTCAGTACTTTGGCCTGATTGGTTGGTGGATCCAAAGGAAGCTGCAAAGAAGTAGCTTAAGCTCTTTATTTGGTTGTGTTGTTGAGATAATTAATAATAGATATCTTATATCGCAGATTCATGTATTGGATTATTCTCATTCCTCCATTCTACTCCTCGTAGATGTGTTGTAATGAAGTTTTTTGATGATTAATAATAATATATCCTGTATTTAAAAAAATAAATTAAGGAAAATAATTAATGAAGAAAAGTCAATAAAATAGAATTAAGATATCGCAACATCTTTTATTTTAACATATATTAAAATTTATAATCTAAGATCGATCTTATACAAATAACTTTTATTACACTCAAGAAATTAAGTGGTATTATTGAAGTAGACAAAAGAAAAGCCAAAAATATGGGTAAGAGCTTTAAATAAGGAATAGGAAATTAGAAATAAGAGGAATAATTAGGAATTAATTAGAATATAGTGAAATATTCAATGAATGTAAATACTTCTAATCACGTGATATGTGTGGCTGTTTATTATCATTTTAATTATCTCCTTAATTTTAATTTTAATTAATAAATAAATTAGCATTCAACAATAACTATACAAACAAATGTTGATTGTTTTCTTTAATCAAATATGTTCACGGGATTTTTGGCTTTGTAACAGCTAAAGCACGTCCCTTCAAATTTAGCTTTTAGTAACAGTTCAGACACCCCATGTTCATCTCAAATATGTATATTTCTATTTTATATTTTTTTAAATTTTAATCTTTTAATTTTAAATAATTTAAAATTATCAATTTACCTTTTATTTTAACAATAAAAACCATTAAATATAGTTTATAAGAATTTTAAATACCTTCTAATAACTAAACCATATATAATAATTAATGTTTAAAAATACAAATTAATTTATAACTCTAAATTAACAATTAAATAGAAAAATATCCATAAGAGTAATATTTTGAATATTCAATCGTATAACAAATATTTTAATTTAAGTATTAAAAAATACGTATAATTAAACCTGATAATATATAAAATATTCAATCATCCACTTGGACTACATCAACATAATTCTAGGTTTTCATCATCTTATATTATAAGTAGTGATTATTTTATTATTTTTTAAAATTATTTTAAAAATTAATAAAAGAAGAGTTGACATGAAAAAAAATAAAGAAAATTGAAAAAGGAGAAAAAAATAAACATATAGTAAATGAAATTATTTGATATCACCATAGTGTGTAAATACCATACTCTTACGTTATCGAGTAAGAACTATTTATCGCTCTTGCATTGTGCAAGTACCATGCTAGTATATTATTATAAGGGGAATATTTCATTACGACCAAAATTTATTGCGAGAATAAAACCATAGAGTCAAATTCATCTATTACATTCATGAATATGCATCTTAATTAAATTGTTTCGTACGTTTTCATAACATTTTTGTCAAAAAAATGATGAGAAATTAATGAAAACATAAAAATGAATCACTAGTGACGCACATTGGTTACATTTTTATATACGCATGCTTTTTTTCACATTCTTTAATCCAGATTCTCGTACGAAAAATGGTTATTTTTTGAACACTTCACTATATATATATATATATATATATATATAGTCCTCCATTAATTTTCCCAAATTCATTCGGTCCTTTTTTAGGTGATCTTCCAGGTTGACATGAAAATAAATTAGAGTTAATTAAATTTTTGGTCGTTGTACTTTGCATGAATTTTCACATTCAGTTCTCGTGCTTAAAATATTACAATATTAATCCCTATGGTTTATATTTCGTTGTAATATTAGTCTTTGGGGCACTTGAAAAGACAAAGATGCCCTTAATTTTTTAATTCCTTTTTATTAACTCTAAATAATAATTATTATTATTTTTTAAAACAAATAAATTAAAACTACATATATATCCCCTCCCTTTTCCCCACCAGTCCCAAGTACCCTGATCTTGAATCCATACGACTTCAGCCACCATCCTCCCGCCGCCTCCAGCGATGCCGACCACCGTCCTCGCCGCCTTCAAAGACGCACAACACCATACTCGCCGTCTCCAATGCCGGCCACCGTCACTGCCTCCTCCAACTCCATCATCGCCATTATCACCTGCTTGAATGCTTGAATTTTCCCCTGTATTCTCTTTTTAGGGTTTGATTTGCTATTGGTTCTTCATCAATGTGGATTTGTTTAATCTTCTCTTTTGAAGATCTGTAAACATCCCCATATCCTCTATTTAGGGTTTAATTACAAAATTGATCCTCTATTTTTTCCCGTATTTAGGGTTTTTTGTTTAGGTTGTGTTTTGATTTTCTTTTAGACTTTTAATTTTGTTTGACATGTAAATTTCTAGATTTATTCGTAAAGAGGGATGTTTCTAGGGGTTTCATTGTTGTTTAGGTTTCAAGTTTTTGTGCGGTGATGAAGGTGATGGTGGTTTCAGTGAGTAGAGGTGATGAAGGTGGTGTTGGTTTCGGTGGAGGGAGGCGGTGATAGTGGGTGGTGGTAGATGTAGACCTGTGGTGATAGATGTCAATGGTAGTTTCAATGGTGAAGGTTGCGGTGGTTTTAGACTTTCGGTGGTGGTAGGCGATGGTGGTGGGTGGGGTAGGCAGTGGTGGTAGATGGTGAAGATTGGTGGTGGTGGTGGTAAATGGTGATGATTGGTGGTGGTGGAGATGGTTTAACTTGTTTAAATAGTTTAATACTAATTAAGTGATTATTATAATTTTTTATAATTATATACTTATTTATTAGCAAAACTAGAATTATGATTTATTTTTCAAAATGAATAAAAGTGAAAATAAAAGAATAAATTAAGAGCAAAAGCGTATTTATGTCTTTTTAAGTGTTTCAAGGATCAACATTACAATGAGATATAAACCATTAATAATATTCTAATTTTTAAAGCACAAGAATTAAAATATGAAATTTCATACAAACTGCGAGAACAAAAAAAATTAACTCAAGAAATTAATTGCTTATGGAGCACTTGGGCACTGGGTGTTGTTTCTTTTAAGATTTATTTCCATTGCAATGTTTTCTTAATTTTTTTAATTTAGTACTTTGCTAGTGTTTTGTAATGATTTGTTGTTGTCATTAAAAAAGAAGAATGATAAACACAACTTTTAGGATTATAGATAAGAATAAATTAAAAAAATTAGTTTTTAAAAATGACAATCACAACTTATGTTATTATAATAAATTTTTATCATAATTTTTATATTTACTTTTTAATTGGACTTCAAATTTATAAATGAAACAAAAATACCATTTTATTAACTAAAATTATATATTTTTTTACTCTTATCTATAGTTCTTAGGATGTGTTTAATGAAACTAGTTGCAGCTGGGGCTGGAGCTGATTAATTGATAATTTTAAGCCCAAACTATAAGCAACTCGAAAAGACTTTTATTTTGGGACTTATGAGTGATTATGTTTTTAATAATTCTCTAAAATTTGTAACACCCAAACAAAGGTATAGGACCGTGGATTATGAAAACTTAAATTCTAAGCTCCTATAACATCCATAAACCTGTTGTCAAACACACCTAGAGGTGCACAAATACCGGATAATACTATAACCGGATCGGATTTTTTTGTGAACAGTATAACCGGATTTTTTAAAAACTGGTTCGGATAATATCCGGTTTTTAATAAAAAATACTATATCCTGTCTAACGGTTCGGATAATACTATAACCGGATATTTGAAAAACCGGTTATAAAAAAACCGATTTTTTTTGCATTTTTTTAACTACATTTCCTATATACTATATACTACAAAATATATATATATATATATATATATATATATATATATATATATATATAAATGACCTGTTTTTTATCCGGTAAAATATCCGATCGACCCCAAATCCATGAAACCGGTTTATACTATCCGGTTATAAAAAAACCGATCCGGTTTAAAAAATCCGTTTTTCAAAAAACCAATTTCAGATATTTTTTCGTTAAAATCGGATATTCGGTTTTTCAAAAAACCGGTCAAATACACCATTTGTGCTGTGATTATTATTCTACTTTGATAACTTAGACAACCAAATAGTGTAAACTAGAAAAGTTGAGGGTTAAAAGTGTGTTTATGAGTTTGAAAGTCGGCTTGGTGGCAGACTTTACTCAAATTGGCTACGCAACCGACACGTGAGCTTCTTGACATATGACAATGGAATAAAAACAGAATGTTTGTCTCATTCTTCTAGAATAGTAGAATATTTGCTTCTCATTGAATTAATTAAAACAAAATAAATAGAAAAGAAGGATTATAATTTTTTTTTGTTTATTTCTTTTATTTTAGTAATTTATCCTCGTATCATCAAATGATAATACATAGAATAAGTAAAGACGTTTTTATTTGAACAGAAAACAAATGTTATTATAAGAAAATAACAATATAGCAAGATGTTAGAAAGAGTATGTCATAACAGATTACATTGCACATTTGCACCCAATAGACAATTACACAAATTTAACGGTGATCATGTACTAGCATACTTACATCGGTTCTTGATTCAAAAGTTGGATAACAATGCAACTTACCAGTCAAACTACAAAAAGAACGGACACTGTAAGAGTTAAATACCTTATGATTATGGATCTATCATACTAACAAAAAAACAACATTGATGATTACACCAAATAAGCCACCCTTGCTTCCTTTGAAATGCAGAGAATCACCTCAACTAAAAGCCAGATTAAAATCCAGAATACAAAAAAGCATCAACTATCAAGCATCCCCATAATTCTACCCGCAAAGATCTAGGACAAAGCCAAAAAAAGTGATCTTCACCCTTAACTCAACTATCACAAAGAGGACAAACCACGAAATCCAACGAAATACCCTCGTTCACCAAATTAAGACTCATAGACAACCATCTTTTATAAATCCTCCATGCTAAAATGTTAACCTTATTAAAAATACTTTTAGAGGGTGTTTGGTTCGTGGCATTTCCTGGGAATCTTTGGGATTGGGATTTGAAATCCTGAGAAATCTTGTGTTTGGTTTGTAAAAATGGGATGGGATTTCAAATCCCAGGAATCCTTGAAATCCCACAAACGAGGTATTTCTAAATCCCCCCACCCCACATGGTATTTACAAATCCCACAGATGAGGGATTTCTAAATTCTGTGTTTCGTTCGTCATTCGTCGTCCGCTGTCATTCGTCATCCGCCGTCGTTCGTTCATTGTCGCCGTCGTTCATCGTCCGCCGTCGTTCATCGTCCGCCGTCGTTCATCGTCCGCCGTCGTTCACCGTCGTTCGTCATCCATTGACGTTCGTCATCCACCGTCGTTCATCCGTTGTCTCCGTCGTTGGTCATCCGCCGTCGTTCACCGTTGTTCGTTCGTTGTTGCCGTCGTTCATCGTCCGCCGTCGTTCATCGTCCTCTGTCGTTCGTCGTTCGCCGTCGTTCGTTCGTCGTTCGCCGTCGTTCGCCGTCGTTAGTTCGTCGTTCGCCGTCGTTAGTTCGTTGTCCGCCGTCGTCCGTTCGTCGTCCGCCGTCTTTGGCTGTTGATGGAGTTTAGTGGTGGTGGAAATCTCACCTAAGAAATATGAACCAAATACAAGATGAGATTTTAAATCCCACTAAATGCAAATCCCACCAAATACCAATCTCATTTGAAATCATAATCTCTTCAAAAACAATACTTGAACCAAACACCCCCTTAGTCCTCCCTTAGTCCTCTTAAAGCCAATCCCTTAAGGGTGTGTTTGGTAAAGAGAAAAGAAACTGAGAGAAATGGAAATAGAAATAGGGGAGAAATGGAAATAGGGAGAAATAGAAATGTGTGGAGAATTGAAATTGATTCCTATGTTTGGTATCATCAAAGTAAATGAAACAGAGAAATGGTGGCTCAAGTCACCGGACGACGGTTGAGGCGTTGGCCGCCTCGCCGGATGTCGACGATGATGAGTAGAACGCCGAAAACACATCACAACCGAACATTGACGATGATAAGTAGACATTGGCTGTCATTTCTCTCCATTTCTCTATAATTTGAAGAGAAATGAAAATATAAAAGAAAAGGAGAAATGGAAATGAGTGAAAAAACCATTTCTCCCCCCCAAAACTATAACCATTTCTCCCAAACAAGATAAACCAATTCTCCTCATTTCTTTTCTCCACCCCCTAAGTGTTTTTAAAGCACGAGTAGAAGAGACCGAGAACCAACCACATGACTCAAGCGACCACCTCTTCGATCGATCAGGAATAATCAATTGATTGAAACCATCAAATGCTAAATTTTCTTTATCAAAGCTCGATTGAACTTCCATGTATTGCCTGCAGCACGCATTTTCAAAGAGAACACGACTCAACCTCGAAACACCACAACCATTTTGATAAAAGAGCCAAATTTTGCGCCTAACTCCCGATGCCAAGGCCACCCTTTTCTTTTACTTAAATGACCTTGAATCATGCTATCCAAGTAATCTTTTTTTTATTATCTTTTGATCCCCGAAAAAGCTCGACTCAATACTTTCCAACAACTTTAAAATTTTAACCCAAACTTTGAAAATAGAAAAAAAATTATAATCCAAGACTACTTAATACGGACTTAACATGAATATGTAAAAAGATTTAATAAAAAATATATAATTTAGAAAAACAAAATTTATAGTTGAGAAATATAAATTAAATAACATGAAAATTCATAGCGTAGAGATATAAATTAAAAAACTTTTGTTCTGTATTCTTAATTTCTAACTTTTGTATTAATTTCTACCCGTGTGATGTTACGTGGCGTTATATATTTTTAATATATATTATAAGTGTGTTGAACTATTATCTTTTTATAGTCAAGCCTAGTATTTCAATACTTTAAGGATTTTTCAAAGAAAATTTTATAACATAATAACCAAGTTTTAAAAGCGTTTTATTAAAGTCACTCATTATAAATTCACTTAACAATGATAATTATGCTCTAAAAGCATTTCAGTGTTGTGAAATTTACCTTTATTACACTATTACAGGTTATTAATTTACTTTCCTATAGTTTAAATTGGTTAAAAAAACCTTAATAATTAATTTAAACCTATTTATTATTTTACCAATTTCATTGTTGTCTCAACTATTGTTTTTGTCATATTGTTCATTAATTTCTTGTACATATGTCTTATTCATGCATTTTTCATGACTAGTATTAAATGATTTAATAATAAATAAAGATAACTCAGAAGCTTCATGCTTTTAAGCTTAGACATATCCATGCTTTATCAACTCTGTTTACTTTATTCACAATTCTAAGATTTTTTTAATTAGTGTAAATTGTATAAAAATATAATAAACTTTGTCTTTGTTAGTACCATTATAAACAACTAACTTTAAAATTTTAAAAATAATACAGTCAATATTTATAATCATCTCATTGCACACAAACAATTTTTTTCTGTGTTTGATATTTAGTTACTATTGCATACAATAAATTTTGTCATAATTTTCATAGTATACGACAACTTGCATATAATTAAAGATTATAAAAGTTGATTCTATAATTTTTAAAAAAATAAAATTAATTCTATACAATGATAACCAAATCAAAATTTATTACGTTATCATACAATTTACCCTATTAATACTCTATCGTGCACCTTTATCAAGTAAAATGTAAACCTTAGTCTACTAATTTAATCAATAGCAATTAAGCTAGTTCATTACAAGAGGCAAAAATTTAAACGAGAACTACTTTTTATACGAGAATCGTGAGAACCAATCTTAGCCGTCCGATTTCCCCTCCTTTAATTGGATTGTCCACCCATGAATTCCTTACATGCACCCTACCACACTCAATCCCCACACGCTCTTCATCCATGAATTCCATTATCCAAAATGAACGGCCAAGATTGGTTCTCGCAGTTCTCGTACGAAAAATAGTTCTCGTTTGAACTCTCCCCCATTACAATATTATATGGAGAAACAACAATCGAACAGTTAAGTGCGAAGTATAGTTAAGTTATTAAAGGTTTCAGTTCTAAAGCTATTACGTCCCACAAAAACAGGTACCTATCTTCTCCATATGGTTCGGTATTTGGTATCTAATCTCATTCCAAAAATAAAACGACACCGAGCGGTTCGGTACCGATATGTTAACGATCTCATTCCTTGTTCTGAATATATACATATATGAAGGGGACGGTTCAAACGAGAACTGTTTTTCGTACGAAAACTGCGAGAACCAATTATAGTCGTTGATAAGAAAGATGGAGGGTATAGATTAAAGAGTTGTTAATGAAAATGTGTTAAATTACGAAAATCATACCAAATTAACGAGAAAATTATGCTTTTTAATTTGAGAACAATCTTGCTATAATTTTTCGGAAAAAAAATTCGCGTTTGTTGGTTTTTTAACATGTCTCGACAAGTGCACATTCGTCCGATATGAGACAACACTCAACAAGCTCCCTCATGTGTGGCATTATTTGCGCCTAACCATGGATGGACCTGACTCTGATACTATGTAAGTAAGTAAGTTTATAATGTTCCAACTCAAAATCAATCAACAAAGAATGAAGTAATCGAAGACCTTGTTAAGAACATTATTAAGTCACACTCATTCAATATAAGACAATATCCAACATATTATCCATAGTGATTTGTTTTATTTTAAAAATTAGTTGTGTATAATCTTTGATATCGTAAACCCTATAGTGAAGAATCAATTATATAAAAAGGTGTGTAGATATGTAGAAGCTTTAACAAATTCAAAAGGCTTATTATTGGTGTAACACTAATACATTGGTTAAAATTAATTACTAAGGTTTTTTAAAATAATTTAAATTATGAGAAAAGGAAGGTAACCTAGCAACATGTGAAAAAAAGATATTTTACAATATTAGTACATTTTTAAAACTTGGTTATTTTTCCTGAGTGAATACAAAGTATGTGTGATTTTAGTGGAAGTGTGGAACGTATTAAAAATTGGTTACTATTTTAAGAGTGAATTCAAAGTAATTGAAAACCGAATAAATACTCGTCGATAACATTTGGACGAAAAGGATTGACACGGACCTGACACGGAAAAAATAACACGATATGAACCTAATACGAAAATAAATGGGTTGAACTTGAGTCGACATAAATCTGATTACTACGCAAACTCTGCCCGAATTAAGAGCTTCATTTTCTAATAAATGTTATATTTTAAGATAAAGAAACCCAGATCCCGTAAGTGTACTTTACCAAAAATTAAATGGCGCTATTTAAATATTAAAAAACAAAAAGAAAGAAAAGCAACACCTAATGTCTTGTGGTCGTAATGATGATACTTTGGAAAAAAAAAGGTTGAAAAAACTAAACTAATCCCAATTTTTGACATGTAAAGGTGAAATCTTTTCCTCAATCATCCAAGTTTTAAATTCATAACTGATGTATCTTTTCCATTTATTAAAGTTAGTTTTTTAAAACCCGGATCCTCCATTCTAACCGGTTTATTAGAGGTATTAATGTATATATTAGATAGTGCAGATTGATCGTATAGATGGGTTAGAATCTATTAAAGTTTTCTTTATATCTATATATTAAATACGTTGTTTTATTATTTCACATTGTATCAAAACATTAGTGTTCTGGTCGTATCCTCTTTTTATTTCTCATTCGCTACCTCTCTGTCGTTGCCTTCCTTCTCCTCGTCATTACCCTGAGTAACGACTTTCTTTCTTTTATTTACCCTCTCGCCTGCCCCTGGGAATGCATTGTAAATAAAAATAGATTGTTTTTCCTTGTCGGCACCGCCGCACCTCTAGATTCCTTCGCGCTTCTTGTCGCCACCTTAACTATAGCTCAAGTCGCTGCAATCATAGTTCCTACCATTTGCGTCTTTTGCTATTGCCGCGTGTAGTTGTAGCGCTTGTCGTTACAGTCATAGCTCCTACCATCGTTGCTCTTCTTGCCCTTCTTTAACTGTTGATCCATTTCCGCCTTGCCACTACAAAGTTTTCTTTTTATTATTATTATGAATAGGCTCAATGTAATACAATAAAACATAATGCTTATGGGGCTTTCATTATTCTACATGGTTGGACGGCAACCCAACATGTAGATCAATTGAACATTGAGCAGTTTTTGTTGATTCCCGACTAGGATTGAACTGTCTAGTTTTTGCAGTTGAATTGGTTGGCGTTGACCTGGTTTTGAGTTATTTTTATAAGTTTACGCTAATGTGGCGGCCGCGGTGGTGGTTGAAACCAAAGAAGGTGGTGGAGGCGGTAGTGATTGAAGACGAATGATGAGGCCGTGAGGCGGCATAAGAGGCTATGAGGCGTCGGTGGTGGTTGACGATGGAGGACGAGGTTTAAGATGTGTTAAAGATGTGGCGGGATATCTCACTAGATATTTCTTCTCTCACTAGATCTCTGATCTTGTTCTTCACTTGTTTACATAAACTGATGAAAGGGGTCCGAGTTTCATGAAAATGACTGGATCATAATAATAAAAAATGAATAATAAGAATAATAATAGATGAAACTAAAAAAAATAAAGAAATAATAAAAAAATCAAAGGTGACCCTGCTTAACCATGTGATGTAGGTCACGTTACACAATGAAAATTTGAGGTATTTTAATGTATTAATATAAGCAAGTTTAGTTCGTTATACAAAATATTAAAATAAGAATATTTTATTGTGTTTAGGTATACTTAGCTCATTTTAAAATTTTAATTTCATTTTATACAAGATAATTTATTATTTTATTTTTATTGCAAAACGAAATGTAATACACCCTTACCTATTTTCTTCTCCGGCAGAAGTCAGACCAGCACACAAGTGGGATCCTTGAAACAATCCATCAAAACTAATCAAAAAATGATTTCAAAATCAAAATTAAAAAAAAAAAAAAAAAACTGAAGTGATGCAAAAGTGGCCATCTTAGAATTTGCAATAATGATTAACATAAACCCTAAAATCGATACTTTTATGTTCGAAAATTTATTGAATCTTAACATAAAAAACTAGTTAATTGATCATATTAGGTTATTTAACTTTTCCCATTAGGTTTTTCTGTTATAATTTCTTATTTTATTTGAAGTAACAACTTTCAAAATATCCATTACAAAATTTATTGAAATATTTGGCAATTAATTATGATAAAAATTAAGAATAAAAATATGACTTATTCTTACTGATCATAAAGTGGAACTGGCTTATTAGTACTGAAAAATAAAATTTTAAAAATTCGACTCTTTAGATAATAGCCGTATTTACATAAAAAACCATATTGAGAAAGTGACTAATAAATTGTTGAGGTGATAAAATTAGTATTTATTAAAAAGTTAGTTTTTCGATTAACTATACATTTATAAACTTGTAAACGGAAAATCAAAATTTTTTTGGTACAATTAACCTAAATTTCAATAAGTATGTTGGTTTTTAAATAAATTTTGATTTCGAAGTTTCTTGAACACCCAAGGTCATAGCTTAAAACTGTTACCAAATGGTGTATGAACTCAACAATAGCAGCTGATATGGTGGTGGTTAAAATCGTAAGTGGATGGTTAATTTTCTTTTTAAAAATTTTTAGAACGCAAATTATATATCACTAGCCACGTTAGCACAACCATCCTTATAACTAAATAACTATATATATTCGGCTCATATATGGTTTAATAATTATAACATACCTAATAAAACACGGCTTATAACAAGTAAAAGCATGTCAAACAAAAACTTAACGTACTTCAAGCCTTACGACATGGTCAAGCCTTAACGGAGTTACGGCGAAACCAAGACGAGTTTTTTAAAACAATGATTGTAATAGTTGGCCTTTGTAAGGGAAAGAACCTATAAACAGGAAAATTTTAAAGCTGGTTAAGAGGTTCCATAACATGATATTAAATCTTCCATATCTTATACTTAATAGATAAAAACATATGTTAAAATAAAAAAATAACATTTTAATTATTTAACGGGTAATATTTTAAAGAGAAGTGATATATTCTATTACTATTTCCTCATACTCATAAGATCAACACAAGTATTAAAATTAATAAAAGAGATAAATAAAGAAAACTAATTGATTATATATGTTATTAGATAATGAGTAGAAAAATAAAGTAGAAATAAATAATAAAAAGATATGTTATTTTTCTATTTTAAAAGAGTAAATAGGAAGACAGTGGTTTAATATGTTATTCAAACTGTTTTGATCTGGGCGAGTTTTGCGACACCAGGAAGATGAAGATGTGTGGGTCCGAGGTCTGTGTGGGGCCGAAGAGGCTTATCCAATGCTAAATAAGCAGATGTTGTGTGGGGCCCTTATAAGACAACAATACTTATTTAATCACGCGTTTAAAGCTGTGGGTCTTAGGCTGATTAGTGGGTGGATTAAGGCAACCCCCTTCGTGTTTCCCTTTCTCTAGTTTTCTCCTTTATCTTTTATAAAAATAATTTATTTAATTATTATTAATTAATTCAGTAGGCTGGTAGCTTCACCCTTTAGGCCCGTAACTTCCGCAAGCGTAACTTATTTTCCTTGAAATCTGATTTATTTTGACAATTACAAAAAACATTTTCAACTTTAAAAGAAAATATGAATAGCACGCTAAAAGTTACCATCAATAATATAAAATGATAAAATAAAATAAACTTAAGCTAAATTACCATTATATACAATAAATTAATATTTAATTCAATATAACAAATTTACCAATACTCTTATTATATATAACTTGTAACCTGGGAGGTCACTTTAAAAAAATCATTTTTTTATTTTTTGGTTATTATATTCTTTCATCATATTGAACAAACCTGGAAACACCATGTTCTATCTTTTAGAATTGTCTAAAGCTTTGCAAACTAAAGTGAATACATATCATAAGAAACAATAAATAAAGACAATCGATTCCTGCCTAAACAAAACATACCATCGAGATCTGAAATCAATGAAGCCGTAATCAATAAAAACCAAAGCCCTAATAACTTATGTTCAAGAATAAATGAAGAAGATGAAGTGAATCCAAACCCAAAGTTGAACAAAATTTTGAAATAAAGATGAACATGAACAAATTAAACAAAATTAGACAAGATGAAACCAAGATTTAAACACATTAACACACTTAAACCAAGACGAAGTAGTGAAAGAATTTTGAGTAAAAATGGGGAAGGAAAGGAGGAAAAAGGTGCATTAGAAGAAGTTAATTTGAACCCCAAACTTGCTGGAATAAGATTCAGACATCTCAAGATTGATTTTGTGATCCTTAAATTTGACCAAACCCAAATAATCATTCCCTTTTAATATATTTATAAAGGAACATCGGTAATTGGTGATGATGAGCCATACCCATAAACAATTAAAAAAAATTTTAAAAATCAAAATAAAATTTAAAAAACTAGTTGATTATGTAGGACCCCTATTATCAAGTATCAATCAAATAACGAAGCAATCAAACACAATAATGATGTTCTTGGAAGTATATATGAATACGTACGTATGAGGGGTATACGGCCAAGAAACACAGTCTACGATTATGAAAGCTTAATGATTTAGGGTTTACAACTTTGTATTTATATCTCATGGGTATTTACACAATGAACCCTAAACTATTGATAATGTCATATAGACTCTAAACTCCACTAGAATATATTGAACACAATTTAAGGGATCTAAAAATCTCCCCCTTTGTGTGCAATTTACAATTAAGCATAATAATAAAAATTATCTATTTAAGCACTAAAACAATCTTCCTTTATAGAATACGCAGAGATTCTTTTTCTTTCTGCAATAAACATTAGAAGACCGTTCTTTGAAGTTTTGAGTCTTCACGAGATCTTCAAAGACTAGTCAGCAGTGATTAGGTTGTTTATCAGAGATTGCAGTAGAAGTCACAGACTATTCAGAATTTACAACCATGATCATCTCTTTTGTCTTCAAGAGAACAATATTGAGCATAACATGAAAATATTGTATCTTGATTATACACAAACGTTGCTCGAGTGTTGGATTGGCTGTTTCAACACCTTTGAAATTTTCTTTAAACAAAATTGCTCCCCCTCGAAAGTAGCTCAAGATATTTAACTCTAAAATCTGAAACATTTTTAGAATATCGCTCCCTTTCACATTTGTAAATAGTTGTCTTCTTCGCTTTGAAACTCTGTCAGCTGTTCTTGTTTCGTATTTTTAGGAAATAAAGATCTCGCCTCCTCAAAATGTAAGTAATAGCCGAAATTTTAAGACATCTGCATTTGATGAATCAGCTTTGCTCTCCCTTGACATGTGAATTATCTTTCATAAACTTTGATTCTCCCCCTCATGATGGTCAGGATCCATCATGATCATCATGCATATGTAAACTGCAATCGGCTTGATTCTAGTATGACTCTATCAGAAATATATGACAAATAACGCATCCGTTGTAACACCGGGATCACATAGATTTTCCGTTAACACATCAATTTAAATAAACCGAGTGACCTACGCTCAGCGTTGGCATGATGTTAGCACTGGTAGGATTTCCATCTATCACTGTAAATATCATAAAGATATTACTCAAGATGTTCCGGCACTGTCACAAAAACAGGCAAATGGTTTCATAAGTGTCCTAGAATAAGAATAATATTACAATTGGTTCTAGACTCCATAAGTGCACGAAAGAAGTCGGGGACCGGAGTAGTTGTCCTCCTATTTTCAATATCAACAATCTCCAAATGAGATGTTAATAGTGTATGTGTTAAATCTTCGTGTGAGGTTGAAACAATCATATTTTAAGAGGTAATTGAGTAGCTCGGTGGGCTAAGTGCATTGCATCATTGGGTCCATGATGTCTTTTCAAATACCAGTATAAAACTAGTAGTGGATGCGGCTACCCGGATATTTGGTACGGTTTGGTAAAGATCTTCTTTTTCTTTTGATCCTGTCTCACACCCTTAGCTCTCTGTATATTTTTCCAACTTCTCCCTCAACAACTTTTCATAATAATGGACACTCTTTTTTTTTACTTTTATAAAATAGAAAGCTCCTTGGGTAGGTTTGTCCGGCTCTGGCTAGACCATAGGAGTAAGAAGCTGCCTAAACACAATACGCACAAAGTGGTCGAAGCTATGAAATATTTTTTTTTAAAGATTTTTTTTGATGTTTTTGGATTTTCTAAAAAAGAAATTAGAACAAAAGAAAAGAAATATTTTTGTGAACATTTTCTGGAATTACTCCCCCTACGAGTATGCATATAGACACGTTTTATTGAGTAAAAATTGCATACTTGCAAGTTTTCAACCTTGTGCTCCTCCTGCAAGTAACAATCATCAACACAGAAGTTATATCAAATAATAATAAACTAAAAAGAATAAGCTTCTCAGATCATCAGGCTCGAGCTGATGCTGAACATAATAATGTGTGTGATGAACTACAGGAACACTCTTCAGTCTTCTAGCCATGAGATTTGAATTTCTTCGTGTATTGAACACACAATTGTTTTGACTTCTCAATACTCTCTAGAGTGTAACTGTGTTGTTCCAGAATGTCTCTTGGCTTATCTGCAAAACAAATTATGCAGATTTTGGTACCCATTTGAGTTTGGGTCCAGGAGGATTAGGAGAATCAACTACAAAATTATTTTTAGGCATCCATTTGTAGTTCGAATTCAATTTCTCCTTTTGAATTTTCTGATTGATCAAGAATGTGTTCACTCTTTGAGGAGAGGTACAAATTTTCTCTTTTGATAACCTCATTAGATGTTTAATAGAATAAACCTTAAATGGATATTTCACATCAGGCTTATCTAAAGCATCCCAACAAGAATTAACAAAAATAGAAGATTCATACTTCCTCTCATGAGCATGAGAATGAACATAAGAATTAGAACCAAATTTATTTGAAATATGAGATTTACCAATAGGAGAATTATGCACACATTGTTTGTTATCTTGGAAAAGCTTCTCTCTAACCTCGAGTAAACTCTTCTTTTTCTCAAGCCACAAAGCTCTGTTAATTTGCCTTTTACTTATAAACTTATCGGTCATCACATCCACACCAGAGTTAGTAGATTTAGAAAATGGAGTATGGTGTGTTGATTTTTGCTTTAAAGACTCACCGGGGTAAAACTTAGCTGGAGCGTACTTTACGTTTTCAGTCTTGCCAGTGGAATGCATTGATTTTACATTTTGAGTCTTTTCAGAAAACTGCTTCTGATCTTCACTTGACTTACAAGTTCTGAGAGTTGGTTTCACAAAGTGAGAGTTATCAAATGTACCAAAGCTATTTGAAATCTTCTTGGCTTTTTGAGAATTGGTGAAACCTGTTGCAGAATTATTAGTAACCTCTGAATTATTATTTTTGTGGTTTCATGTTGGAGCATTTTACGTCACAAGGAGAGTCGCTATTTTTCCAAAATATGCTTAAATTGTATGGAGTGCATGCTTCAGCGCCTTATTATTATCACTCCGACCGCCATTCAAGAGATAACCCAGGGGAGTTCGTTTCTGATCTTTTTCTACCGTTTTTATTTTTATCATGCTTTGTCTTTATGTACAATGAGGGCATTGTACGATTTAAATGTGGGGTGGGAGGTTAGAAAAAGATTTCCTCTATTGCACTTGAGCTTTAGTCCTTGATTAAATTGTTATTTTATATGGGCTATAATTTTTAAATTTTTAATATCATTCTAGTATAGATTAAGTATTAGTTAAAAGTGTCATGATGTTTGATTGGTAAACAAGTTCAGAGGTCATATTTAACTTTTATGCATAGTATTTGTGGCTTTTCACTATTCCTTAGAAATTTCAATTTATAGTAACCAATTTTTAATTTTTGAATTATTGCATAAATAAAAAGGTTAAGCCCTTTTTGAATCTAAGCTTGACAAAAATAGGCTGAGTATGATTTATCAATTTTTCTAAACATATGCTTAAGAAAGAAAAGAGGGAAAAAAGCCAAATGTGCAAAAAAATGAAACAATATACAAAAGAACAAAAAAATTATACAAGTCAAATAAATGGCCTTTGAAACTCGAATTAGTAAACTCTGAGGGGTGTTCTACACCTAATCACTTAAAGCCAACTGGTTTGGGATCGGTTGAGTTGAATATTCGCTACATGGGTTCCATCGAAAGTCATGGACTTATAAAAAGAGCTTAAAAGATCAAATGCGTATGTGAATTAAGTTGAAAATTCTACAATAAGTCTTGAGGTCGGGGGATTTCTTAAAGGGTAAATTAACCACTTTAATAATAAACTTAATTCAAAAACTAGGGATTAGTTGTTTATAAAAAGAAAAAGTATTTGCGAAGGTGAGAAGTTAAGGCGGATCAAAACACGAGTATGTGCATAATTCTAGGTGTAATTAATGTCTTGTTTTTAATCAACCATTCTAACACTCGTAAGTGATATTTTATTTTTCAAAGAATGATGTTATTTATTTAAGTTCTATATCCCGGATAAAATTATGATTTGCTTCGGGACAAGCAAAGTTCAAGTGTGGGGTATTTTGATATTGCCGTATTTAGATATATATTTTATGCGATACCGTACTTATATTTAACCAAATATTGTTCGTAAATGAGTCAAAAGATACTTAATATCTTAAATTGTTGGGTTTTAGGTTAAAAAGGCGGATGATGAAAGGTTTTGGGCAAAAACGGAAGAAAATAAGAAAAGATGTCAGCTTCTACACACCTCCACTATTTTGATCATATCTCACTCATACGAGCTCGGATTGAGGTAAATCAAAAGGCCACGGAAACTAGACTCAGAGGGCTACAATCATGCTGGAGAGAATATCGCATTAGTCGCGAACGCGATGTGTTATAAGGTCCAACGCGACGCATCCGCGCAGAAGTTCGAAAATGTCGGGAATTGATTGTCCGACGCGACGCGTCTTAAAGGGGAACGCGACGCGTCCGCGCCGAAACGTGAAATCTATAAATAGAACCCTATTTTCGACCCAAGAAACATACATGCGATTCTAGGGTTCCAATATGGCGGCTGAGGACGTCTAGTGATTTTTAAAAGATAGTTTGCTTGAGGACAAGCAATGTTTAAGTGTGAGGTGTTTGATATCGTCTAAATTATATAGATTATTTATATCCGATATCTCGTCCTTTGATAGCAGTATTATGATGAATTAGGTTAATTATTTACTTAATTTGTTTTAATATATGTTTTAGGGCTCTTGGGAGAAAAAATAAAGAATTTGATAAAGAAATGATGAAGAAAAGAGAAAGAGAGAAAAACTAACAGCTCTGATACCAATTGTAGGACCCGTATTATCAAGTATCAATCAAATAACGAAGCAATCAAACACAATAATGATGTTCTTGGAAGTATATATGAATACGTTCGTATGAGGGGTATACGGCCAAGAAACACAGTCTACGATTATGAAAGCTTAATGATTTAGGGTTTACAACTTTGTATTTATATCCCTTGGGTATTTACACAATGAACCCTAAACTATTGATAATGTCATATAGACTCTAAACTCAACTAGAATATATTGACCACAATTTAAAGGATCTAACAGATTACCTACAATAATAGGTCACATGCAGTTGTATACAATGAGAGCTTTTATATAGTTGCTTTTATTATTTTAAAAAATTAAAATGTATTGTATACGATAGTTAAAATTAAATTTTGATTACCCTATATATAAACACGGGGATAGTTAAATTAAATTTTGAAATTTTATGGTATTAAAAAAACTAATATATATAGTAATACAATTGTAAAACATACATAAGAATATAAAATCTCTTAAAAAGTGATAAATAGAAACCACAAATTCATACATAGCATAATCAGATTTTTTTTGTAAAACCTATTTATAAACAACAAATTTATCATTTTATTTGTAGAGTTGACTTCTTATCGTATATTAGAACTTTTAAACTATTATTATTCTTTACTTGAGAAACCGCAATATAATTGCCAATTAGTGAAAGAAAAATGTCTTAAATTAACGAATGAACCATAACAAAAATAACTGATACAAAATTACTTACTTTTTCATATTTATGCATTATATCGTGATTATTTTAGGTAATTATAAAAAAAAGAAAAGAAAACTTTTAATACTTGAAAAGAAATTGTGAGTTACATTCGATGTATTATTTAAATAATTAATATTTATTATGTTTCTCTAGTTCAAGACTATATATGAATAATTTTGACATAAGAAACTTATTAAGTCATTATTCGTATGTTATTTGTGGAAAAAAATGATTAACGGGAAAAAATTCTATTAAAAGAAATGTTGATATCATAATCTAGGGGAAAATGTATGAAAATACAATGAAATTTGTCTTAATTATCATTGTATACAATCAACTTTTAATTCTTAAAAATAATACAACCAACTTTCATAATTCACTCATTGTATGCAAACAACCTTTTTCTGTGTCTAGTATTTAGCTATCATTGTATACGATAAACTTTTCTATAATTTTCATTGTATACAACAACTTGCATACAATAGGAGGATTATAAAAGTTGATTGTATTATTTTTAAGAAAATAAAGTTGATTGTATACAATGATAATTAAGACAAAGTTTATTGTATTTTTATGCAATTTACCCCATAATCTATTTACTTTTAATATATATAAAATATTAAAGATAAAAAAAGTTAAAACATCAAAGGTTTTGATTGGTCGAATCGAAACTTATTAAGTAACATGATGTTAAAAACTTTTTATTTTAATATATATATATATTCATTTGAGAACCGTTTTTATTGCGAGAACCAATCTTAGCCGTCCAATTCCCCCTCCTTTTATTGGATTATCCACCCATGAATTCCTTACATGCACCCTGCCACACCTAATCCCCCACGCTCTTCATCCATGAATTCCATTATCCAAAATCAACGGCTAAGATTGGTTCTCGCGGTTCTCGCAATAAAAACGGTTCTCAAATGAAACTTCCCCTATCGATAATGTAAGTTAATAGCAATTAAAGTTAGTTGAAAAGGAGAAGTTTGTTACAATAGAACGATCACCTTTATTTTATTTTTTTAATAAATTTATTTACTTTTTGTAAAATAGAATTAAAAAACAAAATTGGTGAATAGAAAAAGTAGATTGGACGGCGATATAAACCGAAAAAGTTTCAACGCATAAGATATCCACTGGTTCTCTCGTATAATCTAATTCTAATTCTAATATATATATATATATATATATATATATATATATATATATTAGAATGAGGAGTGCATTGGTCGTGGTTTTCAACTAACACATTATAATTCTAACGAAGTAAATTAACCATTCGTTATCAACATTATGCAAGATATTGTTCTCAATAACTATCATCATGAATCATTAAGTCATTCGTGTACATTCTGGACTTTAAGTATGATTTATATAACTTAAGTTTTGAGAAATTTATTTATGTAGATATCACCGATACTAGAATAGTCAACAACACTGTATTTGTAGTAATTGCATTAGAAAAACAATAGACTTCTTTCAAATATTATAACTTATCGTTAGGTTTGATAGTTTTACCAGTTAAAAATATGTTAAGCAGCTTCAACTCCATGTCTCGATTTACTATACAGTTGAAACATTAAACAACAAATATAATGTATATGTGTGTGTGTGTATATACTAGCATAATACACGCGTAATACGGCGGCAACGAATAATTTTCGTTTGGTGACATGTCTTTATCTTTTTTTTCATTTCCTTTACTTTTTTGTTCTCCATAATTGAAAAAAATATTATGAAATTATTTTTTAATAATTAAGTTAATTTGTATTGATTTTGATTTTCAAAAAAATTGTATTGACTTTAATTTTCTTAAATATGTAAAGTTTAGTTATTAAAATAGAATATAAGAATATTATTAACTATATATCTAATAGTTACTCAATTTAGTTTATATTAGGGTTAATTTAGTAATTTTAAAACACTTAAAATTTAAGATTTTAAACAAAATGTCTAAATACTTTATAATATAGTATAGATAAACAAACCATGGATCAAATGTTAATAGTTTTCAATGTTTCCGCATTTCAGTGTCTCGACCTTGATGCCTCGTATTTTCTTCTCCAAATGATAAATGAGTTTTCTTAATATGAACTTTTTGGGCTTATAGAAAAATTATTTTAAGGGATAATCTCATCAATATCCTTATAAGATTTTAATATTATTTCACTATCCTCTTAAACCTTCAAAACTCTCGTCTATATCCAAATCATTATCTAACACTAATTAGTTAAATTTAATATCTAGAAGTAATTATCTAGAAAGTAAGAAAACTTTATTTCTTATAAATTACCTTTTCCCAAACCCACTTTCACATTTCTTCCATCTCCTACGTACGACATCCCTAGCCCTAAACTAAAACTCCCGATTTGATCGATCTATTTCTTTTGCCACCTATAATCATAGTATATTCTTGAAGTTTGTATAAAGATGTTACGGATTTGCATAATAGATTTTAGTATTATGCATGGTGTTTCAATCAAATAAAATTAAGGCAACAAGGGACCTATATATTGAATACAAGTAACACGTAAATGCAACACTCAGGGGTGTTTGTAATTACGATTTGAAAATAGATTATGCGTTTTTAATAATTAGAATTAGATAATCAGCTATAAGAGAACGTTCTATTAAATAGTAGTGTTTGAATTTGATTATGTTGCTTCATATAACAATAATCAGATAATCAGTTTTTTGAGTGCTTAATAAAGTAGATTAATTGATTTTTAAAGGGTAAAATCGCATAATCAATTTGAAAAAGCAACTCAAAAGTAGATTATCAAAACTGCACTTTTTAGTTTTCAAAACCTAAATAATTGATTTCTGAAAACACAATTCCAAACACTTTAAACTAATTATCCGCAATTTCAAATCACAATAATTAGATAATCAATGTTTAAATGCAATAACCAATAAAAAATATATTTATTAAATGACTTGAATATATATTTTTTGTTAAAATATATATTAAATTATAAAAATAGGATGATAATATTATAATCCTATTCTTATTAAAGAATTATAAAATTAAAGAATTAAATATAGGAGTTAATTACAAATTTGTTCTCTACGATTTGCTCAAAATTATAGATTTAGTATCTGGTTCAAAAAAAAAAAAAATTTGTCTTTATTGGCCCGAATTTCTTTCCTATTTGGTCCTACAAAATATGATAATACCCTTTTCTCATTTATTTGTTTTTTTCTTAAATTTAAATTCATTTTATAATATTAAAAAAAATATTTAACTATTACAAAATTAAAATCATAAGCTTCACCAGCCACCCTTTCCTCTCCCCCATCGTCACCGGACACCAAACAAAAATACACACACCCACTCCTCTTCGGCCATCTCACAGCCCACCAACCAAAAAGGAAAAAAAAGAAAAAAAAACACCCTCTACTCTCAAGAGTCAAGACACTGTCAGTAGCCATCAAGCAAGAGAGACGAGAAAGAGAAGAGATACAGAAGCTCATCAAAGACCTCTTAATATGTGTTCATCAAGCACATTTACACACAAAAAAAAAAACACACACACACACACACACATATATATATATATATATGTATATATATATATATATATATATATATAGAAATAGAATCAATATAGAACCTAGTCTTAATCATAGAACGTAAAAAACAAATCTGTACCATTTGATCATCTAAAATAATGATTAAGATTTGAAGATGCCAATTTTGTAAATTATATTAAAACTATATGAGATAACTGCATAATTGAGGGCAAATATGAAATTCTGTTTTGGTAACCACAAATTTCCTTTCTAGTTCCATCTTCCGAAAATGCAAACTGATAACCAAAATGCAAATCATTAGGTTATTTGCATGTTAATGACTTAATATTGTTTGTAATTTCGGTTATTTATATTTTTGTTATCTTCTTTTATGTGTGTTGCATTTTGCCTTTTATATTTTCATTAAACAATTTGCATTTTTGTTATCAATTTTTTTCATTTTCGGGTGCATTTTGCATTTTCGTTAAAAATTTTGCATTTTCATAAATAAAAAAAAATTAGAAAACATTTTAATCCTGGTCTTGAATTAAAGAGGATAAAACACTGAATCTAATGGTATATTTTTTTTGCTAAAATTCTTAAACATGAATTTATTATGACTATTTGGACGTTTAGTAGAATTTTTTTTTAAATGGAAGTTTGGAGGTTAAATGAGGAAAGGGGGAGTGAGTATTAATTTGTAGTTCTTTTTCCAGTTTTACCCTTATTCTATGTATACCCTTATTCTAAATGTCACGTGTCATCATCAGATTTGTTATTGGGTCTCTTTAAAACGTGAACCATGTATGGTCGCATCATCTGAAATCTTAAAGGCACTCCGGATTATAGTATAATGTCACATATTAAACATGAAACTTGACTATTATATTTTTGAATATTAAAAAGTTATACTTGAAAATGATTAAAGTTGGTCAAGACTTGAGATAAATACAGTTTAGTGTTTAAACGGTTGCTTCATGGGCTACTATAGTAAGTTTGTGTTTTACAAAGAGCCAAGGCCCAAAAGTCTTTCCTTTGCTCATTTGAAGCGACTGAAATGCTAACTACGAAATGGATTTTTAGTTTTTTAAGTATTACACTTGTTTAAAAAATAATTTAGACTTCGAATATCCATGTGTTTCCTTGTTCATTAATATAATTCTAGATAATTTATTATAAGGAAAATGATCGACCATGTCTTTCAAATAATTAATTATATTTTTGAAAGTTAAAAACAACTACAAGTTTGAAAATGTTGTTCGCTATTCTGATAACGTAATAATAATACGAGGTTTTTTTTTATTGAAATGATTTCCATGAATTATATTTCTGGCAAAAATGAGTTTGTTGAAGTTTAACATAATCGTGTTTTCTTTTTATTGAGTTAATTACCGATGTATAGCTTACTACAAGATGATATATGGAATTTACTAATTGTCTTTCCTCATCTTATCCGTTGATTTCACTTATGGTTGAGCTTGTAAGTATGAATATAAGTAGAAGAATATATCATCTCTCATAATATTTATATATTATAAAAATAATGACATTGTACAGACGTATAATCCAATAATCCATGTATATTTATATTTAGGTAGCGTTTTGTTGACAGAAATATTTGAGATTATAAAGGAATTGGAATCAAATTCCTAAGGATTACTATATTTGGTTCACTTTAATGAGGGAATTTGAATGAGTTGGAATCCATTAAATAAGGGAAAGTGAATTCCATAACTAAATAGAGTGATTTTAAAATTATTTGAATGAGGAATGTAGAATATTACCTTGTTACTCTTAAACATCTATATAGGCCTAATATATCTATTTCATTCCATCGACATAACACATGAGCAGACTCTACTCCACCGCACCCTTCCTTCGCCGCCGCCTCTAGATCCTCCGCCGCATCATTCCTCCACCGCATACTCCAGACCCTCCACCGTAGCCTTCCTCCACCGCGGCCTCCAAATCCCCCGCCGCGGCCTTCCTCCGCTCCAGCCTTCCTCAGTCGCCGCCTCCAGACCCTCCGCTACAGCCTTCCTCAGTCGCCGACTCTAGACCCTCCACCGGAACATCTTATTTATTAGTCGCAATCCTCAGATTTCATCAGTACGTCGCCACCTTCCTCAGTCGCCGACTCCAGACCCTTCACCAGAACATCTTATTTATTAGTCGCAATCCTTAGATTTCATCAGTACGTCGCCACCTTCCGCTTCAGCCTTAGATGAATCCTCTCTCTCTCTCTGTCACTGTCTTCCTCCACAATGTTGAATATGTCCGACTTACAATGTGAAATTAATGATTTAAGAAGACGATGATTTGAGACTGATGATACATAAATTTATGCGGATGTGTATTGTAATGATTTTAACTTATGATATTTATTAGCGTGATTTTCATAATTAATTTTATGAATGCTCAATCAATAAAATGAAATTTTAATATTTTTATAATTTATATAATATATTTTTACATAGAAGTTATAGAACAAACTAAAAATAAGTCAAAAAAAACAAAAAAGGCAATTCTATCATTTTATTTTACTGAAATCAAATTTCAATTTCATTTCTTGCTAACCAAACAAATTACAGATTCAAATTCCAATTCCTAACAGATTTTAATTCTTTCAGAAACATTTTGCGAATCAAACGTCACCTTAGTATTACTCTTATTCTCATAAGTAAGTGATTCATCCACATAAATTTTAAACTTTACAATTAATAAGATAGTTATAAGGACAGTGTTCCTATATATAAACCCGCCTGCTTTAACTAGATGAGCTTCAGTGTGATATATTTACATTTTAAAAGGTTTCTAAATTGCTACGAAAGTAGTCGACTACTCGCCTCTGCGACTGGGCCTGCTGGTGGCTTATGGGCCGGCTGAGAAAATAAGGTTGCTAACTTGCTACGGAACCCGTTTTGCTTGGGTCGTGATTTGGACAACAAGAAAATTAGAGCTATTTATTTATTCATATTTTAAAATGAAAATCCACTTCTGTCCTAATTTATATATGTTTAAAAAATTATATATATATATATATATATATATATATATATATATATATATATGACGCTTATGGAATTAGCTACTATTTGTGATCTTTTTATAGTATCTTAGACATGGACCGATGCTAAATTTTAAAAAACTATATATTTATATTTTTTATGAAATATATTAATATTATTATTATCCAAAGTATATTTTGACAATACTTTTAATATTTTGCAGCATTTAAGTCATTTTGGAATTGGGAAGTCTTGTAAAATTTATATTTGAATGTATTTCAGTTAAGTACATATTCTAAGTATAGATATAAAAACTTTATGAAGTTATATAAATTATTACAGCAGCAGATTTATCATCTCTTTTATTACAAAAGTAGCCCAACAAATATTTTTAATGTAAATTTATAAATTATTTGAATTAGCAATACATATTATAGTATCCTTGAGTGCTACGATAATTACATATTTTTAGTTTAGTTACATATTAAAGATTAAACATTATTATATATTTTGAAAAATTTTCAATATAGTCCATACTTAATTCATAATGCTAAGAGACTAGTTTTAGCCTTTGGATCAATACTCCATATTGCATTTTAAAATCTTGGGCGGAGTGGCATTTTCGTAATTCATATGTGATTGTATACTGAATCACCAGTGATTGAATATTAAAATTTTAGAACTATGTTTTTTACATGGACTTATTTGAACACAACTCTATATATTTTAGACAAATTTCTTATTTAACTTAATTTTTTTCTCAAATAGAAAAGGGAATGTTGAAACTGCATAGTAAAATTTAAAAATAATTTATGATATATTCAACTTTAGAGTTAATTCCAAAAATGGTCCCTGTGGTTATCACTGATTTTCACTTTTGGTCCTTTAACTTTAAAAATTACGAAAATAGTCACTGTGGTTGTCGTTTTGTTTCACTTTCGGTCCTTTAGCCTAACCACCGTTAAGTTCTACTGTTAAAAGCCCCCATGTGCCTTGCACATGAGGGTATTTTGGTCTTTTTTTAGCTATCCTTGTTCCCAACCAGTCTTGTGGCTCTTTATTTTTTTAATTAATTTTTTATTACTTTTAATTATGTTTAATATCTTATTTAATAGCAAAACCTATGCAATTAATATTTTAAAATATTTTTTTTATCAAAATATGATTTTAGATAATTTTTAAACAAACTTAAACCATAATCAAGTTTTCACATCAATTCTTACTATTGATTCTCAGATAATCTATAACAAATCAAACAAATTAATAATACAAACTTGAATAACTTAAACCATAATCAAAAATCAAATTTAAAACCAAATTGATAAACAAGCTAAGAACACATAACTTAAAAACTTGCAATCATAGACTATTTCTTCTTAAATAGTCAAATCTGGTTAACACCCACATTCGGTTAACAAATTAAAAAGAGAGTTTCTTCTCAAATCTAGTTAACACCCACAATCACAAACTTACAATCACAGACCTTTTCTTCCCAAATTGATTTAAAATGAAAGAACCTACTTTTCAAGCTCCAGTCACACAAAAAGAGTTCCATGTGCTCCTTCTATCTGTAAATTTCTTGATTTGTTCCCCAAAGTTCAAGTTTGTCGGAAGTGTTGTGGTGGTTCAATTGTGGGTTCTTACAGACTCAGATGTATTCTGGGTTCAATTGTGCTCCTTCCCCAAATCACAATCGTCGTGCTCCTGCTTATCACTGTCGATGGATGGTGCGATGGTAGTTGAAGGACAAGAAGAGAAACTCGTTAAAGACTCAGATCTAGAACAAGCATATCCCACAAGGATGTCGATGGTGGTGGTTGGGAGATGATGGCGGTAGTTGTTCAACAAGGATGTTGGCGGTGGTGGTCTTATAGTCTTGCCACCGATGGTGGTTAGATGGCGCTGGTGGTGGTTCTCTAGTTGTTAGATGGCAATGATGGTGGTTTCCGGCGGCAATTGTGGTTCGGATCTGGTGACCAAACAATGGTGTGTTAAGATCCCAATGAGATGGCGATGATGGTGGTTCCGTTGTACCCGGTGCTGCTTGTGGTGGCGGTGATCAAATGGCGGTGTCAATAGTTAGATGGTGGTGGTGGTTACTGGTGGTAAGAAAGTTAGACAGAGAGAGAGAGTGTGTGTCGATTGAGAGAAGGTTAGAGAGAGAAAGAGAGTAGAGAATGGATGAGGGATTGAAGGTTAGTAATTTATTAAAAAAATACGATTATATAATGATTTAGGGTTAGATTGTTTGGTAATATGGGTAGGAGACAAAATGACCAAACTACCCTCATGCATGAGGGCTTTTAACGGCAAGATTTAACGCCAGTTAGTGTAAAGAACTGAAACTGAAACAAAGTGACAACCACGGTGACTATTTTTGTAATTTTCAAAGTTAAAAGACTAAAAGTGAAAATCAGTGACAATCACAGAGACCATTTTTATAATTAACTCTCAACTTTATTAACGATATGAAGATGTTTAGAATCGTGAATGACACTAATCTAAACATCATTTTAAGATTAAGATAATTGATTAACATATAATTTAGATTATCATAGTTCATATGTCGCAACCTAAGTATTAACATGTTACTGAGAACTCATTACAATATAAAAAAATGATGTTATATAAACATGAAAAACATAAATTTAAAAGAATAAAAAATATTGTCATTGACTCCTTTTATATTTCGAGATCGCGCACATATATCTCTAATAATCATAAACAAAGTATTCACATATACATAATAATAAGAATTATTTGCATTTTTTGTCTAAAAAGTTATTGTGGGAGAGTACATTTTAAAATCAATTAAAAGTTAAAGATAGTAAAATAGTTAAAGAGAGTAAATAGTTTATATAGTAGTATAGATATATAGTAAATTATTGAAAAATCTCATAAAATATAATAATAAATATTTAGGTTTATATAGTAAATTATTTAAGAAAAAGGTTAAAGGACTGAATGCGAAATTATTTGAAAACCATAGGGACTTAGCTTGTAATGTTACAAAAGGGCAAAATGGTCATTTTAAAATTTTTAACAAATGTCCGTTACTTTTTAATGATTAAAGGACCAGATGTGAAACAACTTTGCTACAGTAAGGACCAACCAAGTACTTTTATAACATAAAAGACTGAATCGGTAGAAAAGTGTAAACCACAAGGACCAAATCAGTAATTAACTCAAAAAATAGAGTCTCTTCATGGTTATAGAAGAGGACTGAGAATCGATCCTTTGGAATAAAAAAAGAAAGGTGTTTAGGGCTCAATTGTCAGTATTCAAAGGCACTTACCCACTCCTATGATTTTGAAAGATTTTTTCTCTTCTTCATTGGTTGCGGGAGTTCAAGTTATCTACCATCATTGGTCTTGGGATCTAGAACCCAATGGCTGTTTCTCCGTCAGTTCACTACGGAAAAGGATTGATGATCCATCCCTCCCAAACAACCCAAATCAGGCAATTAACTGGATTAGATCGCTGCCAAGCAAGGTAAACTTGCTAATTTGGAGACTCAACCACCTAAAACTTCCTACCAAATGGAATCTCGTTCGCAGGGGAGTTCAACTAGATAGCTTAAGGTGCAGCTTATGTGGGGTGAATTTTGAAACAGAAGACCATATCTTTCTTCATTGCCAGGTAGCCAAATCACTGCTGCTTTACATACGGAGCTGGTGAAACTTAAATTCTGGTTTACTTCCTGACTCCATGATCTTCTCAACTGGGGAACTATTTTGGGTCTAAAAGGAATGAGGCTAGAGGCTTTTTCCACTTTGATCTCCACTTTCTGCTGGATCATATGATTAAATAGAAACGGTAAGATCTTTGAGGAAAAGGCTTCTCCGGTGGTTGTGCTGGCAAGAAGATTACAATCTACCTCTTTTTTTTGTTAAACACAAAAGGAAAGCTGCCTAAAAAGCTTTTTTGGATTACCCAGTGTTCAAATCCTTTATTAGAACTGTATATGTAATTGTTTCTGACTAGCAACTTGCTAGTGTCTTAATATAGATTCTTGTTTGATGTTAAAAAAAACAAAGTTTAGTTTATTACATAAAATATTAAAATAAACATATTTTATTACATATGAATACACGTAACCCGAATTTATATACATTTATATTATAAACATACTTTTTCATTAATTACATTCCAACCGAGCGCTCAAACATAAATATAACAGTAATAACTTATTTTATTACACTGTTGATTCCATTATTTTGTCACATTACATTCTGTTTTACTAAGTCAATCAATTTTTATTCCTTAAAAAATAAAAAATAATAAATAAAAAAACTTTTTCAGTAAGCCGGCTGAAACTTAACTTTAGCGATCATTTGGGGTGGTTGATATCCGTGATAGGCTTTCACTTTCTCAACCAAAACGCCCCTTCAATTATATTATTACTAATAACTTTCTGCTGAAGAAAAGAAAGTATGGTCTTAAAACTCTTCATATATATATATATATATATATATATATATATATTAATCAATTAATTATGTTAATTAATTAATTGAAATAGTCAAATTAAGAAAGTATAGGTTAGTTAAGCCTGCAACTCGTTTCAACTGCAAAAAGAAAACTTGTATCTAGAACATAAATAAATTTATTCCTTAGCATCAGGCTTAGTGTCTGCTCGACCATGCAATGACTTAATTTAACCAAAGGATTAGGTGTTAGAAAGTTATTTAACATGACTTATGATTATGAGTTCAAGTCTTTCTGTTAATTAAAAAAAAAGCTAATATATGAAATTTAATTAGTAATCTCCTTTCTTTTTCGAGAAAAGGCACCATTATCATTTTCATCATTATAATAGAAACTCAATTACAGACCGGATGAAATAGCTACGCTCACTCTTGCAAACCAACCGCTAGAATATTCAATCTCTCTCTATAACTAGATAGGATAAAGAAAATTAGTTTTTCTCTAACTATATATATATATATATATATATATATAAATATGAGAGTTTAATTAAGAATCATTCTTATTGTGAGTTGGAAATAATAGCATTTTCTAGATGAAAATGATAATTGTAACACTATGCTTTTGATAACTAGATTTTACTTTTTAAACTATTATTCCATGTTTCCAAACTGTGTGAGTTTGTCTATAAACATCTACATCTGGTTTCAAACTTGAATCAAACAGCGCAAGATAATACGTGGCAATTTATATACAATCAAAATTAGCCACATTACAAACGTTGGTGTTACTGTTGCCAACTGGCCGGCCATATCAGAGTAGTAAAAACAAACACAATATCATACAAAGCGTTCCTCCCAAATACATAAAAAAACCTGCAGGCACCCGAGCTCTCAAGTCTTAGGATCATCTGCACATACGGGGAAGAGTATCTGTTAGCTATAAAAGCCAATGAATACAGGATAGCATAATAATCAACATAAGCATATCACATATCGCCAATCATGATCAAACAGTGTTATCTTAGGATCTCGCGATGAGCTGGCCTAGTCAAAAGGTAACATATCTCGCAGGGTAGCTATAGCCCGGCTCAATGCACCAAACTGGGGTACCAGACACATCAACCGCGCTGGTGGGTGAGCTGTGAAGCGGTCCACCATTGCATTCTAGAATCAATCGATTCTTCTTGGTACAACGAGAAACTGATCCCCAACCATTCGAGGAGCATTAGGCTTGCAAGGCCCTAAATACCTATCAAGGAACCGCTAATGCTATCATTGACCAGCAGGCCACAAAGCAATCTCAGTCCATTGCTGGCCCCGATATTGGACTAATCGGTCCCCAAGTCCGGACCCGGTCACAAACACATAACTAATCCAATCGGATCTTATTGCGCGCATATAATCATATATTATCATCATGAATCATAACACACTTAATCAAGTGCATATCATGTTGTATCAACAAGTTATGCATAACATATCATAGCAACAGATTACTTGTGCATGCAATAAGGTATTATACCTTTCGTTTACATATTTCATACGTTTGTTAATATATGATATAGGTATATTAATTCTTATATTATCCGATACTCACCTGACGAGCTACAGTAAACAAATGTAGTGCTCCAGCTCTTCCGGATCGTTGATCTCACCTATAACACCATTGCTTACATTTTAGTAATTCAAACGCGCAAAGAACAACTAAGATACTTACACCAATGCTCTAATGGTGTTATCAATCTACTCTGAGAGAATGAAGAGAGAAGGGAGATCTAGTGTTGTATGTGTAAAGAGATAGAGAGATGATTTTAGGTTTTTAAAATAATTAAATATTATAAAAACAGTATTAATATAAAATCAACTAATACATAAAAAAAGAATAAAATAATGGAATAAATGTATTTTGGTTAATTCAAATTCAGGAGTAACCTACTAAAAATGTAATGAATTCGGACTAGGAAAGACTAAATCTGTAAGCTTTTATAAACCAAAATTGTTAAAATTGGTAAACCATAGAAAAAAAAGATATAATTAACTCTAAAATAATAATTAAGCAAATATTTTCTTGTTATTTACGACTCCTAATGGTAACCGTCAAGTGTCAACGTACACCATGCATGTAACATTTACGTGTTTACTGTTACATCAATCTTTTTCCAAATTTTTATATTCGCTTAATAGAAAATTAATATACAACAAAACTTTAACTAATTAATATCAAGTTGAGTTCATGATGGATTACTAGCTACTAAAACAATGATTAATTATGAATGGATTTTCTTCGACTCATCATGATTAGACTAAAATTAATCCGTCTAATTTTTTTCAAAGAGAATTACCAATGTCCTAAATAGGGTAACGTGAGGAGTGGCGTGATGGAAAAGTCAAGACTTAAATCTTGAAAGTCATGACAGGGTCATAACTTTTACAAGACGTGATTTAAGCTGACAATTTTGTATATACATTATAAATATGTATATAAAATTATATAAACAATTATTAAAAACACATAATTACAGGTATATAACGTAGTTCATCAATCTTATTCTTTTTTTTTGTTATATCCAACCATTCTTATAACTTAATAACTATATATATTCGGCTTATATGGCTCAATATTTCTAACACGCCTAAAAAATATGGCTTATAACAAGTAAATGTATGTCAAGCAAGCCTTAAGTCCAGCCTTGGACAATGTCGTGACGAAGCCAATACGAGTTTTTTAGAACCATTATAATTACACATATATAATTATTTATAAACATTAAGAAAAACTAGGGAAAATTGTTGTTTCGGCTTAATTAAAAATTTTAGCCTAGTGGTATGAGATGTCACTACCACAAATATGTTGATTTTTTACACTTTTTAGTAATATTTTCATACTTTAAAATGTAAAGAATTATAAACAAGTGTGAAATAAATATGACGTGACAAGTTTTTTTTAAAGTTCACATGTAAAAGTGTGATAAATATAGTTAAAGTATCACATTTATTAATGTGAACAAATAATTAAAGTTTTCACATTTTTAATTGTGAAATATTGAAAACATCTTCATGTCATAAAAGCTCACGCTTTTAAGCATGAACCTTTTTCTCAATTTCTATTAATTATTATTTTAGCACATTTAAAAATGTAAACTAGTTAAAATCAATATTATATATTTAAAAGTGTGAGTTTTTTTTGTTATTTTTACCTACATTTTGTTTAAACTAGTATACAAACTTTTAAGTGTGTTTTTTTCTAAAAATTCTACACACTTTTGATAAAGCGTGAGGAAAACTCATATTTGCTGTAGTGTGTATTAGCTTATCTCTATAGTTGTGAATTTAAGTCTCATAATGAATATAAGGTATAGATTAAGAAGTAGGACAGAGTATGCGTTCTGTGGCTCAAAATTCATTTGTATCCAAGTTGTGTGTCGATGTTGTTTCGACATTTAATAGACGTAATAAATAAGAATCCAAGAACTAGTCGTGCAATTAATACTTAATTGACTTGATCATAACTATAACTATTATATATATGGGGAAATTGTCTTGAACTAGAATTGTAGGCTGCATGCATGAAGACGTTACACGTTAAGTTAGTCGATCGATTAATTCTGAAGAAATCAAATTGGCAAGCCATTTCGTACACAACATTAATTGTTACAAACATTAATTAACTATATATATATATATATATATATATATATGTGGTTTGTAACCTTTGACTTTAATTAGTATTTGCGTTGACCGACAGCTGAAAAATTACAGGTAATTAATTAATTAAGCTAGCTTTTAAAATTTGATGTTTTCTTGTAAAGTTCGAAGTCTTTGTTGATGTAGGTTATTGTGTGGTTTATGTCGCTTACTCTTTGATTTTGCACATATATAGATGCCTTCGATGCATATATAACTTAATTGGATTTTATATATATGATATGATATGATAGCTAGCCAACAAATTAAATGGAGTTTTTTTGTTATTGAATCTAGCTACAATTAATTAACTAATGTCCTCTTTTTTGCTGTGAAATTACCGTGTATCGCATCAAGCTGCTGTGGCATATTTTATTTTATGTCTTAATTATTTGTATTGGGTGTTACTATTTAGACCTCTTTCCTCTTATATACTAGACATGTCATATTAATTAATTACAGTTTTCTATTCAGGTCATACACTCTCATATATCATATCACATAACTCAATTTAGATTATATATCTTCAATACGACGTCTCTTATTTATATTTTTGTTTCACATGAAGTTTTCTTATTTATTTTTATACCAAGTTTGTTTATTTCTTAAACTAAATTCTTGTTCAATTAACCCAAGTTTGTTTTTAATGTCTAATTTCCCTATTGGTAATTAACTGTCCTATTTAACCAATAACCACCCTATTAACGAATTAACCGTCCCATTAAGAATCTAAAAACCGATTGGTTTGAATCAAATATAACCGAAATTATCGGTTATGATTTCACTTTAAGTCTTAACTGACCATGCTAATCCAACACATCTCATATCGGACCACTTTAAAAGAATCTTTCAGCTTTTATATAACTCGTCTCATGAGTCATGGTCCATTTCTAGATTTATTGTCGTTTATAAACGCATTATATATTTTTGTTTTACTTTAATTTATTCATGATCGTTCGATCTTGCTTATATATAGTATATTCATATCTTGTATTTTCTTTGAAAGGAAAATATACATATAGAGAGAGAGAAAGAAGCATTTGTCTTTGGATATATTGTTGATTATCAAATTTCATAATATTATTTTCAATTTTCACATAAAACCAAAAACACCAACCCATTATATATATATATATATATATATATATATATATATATATATATATATATATATCATTTGTGATTTGTGCCCACAAAAAACCTAGCCTTGTTGACATCCTTTGCTTAAATTTCAACCTTTCATATTAAGGCATTTCTTTTGACCGGTTTGATCAAATGTCTAAAATTCAAAATTAAACCAATCTAAAATAAACGAAATAGACTTCCAAATATAGCACCTGATCATGCATTATGGATCCCAAATAGACTTCCAAAAGTTCAAACGAGAACTGTTTTTCGTACGAGAACCGCGAGAACCAATCTTAGTCATCCAATTCCCCCTCCTTGACTCCTTCAATTGGATTGCTCACCCATGAATTCCTTACATGCACATTGCCACACTCAATCCCCCCACGCTCTTCATCCATGAATTCCATTATCCAAAATTGAAACGCAAAGATTGGTTCTCGTAGTTCTCGTACGAAAAACAGTTCTCGTTTGAACCGTCCCCTATATACATGTATATATATATATATGGGAGGGTTCATTTGAGAACCAATTTTATTGCGAGAACCGCGAGAACCAATCTTAGCCGTTCATTTTGGATAATGAAATTCATGGATGAAAAGCGTGGGGGGATTGAGTGTGGCAGGGTGCATGTAAGGAATTCATGGGTGGACAATCCAATTGAAGGAGGAGAATTGGACGGCTAAGATTGGTTCTCACGGTTCTCACAATAAAAACGGTTCTCAAATAAACTTGTCTATATATATATATATATATATATATATATATATATATATATATATATATATGATATAAAATTTGATTGAAAATTTAACTTTTTCTACATATGAAAGGTTTTAATAACCATAGTCAAATGATAGATTAGACCGCCCTAGGTTGTTTGGCCCTACTTCTAACCCTCCGAGAATAATTTTATATTTTCTAGAAAAGAGTTTTTTCATGTTACTACTAGTTCCTCCGAAGGTCGAAGCATGGATGTCTAAAAGCTTTTAAAGCTAGGGCTTTAGGGCCCAAAATTTCAAAGGCCTCATATAGCTTAATGTTAACTATTTTTTTTACTATTGCTTTAGTAGAACGAAACTTTTCAAAGTTAAAATTAATAAAATAATAATTGAGATGGACAATCAAATGAGACTAAAATGTTTGGATATTTGATCGACCGAAACTTATTTATTACACCAAACGAATTTAAAAACTTCAATAAAACATTTGCATAAAAAACTAGAAGAGTAAGTTTTGTTTAAAAATAAAACATGAATATGTAAATTTATTATCACAATGACCAATCCAGCTAGGGTTGAGCACAAAACCGATAAACCGAGCCTTAACTGATTTAATCGACACACCCGACCCAGACTAGCCGAACCATTTCTAAAACCGATGGTTTGTTTTCTAAATTTTGGTTAACTGATAAGGGTGGTTCAATTACAGTTAATCATAAAAACCGCCCCATTATTAACTGAACTATCCCAATACATATCTGGTAATTTTTATATTATTTATTGATCTATACTAATATGAAACATTATTAAGGATTATTGTATGTAAAATTAAAAAAGAAAGTAATTTTAGAGTGTCATTTTTAGTGCTTTTGGAGTTTATGTTATTGATTTGAAGCTTTATAATCGTTTTCTATTATATATCTTTAATATGACGTCTCTTATTTATTTATTTTTGTTTTGCATGAAGTTTTCTTATTTATTTTTATATGCTAAGTTTTGTTTATTTCATATACAAATTCTTGTTAATTTTAATCGATCAGACTTATTATTAAGGTCTAACTTCCTTATCGATTAACCATCCTATTTAACCAATAACCGCCTCATTTACCAATTAATCATCCCATTAAGAAGCTGAAACCAAAGGGTTAGAATTAAACATAACCGAAACTATCGGTTATGGTTCAGTTTTACATCCTAATTGACCCATGCTAAATTACTCGTCTCATGATCCATTCTAGATTACTGTCGTTTATAAATGCATTATATATTTTTTTATTTAGATTTATGTATGATCATTAATTCGATCTTGCTTATATATAGTACATTCAAATCCAGTATTTTCTTTTAAAAGTTCATTTAAGAACCGCGAAAACCAATCTTAATTTGTCATTCATTTTGGATAATGGAATTCATGGATGAAAAGCGTGGGGGGATTGGGTGTGGCAAGGTGCATGTAAGGAATTCATGGGTGGGCAATCCAATTAAAGAATGAGGAATTGGACGGCTAAGATTGGATTACCCACCCATGAATTAGCCATCCAATTCCCCCTTCTTCAATTAGATTGTTCACCCATGAATTCCTTACATGCACCTTGCCACACCCAATCCCCTCACGCTTTTCATCCATGAATTCCATTATCCAAAATGAACGGCTAAGATTGGTTCTCGCAATAAAAACGGTTCTCAAATGAACTTTTCCATATACACACAGATATATATATATATATATATATATATATATATATATATTAGCATATTTGATGGAAAATTTTACTTTGGCTTCATATGAAAGGTTTTAAGAACGACAGTCGACATATTGATTAGACCACCGTAGGATGTTTGGCCCCACTTCTAATCCTACAAGAATAATTTTATTTTTCCTAGAAAGGAGTTTTTTTTTTTTTTTTTTTTTTGTTATTGCTAGCTCATCCCAAGGTTGAAGCATGGACGTCTAAAGGTAAATCTTTTAAAGCTAAGATTTTAGGGCCAAAAATTTTGAGTGCCTCATATAGAATAATGTTAACTATTATTGTTATTGTTGCTTCAGTGGAACGAAGCTTTTAAAAAGTGAAATTAATAAAAAAATTATTGAGATCGATAATCAAAAGAGACTAACATGTTTGGATATTTGATCGATCAAAACTGATTTATTACACCAAACCAATTTAAAGCTTTAATAAAAAACTTTGCATCAAAAAAGCTAGAAGAGTAAGTTTTGTATAAAATATGATATACGAATACATAAATTTACTATCAGAAGGTCTCATTAATTAGAATTCGCTTTAAACCTTCAATAACAATTAAACGACCTTGAGTTGAAGATTTGCTTGGATATACCAACTGTTTTCTTACTAATCATAGCCATCCCTAGTTGAAATCTCCATTGGATTAGAATCCTAGACCTAGCTCATATATAGGGAGCTAGCACCTTACCTGATAAACTATTAGTGTGATGGTTAACCATACAAGATTAAGTGTATACAAATATAGGATTTTGATAAGGGATGTGGATAAAAATAAAATAAATTAATTCTTAATTTTTAAAAATGATAACGTGGTTTTATATATGAAAAATTAAAAATTAATTAAAAAGTATAGAAAATTAATTATGAAGATATAAGTTGTGATTATTATTTTTAAAAAGTGAAATTACATTTTTTATTTTATCAACAGCCTTAAAGTTGTGGGTATCATCCTCTATAAATATATTATATTAATATATATTCTTATAATCCAATTAAGCATATAAATGATATATTTAAAAAGCTAATGTACAAAATAGTTAAAACATAAAAAGAACGTATAATATGTAAAACTTTCTTTAAATAAAGAATAACGTGTTTCTTGAATGTATGTTATTAAATAAGTTGAATAATAAGAGTGTGTAAATTGTAATGAAAGTAAGGAAACTCGGTAAAGTTTTCATGAATGACACATGCATGTCAATATTTGATATTTGATTAAAAAAAATTATATCTTTGTTAGTATCTAAAAGTGTATCGAAGTTGTCACTTTTTGCTATTGTGTATACTCATATTTCAAAACTACCATTTAATATACTGAAGTTTCAAAATCTACCATTTAATGTATCATTACCTTTGATAGCAAGTTATGGGTGACGTGACACCGGTTTTGCTTACGTGACAGTGACTTGGATGCTGATGTGGCACCTTTGATAAAGAAAAACCATTTAAATAATAATAATAATAATAATAATAAAATAAAAAAACACCCCCGATTCAATGGCAATAAATCGATCGATGACTTAATTTTCCATAACTTAAATCATATTCAATGGAAATAAAGCCTAGATCATGTTTATCTTCAAGAGCCTACCATGTTCATCTTCAAGAACACCATTGAAAGTGTTTAATCGCATGAAATCCTAATCATGTACCATGGTTGGCCTCGAAAGGTTATAGATACTCATCTGCAAGAAACCCTAAAGGGCGATTTCTGTTCTTCATCGAAAAGGACTGTTCGATTTTCGTCACTCAACTGCAAGAAACCCTAAAGGGTTCTTATTACGGAGGATAGATGTTCTTAATGGCAACTATTTTTGCGATTCATCTTGAGGTAGTTTCTTGTTTTTTTAGGGTTCTTATTTGCAACATCTTCAGATTTTCGTTACTCAACTGCAAGAAACCCCAAATATTAGTTTTTGGGGATCTTTTTTTAGAGTTCTTGTTACTAGATCTATTATTACTTCCTGGATTGTTTGATTAGGGCTTATGAACATATTAGGGTGTTTGTTTACATGGATCTAATATTTCTTCTTGAAAAATATTCATCTTGGTTTATGCACTTCTTCATGGTTGTAGATAAGAACATCTTCATCTTTATCATTTTCGTGTAATTTTATTTTGAACAATGACTGATTTTGAATTTGAACAATGGATGAGTTCCGACAGATTTATAGATTTGGAACATTAAATGGCGATTTCATCTTTTTTCCCATCTCTATCCGTTTACTTCTTTATGGGGATTTTGATTTGGAACATGGATTTCTTTGATCCGGGTTCATCAATCTTGTGTGTTCAACGAAGGGATTCATCTGTGTTCTTCTCATCTATCTGAATATCCAATTTTCTATCTTTATATTTTTTAAGAATATTGCTGATGTAGCAATTTATCAATGATTTGGCATAGCAAATTAAAAACAAATTAAAAATATGACTGGTTACCTGTTGAACAGGTAACTAGATACATAAAATGGTAGTTTTTAAGACTTTGATGTATTAAATGGTAGTTTTGAAAGATGAGTATACACAATAGCAAAAAGTGACAACTTCGGTACACTTTTGGATAATAAACCCTAAATGAAATTAAGAAGCCGAAATCGCATATACAAACCAAAACTGAAACTGCACTTCAAGCTTACTTTCATTCCATGTCTAAAAGTAGTGACTGATTATGTGACGAAGGATAATCGCAGAAAAAGAGAGAACCGTGTATGAGAGAGAAGATTTATGGGCTGTTTGTTTGCTGTTTAATGCAACCAATCAGCGTTGAATGCTAAATTGTTCAGCATTCAGCGTGTTTGATTTCTGCCGTTAAAATGAAGATTGTGCTGAATAAAATAGAAGAACGACGCTGAATCATTCTACCTTGAAATACATTTTGAATTATTAAGCACCAAATATTTTACCATAATACTTTTTCTTTCACACATGATCTTGTTAAACAATCATATCATATCTTATCTTATAATATAATATATCACTATTAATGTTAAAATAGTATTTTGCATCATTTAGATTGTTCATTCAGAACCTTTATCAAACACCATATCACGTTCAAAGACAGATTCGTTTAAAGCTTTTAAATTATTCATACCATAAAATTATTTAATACTTAATTATTCTGTTTTAACAAACAGCTTTTTATTTGTGATATGCGTGAAAGTTAAAAGTAGTAATCACTAGATTCTGGATTTGTAAAGAAGACGTCAGCTTATAGATTAAGTGAAAGAAATTACCGAATATCTATGATTATGACTTGCTATTAACAATCATCATGCTACAAGGACTTAATTTTTTTAAAAAAAATTGTTTTATTATTTAAATTTAATCGTACAATAATAACATAATCAAAATTTGTTGTACTTTAACCATACTTGTACTATTCATATTAGACATCTTGCAAATTAAAGAACAAGCATCCATAAAAGTTTATATAATTGGTTAAACAAAACAAACACTACCATGAATTCATGATCATTAGATCTTAGGTATTTTATGTACATATTTTGTATTATGACTTTTAATATATTAAAAGGTAAATTACATTAAAATATAATAAACTTTATCTTAATTATAGTTATATAAAATCAACTTTATTTTTTTAAAAATAATACAACTAGCTTTCATAATCCTCATATTATATGCAACTTGTTGTATACTATAGAATTTATGACAAAGTTAATTATATACAATGGTAACTGACATATAAAAAAGTTGTTTGCATACAATAAAAAAATTATAAAAATTAATTGTATTATTTTTAAAATTGAGTGTATACAAAGATAAGACAGAATTCATTGCAATTTACACCATATTAAATATCACCAAATTTCATGAAATTATCCTCGATGTTTTTGTAATTAATATCCTCAAGTTTTATATAAAACCAAAAGCACCATCCAATCCATCATGTTTTTGAGTTGAAAAACCTAGTTGACTTCCTTTGCTTAAAGCTCAACCTCTCATATTTATTTGCACAAAGTGTAATAAAAAATAAAATTAATTTTGCTTGCACCACCGCGTCCTCCCCGTCAATTTGGCCAAGTCAAACATTTGACCAAATCAACTATCCCCCAACATTGTTGGCTTTAAAATACATTAATTCCTCTATAAATACCCCTTCCTCATATTCACTCTCTCAGTTCCAAATCTCCATTTTACTTCAATTTTATCGACTTTCATCTCAAAACAAACTCAAGTATTCTTTCTAAAGAAACAAATATTTATATATTTTTTTGAAAAATACTAGAAAATCATGAGGGGATTACTTTTTACGTCATCAAAAGCTTCATCACCGTCGCATTCTTATACTCAATCGCCGGCGAGAACGCCATCGTTGTCTCCGATGAGCACTCCATCTCATCATCGAACGTTTTCCGCGTCACTCATGGAAGAAGATTTGTTATACGCTGAACAAATCATTAAACGTTGGGATCTCGATTCTCCGTCTTACATGAAACTTGACTATCTGTTCACCGGAGACAGACGTGAAGCTCGACAGTTTGTGAAGTCGGTGAAGAATTTGCAGTCCGCCATGCATTTATTTGTCTCAGAGAGTGCGAGCTCAGACAAGATTATTCATGCGCAGAAACTGATGCAGGTGGCGATGAAGCGGCTGGAGAAGGAGTTTTACAACATTTTATCAGCGAATAGAGATGTTCTCGATTCGGAATCGGTTTCCAATCGATCATCGAGAACTAGATCGAGTGTTTCAGATGATGATAATGCTTCTGAAGAAGATGACCGGGTTTCGGTATCTGGAACTACGGTTTCTGATGGTGATAGACCTTCAACTTATACGGAATTAGTTATGGCGGATCTGAGATCGATCGCCGATTGTATGATTTCTTCCGGCTACGGGAAAGAGTGTGTGAAGATTTACAAAATTATCCGGAAATCCATCGTTGATGAGACGATGTATAATCTCGGAGTTGAGAAATACAGCTTTAATCAGATTAACAAAATGGATTGGGAAGTAATCGAACAGAAGATCAAAACATGGTTATACGCCGAGAAGATCGCTATGAAATCGTTATTTTACGGCGAACGAATTCTCTGCGACTACGTGTTTTCTTCTTCCGAGAAAATCAGAGAAGCGTGCTTTTCAGATATTTGCAAGGAACGAGCAATTACTTTGTTTGAATTTCCAGAAAACGTGGCAAAATCGAAGAAATCGATGGAGAGAATGTTCAGAACATTGGATCTATACAATGCAATCTCCGACCACTGGACGGACATTGAAATGATTTTCTCGTTTGAATCTATGGCGCTCGTCCGGACACACGCCGTCACGTCATTCGTGAAGCTCGGCGAGGCGGTTCGATCTATGTTAACGGACTTCGAAGCGACAATGCAAAAAGAAATATTAAAATCTCCGATACACGGCGGAGGAATTCATCCGTTAACACGTTACGTGATGAACTATTTAGTTTTCTTAAGTGATTACAACCAAGCACTTTCTGATATTTTGGCTGACTGGCCGCTTCAGGTTAACACACCGTTGCCGGAATCTTTCTTCTCAAGCACGTCGTCCGACAATCCATCGTCGTCGGTTTCCGATCGCTTTGCGTGGTTGGTGCTCATTTTGCTATGTAAGATTGACGCTGGTGCCGAGCTTTACAAGGACGTAGCGCAGTCGTACCTGTTTCTCGTCAACAACTTAAACTACGTCGTTTCAAAAGTTAGTAGCTCAAATTTACGACACATACTCAGCGACGATTGGGTGGTGAAACACGAACAGAAAGTGAAACAATATGCCGGGAATTTCGAACGGATGGCGTGGAGTAAAGTGTTTTCATCATTGCCGGTGAATCCAACGGCTGATAATTTACCGATCGAGGTTGCTAGGGATTGTTTCCGGCGGTTTAATCTAGAATTTAACGAGGCGCACCGGAAACAATCTACGTGGATAATCTCGGACCCTAAAATCCGGGACGAAATAAAAATCTCCATCGCGAAAAAGATCTCGCCGGCTTATCGGGCGTTTTACGATAGATATCGAGGGGTATTCCGGGGAGTTGACTCAGTGGTCAGATATGCTCCGGATGATCTGGGTAATTACTTGTCGGATCTGTTTCACGGTACCGGAGTCCCAGGAAGCGTGAATACGCCGTCGCATTCATCTTCGTCTTCTAGCTCCTTGTCGAGAAACCATTGAGACGGTTTGTAAAGTGTCGTGGAGAAATATTATTTTATTGTTTGGGCGAAATGTAAAAAACAAGATTCAAAATTTAAAAGATAGAAGCAATACAATTCTTTATTTAGGAAAATGAATACATATGGAAAAATTCTTTGAATGAGTCGTACTATTTATATCTATACTACTATGTTAAGTAAGACCGAGCATAGGATGATTTGGGGCGGTTTTAACTTCAAACCGAACCATAACCAATAATATCGGTCATGTGTTTTTTCAAACCAATGGATATCGGTTTCTAATAAGGCGGTTAACGGTTTTTGATAGTTGATTGGTTTTTGTTATCGGTTTTATTGATTAACCGTTATACTAAGTTGGGTTAAACTTAACGGGCTTCGTAATTTCAAAATATGAGCTTGAGTTATACTTTTTATTACTTTATAGTAGCCACAAATTTGGGCTAAATAATTGATTATTTTCTAGACTTGGTAAACCCATCTTTTATGATTAAAATACAAAACGGTATGTTAGAGTTATATTTAATACACAAATTGAGCCTAATGGTACACACCTCTTGGGCCTTGGCCTCCATCAATTCATAACTTGTGAATTCATTTTTAATATATTTAATAGTCCTACATGAAATAAACAATCAAATGTTCAACATTTACAATGACTCTAGTAGTCTAGTACAATGAATGAGACGACATAATAAATAACAAAGTTTAAGCTTTTGGGCAAAATGCATGAAAATACAACTAACTTTGTTTTAATTATCATTGTATACAACCAGCTTTAAATTCTTAAAAATAATACAACTAACTTTCATAATTCATTCATTGTATGCAAATAACTTTTTTCTTTATCTAGTATTTAGCTACTATTGTATACAATGAACTTTTCTATAGTTTCCATTGTATACAACAACTTGCATACAATGGGAGGATTATAAAAGTTGATTGTATTATTTAAAAAAAAAAAGTTGATTGTATACAATGCTAATTAAGACAAAGTTTATTGTATTTTTATGCAATTTACCCTTTATAAAAATATAACTTGCATTATACACCATAAATGAACAGATATTCAAATAATTAAATAATAAATATATAAAATAATTAAATAATAAATTCTTATCGGTTTGGTTTGGTATTGGTTCGGTTATGTGTACAAAACTGAAACCAGCCCACTATTTATCGGTTAATGAAATTTTAGAAACCGAAACGTCGGTTTTCATTTGGTTCAGTTTTAATGGTTCGGTTTTAACGATTTTATCAGTTTTAATGGTTCACTTTTAACGGTTTTGTAATACCGTAAAATCTAAGCCATTTTTTTTAAATTGCGCTGCGGAAGCTTTAATTAATTAAACATTCATTACATTAACAAATATTTACTTTAACAAATATCTGTTCTTTACAATCCACAAACGAAACTCTGTGTTACAAAAGACTGGCTCGTTTCTTTTAAACTTGACATCAGAGTTAGGTCAACTTTTCCTTCCACAAGCACACACAACACAAACCTGCAAAAAGCAACAACTGTGGGGAATTAGCACAAAGCTAAGTAAGTAGAGGCTAAAGTCAAAAGCAAACATCAAGTCAATACTAATCATGTAATCACAACCACTAAGAAGACCGGCGGTTCGGCGCAGAACCTACAACCAATGCCGGCCAAAGCAAAGGTTTACCGATAGCCCTCTACTGAATTGGCATAGTGAAATCCCACTCTGAAGCAACACATGCAACAGTAAGGCTACCACTGTTCAACCAACCAGTAAACGAGCCCAACCCAATTCCACGTATAGCTGACTTCTCAAACGCAACTCAAAATCATACTAAGAGTGCGTGTCGAACAAATAATCATGCAACAGTCATCAATAATATATATATCACAATCAACAGTTCTGATTTCAAACCATCACATACAATCATGCCTCACATCAGTAATATTAAACACAATCTTTACCATTCGCATCCAACATCCACTCACCTTTCAATCTCAGACGAAGTACTCAGAAGTCTAATGTTACTCAGCCTTTGGATTGCCTGAAATAAAATAATACCAAATCAGTCTCAAATTTTATAAATATATCTGACATATATTTATAATTCATTTATAATGTCAATAATCAATAAACAAATACAAATACAATTCCAAACACAAATATCGGATTTCAAAACTATCCGATTCTCTCTCTCGGATTCTTGAAAATCCGTAACCAAGGTATCGGATTTCCCAACATCCGCAACTATCTAAGGATTTCACAACTGTCGGATTTAGGAATCCGATGGGCTCCAATTTGTCTGTTTTGTCTTAATCGGATTTCAAGTTTCGAAAATCATAAGTATCAGATTTCACTAAGTCCCGGATTTAGGGTATCGGATTTCATCATTCGGATTTCATTGTTCCTCTATATATCAATCAGATTTGGAGTTCCCATAATTCAAGTATTGGATTTAGTCAAAGATTTCAATTGTATGACCAAAGTATCGGTTTATAAACTTCCGGTTTCAAAGATTCGGATTTCCACCTTCGGATTTCATAAGAATCGGATTTAGTCATAATCGGTTTTCCTACCTTCTCAACAATCCGAGAACATCATATATTCATCAAAACTCATAAATACCCAGATTTCATGAACTCATAACATCATTCCAGAAATATAATTTAAACTCTTAAACATATTTTCATAATATGAATTATCATATAAACATATAAATGATATGAATACACAAAATCACTAGAAATCATATTCTATCAATAACCGATCATGATGTTCTTAATCATGCAATTTACTAACTAAACATAAATCATGTTTTAAATCAGATATAACATATCAAGAAAGGTTATAACATGTCAATTTAAACATACCAACCTTAAATCTTTGATCAAATCACACAATCAAATGAATTCTGATTTCTTTTCTTTTCTTCTCTCGGTTTTCTTCTTGCAGAGCACTTTGCACACACACACTTTTCTTTGTTTAAGAAAAATGAGCAAATAGTGGTATTCACTCACACCAAAGTTTACATGCAAAGAGGTGTCATCACCTCCTAACCCCCCACCCCACGTGTACTAACCCCCTCACCAACATACACACATACATACGGTCATACATGCATATATAAATATACATACTTATAATAATTTCAATTAATTAATTAAATTAATTCACTTAGATAATCACATAATTAAATTAAAACAATTAAATCACAAACAAACACATACCGTAAACCCACTAATCTACTAGATCAGGTTTGCGGATGTTACAGGTTATAACGGTTTTATCGGTTATGGTTCGGTTTTTCAGTTAAGATGTTCACCCCTAATGTTAAGCATATAATATTTTCTGTCCTTAAAAATTAAGAATTCTTAATTTTTCAATTAAAATTAAATCTCCACCCTTAATTTTATTTATATTAATATCAACCATTCATTCATTAAACCTTCCACCTCCTCCTCTCCATTAACAAATAAATATCTTGATTTTGACAAATTATAATTTATTTATTTCTAAAAGCATACATTTCAATTTTCTTTTAAGTAAAAGTGCATAAACAATATTACCATACTATTAAATAAAAACATTCATATAACATAAATTTGATAAATAATACTGCGTAATTTATTTTATATTTATTGTAACATTGAAGCTCCGTTCGTAAGCATCATAGTCTCCTCCGTTATCTGCACCATAAGTATTCACCCTCATTCTTCTTTGATCACTACCGCCGTATTGTTCAGGTATCACACTAGTGTGTGTGTGTGTATGGGGGAGGGTTCAAACGAGAACGAGAAGTACAATAATCAATCTTAGCCCTTAATTAAACTTAATCTATAGCTAAGATTTTTTTACGGCTCATTAATGCTTCATAAATGACGCATTAATGAGGGTTATTTCGAAAAAATCAAGCCTCGCAAATTAATGATGACTCATCTGGACACAATTCACAGTTAGGTAAATATATAAATTACCAAAATACCCCTATTAATAAGTCATTAATGACGTTAAAAATAGTTCTTGCAGTTCTTGTACGAAAAACAGTTCTGACTTAAACTTTTGCCTATATAGATGATTAAGCTAAAACGACTTAATTAATTGGTTTTGTGGGGTAAAGTCATATGATAGATTTGGTCATGAAAAGGATTGATGCAGAAAGTGTGGTTTCAATATTAGAAATATTAAGAGACCTACACTATATATATCTTACTATGTTCGGTGTTAAATATAAATTATATTATACATACTTGGGGGTTAAAATAATTATTGAACTAAATTTAATTAAATAGGAAATATTTTATTTATTTATTAATGAAAGGTACAAAGTTGCAAATGGCTCGTAGACGATGTTGATGGTAAGTCGAGGGATGATTGATGCATTTCTAAATTTAATTAAGGAGAAAGTGATCCTTTAGAGGTATGTGATGTATTTGATTTTGATTATTTCATTATAAGACTATTGACAAAGTTTATTTATTCTTTCATACTCACGCTTTCATTTATATAATCTTCACAACGTTTTCACTCCCCGATAACCGCAAGCATTCAAATGTTCACTTTTCAATTCATTAAAATGAAAGAAAGAAGGTTCACGAAGGGTGGAGGGGGTCTCAAAGAGTGAAAGAATACAACGTGAACGGTGAGGAAGCAATAAGGTTCACGCGTGAAAGGAACCTACTCACATGTGAAACTCCTTTCATTATCATGTCGTAGTTTCTAAAGGCATTTTAGAGGGATTGATTTAGCTTTCATCTGATCATTTACATACGAGAGCTTAAAGGTGCTTTATTATTTATGGAGTTTATTACATACATGGTCATTATGGTTGTCATGAAATTTCAATATTAGTTTTTTAATTTTAAAAATTACGATAATAGTTACCGATATTGTCATTTTGTTTCACTTTTAGTCATTTACACTAAATGTTGTTAACTTTGATCGTTAGTTAAAACGTATTTTAATTCTTTCTTAATTTATCGTATTACCAAACAACATTTGCTATTATTGTATCCAAACAAGATTTTTTTAAAGATACCCTTTTTAACTTTTAACCAACCACACTCTCTATCTCTACATCACGTATTATATCATTTACCATCAAATAAATATTTTCTATAGCTTAAGTTAATAAGAGGATCCAAACTTCTTATTAAAAAATGTACAAGTTGACTTAATCAACTCTATATATCTTACACCAAAACAATGGATTTTTTTTATTCAGAAAATCGTTTTACATATGCAGAAATATGAATAAAGAATAATATGTATTGTACTTCACATCTTAAAATTTTACTAAAAAATAGATATTTGAGATTTGAATACACTTGATTAATTAATTTATTATTTTTTTAAAGTCTACACTTGATTAAGTCATTTCACACATTCTATAAAAGTTTAAGCCGTTTAGGCATCTTTTTTTTCTTTTCCTTGTCGTTTGCATGAAAATATTGTATATTTGAGTCACGATTAATGTTAAAGTTCGATTTTGATCTTAAAATTTTAAACTTTTTATCTACTACAAACTTGTCAATCCTGGATAAGATATATATACATTCATAGGATCTTGCTTGAGATCTCGATCTCGAGTATATAATCGTAAAATCTTGATCTGATCCTCAAATTTATTACTTTAAAATCTAAATTTATAATAACCTAATCTAATCTTCTAATTACTTAATATAGAGACATAATCTAGGGAGAATGAAGAGATCAAATCTGGACATTTGAAAACTTAATCTAACAACTACAATAATTTAAAAGTTTGTCAATATAATTTAAAAGTTTGTTATTTTTATGTTATTACGAATTAAAAATAAATATACTTGTCAATTTTTCTGATTTTTCTTGCCTTCTTTGTGCGGTCTACGAGAAAGGTGTTCTTCGTAAACCTTTACCGTACTTATATATAAATCTATGTTGTTTAATTGTGTTGTATTTTTATTATATATGATGTTTAATAAACTTAATATTAGATTAATTTGTCATACAGTTAATATATAATATTAATTACAACACATGTAACAGAAAATATATATGACACTTAAGTAGGATCTTTCAATCTCGATCCAATCTTATGATCCCGATACTGTGACAACTAAAATAATTAATCTATAGTAAGATCTTGATCTTGCATATCAAGGGGCGCCTTTGAACGGTATTTGTGGTGCGCCATAACTATGTTGCAAAGGTTTGTAATGTGATTACTGCTAAGCAATTTGCATAGAGTTTCACCTCACAAATTTCTGTTATTGTTCTGACATATCCCTGACTTAGCTTATGGGATTCCAACTTCTCACAACCTACAAATAGATTTAGGAAGATGGCGGTCAATGACACATCCATCCACCCCCTAGCAATTTAGCACATGGCAGGGGTTGAATCCATAACCCGCTCTGATACCAATCATAAGATAAAGTCACTAAAATCATTTATTTCTTTAATGGCATATCCAAAATGCCACTATAAACTTAAAATAGTGGCACAAAAGCTAAGCGCCACCAAAAGTGTGTGTCACTAAATAGCAATTTTTTTGTAAGAACTATTCCTTCAAATTTATTAACACCTGAAAAAGATTTGGGTTTTCTGCAATTCCTTTTATTTTTATTTAGTTTGCTCTAATGGCTACTACTCTGATCACTCAAATTTGTTGCAGAAGATCCAGAAAAATAAACAACACATACTTTCTCTTGACGGAGCTATACACGTACACATGGAAAGACTATCTCTGTGTGTAGCTAACTTGATTGAAGAATGATCTTTCGGTTTGTAGTTAATCAATTTATATATGTCTAGCAATTTATTATGTTCCGAGATCTGCTGAATAGTCAATTTCTATATGTTCCAGGAAGTTATATTTAGTTGTTTTACAGTTATGGTATCATGTTTCAAATACCAGATGATTAATGTAGCATAGTAAGATAATTATATGTCCAACACAAGAAAAAATAATGTCACTGGATTTGTTGTTAGTAAATCGAAAGAAAAGTAAATTAACTGTCATTTAAACACGTATAAATAAATTACCATTTTCAAACAAGTTAAATGAACTCGAATATAAGACTACTTCTACCGAAATTTACTACTCGAATATTAGGACAACAATGATAGCCAGTCCCACTAGGGGAGATATGGGAAGGTAAGATTAATGCAGACAGTCATACATCTAGCTGAAGTAGAAAAACTATTTCCTTAAAGTGAAAATCATTTAAATTTGGAATATATAATGGCAATAGAAGTTCAGTGCTATTGTTATTATTTACTTTGAGAGACAACAAAAGTCATGACAAAAGACAAAAAGTTAATGGTATATTGGTCTTTTAGCTAGGTTGCTATATGTATTCGATAACAGCGAGAATTATATATTTGGATCAGCTGTTGTTGGCCTGTATTGTCCCAAAAAAATCAAAGATTTCAAGGATTTGCATATGCTTTTGGGTGTTTGGCATCACAAGGTTGATATAACCTATGTGTTGCTTTATGTATGACCAAACAAGAGATGGAAGAGCTGTCAATTGCTGGTATGGGAATCTGTTAAGTTCAATGCCTCATTGAGATGTTATTAAAGTTTCAGCATTTGAGAAACAAACCTCCACAAGTAGGCTGGCTAATTGATTCTTTATTTTCCTTGTGGCAGTCTAGCAGCAGGTGTGATTTACTAGTTTATATTCCATTTGTTATTGCCATTTTATAATTGATGATCAGCTGATAGTGTACAAATTCAAGTTAAAAAATGACATTGCTGGAAATTAAGGTTAAGAAAAAACAATTATGAAATGGTTCAGGTGGATTCATGTGTTACATCTACAGTAGCTTTCCAACAAACCAAGTTTTGGTGCCCAATTGTTTTCGGTCCTCGAGTGTGTGGCCGCCCATGTTTAGTTAATTACGGTTTTCCTAATTAATTAGGGTTATTTGTTTTAGTTATAGGGTTTCTTGTCATTCAACCTTTGTGGTTCATATGCAACTTAGGGTGACATTTTGTAAACACTTTCGGTCATAATATAGAAGTTTCCAGTTCCTGCCCGTGGACGTAGGTTGTGACTTTAAGGACCGAACCACGTTATATCTTGGTGTTTTGTTTATCGTTCTATGTTATCCGCATCTTCTAACGTGTTTTTCTTAAGGTTTCAAATCCGGTCCTTAAAAATTATGATTTGATCTTTACAGCCATCACTATTTTAACTGTAAAGACTCAAAATTCTATTTGTGTAAATTCTTCTAAATAAAATATTAAAGGGCCACACTGTATATATGTCATATGTGAAATCAATGATATGTTATTGATCCATGTTTTAGATGTTATCCAATGTGACGTCTTATCTGCCTTTAATTTCTTCTAGCAACTCTTAATTTCTTTGTGATTACGAGGTTATCTAGTGCTTCTGAATCGGTGGTTTGAACCCATTCATCGCTTAATATATCCTTCTCGATCATCATATGTGCCTGCAAAAAGAAGTTCTTTGATTCACCTACGTACGGGATCTTAAAGAAATAAGGATACTGATATAGCATTGTAATGCATATTGGTCATCATGCATATATATATAAGAACTGAGTCAAATCTTGATATCAACTCTGACTTTCTTTCTTTCTTTCTAAATTAGTTTGCAAAGTCTCCATTATTAATTCGTGTTATATATTCTTTTCACCGGTTAAGTTTTGTATGGTTTTTTATTTTACCCTCTTTATTTGATTATGCATTTTAGTTTTATTAAAAACTTAACAAAACTTAGAAGGTTAAACCATTTTTTAGCAAAAATTTAAGGGTTATATTGTTTGGAAAAAAGAACTTTAAGGTTTAAACGGAAAAACAAGGTGTAACGTTGAGGATTAAATAATAACAAATTCAAACTTTATGGTAAAACCATTTAAAAAAAACTTTGATGATTAAAGCGAAACCGAACTAAAATTTTGATGATTAAATCATTATTGACCCATAAATAAATAACGAAAATTGAATTAATCATTATTACAAGATTTAACAACGATTCATCCCGTCAGCTTGTAATTTTGAGTTGTACCTTTATTGGGAGGGGACTGCATTACAAATCTATGGACATTAGGGATCTTAGCACCTTTCGGTCTTCCTCTATCTTTGCGTGAATTTTATTTTAGTTTTATACGTCAAGAATGACAGACAAGCTTACAAATATAAAAATGGACGTTTGGAGTCATTGATTGAGAAGCAACGTTGTGGACAAATAATTTACCGAGGAGTGCTCCTTTAGTCCATGTGGCTATTCTTGACCATTTGTATAATTGTATGGTCCCTGATGCGTGAAAATCAGGTTTTAAATTTAAGTTCAAAATCAACTAAGTTTCATCATACACTACCAGCAAGAATGACTGGATCGTGTAGCCTAGGAAAGTAGGGTATCGTTTCCACAAGAAACAGTAGTAATATTCTATTAAATTAGATTTTACTAATTAACCTAAATAAATTAATTTAAAAGGATTTTTTGGATTTTATAAATTAAACAATGCTAGGAACATAAAAGACGACTAAATTAAGAAACTAAAGAAATTAAAGTTATCTAAATTAAGCAACGGGCAACCAGATCAGAAAAAGGTATTCACTCAGAGTCGAATCCATCTAGTCTTGATAAATCATGGAACACGGATTTAGTAATGATTCTAACAGGTAACCTAACTCATCTCCCGAATTGTCAGATTAAATAACTAATTAAACTAAGGTAAATTCTAAACCCGTCTAACCAATTACACCCTTTTTACAATCCAATAGTAGGCTAATCTCCCGAATCGCCCTTTAACCCACTAACTCCCGTTTGATAGATTAACACTAACTTAATACGTAGGTTATTAGTTAATTATTCCTAAACATTATCCCTAATGTTTATTTAGTAATCTAACAAGTAAATCACCAATATAGATTGCATGCATAATCCATTCCCATTAAAAACACATAACAATCCATAGAATAATCAACTAAAAGTAAAAGCATTAAACGAGTGGTTCTTTAATCAGATGTAATATATAAAAATTAAAACTTTATCCGTGAACAATAATAATCAAAACACATGTTTCATCTCCCCTAAGTGAATACTATAAGTCTAGCAAAGAAACATGAAAAAAAAAGATAACAAACAAAAGATTTAAATATCCCAACATCTTTAAAATTAAACTAGAAATGCTAATCCAAATATTAAGAATATTTGTACTCTTGAATGTCTCCTGCTGATTCTTGCACCTTGATCGTTCCTTTCTTTTTGTTTCTGCCGCTCGAATAGAAGATTACTGCCGCCGTCTTTTTTTTTCTTTTCAATTGCCGCCGTAGGTTTGAATATATATAAAAACCCTTTTTTTTCCTTTGAATTGACGCAGATGTGGGCTTAGCCCAAATCATATTTTTCTGGCATTTTATTTATTTTATTTATTCAACCGTATATCAAGATATATACGAGAAATGTTAAATATAGTTCTAATTTAATTTATAATTTTAAGAAACAATTAATAGTAATTAAATTTTAAGATTCGATTGTTCAGATTCAATCTTATATTATAATCAAAATTGATATATTTGTATAAAAGAGAACATTTATGACTTTTTAACTATTGGTCCCCACTTTCTCTCTTCTCTAATTTATTTAAAATTAATTATCTCACAAACCGTTAATCGTTAGACGAAACGAATTATACCGTTGCGATCCCTGTGTTCCCCTCTTTTATTAGAGAGGTCACTTGATATACTTTTGACAAATTTTTTTTCTCATTTTGTTAGATAGGACTTAAATTTTATTAAAGTATAATCACATATGATTTATAGAGGTGTGATCAATATAGTCTTTATAAAATTATAGTTTGGTGTTTGATAATCCGGCAAAGTTATATGGTTTAGTAACAAAAAATCAACAATTGAAAGTGATTCTAAGTTATTAGTTGTTTTATAACACATGTGATTATCTATCTCTTATACATGCACATAATTACAGGTTATTAGATTAAATGTAGCATTTTTATGTCACATATTTGACAGAATCAATCACATGTGATTACGTATTCAATCACATGTGATTTTGTACATAATCACTTGTGATTGAATACCAAAAACATAAGATTTGGTATTCAATCACATGTGATTTTGTACAGAATCACACGAGAGTTTATACAGATTCAAATGTGAATGAATACCAAAAAACATGAGATTTGGTATTCAATCATATATGATTGCATAGAGGATTGTTCAAACGAGAACCATTCTTATTACGAGAACCAATATAAAAGACATCGAATTCGAAGGATAACACATCTAGACCTTTGATAGAGGGGATAGGGTGTTGCTAGTACACAATATATGCATTTATTGATTAAAACTAGTTCTTCATCAATTTCTTTTTGATGAATCCAACATATTCATCACTTTTTAGATGAAAGAATTTTGTTCATCAACAAATTATTCCAAAATTTTGTTTTCAAAATCTGTATTTGAAATCAAAACGAAATTGATGAAGAGGTAGTTTTAATCAATAAAGATGATGAACTAACGATTATCAGTTGATATATATACCGAAAAATGATCAAATAATCATTCTTTTTACACTTTTTACTTTAATTTTCTTTTTATTTGATCTCATCCCTATATATATATATATATATATATATATATATATATATATATATATATAAAAATTATCTCAATCATGCAGCCCAACATTTGATTTCAAAAAGAATATTAACGTGTCTCACGGGCCGTTTCAATCTCAATCGCTCCCGTATTTTGTCTTGTGCTTAATGTTAACGACTTTTGCATGTTTCTTTCATGTTGAGCATTGCGGACCTGAAATAGCCAAATTTTTTACTAAGTAAACATATGAACACAATTTAGGTTATAATTTGACTCAAAAAAACATAGATATTGTCGTAAAATAAATATATATTATATGTTGAAATACGACAATATCAGTCCCATTGAAGCCACATGCGTCATCTCTGTCTCCACATGACTCATTATCGTAATAACAAGCTATGGAGCTCGTTACTTTTTATTTTGAATGTTTTTCAACCAATCATATTAAAATCAACATAGTGAATAGTTGGATACAAACTCGACAACATAACCATCTTGTCATAGCAGAAACAGATTCTCCCATTACGTGTAGATTTAGCACTATGAATGGATAAACAAAAAAATGTTCATTTTTTTTAATTTTACAAATTTAGTAACAAACTAACAAAGAAGGAATTATCATGTGCCGGTTTGGCTCTTCTTTTGGTCCTTTCCCTTTTAAATACATGGAAATTTTATATGTATGTTGGTGAAGATCATATAGTTACTTCTCCACATCTCTTCTTTTTTCGTTAACTCGTGTGTATTCATCTTCTTTGGTTGTTTCGTCGTTATTTCTCAATATTTCTAGGCTTATTTACGTTGGTACAGTAATCACTCAACCGATCAACTCGTTAGTCTCAAATTAGCTACTCAATAACATAATGTTTGTACTTTGTGGAAAGGTTGAATACAGACTTAGGTTTTTTAAACTTATTGCACAGTTAAATACTTTTTAATATAATTAATATTGATTTGGATCAATAATTACAGGTGTAAGGATGCGACATTCCTAACATTATAAAAGATGACAACAAGTTTAGCTTAATATGTAGACTACCTAATCCTAAAGATAAATTATATCTAAACGTTCAATAAAATGAAAAAGTATTTTCCATTTTATGTTCTTTAAGTGCACCTAACTTAATATTTATTCAAAGATCGTACCATTTTTTTAGTAGCATTATCTTCTCATTAAATGCAAGGATCTTTGTATTTAATAATATTCATCGTCCATACTTGGTTAACCTAAAATTGTGTTGTCACTCACTCTTGATTAAAGTTGAGATCTTATTTCTTCTTTAATTTGAATCATTGTCATTCGATTCAAGTTCTATCTACTAAGTCCTACTTCATAAGACTAAGAATGTTGGATAGAAGACCTAAAACTATAATAAGCAACATATTTTCAACTTTGTCTTAATAACTTTTACATAGAAAATATAGTGAAGCAACACAACACTGGACTAATCAGAGATGATGCACAACTGAGCAAAGGAATGCTCGGTTATGCTTGCAAAGCTAATTAGAAACATTACTAAAGCGAGTCTGCACAGCTAAGAGAGAAACTTCAATCAGCTGATCAAATTAGACCAAGATATTTGATCAGTTGTGCTAACAAAATAACTAGCTAAAGCTTAGCTAACACATTTTATACACTCAGTTGACTGATCAACTAAAAGATTAACTTTTAAATTACAAGTCTAATATAAAAACACATGTTAAGATCAATTGATTTGATTGAAAGAGTTGTCTCCCCAACACAACCAATAGAAGTAAATCCACAAGTATAGAAAGATTTGGCAGGTTACATAGGCTTTATGTCGTCTACATTAGGGTTACAAATTACAAGGTCGCATAACTCAACATGAATACCACCGTAATGTATACCCGACCTCATCTAGTGCAAACGAGAATCACATTTTTTGTACGTGATCGTCCTAACTCATTAGATGATATACGTAAAACACAATTGATTACTAGTTAGCGTTAGGAATAAAAAAAATTGTTGTATACATCCTAATACATGTATGATCAATGTTATTATACATCCAAGAAATAAAGGTTTTTGTAAAACCGCTATTTGAATTAGTTTTGGTTGGCTATGAATTAATTTGGATACATCAAATAGCCGCGAATTTGGGTCAATCGGAAAAATGTGCTCGAGCAGTAGTCATCATACCACAACAGAACACAAATTTGGCTACAAATGTAGAATGAAGCAACATTTGTCTACCATCTGCATTTGCATGTTTTATTCAAGATATTTAATGTTTAAAAGATAGTATGTTTTTGTTGTTGTCACAGGGGCGGACCCAGGATTTGATATGGATGGTAGCACCGGACATAAGATTTAAAGTTGATGGTAGCACTGTCTCGAAAAAATCGAAAAACACGAGATCGAAATTTACACTACGCGGATAAATTAGATGGTGTGCTGTGCCACCATTGTGTTTGCCTTGGGTACACCCTTGGTGGTTGTTGAACACCCTTAATTTTGGAGATATACGTAACTTTTGCCTCTTTCTGATTCCTAACGGTTTTTACCCTTTATTGGGGTACGTTAACATCCTCTAATATACATAATACACTAACATGCATAAGCTTTATTGCACGATCCTAGTCATTAAGTTAAAATTTTAATCGCTTAATCTTAATCATTTATTTAATTAAACTGAATTTCCTATATCTACTTTTATAAATTTGTTTTCTTAGGTGGTAAAACTGGCCAAACACTCTTAGAGCATTGGGTGTGGGTTCAGCGAACAATCAACATGTCTTACGTGGCATGCAGTACTGAAAGGGTACACCACCCCAGTACCCTTGATATAGACAAAATTTGAATTGAGTCGGCGTATTGGATGCTGATGACACCCAAGAAAGAGAGAGAGGAGAGTAGTTACTTCAAACGGTCATTTGACTGTTTCAAAATAAAGTTTTTTGTACCCACTATATATATAACACTCCATTATTTAACCATTTTACACCACTATTTCTACTCATTCTCTCTAAAAACTTTATAAAACATCTATATTCTTTACATTTTAACTTCAAAATGGAGTCTTCTTTCAACAGCTCAAACTCATCTCGATCAAAAAACCGTCAACCGACTCCAACTTATACGACTTATAAATATCTTGTCTTTTAATTGATATTAATAAAAGACTACCACGCGTCACCTCCTCGCATTGATGCTTCAATTGCTGGTCTGGTTATTAACATCGTCTATCGTCATTTTTCTAAATTATCATTTCTTTCGCATTCATAATTATTTAATAATTTTTTATTAATGTTTAATATTTATCACCTTTTATAGCTTGTGTATCTAGTTACTAAATATAGGATTAAATTAAGGTTTAATACTTTTTCTATCATTCTACTTTAGTATATTTGGACTACATAATTCTCTTTTGGGTTGGGTCTTAAAGTGAGTGCAACTTAGCCTGGTCTAATAGTAATGGTGGTTTACATTGTGGGCTTGTTTTCTATATTTTGTTTTGGCCTCCTTAATCATAAAGCTGAAAAGGAATTTCAAGCTGGTTTTTCCAAGGGTGGTCTGGCCAAATGCTAAGTGAGTATTTGGTCATATCAGTTGTGGGGTAGATACTATCAAGGTGCTCATGTGTTGTGAGTAGTAGTTATATGTTTGTATCTAACTAGAGTTTCTCTATCCGTGCTTTGCTGCGAAGTTTCAAACGTTATCTTATTTTTATCTATAATTTAAAATATTTGTTTGTAACCGACTCATTTGTATCTATATTTGATATAATTTTTAATGTAATATGATAGTTATCTAACAAAATATAGGTTTTAGTATTACGATTATACAAGATATTTTTAAATTTACAATGAAATTTTTATCGAAATTAGATAAAACTGAAACGCTCACAAATATATTTTCATATTTAAACCTAACATTATATATTAAAAGTTATTAAAAAACAAAACACATATGAAATTAACTGTTTTAATATATAATTCTAATAAAATATAAATATTAAAAATGCAATGGTATATGTCTATGAAGTAAAGAGAGGGTAGGATGAGAGTAGAACTTGGGTCAATGGGTTTGTAAGACATGCACCTCTCTATTCAATCTATCAACCATTTTATAAAAAACCATTGCTTCTTATTTCATATATCTTTAAATTTGCATAAAAAACACTATTCATAGTATCACGTCAACCTCTTGCTAATTGTATATAAAAAGGGTCATGAATCCACACTTCGTTATGGATTTATATTTTTCACTTAATAATATGCAACTTTTATAATTTGTGCTTTTTATTATTTAATTTAGACTTTTTCTATTATAGTTTTACTATTAATTCAAATACAATTTAAGGTTTTGAGTTATTTGTGATTTGGTTTGGTTATTTTAGTTTGTTAAACTATGTTTATCATTTGGTTTTTGGTGATTTTAGATTGATAAGCTTTGTTTGCCATTTAGCTTATGAGCATAATTGATTTTTTTTTAATTTGCATATTAAAAACATATATAAAATTAAGCGAAGTGTTTTGTTTGCCACTTAATTTATGAGAGTGTTTATTTTTTTTTAAATTATGCATATAAAATGTATATATAAAATTAAGCATAGTGTAAGGCAATAAATGAAACTATATTTTATCATATAAAATTATTGTTATTAATAAATTAAAAGAAAATTGAAATTAAAAGAAAGGAAAAAAGATCGCATATGATAAAGAATAGGAGAAAGAAAAAAAAGGTTGGGGAAGCAGAATCGTTGGTATAGAAAGAAGGGAATCGTCTAACGTTGTAAACAAACCAATCGGATATGAACGGAAGCCTATTTGTCTTCTTTCATATAACTTTAGCCGAATAAGTAAATGAAAACGAACGGATAAACGAATGAACTTTTGTGACCATGTTCATTTATTTAACTTTAGCCGAACATAAAAGAACAAACACATATATAAATATAATACAAACCCAACATTGTTAGATATAAGCAAACACTAACAACATATATATGTATTAGAGGGGGTGTGTGTGTGTATGTGTGTATATATATCTATATACATACACACATATATATGTAGATATACATAAACGAACAGATATACGAACGTTCATGAACATAAGTGAACGAACGAGACATTTGTTTGTGTTCGTTCATTTAACTAACTAGACAAACAAAGATTTTCGTTCGTGTTCATTTGTTTATTAAATAAACAAACTTTCCACCGAACTGTTCATCGTACGTTCGGTTCATTTACAACCTTAGGTCTTTGAAGCAGGGCCACAAATATTTCAAACGGAGACGGCATGGAAAGACTTTCAAGAGAAGAGATGGTAGGCTTGATACGGATACAACTGCTTATCACCCACCTTAGAATCAACCAGCTCGACTATACCCGCCTTCATTCCCTCATTCAGGACAGATGGAACCAAGTTATGAATCTGTTCAAGTTGGTCGATCAATCCTTCATTTGTTTTCCCTACCTTCGGGAACCTTAGAATAGATTTGATTGGAAGGAGGGTGAGGAACGAAGATAGTGGTTTGACTGCTGGGATCCCAATCGACCTGCATCAGCGGAAAACGGAACTATCAAATCACAGGTGTACGAACGTTCATGAACAAAAGTGAACGAACGAGACATTTGTTTGTGCTCGTTCATTTAACTAGACGAACAAAGCTTTTTGTTTGTGTTCATTTGTTTATTAAATAAACAAACATAAACGAACTTTTCACCGAACAGTTAATCGTACGTTCGGTTCATTTACAACCTTAGAACTAAAGTCAAGCTTGAACTCTTGCCCTTATGCAAATAGGTAGTGGAGTTTACCAACTCATCTAGGACACAAACTGATAATTAAATCAAACTAATATATATATATATATATATATATATGAGATGATTCATTTGAGAACCGTTTTTATTGCGAGTACCATGAAAACCAATCTTGATTAAAATAAATCATTTGCCAATAAAAATAACGGCTCATTAATGATGCATTAATGACTTATTATTGACATATTAATAACTCATTAATGATGTATTAATAAGGAATACTTCAGGAAAATCAAGGCTCTCTCCTAAATTTTTAATAAAAAAACAAATTAAATTAAAAATAATTTACTACTAAACAATTAGTTTTACGGAGTTCACCCGTTAATATACCCAAAATATTTACGAGTTTTTCATTCTTATTTGTGTTCCATAATGAACAAAATCAAAACTAGACTAGTTTTAAGATAAATTTTACAATATTCAATATTGAACACAACCAAATGATATACAAGTTTTATGATTCATTTTACAATATTCAATACTAAACATAGACAATTTTCTCTAGTTATTCACCCAAGATCATGACTATTCAGTGTTCACTAATTAACAACATATTAAAAACCATATAATCTAAAACCCAAAAATGTATGTTTGAACAACCGTATAAAATACAATTAGGGGTGTAATCAAGCCGAGATAACTCGCGAGCTACTTGCGACCTACTCGAAGAAAAACTGAAATCGACTCGAAGTTAAATGAGTCAAGCTCAAGCTACTTGAGTAGGGTTTCGAGTCGAGCTCGAGTTCCAAAATACTCAGCTCACGAGCCTATGATATATTACCATTTTACCCTTTTATATATATATATATATGTATATTACGTTTATACACATAGTATATAAGAGAGAAAAAGAAACCCTAAACCTAATTTAACTCCCTTAACTCTTTACTATTACTTCCTTCCCACTTCCCAACCTCTCAAGTCCTAGTCGTTTACTTTGTTTCTTGTTCTTCATATTCTCCTCGACTCCTCCCAATCTCCTATCAAAGATTCTCGGTTCTCATATACAAACTCACGAAGGAATGAAGGAGACTAATCATTTGAATCTGTAATTCATCTAAGAAGCCTCGAAATGTGAAGCTCACCTGGCATTCTTCTATTGGACTCAACACCTCGAAGCTCACCGGGTAGATCATCGAAGCTTACCCTTCCCTGTTCTTGTTTACCCCCATTTCTAATTGAAGGATTTGAATTTGAAGGTACATGTTCTTGTATTCATTAAATCACCAGTAAGTTTTTTTTTCTCAAACCGTAATATTTCGTGAATAAAAGGTACATGTTCTTATATTGATTGTTCATTGATATGTATTGTTAAGCGAAGATAGTTGGATTTTGTTGTGCTGTGAGAATTAATTGTTTTTTCTTGAACCCTAATAATTCATGAACTGAGTGGACAATTACATTTTGTGAATTAATGTTCTACTTTCCTATTCTACTGGTTTCTAAACAGATATTATATAACATGTTTATTTTTTTGTTATATTGATTTAACAAAATGACTATGTAACAAGTTTCATCATCTCTTGGGAATTTCGTAATTCAAGATATGGTTTGTACATATGATTCAAGCATATAATCAAACTATACTAGATGTGATACAATGATTTTAGTTGTTTTAGATATGATCAAGTATTGATGGCATCTATAGGGAATTTCATGCTGCTAAAGTTGGAAATTTGTTGTTGCCATTAGTATAAATTGTTGTTTTTTAATATTGTTGTTGTATTTTAATAGGAAGCATGTATTTGAAGATGTGGTTTGTAGATATGATCAAGTGTTGCTAGAACCGAGTCGAATCGAGCCGAGCTTGAGAGTGTCGAGTACTTCCTCGAGTTGAGCTCGATCTTGAAAATCAAAGCTTGGCCGAGCTCGAGTCAAGTTTCGAGCTTCGAGTTTTGGAACCGAGTCGAGCTTGAGCTTGATACTGTATTGGCTCGGCTCGGCTCGATTACACCCCTAAATAGAACACAAAAAAACAAAAGAAAATGAAAAGATAAGATAAAGATAAAATACAACCCAAAGGAAGGAGATGATGGGGGCCACAAATAAAATACTTTCGCATTAACTTCCCTATATATATGTGTGTATGTATGTATATGTATATATAGAGAAGTTTATTTGGGAACTATTCTTATAGTGAAGACTCCGAGTATCATTGTAACAACCATTAATGCTAATTAATAGGAGTATTTTGTTTTTTATATATTTCTCCAAGTGTAAATTGCGTCCAGTGAAGTGTCATTAAAAAGTGAGACTTGATTTTCTTAAAATATCTCTCATAATTCGTCATTAATGACCCATTATTTATTTATATATATGGCGGTCCTTGGAGTCAGACAACTCGGTGCAAACTAACTGCTTTCTAACACATTGATGACAATTAAGTTGATTGGATGTAATTAATAATTAAGAAAGCAAAAGATAAGAAAGCGAAGAAGTAGATCGGGCGATGAGCGAGGTTGACAATAATAATATTAAAGCAACTGTAAACGTCATTGAGGTAAGGCCAACCCTACCATTTTAGAGTTAATTTGCACCGATATCGATCATCCATTGATACGATGCATGCTATATATATGTATATAATATAATGGCTTTAGCGACGACCGCCACAAGTTGGTATGGTTGGGGTCGCTAGCTGATGAGTGTTTGTCACAATAATTATGGTCAAACATGGCGTCGACGTAGCCAAATGTTAAGACTTTTAACTATTCATTCATAATAATAATTAAAGAATCGCTCTAAAGTATATGTAAATTAAACAGTTGAATAACATTACAAGTTTGACATTTAACAACCTATTACTTACTTAGAGAAGTCGTATACTAAACATGATCTTTCTTCCATTGTTTGAGCATGAAACAAGTATTATTCAATTATTCTCTGTTATAGATTTTTTATTTTAAATATCAAACTGGGTTGATTTAGATCGGGTCGACCGATTCAATCGTTAACCCGGCCAGGTCACTCAGGGCCGGAAATTGCCAAAAAAAACCTCTACATGTTGACCCGCTTTAAGCACCGGGTCTCGAGTCAACCGGTTCGGTCTGGGCCTTAAAACATTGAATGCAATCAACTTTCATACTCATTTTATTGAATGCAAGTTATTGTATACATTGAGAATTATAGTAAAGTTAATTGTATACAATGGTAACTAAAACTAAGATAAAGAAAAATGTTGTTTGCATGCACTGAAAAAAAGACGAATGTTGATTATATTGTGTTTAAGAAACATAAACTGGATTGTGTGCAATGATAAGTATAACTAATACAAAATTTATTGTATTTTCATATAATTTAACCTATTTTTAATAAAGTTAAAATTGGGCTTAAAGTCCAATTTTTGGTGCGGGCTCGAACTAGGGGAGGTGTTGAAGATCGAGTGTAATAGAGCCTAGTTTTTTAATCGAGTCAGTAGGTGAAATAGAGTTTGGTTTCTTTGACAAAATAACTAGGTTTGTTAGCAATTAAGTTTTTTTCTTTTCAAAAAACCAAGTTTTATATATTTTTTTAATTTTTATTCAAAAACCAAATGGATCTTCTTTTTCGATTTATACAAAACCGGGCTCTATCTGTAATTTAAAAAACTATAAAATTTGGAAATATCCACACAAAAGCTAAATGAGAAGGGTTTAAATGAGAACTGTTTTTCGTACGATCTTGGCCGTTCATTTTGGATAATTAAATTAATGGATGAAGACTGTGGGGGGTTGAATGTGGCAGGGTGCATGTAAGGAATCCATTGGTGGGCAATCCAATTGAAGGAGAGGGATTGGACGGCTAAGATTGGTTCTCGTACGAAAAACAGTTCTAATTTAAACTTTTGTCAAAGCCAAATTAACAAATGGATCTTCTTTTTCGGTTTTTCAAAAGTAATTACATTTCATCCATGAATTTTTGAACAATATTCTACAAAACTAAATAAACAATATTAAATTAAATTTTATTTAACATGCAGACTTACTTAGCCAAAAAAAAAACCCTAATACATATTTATAAACACTATAAACAAGAATCATAATCTGTACCAACAAACTCAAACTCTAGCATACAAACTAAAAAAATGATAATATAACACCATTAATTAATTTATATCATAAAAATTAAAATTATTTTTGACAAAGATACATAATATAGGAAAAATACGTTTTGTAATCTATGAAGAATGAAAGATGAATTTGATAGAGAAATGAATATTTATGATCGATTACATTAATAGCAAGTGGTAGAGAGATGGTGAGTTTGTAAGATTGTTTAAGGGAATAAACACATACAACATTATAACATTTATAAATGTAAAAGTTTGTAAACAAGTGTGAAAAAAATTATATGCTAAATTTCTATCAAATCTTTATATTTGATTGTAAATTTGAAGTTAAAAAGTCATATTTATTAGTGTAAAAATAATATTTAGATTTTCACACTTTTAAGCATGTAAATATGAATACAATTTTAAAATTTATAACTTCACGCTCTTAAAAGTAAATTTTTTTAATATTTCATTCATCACTAAATCTATACATTTAAAAACATGGATTTTTATATCCAACTCCACACATTTATAGTATAACATTTTTTTATTATTATTTCTAACTATATTTAAACTATTTTCCACACTTAAGGGGTTTTTATAAAGTGCGAATAAATGACATCCTTTTGGTGAAGTGAGCTTGCGGTCGGTACCAAGGCAACACACCACCACCTATGCTGATACCGAAAATTTTAAGAAGTCACGGTGTTTCAATGCCAAGAGAGAGGAGAGATGGAGGAGAGAGAAAGAGAAAAGAAAAAGAGAAAGGAGAGAAAGAAAAGAAAGGATATTTATTAGGTTGAAGTATGTGAACCATGTAAAATGTGGGTATTATCTGTGTTTAAGCATGTTTCAATCATAGAATGTGCTAATGCTCTAAGACCATCCATATGACATGTCATTCGGGTTACCCAACCTGAATGCCACATAACATTCCACTTCACTTTCTTTTCCAACTCAAAAGTCTAGTATAGTTTAACTCAAATTAACCTTATTTTTTATTTTCTTTTAATAATATATATTAGAAAGAAAGAGAAAAAAGGGAAAAGAGAGGAGAGAGAAGAAGAGAGAGTATGACCGGGTTGATGAACCTGAATGAGGAATCCAAATTTACCCGATTAGAGAGACGTACCGATGTAGCCAAGCTACCCGATCAACCCAAAACCTACCCAAATTTCTTTGACTTACGCTATACGGATGGCCTAACAACTAAAACCCGTTTTTATAACTCTCGATCTATGAAGGCAAGGCACTTAGTTGGCTGACAAGTGGTGGAAATTTAGTACATGCTTGTTGGGTCTTGCCATCTAATTTCTTTCATTGTTTAATTCTTTTTTCCCTTTTCTTGGCATATTTATTATCGACTCTCTCACCCCCTCTTGTTTTATTTCGATATCCGTTAACTTCTTCTATAAATCATTTAATTTCATCTACTTCTTTGGTCAATATTAAATACAAATGCTTAATTAATACACGTTAACTTATGATTAAAAAAACTTAATCAATTAATTTAATATAATTCATAAACCGTTTAATCCTATCTAAACATGCATATATATGCTAATTAACGTATATATTATTATTATAATAAACAGTTAAAGACGTTGTTAAGTCATTGTCGTTCTTTATCATCAATATATCACACATATACTGGAAATTAGTTAATATAACAATGAATTGTAACGTAATTTGTATCCATTTCTAATTTTCCTATTTCAGGTATCTTGCTTTTAATTAATTAAAGCCCATATATATTAATAAAACAAATAAATAAATATTCATTTTTCGTTTTTATTTGTATCAACTATGTTACCTAACCAGCAAAATACTAACATGTTACAATGTTTTTGTCACAAATAACACATTTATTACACCTCTGCTTCTCTTTATATACAAGCCACTACACATATTTTCAAAAAGCACATATTAGACACTGCAATATTCTAGTATACAACATATAGATAACATGATTCTTAATTTTAACCAAATTAACAAAATAAAATTCAATTCAAGCAATTAATATAGGATCTGTGCAGCTCAAAACGTACGTTCATAATATATATAGGTACTCTTAAACTCACAAACACTTTCAACGATGTTATTTGCACGTAATTATTTGGGTTTATAAAATAGAAGTTTGAAGATAGAAATACATTATCATATGATAAGGTATTTGCTGTAGTACGTTTTTCCATTATTCATATAATTTGATCATTCTAATAATTGAATAAACATAATATAAATTTATTTTTATAATTTTAATTACTATTAGCCTTTTGACCCTTTCTCCCCTTCAAAAGAAACAACCTTAAAAACAATTATGACATACAACATTCCTCCATCTACTAGAGCAAAGTCTCGTAGTTAATGTTGACTGATCATTGCACTGTCAGAATCTTGACCAAACAAGAATCTATTACTTTTACCGTTTCGTTGGATATTAATTACCAACATCAAATTTCACCTGCCTACAAAATTATCAATCTACAGTCGCCATATATAGATCTCATCACAGTGAGTGAGTGAGTTCATGGTAAAGTTGACTTATAATAGTCAAAATAGAAAAGGATTTGTTCGGGAAAAGGGTCACTTATGCTTTATTATTAGTTGTTGGAAGTTGAGTGATAGATATGTTTCTAAACAACGCATGCAAGCCGTGCCCTCCCTTTTTATACAAATTATTATTAAGTTTTTTTTCAATTTTCACAACAAAACTCTCTCCCTAAAAATGGTCTTTTTTCTCACCATTTTGTCTTTCATTCCTCTGCTATACCTTCTCTACATTCTCATCATCTTTCTTGAAAATAAAAGAAATCAAAAATGTTACTTACTGGATTACCAGCTTTACAAACCCTCCGACGACCGGAAGCTGTCGACGGAATTCTGCGGCGAAGTTATAAAGAGAAACAAGAATCTCGGTTTGAACGAGTATAAATTTCTTCTTAAAGCGATTGTTAGCTCCGGCATTGGTGAAGAAACGTACGCCCCGAGAATGGTTTTTGACGGCCGTGAAGAAAACCCAAATCATCAAGACGCAATTGAAGAAATGGAAGAGCTTTTTGAGTACACAATCGGAAAACTTTTCCAGCGAACCGGGATTTCGCCGGCGGAGATTGATGTATTGGTGGTTAATATATCAATGTTGGCCTGTATGCCTTCTTTATCGAGCCGGATTGTGAACCGGTATAAGATGAGAGAAGATATTAAAAGTTATAATCTTTGTGGGATGGGATGTAGTGCGAGTTTGGTTTCTTTAAATCTTGTTGAAAGTATTTTAAAATCCAAGAAAAATCAATTGGCTTTGGTGGTGACATCGGAATCTTTGACACCAAATTGGTATATTGGGAATGATAAATCTATGATTCTTTCGAATTGTTTGTTTAGATCCGGTGGGTGTGCTATGATTCTTACAAACAAGCCAAGTTTAGCTCACAAATGTATGTTGAAGTTGAATTGCCTGGTCCGAACCCACCATGGCGCGAGAGATGAGTCGTATGGATGTTGCATACAGACCGAAGATAGTCAGGGTCGGGTCGGGTTCCATCTCGGTAAATCCCTGCCCAAAGCCGCGACCAGAGCATTTGTCGACAACCTCAAAGAGATCGCACCGAAGATCTTACCTATTCGCGAGCTTCTCCGGTTCGGGATCCTCTCGATAACCAGAAAGATGTTTTATAGCGGTCAAAGAAAGTTGACAGGGTCCGCCAGACCGGTGATCAACTTTAAATCCGGTGTAAATCATTTCTGTCTCCACACCGGAGGAAAGGCTGTGATTGACGCGGTCGCTCAAAGTCTTGCTCTGAGCGACTACGATGTCGAACCGGCACGGATGACTCTGCACCGGTTCGGTAACACTTCGGCTAGTAGTGTTTGGTATGTTCTGGGGTACATGGAGGGTAAAAAAAGGCTTAAAAAAGGTGACAAATTGTTTATGATAAGCTTTGGGGCAGGATTCAAGTGCAATAGTTGCTTATGGGAAGTTGTACGTGATCTGGAAGGAGTAGAAAATGTGTGGAAAGAGTGTAATATCGAAGACTACCCACCACGAACCCTAAACAATCCATTCTTGGAGAAATATGGTTGGATCCAGGACGAAGACATTAACACCTTCAAGTTACCAGAGTGAAATTAATTTTACCAGCTTGGACAAAAAGGTCATTTCACTTTTCGCAATTCATTATTTTTGTTTATAGAAATAGAAAAAGGTATAATTGATTGTGTGTATTTTACTTTGTTGTACCATGTGTATTGTTTCATGAAATCCAAACTTTAATTCCCTAACTTTACTCTTATTTTTTGGGTTCTAAATGTACTTCATATGTACGTTAGTAGGGTTTTTATATCTTACACAGAAAATAATTAATAATAAGTGGAGTTTAATAGGACTTCAATTAAGTATATTAAGAAGTCATACTCGTCTCATATGGGATAATACTAAACACGTTTATTTATTTCTGGCGTTCTTTACACCTAACATGTGAATAGGTATGTGTTACGTCATACGTGGAGTTTGTGTGGCTCTTCGGTTAACCACAAATGGACATGACTCTAATGCCATGTAAGTTTTTGTGGTTCCTATAACCAATTGACAATAAGTGACTAAACCCCTGTCAAGAATGTTAAAAGGTGATACTATACTCGTCCGATATGAAGCAAGACTCAATATACTACATGCCTTTAGAAAACAACTTAGACTACGATGATGTTTGTTAAAATAGAATAATTTAACGTTGAATGATTCTAAAGTCTAAATGATTAAAAGGCTCTGGATGGCTATAGTTCTAAATAAAAACTATTTGATAATATTTGTGAATGACAAAATAGCCGTAATACCCTTCTATTGATCAAACTAATAAACAATAACTAGTGGGAATTACTTTTCACAATACTTAAAAAAATGGCCATCAAACCCTAACCTCTTATATTCACACACACATATATATATATATAGTTACATATTAATGCATGATGCATCACACACACATAGTCCATTAGATGATGAATCATCATACACATAAATATTATATACATTATGCATCACATGCACGTGTATATATAATGAAACACACACGTACGTAAATCTATATATTATTACAGCACAGACACATATATTGAATATTACAGATTTGAACAAAAAGCACACGGTTCTCTCGGATCCGTTAGATGAGAATAAAATCAAGATTTGAGAATCAAGGCCTAATATGAAGCGTCGCCTATAGGATTTGAAGAACAAGGATAGATGCATCCTTTGATCGATTAGATCGATATGGGAGCTAGGAAATCTGAAAAAACCGATCACACGTATCGGAACGAGAAGATACCTGGTCGTGTTCTCTTGTGTGGATCCCTTAAATTAATCGATAACTGTTGAATAATAGTAATTGATGATCCATCAGTTGTTGGGCTTGAAAAACAAAAACGTGAGGAATTGAAACGCCGACAACTGTAAGGGGCATTAGAGTAATATGTGCAGATTATACTTATTAAATATTTTATAGGCTCGGTGCAAAATCAAAATAATATATTCTTAAAAATACTAAACTATATAAAAACATTAGGTAAAAAATTTATAATTGTACTTACTTAATTAACTGCAATAATAGATGAAAATATACAATTGCCAACCAAATAAGTACTTCTTTTAAAACAAGGTCTAAAAAGTAACAAACTTATATGCAAATACCAATTGAGCAATTACAAAATAAGTATAACTAATAAACGGTGATTCAAGTATTAAAATTTAATAGTTAACAACTAAGCAAACTAATATGTAAATGTAAATTAGTTATCATATAACGTACAATTAACCAATTATCAATTAAGCAATTAAAATGCAAATACCAATTAAACAATTATAGTAAGCAAACTAGTAAACAAACTAATATACAAATACCAATTAGTTACTAGATAATCAAATGACCAAACAAAAAGTAATGAGTTGAATTATTAAAATCTAATAGTGAATAAAAATTAAACAAAATCAAAGAACAAAGATTAAAGAAAAAAGAAAAAAGTTTAGACGTATTTGAGAAGTTAGAAGATTTTCAAAACTCGGATATACCTTAAATAAGGCAAATTTATGAAATCTATCTTTCACAAAACTTAGGATTTCGGTTTTCTTAAAGAAACCTAGTAATGATAAAAGATTGTGATAGTCAATTTTGTTTTTCTTTTCAAACTATGTAACTTTGTCCTAAAAAGTCAAACGATTTGTATAATTTCTTTACAAACTAATTATCGATTTTTTTATAAATTGATGATTTCTTGATTTCTTCCCAGTCTGTCACTACTAGAAAATCAGACATAACAAAGAGAGATTATAATTGGATGGAAACGGTTTTCCATGAAGCTTTTATTCATGTTCGATTATGTGGGAAATATGGGGGAAAAGAACCTTTTTTCACACATTTGTTCGATACAAAATGGGGTGTGTTGTTGTAATAGGTCAAAAGATTTTGGCAATTGAATATATAACTTCTCTTTAGAGTGTTAAACCATGTACATTACATTACATAGACAAAAAAAATGAACCGTTCTAATCCGTAGGCGCCCTTGGGCGGTCGCTCTTTTAACACGCCTTTTAAGACGGCCCTGGACTGCAGATCTAAATGGTTAGGCAAGACAACGGATGCATAATCATTCAGCACCCTAAGCCCATTCAGAGCCTGAATTTTAAGCATGCCAAACACGCTGAATCGGTCCGATTCAACATTAAGGGTTCGAACGGTTCCGTTAAGCGCCAAACAAACGCACCCTATGATAAGTGGTTGTGAGGAGCATGACGTGAGGACTAGGAAAGGACGGAGTGGGTGCGGGAATGGGAGGGCGTGGCTAGGATATCGTAGACTCGTAGTGGAGTGAGAGGAGGGGAGAGAACGTGACTTCTTTTCATTAGAGATGACTCAATTTTGTTGGTAAAATTGTTCCAGTGATTTAACAGTTATTTCATCTCATATATAGTAACTATCTAATAACATATAACATAGATTTGGTTAACATTTTTTTGGGCTTCTTTTTCCTAAGTTTAATAAATGCAAAATCATATTAATTGACATTGAATTTACTTCAATGTTCTGAAAACATTTTTAAAATATCAAGTTAGAGGAGGAAGATACCATTATTAATTACTTAAATTCGATTCGTTCTAGTAGCATAAGATAAACAATGGAACTAGTTAAGTTTTTTTTAATTATTATTATTATTATTTTTTGAAGGAAAAACCTGTTAGTTTATACATACATGCTGCATGCAGTTGGAGTCATTTATTTCCACTATCTGCTTTGCTACAGAAGCTCACTTCGTTTAGAAGGCGCGCAGTACGTACCCATCTTGACCATCCATGCCCTACAAGTGTGAAGTGATTGAATTCTATAGTACCTTTCAATCAGGTTAGAGCACGAGTAATCAATGCATGTAATTACCAAAGGTTCAATACGTGAAACTTAAGCATCTAGCCATCAAGGTGAAGGCATCGGGAGTAATCAACTAATCATTCTTTTTCGATTCATCTTACTTGCTAAATCATAAATCAGCGCTACATTGCCACCCACTCAATTAAGAAAATACTCATCATATCCTATTTCACCCTACAATTTACTAATGCTGTCTCTGTCTCACTCCTCATTCCGAGTGGCATGTCAAGATAAAGCTCTTTAGCGGCAGCGTTTGGTGTTCCCGCTTGATACAGAGCTCCACGTAAGCTCGGTGTGCATCGGGGCGGTACGAGTATTCCGGATGCGCCCTACGATATTTTTTTAACAGTAGAACGCACGTACACACTAATCTACTCCTAAATCTACACCGTTTGTCCATAGCGGGACTTGAACCTATGACCATAGGCCATGCGGAACACCTTCCAACACCTTAATACCGCTAGGCTACAAGCCCTTTGGTGAATGCTCCCGAAGATCCTTCTAGGCTTTGTTGTTGTTTGGTACACACATTAATATGCCATTAATATTGTGGGTTCTTGCGACATTCAATTCACGCCAATTTATTTGCCGATCAATATTCTTTATTTACTTTTTCTTTTTTTTAACTTCATCAATCTTTTGTGAAACGTGGCACGTACATAAGTTCTTTATATTAACGAATTTCTAGTCCATTACGGGCTTTAAATTAACTATGTTTCTCTAACTGGTTTCAATGTATAGATATTAAACTGAGGGGAACTCACTCGATCTACTTATAGAACTAACATGAAAACCAGTACTGAAGTTACAAAGATTCAAATGTATTTAATGTGCCAACACGACACTGTGTGCAATTTTTGGTGCATTGTCATCATCGAGATATGAATGATAATTAATCAGAGACAGCAACGTACACCATAACTCGATCAAACCAACGGATCGATCCAGACAAGTTATATCGATACCCTAATTAATTAAGTTGTGGACCATGTGGAAATCGTTTGTTTCTAACTTTTCCTATAAAAAAGGGGGACTTGACATGAAGTGTGTAAGAAACCCGATGTAGTACGTCTAGTGGATGTATGGCATATTCTAACCCTTTTCGCCATATAAGAGCGATATGTGCGCATAATCGAAGGAAACATGTGGTGAAAAATATAAATGGAAGACGAGGTCCCTTCAACATATATAGCTTAAAAATGCAGAACACATGTACGTAGTTCGATAATATCTGAATAGCTTGCATTTCAATGTTCGCTTTAGGCACACGTAGTAGTGTGCAAGGTGTAACACCTCCAAAATAGGTCTAGTTGTAGACGTAAGTTATTAAAATGTTAAAGAAGTAATTTTATGATTGTCAACATGGCAATGGAAAAAGTTTAGTTGGTCCTCGTTAAAAATGGTGAAATGAAAGATATTCAAGTACGACTAGAAAGTATAAATTATTAGATGGTTTTAAATAATTATTCTAAAAATATCTCCATTAATTAATCTAGGTATTGTAAGTCCGTTAAAGGAGAGAGATATCGGCCGTTTTAAAGCAACCGACTCAAGGTCGGCCTCCTCCCTTTTATCTCATAGACATATCTGCCTCTCCTCATAACACATACACATTCATTCTCATCTTCTTGGAGGAACTTTGGGTAGCAATTAAAGTGCAAATCAGCATTCAAATCGTTATTTTGATCCATCTTAACTTCTTAAGGCTTCTAATCTGATTACAACTCAATGCTATCAATTGGTAAATTATCTTCACCCTCTCCTTCTTGTTCTTGAGGATTTATGGGGTTTAATGGGTCAATCATAAAAGTGTACCATAGGGATTATTTCAAGGGTATAAATCTATTCCTACAACTCATATGAACTGATTAAAGTGTAAACAAACAATCAAATGATGAAAATTTGATAAATTTGTGGAAGACCTATATATTTGGATGCGTTAAAAGAGATTTTAGGACAAAAATTAGTAGTTTAAATGATTTAAGGGTTAATTTTAACGTCGGTATATGTAAAATGATGTTAAATGAACCTGGAAAACTGTTGAAATTTGGAACTAGTTTGGTTGAGTTGGGTTGACTCTGGTTCTGGTTGTATTTAGTTAATTGTTTTATTTTACTATTTAATATCAAAAACATATTTTCTTTAAGTAAAATCTCATAGATTGATAAATAACTATTTATTTATTTAAATTAACTTTACCGTTTCCTGTGAAGATGATACTTGACTTATCTGTGCTATATGGTTGTGCGATCATGTCATACTTGCTTGTTATGTGGTAACTCTAGAGTGGAGATTTTGGGATTTTATTTTATTACTTGATTTAACACATCATTTGTCCGCAAAACAAGTGTAGGTTGTATTTTGTTGCCTTTATATTGATGATATGATTATTACTTACGATGATAGTGATGAAATTGAACCTTTGAAGCGTGAATTATCACATCATTTTGTTATGAAAGATTTGGGACTTTTGTGCTACATTATTGCGATTAAGGTTGCTTTATTTCCAAAGGGTTATCTTTTGTCTAAGTCAGAGTATATAGCTGATTTGCTAGAATGTGCTCGTCTGACCGATAACAAGATTGTTTATACCTCTTTTGAGACTAGTGCCCAGTATTCCTCATTGGATGGTGTTCCCTTGACTAATTGTAGTTTATATCACCTTGTTGTTGGAAGTTTGGTTTATCTTACCATGACTCATCTAGACATTGTATATCTGGTTCATGTAATTAGTCAGTTTGTTTCAGTTCCAACAATAGTTCACTGGGTTGTTCTTCGTATTCTCTGATACCTTTATCATACTTAGTTTCAATATTTTTTGTTTCCATCAACTTCATCTTTAGACATGCATGCCTATTGTGATGATGATTGGATAGGATCCCCAATGATCTAAGTCCACTATCGATGGTGCATTTTTCTTGCTAACTCTCTTATATCGTGGAAGAGTATGAAGCTAGATGTTACTTTCAGGTCTTCTACAAACGTTGAGTATCCTGTCATAGTTTTGACAACTTGTGAAATTGTTTGGCTACGTAGGTTACTTGCAGAAATGGGATCAATTTGAATCGTCATACGCCTCTATATTGTGACAATAGAAGTGTTATACAGATTGCTCACAACTTGTTTTTTCATAGCGAACCAAGCATCTTGAAACAGATTGTCATTTTACACGTCGTCATATTCAGCTTGGTACTATATAATTGTTGTTTGTTCCTTCGGCTCTTCAGATTGCATATATCATTACCAAGGCACATTCAGTTCACCGTTTTCGTTTTTTATTTGACAAACTCTCAACGTATTTAGCAGTAACATTGTGAGTTTAAAGGGGATGTTAGCATAATAAAAGGCTTAAGGCCTGTTTATCTATTAGGATTTGTTGGGTTTCCTATTTATACATTTCTCCTGTATTTATTTAGTTGTACTTTTCAATTCAATAGAATTTTACATATTTTCTCTTATTTCAACATAATCATCTCCCCCTTGCATTTGTTTCCCTTTCTTTTTTTCTTTTTGAAGGTAAGGAAGTTATAACTACTTAAGATTACAAAATCCATTTCAAATTTGAGACCGAATGAAAGCAGAACTCATACATCCGTTAGACTTACATCAAAACTTACATAAAGTTCACAACGAGACTTGATTCCAAAATCTTGAGAATTACTGTGAACTATTGGTCCCAATGAGATAGACAATAAGCTGATACATGTGTAGAAGGAGATTTGAATACACAACTCAACAATTATGAACAAATCAAACAATAAATCGAATGTTTTTATTAATCAACCAAATATTCAATACAATTCTATATGAGACTTCATCTAAGTCACCGATTACAATTTAACTTTCTGTCAATCTCACTAACTAATTGCTAGATTGTTAGAGAGATAATCACTTCATCCCAATAATCAAATCCGTCCATTGAAAGACATAAGATTTGATGATAACAAAACCATACAATCGGTATGACTTAAAATGTTTTCAAACATGTGTTGTTTGAACCAGACTTGAAAAATTCTTTAAGTATGAAGTATCAGCTGAGGATCAGCTAAGTACTAAGTATCAGCTGAAGGACAACAACTGAGATCAGCTGAGAAGAATGGACCAAGTGTAGAAGACCATCAACTGAGCTATTACAACGATCAGCTGAGCAGCAACTTTGATCAGTTGAGCGCTTACAACCATAGCTGGGAAATTACTTTGATCATTTGAGGAGTGACTTTGATCAGCTGAGCCAACTCTTTGATTAGCTAAGGTTATGTCACATCATCTAAGTAAACTTTACAGCACAACTCTTTGTTTTCTGTAAGCTTATCACTCTGAATTAACAGCTGAGCATCTTTGATCAACTGATCATCTAGGTTAATTAGCTTACACCTTACCCAAGTCTAACAGTAGGTTAGCTGAGCATTTCTATGATCAGCTGAGCATCTGTTATCGACCGAGTCCTTGTTTTGGATCATTTGATCATCCTTCCCTTAGGCTGAGCAAACTTATAGTCGCAGTTTAGTACATTTTTTCAGCTGAGTCGTGAAAAATATTATATCAGATTTATTCTTAAGTCAAAGGTAGGACATGTGTTATTCTATTATATCTTTAGATCTTTCTTTGTAATAGTTTAAAGCACTTTTTGAATCAAGTATGAGACAAAAATGATTGATCTTATCATCTAGAAAAGAAGAAAGATACTTTAGAAGAAGAAGATCTCGAAGATTTATTTCAACCACTAAGTATGGCTGGCAATTTTATATTTAGTAAAGTCAAATCTGAAACAAACATTGCTATCGATAAAAGTACAATCATGGAAAGAGAAATTTAAACTTCCAAGACAAAAGGTATGAGATTTAATATTTTATATTTTAAGTGGGTTGCACTTTTTCAGAAAAGTATATTTACTTTGTTCAATCCTTGATTAAAATAAGTTAACTTTTCACCCACTAACTTTATAATTAAAATATTATATTCCTTAGTCCTTTTTGTCTCCTTCCTCTTTGTCAACCGGATGTCAAAAACTTCTATATATACTCTTGCATGTTGAACATGCAACATACCTCATATGTTGAGATCTACAATGCTCTTAAAGAAATATTTTAAAAGCAAGTTCAAGCTTTCTAGCAAGAACAAGTTTTTAAAGTTAGCATCTTTTGTGTAGAATCAAACTCGTTTATGTGTTAAACTTTCTTTACGTTAGTTGTTTAGAAATAGCTTGCATGTTAGCACCTTTTTGTCTCTTTCCTCTTTGTCAACCGGATGTCAAAAACTTCTATATATACTCTTGCATGTTGGACATGCAACATACCTCATACGTTGAGATCTACAATGCTCTTAAAGAAATATTTTAAAAGCAAGTTCAAGCTTTCTAGCAAGAACAAGTTTTTAAAGTTAGCATCTTTTGTGTAGAATCAAACTCGTTAATGTGTTAAGCTTTCTTTATGTTAGTTGTTTAGAAATAGCTTGTCCAGACAAATTAGTTGCCACCTTTTATTGTACTTAGAATTTCCGTTTCTAGCACATGTAATTTTTAATTCAAATCAATAAGAATTATATAAACGTATAACCATGAGTCTTTAATTTTAAACGGCTAGAGTTTGTATTCAACTCCCCTTTCTACAAACATTTATTGTTGCGTACTCAATCCGAGACTAACATAGATCTTGCTCACTATTTCAACTTATGAAATCAAAAAACATTTAACTCTTCAAACAGGTTGCACCACTTAAGTTAATAACGGACAAACTAGATAATTCACGAACAAAGCGTGAAACTTTAAATATATTAGGAGATTAGATTATAACATGTTCCCACTAAATAAACATTAGATTAAAACTTATCATAATCTAACGTCTAATTATCTCGTTTATTCTAAGGAGTGGATATATAACTTATATATCTTTAATCTTCAAATTTTGAATCTTTAAAATGTCTAGATATTCTTAGCCAGTCGTTGGTTTGAGAGTTATAAAATTTAAAACATATTTAAACTCTTTCGGGTTGACTTTTTCTGTCAAGCTGAGTTACTGATCAGCCTGAAACTTATCAAGCGGAGTTCTTGAACTAATTTTTGGTCTTCAACTTGTATTTACAATGTAGAAACCTAAGATCAACTAAAAAGTCACTAAGTTAACTAAAACTTACATACAAAACTCTAGTTCTGTTTTAGTTAGTCTGAACAGACTTACATAATTTTCAAGTTATAATTTGAAGGCTATCTTTTAAGTTATGTTTTGTCTCATCAAATCTAAATTAATAAGGTCATTTTGACTTAACATAAACACCCGATACCACTAGGCCAAAAGCCCTTTGGTACCCAATATAAATCACAGCATTCAAGCATATGATGCCTAACCAGAATGTTGCAAAATTTAAATTTAACTTTAAATCATTTTAGTTTTTGTTAACCTATTTCTTTAATTTAAATTTCTTATCTATTAGATTAATTTAGGAATAAATATATTAAATCTTAGGCTACATCAAATAAAATATTATACACACTAAAAAGTTTTGTCCTTATTTATGTTTATTATATAACTTAAATCTTATTGTAATTAAATTTTATATTCTTTCTAAAGTTGTCATCATTTACTTTTTATATTGACTTAATATAATATAAAATTCTTTTAGTGTTTAAAAAGTCTCACATATGGCTATTGTTTTGTTCATATAAAACAATCATAATTTAGCTAAACAAATATAAAATAAAACTTTCACATAAATAAGTATAGCTACCTATATGATTACATTGGCATTTAAATTAGTAATTATATAGAATGATAATAATTTATAAGAATAAACATACTATAATAATAATACTGATAATAACAAACATAATAATAATGTATAATAATAATAATAATAATAATAATATAAGAATAGATTTTTATACCACCTGATTGTGTGTTTCTTCCAATAACAGTGTCCTCTAAATCGGCAACACACGACGATACCAACCCCACCTCCTAGCTCATTGGTATTCCATGATATAGGTTTTTCTCTGTTTTGAAAAAAGAAAATTCTTTCCCTTTTATGTTAGTTGTTTCGGTTGCAATTGTGTTGTTTCCGGTTAGGTTTCAGGAACAATTTGGTCTTCTAGCAGTTGCGTCGGGATCCGGAACTGACCTAGTGCAACATGAGTAGGAAAAGTGTTGAATGATGAGGGAGGAAACTAAAATTTTGCGGGAAAATAACCTTATTGGAGCAACCCTTGATATGTAAATTGATGCGGAATAAAGCCTTAATGGAAGCCGGGGACGTAACTACCCGAATGGGCTATCCATAGATTGCTTAAATTGTTGGAAGTCGGGGGTGGATTATCCAAAGATTGCGGGGTTGAAAACGAATACCTTGCTCGATTGCATCCGGATTTAGGTGTGGTAAAATTTGAATCTATGAGGTCAATAAATATAATTTGTTTAAATGACATAAGAGTTTAAAAAGTTCAGAGAATTTTGGGTGAAAATGGGTAAAAGTGTGCTTATATAGTGTTTGTAAACATAAACAAAATTATTTTTACCGTTGAATTAACGGCTAATTTTTGAAAAAAATGGGATGGGTTAGGGGGGAGGAAGGTGTCAGGTTAGAAAACATAGAGAGAGGAAATTGATCGGGTTAGGAGTGGTGTATCGGTGTTCCCTTCAAACCTAGATAACCTAATGGGGAGCCGTTGGATCTACCCAAGGGTCCTATGAATGACCTTTCTTTGCAAGTACGTAAGTGGAATAACACGGTAACATCGTGTCATGCGATGTTGGTTACATGGTAACTAATTTACCCAGATATAATATTTAAGAGGTAATAAGGTATTAATTTTGATTTTAAAGGAAAACAAAAACTTGCTACCTTTAATTTTAGGGAAATTAATAAAGTTAAATACGCAAATTAAAGTTTGTAAAAAGTTCCGTATATTTTGCCCTAACAAAAAGTATGGTGGGGAATGAGAACAAGGATTAGTATTTGTTAGCATCATTGCATGGTCTCATTATGATTAGTTGCATGCCATCAAGTCATCATTATATTGTTTTAGTGTATTAATATTTAATGATATGCACTACCAAATATCATGTATTATAATATGATAATCTTACATCTTTCTCTTCAAAGATGGTGAAAATTTCTACAATTACTAGTCACTTAAAACATGATTAGTTATATCATAGCTTTTATTTATATAAAAATAAGGATTATTATAAAAGTATATAACAATACTTTTTTATGTGTCAATAAATATCCAAGTTAACTTTACATATATAACCATCAATTTCTTGGTTCATGCACCGGCTTAGCCGTTTATCGGTTTCTCTCAGGTGAGCAACATTGCAGCGAGTTTTTTTCACTCCAATTTAATGTTATTTTTGGAGATTTTTTATTTTGAGACTAATTTTTCGAGCTAACCGATTCTATTGATTTTCAAGTGATAAAATATCACTATTTACAGTGAATCACCATCATTTCAGGCAACTCACCATTATTTCCATTGAGTTTCAAAAAATAGTTTTTTTTTAACTTAAACCAAACCATCGAACATCTCCCTGATCACCCTTTTAGTGCAAACACCACTTTTAAACAAGTTTTTGCAGAATCGGACGAGATTTTTCATATTCCGACTAGTTTACCAGCAAGAATGTTACGAAGTAGCATTTAACATGTAAGCTAAAACATTAATATGACCGTATACAAGAAAAAAAACTTTATATGTCTAAAAAATCGAGTTTTTATATTTAGATTTTTTTGGTAGGTGTTGAATTCTACTTGGTAATTTGCATTTAGATTATGCATTTTGACAAACAACGACAAAATTAGTAAAAATAAACCTGCTGACTCGACAACTCGTTTATGATACATCAACTGGCGAATGCCTATATTAAACGGGTTACAATGGTCAAGTCATGTTTTCACGTACACGTGTTCGTGTCATGACCCACCAACTCCCAAATCCGTCAATCCGTGACTCGTGAACCCGTATATGAGCAGTCATTTCTTCTAACTCTTTCATTTTTATCGTCATGTCAGCATCACATCATTTCCTACTATCTTTTTTCCTATTTTTCTAACCCCATAATCAACCTTGTCAGCCCTCCCTATTTAAAAAATAATCTTAAAAGGAGTATAGAGAAGAAAGATAGAAAAAAAGAGAAAGGGGAGCGGAAAGACTCGGCTCTAAAAACATCTTTTTGTACAACTAGCAAAATCACTTACCATGGTTTGTGATCAAATATAAGTAATAAAAAAAGAAACCATTTTTTATAGAGTTACTTTACGTTTGTGGTACCTCAGATATTGACTTTAAATTAACATATTAATTAATTGATTACGTATGAAATTAAAATTGTATGATCGATGCTTGACTGAGAATTAAACTTAAATATTATAATTAGTATATAACATAAAGTGTGTGACTCTTGTAAACGTGTCAAAGTATGACAATCGTCGACACAGACAACCATTCTTGCATTGTAATTAAGTAGCATTTCTTTGACTTTGTCTATTCAATCATCTTTCTTCATTTGGGAGTAACCTTTTTTTTCTTTTCTTTCTTTTTTATTTTTTATTTTTATTTTTATTTTTATTTTTGGTGATTATGGTATGCTTCTTCTAGTCATCATAGTGGCCACTAAAGATCTCATACAAATAAATAACCAAGAGCGAGGAATACTTTTCTACATAATGTATATGAAATTAAGAAGAATGTTTAATATAGTCCTAAGTGATTAATTTTAGTCTTTGGATTAATAGTATCAATGGTCCAGATTAAATTTTAAAAATTTGTGCGGAGTGACATTTTTTTAATTTTTCGTAATTCACATGTGATGCTTTTACAAATAAGATGTGATGCTTTTACAAATTACATGTAATTGTATACTAATCACATGTGATTGTATACTAATCATATGTGATTGAATATTAAAATTTTAAGACTATGTTTTTTAAATGTACTTTATTGAACACAACTTATGAAATTAAATATAAATGGATAGATATATTAATGCTTTTCAAAAAAATATATAAATGAATATATTAGTAATAACATTTTTTATATATATTAAGATCATCATCATCTAAAATCAGAGATTTGGTTTATGTCATTCAAGCTGTTAAAAAATAATTACACTTAATTTGAACTTTATTAAATATGTTTTGAGAAAGAATTCACGAAATTACAAAATCAAAAGCAGATTAATAAAAGTATATATACTCTAATGTTAAAATTAAAACAATTTAAAAACAATAATTTTATAAAGTATAAGACATTTGATGATACATTATAATAAAATATGACATGTTATGACTCATTAATTACCAACTGAATATGCCTATTATGACTCCTTACAACCAAAATAAGTCCTCTTATGAACTATTACAAGTAACTAAAACCTCATTATGACCTATTACAACCTAAATGGCCTGATTTAACATACTATGACTCATTACAAGTAACCAAGTTTCATTACCTTACTCCGTTATGACTCATAACAAGTAAATATGCTTATAGATGAGAATATTGTCAAAATTAAACAATTAGAAAACCATGAAAGAATTGTAATGCACAGGGAAAGAGATGCAGATGAATATGAACAAGAAGACGTCGAGCGGGAAAGTAATATACTAGTGAACATGGAGAGAGCCTAGATATAGGTCAAGTAACACGAGGCAATAACCAAGGGATCGAATAGACATTTGGATGAAAGAGTGAAACAAAATGACAAGACATTAGCATTGGGTTACTTTCCTGTATGCTATGTCTTCTCATTTGAATTCATTGGAAAAAAAATCCATTGTAATATTGCAAAATTAACTCGGTTTTTAGCAGTAGCTTTCGTTGCTTAAAACCGGTTTCCAAGTTTTTTAAGAATTAGTTTTAGAGTATGTTCGGTACGTAGCTTTTTGGAGCTGGTAGCTTTTTGTTTTAAAATAAAAAGCTACAAGTTTTGTTCGGATTAAAAAGCTGAAAGCTTTTTTTTAAACAAAAAGCTCCAAAATAAAAAGCTTCTTGAATTAGCTTTTAAAACTAGCTGAAAGCTTTTTATATATAAAATTACCTAAATACCCTCTTTAAAATTGTTTTACAATTCCTTCTATTTTTATTATTTGTCATTTTTTGTTATTTTACACAATTAAGCTCCAGCTACCAGCTATTTTGCCAAACACATATACATATAAAAGATACAACTTCCAGCTCCAGCTACCAGCTACCAGCTACAGCTACCAGCTACTTCCGCCAAACATACCCTTAATACTTTACCAATAGATTTTGACGAAAAAGTTGGGTCAAAAAATTTTAAGGTCGGTAAAGACTTCTCCAATGTCGTAGTTTACAACTTTGACTCTTAAATTTATAACCTTCTTACAATTTCTAGATGGGCAACGTTGGGGATTATTATTTTCATAACAACATTAGTCTTTGTAAGGTTATTCACATTCAACTTGCGGGAGGGATGGGAGGGATGGGAGGGATGGGATGGATGATAACACAATCACCCCTCTCCTCTCTTAAGAGTGAAGGGAGTGGGAAAGGGGATGGGAGCCATCGCATCATGGTCATCGTGCAGGGGAATGTGTGATGAAGAAGATGAGGCCCTATGTATCTGTCTCTCTCTTCCTTCCCTCCACCATTTTTGTCTCTCACTGCCGCACGTACCGACGACCAGTTGGTTTTCGAAGCAAAAATATGTCGCCGCACATACCTAACCGACGGCCGTTTTCCTTTCCACCGCACGTCCCGGCGGCCGTACGTTTGTTTCTCGAAACTATTGGAAGATTAAACCTCGTGCCGGTGATGGTCGCCTCTTTGATGCGGCGGTGAAATAAGGAAGAGGCGGCGAGGGTTTTATGCAAAAAAAGGAAGGTCTGATATGTATGGGAAAGTTGTAAGGAAGCCGCGGCGATGAGTATTATTTATTTACAACTTTTACATCATGCATAAAAGTTGTAATCTTTTTTCTTTTCTTTTTTTTTGTGATTTTGATTGTTTATAGATTATTACTTGGGTCCAAAAATTTAGTGTAATGAAAGAGTGACCACTAGGGGTCTTTGTCATGGGTTGAGTGGTTGGAGTGAGAAGGAGATGTGACGGTGTGGTGAGTGTGGTGAGTGTCACTCTCTCCTCTCCTCTCTCTCTCTTTTCTCTCTATTTTTTACGGGTCAAATATGGTTAATTATCAAAGTTTTACAAACTTTTCTGTTTAACTATCAAAGTTTTACAAACTTTTCTGTTTAACTATCAAAGTTTTTTAAAACGGAATAACCATAAGTTATGTTTGGTTTTCGTTTAATCCTTTAAATTCTATTTTTTTACGATGTCACCCTCTTGGTTACTTGTAACCTTTTCAGTAGGTAAATGCATATTTTTTTTTATAGTTTTAATTCTTATTCTTCATAAGATTCAAACACAAAGCAATTGAACAATCAAGAAATCAAAATCAATTCATGAATCACACATTTGAAAACTAAATCTATTTATAAAATAAATAAATGAAATCAAAATCGAAACAATCAAGAAATCAAAATCAATTCTTCATAAATCACACATCTAGAATTCACTCATCTAAAAACCAAACTAGTGGCGGTGGCGGTTTGCATTCGGTGGCAGTGGTTTGTAGAAGTGTCAGTCTTCAACTCTTCATATCGCCCAAATCGAGCAACATCAGTAACTTGGAAATTGATCAAATAGGTCAAGAATAATCGCCCAAAAACCCAAATGGTTTACACAAGAATAAGAACCCAAATCGCATATGAAGATTCCGATAAACAAAAATCGAAACCCTAAAAATCTATTACAGCCTTCAAAATCTTGAAATCATTCAAGAAATAGAAACACTCTCATCTAAAGCATAAATGATTAAACAAAAATTGAAACCCTTAAAATCTTTCCCCACCTTCGAAGGGTGGTGGTTTGCTTCCGGTGGTGGCGGGTGGTCTTTATGGGTTTCACTAGCTTCGATTGTGGTGGCGGCGGGTGGTCTTCAGGGGGTGTTAAAATGGTTAAGAAAGGGGGGACGTTATGGGCATGACGGCGGGTATGTTGGTGGTTGTTATCACCGGCGGTGGCAATAGTGGTGGATACTTTAGAGGAGGGGGTTTAGGGTTGGCTAGGGTGGAGCAAAGAGAGAGAAAGAGACATCAAATGGGTGAAGGTGTTTGGGTAAAATGGGGTAATAAGGGTTAGGGAAAATGGTATTTGGAAATGGTATTAAGAGAGATGAGGATGTTTGGATATATTAACCTATAAAAACAAGTCATAATGGCTAAAGTAGCAAGTAAACTTAACTTTAATGTTAAACCAAAAATTAAGCAAATCTTTGATGAATAAATTATATTTGACCCTTTTTTATTTATGAGATGTTTTTTATTCTCATACTTTGTATTTCTACCTATCATCTTACTCACAAGATCAAAACAAGTGTCAAAATCATGAGAGGATATAAAGAAAAAAGAATTAATGAATTTCATATATAATCATCTGGTGAGCAGAAAGATTTAGAATGAGAAATATAGTTTTCCTTTGTTTGTTCATTTTTAAAAAATAAAGAATGGTTGTATAGGATAGATGTGGAGGTTTGTTTGTTGAAAGAAAGATGAAAAGGAAAGATATCATCACCTGATGTAACACATGAAAAGATATGAGTTGTATGGGATATATGTTAATGGTCTAACCCCTTAGTGTTCTTACCATATTAACACATTAATTTTTTACTTTCACTACTCTACACTACAGTGATCATTTTTCACCTTTCCTGAACCCAAACCCTACTTACTACTAAACTAACAATCAATAGAAATTAAGAAAAAAAAGTAGATGACCCACCTTCCCTCAAAACACCACCTTTTCTACATATTATCCTTCATGGCATGCTATTATGTCGTGATGGAGTGACCAATTGCATGTGACCGATGTGATAGTCTCCACCACGCAACCGCAACTCAATCAGCTCTCCAAACACCGTAAGAGGGTGTTTGAGATTTGTTTAGACATTGATTATCTGATTATTATGATTTGAAATCATAGATAATTAGTTTAAAGTGTTTAAGGTTGTATTTCTAGAAATCAATTATTTGCATTTTAGAGACTAAAAAACCGCAGTTTTAAGAATTTACTTTTGGGTTGTTTTTTCAGGTTATTTAATTATTGTGATTTTACCCTTTAAAAATCAATTAATGTACTTTGCTAAGCAATCAAAAAAACCGATTATCTGATTATTGCAATATGAAGCAGCATTATCAAATTTAAACACTATTATTCAGTAATACATTCTTTTACAGCGAATTATCTGATTTCAATTATTAAAAACGTTTAATCTATATTCAAATCGCAATCCTAAACACCCCTTAAATCTGGATTGATAAATCGATCTTTTGATTAAAGTGTGTGAAGAACGCAATATGAAAGATCAAAACCTTTCTTTTAGCTTTTTTAAACTTTATTCGAAATTGGAATATAAATCCTTCAATTATACATAATTATATTTCTATGCATATACATAGGTATATATCTAAATGGTCATGAATATTCAGGATATATATACTATATATAAAACAGTCTAGCATATTTTAAAAAAATCCATAAAATGTTATGCAGGTATTAACATTAATAAACATAAATAAAGAAAAACCATAAAATAAAGAGAGAGAGAAAAAACCTCCGTGAGAAAAGCAATTAAAAAAGTCTAGATCTTCATGCAATATTTGATCAAAACTCATTACTAATCCACAACATCAATCTTTGTGGTACAAGATAGCAACCTACGGAAGATAGAAGCCAAGGCAGCATACGACGCCTCCTTGGCCCTCATAACCACCGTGCACTTCTTCCTCCTCCGCCTCTTTCCACCGTCTTTCCGCCTCCCGCCACCGTCATGTCCCGCTGGAGACTTTCTCGGCTTTCCACGTACACTCGCTCTTTCTTTAACTCTCCCGATACACTTCATTGTTCTCTCATTCAAACTTTCCTTTCTCGAAAACGTGTAGCTTCGAAGGTATAACTGCCGGCAGGAGATACTATCAACCAGCCGCGGGTGGCTGGTGTGGCTTTCGCCGGTCTCCCGGTGACTGTTTTTACTGACTGACCGGACGAATTCCCGATCAGAATCCGGCCACTTGTAAAGGTTAACATATGTTGCCCGAACCGGAACCCGGGCATCGTTGGCGATGCATGTTGACATGCACGCGGAGGTCATAATGGTCTCCGGCGAGAAGGGTTGGCGGGCCGGAGTATATTGACTACGGTGGTTTAATGAGGTTAGAATGGAATGGAAGAAAAACGAGAGAACCGAATGAACGGAAGGCTGGAGTGTAAACTGTAAAGTGTGATTTTATTTGTTTTCTAAGGGTGGATAATGAGTGTGTGGGGATAAAGGAGGAATGATTTGGCATCATGGGTGTACACAAGACATCATGAGGTGACTAATACATACCCATTTTAGAGTACGTATTAATATGTTTGATAATATTATTTTAATAGCTTAGTTTACTAATTAATATAACGTAAAAACTAAGAAAGAAAAGAAATTAATACTATATTCATCATGTATGATGCCTTCTTGGGTGAATTTATTTCAAAGTCATCAAATGAATGGTGCTAGAAGAAATTTTATATATGATAAATTAAGAAACGTTTGTCTACTTGATGTAACAATACCAATTAATTAAGTTAGTATATTTGTAAACAAAGTAAAAATTGTTAAGATTATACAATATTAAGAGAGGGCAGATCGAGTGGCTCTATGGTGGCCTCCGTTGTCATCTATGTAGGGGGTGGTGGTTTCCACTTGTCGCCGTTGTGCTAAGAGGGGATGTGTGGAAAACTCCATGGAGGGTGTGGTGAATTGGTGATGTTAAGTGGGGACCATCCCTAGGTAAAAGACGTTTTTATTTTTTATGTTGATTGTGAGCTAATGAGGTATTAACTATTAAGTGGATATCGATTTTGGTATAACGGTGAGTGATTATTATGTGATTAAGTGGCAAGTTAAGTGATAGAGTGAAAATTGAAAAGCGGATGCGACTATGGTGTGAGTGGGATGAAATGGGAGGTTGTTGACACTCTAAGAGTATTAGCAACGTTCACAACCCATCATACAGTTATGTTAGCTTTGTACTACTGCATCATATATTCGTAATGGTTACTTTGTACCACACGCCTAATATATTAATTAATCAATTAAAAATTAAAAAATAATAAACAAATGAGATAGAGAGAGAGAATACACTGCTAAAACGAAAATCATTCTTAAAGTGACTATCGCGAGCAAGGTTTTTTTTAACGTGAGGCGTAGCGTAACGGCATAGTCAAGTCTAAAGCCTTGGAAGCCATAGTGAGGTCATGACATTTTACAAGGCGTAACTTAAAACGACAATTTTGTATATAAGTAATAATTATATATATGTGTATATATATATATATAATTATACAAACAAATATAAAAAAACTCATTATTATAGGTTTATAACGTAGTTTATCAATCGTTTTCTTTGTTTTATGTATATTCAATCATCCTTATAACTGAATAACTACATATATATATATATATTCAGCTCATATGGCTCAGTACCTCTAACACGCCTCAAAAAACATGATTTATAATAGGTATGGATATGTCAAGCCAGACCTTATCATACGTCAAGCCTTACGCCCAAGCCTTGGGCCATATCATGGCGGCATGGTCAAGCCTCAAGCTTTAGTGGAGGCATGGCAAAGCCAAGGCGGACTTTTTAGAACCATGACCGCGAGTATCATTTGTAATCACAATTAATACTCATTAATAGGGGTATTTTGGTCTTCTATGTATTTTTTTCAATCGTGAATTGCGTTTGTGTGGGCCTTCATTAAAGAGCGATACTGGCTTGATTTTTCTAAAATACCCCTCATTAATACGTTATTATGAAGGGTCATTTTTATTGACTATTAATTTATTTTAATCAAAGACTAATATTAATTCTTGCGGTACTTGCATTAAGAGCAGTTCTTAAATGAACCATCTACTATACACATATATGTAATATGTATTTAAAAATTTTCAAAATCCGTCTAATTTTCTTTTTTTATTATATATATTCAACTTTAAACTTATTTTTTAATGTTGATACTTATCAAAAGTATTAGACTTTGCTTGCTTTTTAATATAAGGTCTTATTATTAAGAAACGTCTGCGTAAAGTAGTCATTTGGGAAAAAAACGTCTGTCCGTCTGCAAACGTTTCTAATAAGCTTATTTGTTTTTTCGTAGATATAAGACCTTATTTTTGTTTATCCTGAGAAGCAAAAAACTATATCTTTTTTTCACAAACATTCACTTAAGAACTTTTAAACCATATTTTCTTTTAAATATGTAAAATAAGACATAATACATTAATATCTTTAAAAACATATAACACCTTACGTTTTATTTTACTAAGATGAGCAACCGCTTACTGGTGCATGTAGCATGTAGCATGTTTTTAAAGAAAGAAAAAAAAACGTATATAATTAAGTCATAATCTTTAGTGATCGTTGTGGAAACATAAAGAAATTCTTTTTTCGAGAAATTGAAAAGAATAACGATGGCTTCATCTTTGTGAACTTCTCCAAACGCATCAAGTGTATGAGATCATGTCTTTGCTTTTGTGATGATAGGAGTATAACTGTATAAGTAATATGATCTTGAAAAATACATATATTTGGATAAATACGGTATTATGATAATAGACAAAAGTTCAAACGAGAATTATTTTTCGTACGAGAACCTCGAGAACCAATCTTAACCGTTCAATTCTCCCTCCTTTAATTGGATTGCCCACCCATGAATTCCTTATATGCACCCTGCCACACTCAATCCACCCACGCTCTTCATCCATGAATTTCATTATCTAAAATGAACGGCCAAGATTGGTTCTCGCAGTTTTCGTACGAAAAACAGTTCTCGTTTGAACCCTCCCCTATGATAATATTTATTTCAAGACCTGGATAAAAAAAACTCATAAAGATAAATTATGATGCACACCAAATATCATATACTAAAAGTTGTATTAAAATAAATAATAAATTAAACTAATTAGTTTATCATGATAATCTAATTAAATTCAGTATAATAATGTTAAATTATAAATGAAAGTCGCCAAATTAGTTTAGAGAGGCGACAAGGCTTTGGTAACTCTAAGCCACGTGTCACGTAATCACTGGCATAATTAAATTTATAGTTAATTATAATTTTTGTTTATGTGGTATTGTGGTTAAGTGGTTTGATCATTAACTTTTAATTTTGTAAATTTAATTTCAAAATATCAAATCTCTTATAAATGTAGTCTCTAACAAACTAAAATGATAATTTATTTTTTCTTTTTATAAATTCATTTCAAAAATACAATAAAAATAAAAAATAAAAAAATTTACTCTCTTCTGTCTTATTAATATTGTAATTTCTCTCTATATATCTTACCTCTCTCTTTCTCTGTTATACACCCACCACCATCACCTCACCACCACCCCTAATCTAATGTCACCACCGCTACTCTCACCTCCACCACTGCCGGGCCACCACCTCTCTTTAACTCTTACTCTCACTCTTTTCACCAACGCCAATACCCACCACCGCCTCCATCTTCAGCAACTTAACCCTCTCTCCTCACAACCATCATCACCGTCGCAACCCTCTCCCCTCACTACCATCACCGTCACAACCTTCTCTCCTCACATCTATCACTACCATTGTTTAGTTTCTTATCAGTGTAGTGGCCGGAGTAGCTTTAAAAAAGAGTCATTTTAATCGGTTAAGGTTTCTTTGATTACGGATAGAATGTGCGATATATGTGAGCCGGTTTAATCGTTTATGGTTTCTTCAAAATTTAGGCTTCAAAAATGTGATAGAGAGATTTGAGCCGGAGGTTTGTGTGCATGTTCTTTTATGGGCTTTCTCAAAGGTTAGAACTCACATAAGATGTTTTGGGGTGGCCGGAGGTGGTTTTTGAGTGAGGTGGCCGCAGAAAGTTGGTATTTGGGGGTGACCGGAGGTGGTTTGTGAGTATGGCGAATGGAGAAGGGTGGTGTTGGGGTGGGCGGAGTGGTTTGTGAGTGTCGGCCGGAGGTGGTTTTTGAGTGTGGCGGCAAGAGTTGTTATATGTAATAGTGGTGGTGGACGTGGTGGTGCTGGAAGTCAATAGCAGAGAGAGGTTTAGAGAGAGAATGAGGGATTGGTAAAACAGGAAGAAATTGCATTTAAAATAATCTTTTTTTTTCAAATGATTGAATTAATATAAAACCATTTGAAAATAAAAAAGAGAATGAATTTAAGAATTAAATGGAAAATTAAATGAAGAATGACATCATGGGGAATGTGGTCGTTTTAGTTTGATCAAAGATCAAATTCGTACATTTTGAGACCAAAACCTGTAAAATTTTAATATTAGGGACCAAAACCATAAAAACCACCGAATAATATGGACCAAAAATGTAATTAACTATAAAAACTATAAAAATTAGTGTCATGTGTCGCTTAATGACTTGACTAAAAACATGAAAGGTCATAAAATTGTAAGGTTGCATATACAATTTTATCAAATTTGTCCTCAAGTTGGCGAAATTAAGATTTATTGCTCGTTTTAATAAATTGTTTCTAAAATGATCATTGGTACACACATGTGAATAGGGTTTTAACCATTTTTCTCACCAACGTTAAACGTAGTGACAACGTGAAAACGGATATTGTTGTAAATGAATCTAAGTGGATAAGTAAAGAAGAGGTAGAGAATGAGGAATGTCAAATGTGGGTTTTAAGCAAAATATTATTACACAATATTTGTACCCCTTTCATTATAAAAGCATTGTTAAATAATAGCTCTAGATTTATATTAGATAAATTGTTTTGTTTAGTTATTTAGTTACTTAGATGAACCTTTCAATGTATATGTGTTAGGAGGAGGTTCTATTGATAAACAGTTTTATTGCGAGAACTCAGGTTATATGCATATACAAATTTAGTTTTTTAACGGCAATAAGAGGCAAACTAAAAGAGTTTCGGCATGACCATCACCCTCTTCTACCAGACTCAATATAAATATATATTAAATAACTAAAACTCTAGCAAGATACTAGAGATATAAAATGTTTATAATTGAAAAAGAGGATTACAACACCACATGGACCATACTAATGATTTACAATTAGCTTAAAATTTCATCCAAGTAACAATGTAGTTTGAATCTCAGCCGTTACTAATGAAGCCATGAATCTTTTTTCATCAAACACCCAATTATTGCAAGCTTTCCACACAAGCCAAAGTAAAACTCCAGCTACGGCCTCTAAAAACTTCTTTCTTTTATCTGTAATTTCACCATTTTGCAACCAACTCAACAAATCTTCCAACGATGAATGATGGTTCACCTTTATATTACAGCATTCTAACAACCATTTTCACACCTTTTTAGTTTCAGCACATGCATAGAATAAGTGTTGAACACTGTCTTCCTCAGAATCACATAATGGACATGAAATTGATGGCATTACAATACCACGAACAACAAGATCTGATCTTGTGGGAATTTGATTAAGCAAAAGTCTCCAAACAAAACAATTAACTTTAGGCGGAAGCCAGTTATTGCAGAAACTTTGAGAGGAATTTATTGAGAAAGACAAGTTTTTCTATAATACTTCTCCAAGATTTAACCGAGAAGATCCAACTTGGATCACCATCCCAACACCAAACATCATTACTTCATTCAATTCCGCATATTGCAACAAATTTTCTAGCTCTAAAATATGTGTGTTAATTGAGACCATGACCAACTCCATTTTGCACCATTATTCAAAGAATCATCATAACGCATAGGAATAGTACAACACTTGTTTGTTTCTAATGAAAACAAATCTGGAAAATGTCTTTGAGTGGAATATTACACACCCATCTATTCAACCAAAATAAAGTATTGTTCCCATCCCCCACAGCCTTAGTAAAGAGTTCTTCTAAATTTAAATTAAGAGAAGAGAGATTTACATGCCTTGATTATATTAAGCCACGTACGTGCTTTTCTTTGGTTTGCAAATGATAAATATTCTCCTCCTTGAATTCCATTAATGACACTAATTATTTTAGCCTAAAAAGATTGATTATCAATCTTGAGTTTCCACCACCATTTTTACCAACAATGAAATGTTGGTGGCCTTTAAAGATCCATACCAAGGCCTCCTAGATTTTTTGGAGCACATAGTTTATGCCACCCAACACAACAAATCTTCGTTTTTCCAGTATTATAAACACCCTAAATAAAATGCCTTCTAATTTTTTTCAATTGAGTCAATCACTTTCGTGGGAGCTCTAAAAAGTGACAAAAAGTATAAAGGGATACTACTGAGAACAGATCTACAATGAGTGATCCTCCCTCCAAATGATAAGGTTTTGGCATTCCATTTAGATAATTTTGATTTCACTTTATCCACCACCGACTTCCAATTTTTTGCAACATTCATATTGGCACCCACCGTGAGACAAAGGTATGTAAATGGAAGTTTTTCCTATTCACATTTGAGAAAAGAGGACAAATTTTGGAACTTCGTCTTCGTGAACACCAAGTCCAAACACTTTGCATTTTGAAAAATTGACTTTTAATCCCGATGCAAGGTGAAAACATCTTAGAAGTCTAGTGAGATTCACGTCATTTGTTGTTGTCCATTTGCCCATAAACATAACATCATCCGCAAAAAGAAAATGAGAGAGAACCAGGCCATTATTAGGTAAAGCAACACTTTGAAAATATCATTTTAGCTTCGAGCATTGCAATATGAAGCTCTTCCATGGCAATAATGAACAAGAATGGTGAAAGGGGATCACCTTGCCTTACACCTCTAGTAATGGAGAACTCCTTAGTAAGAGATCTATTGACAAGGACCGAAGCTCTAGCCGAGTGAAGGCATGCCATAATCCAAGTTCTCCATTTAATACTAAAACACATTGTTCCATAATGGAATCAAGGTGACTCCAACATAAGGAATCAAAAGCTTTTTCAAAGTCAACTTTAAAAAGAAACATAAGATTCTTTTAGCCCAATCACATATTTCGTTTAACATTAAAGGCCCATCAAGTATTTGCCTTCCTTCGATATAAGCCGATTGTTTCGGGCTCACTACTTTCCCAACCACTCTTTTAAGTCGATAAGTAAGAAGCTTTGAAATAATCTTGTCCACACATCCAATAAGGATTATTGGCCTATAATCTTTGAGAGTGAGAGGATCATTTACTTTAGGAAATAAGGAGATAAACAAAGAATTACACCCCTGACCTTACTTGAACAGGATTTGTTTTATAGGCTCGTACCTCTGTATTCTTTATTCCTATGGAGACAAACCAATGTCTGGTTGATTAAACAGAACCATGTAACCAGAGCGTGATTAACCGAGCCTATTGGTCTTGACCGTGGCTCTGTAGAGGATCGTTGTCAGCCCATCTGATGGGTCATGGCATGACTACTTAAACCTAATTTTTATGTTGGGCTTAGTAACGTGGGCCTGTGACCCAAATAGGGGCATTAAGGTTATACGGAGGGTAAAGAACCAATAGTGTTACATATTTAGTAGGTGTTCGAGGGTGTTAGCATGTTGCTACAAATTTAGTAGATTCATAATTATGTACCTTATTTAAAGTGTTTCATAATTTTCTAAAGAATTTGGTCGAAGAATGTTAAGAAAATCATGGCTATATAAAAATGCATCTAATTTGCGTCGCATTTGATGCATTTTAATTGATGCATTTTTACGTTTTTATAATTTTTCATCAATCTCCGAACCAAATGTTCCAAAACTCGGAAACACTCTGATTAAGATACATAATAATGAAATTGATGAATTTGTAAATGATTTTGACTAGCTTCAAATTAACAAAATCTTAATATTTTTGTTATACGACATGTTTTTCACAGTAAATTAACGTTAAAACATATATATAAATAATTTTATCAAAAGTTATACATTCATGTTCTGATCATAACTATTCTAGATCTAACTTATAGAAGGGAAAAAAACATATTCTAATTTTATATAAATTTGACTAACTAAGATAAATTATTGATTTAAATTCTCTGAATTTAAAATCAATATAACTAGCTAGCTAGTTGTATTCTCAAAAAAAACATTGGATCCTTACTTTGGATTAAAAAAGAAGAAAGAAAGAAAATAGCTCCTTTCATATGACTTTTGTTAGTGCGAGACAACATGTGTATTAACATAATCTTAACTTAACTACAAACTAGAGTGTATCTTAATTCTCAATGGATTAATTATGTTAGTATTAATTATTATAAGGATATTCTTCTTATAATCTTATCACATGTTTTCTAAGCCCCAATGTATATGTGGGCTACTATTTCATATTGAGGATTATGCCATTTTTTGGGATCAAGATTCAAAGAAAACTTGCTAGCTACTTGTGTTTGTTCCCCGGCCTCTTTAACTTTTTGTGGTTAAAAAAGTGTTAGCTTATTTATTGTGTTTAAAAAGTTTTAGTATTAAATCATTGGAAAATGATCTGCACCGCAGATGTAATCTGCTACACTCACATATATCATACTAAATGGATCAATTTAGATTATAAAAGGAATCCAAATAGAATCAATCTTTTTTTAAAATTAATCGCCACTTGATCAAATGGATACCAACATCTGCTATCACGTCATTGACGTTTTATTATTTAGATTAATCAATATATTAAAAGAAATACAAAATTTTACAACATTTACACATTAGACACGGTTCTCAACTCCCAAGGGCCATTATAGGGTGCGTGGATGTGTTTCACAAGTGAGTGTTGTGATTTTAAGAACCAAATAATTAGAGAATACACGTGTTTAAAAGAGGTGTGCGGGGGATTGAGCCTAAAAAACCCGGTTGAAAAAACAAGACTCTGTTTACAAAAGAGAAGAATCCGGTTTTTTGTCTAAAAAGCACCAAGCAAATAGTCTTTTTTTTCTTCCTTAGAAACTACATTGAAGTATTAAAAATATTACTTTATTTTCAAGTTCATCAACAGTGAGTTTATTTATTGAAGGAATCCAAAGAGGCCAAGAATTCCCTAGTCTTTTTTCATCTTTATAAGGTCAATGATAAAAACATTTATGGATTACAACAACTTATAATAATGGCTTTATAAAAAGATGTGATGACTGATGAGTACAATTAATTTTGGTGGTGGGGGAATTATAGGTAACTTGTGTTGGCAATTTCCTGGATGTTGCATATATAGCATATATGGACACCTACCAACACATTTTATTTTATAAAATAAACCATGTCAGGAAACATGTTTCTTTTTTTTTTTATAAGTAAATGCCTATAGACCATATCACCCCATCCAACGGACAGAAATAGGTCTCTGCCTGTACCAACTTCACTCCGATTAAAAACGTATATAAGGTAACATAATATATACTCATACATACATACATATATACATACATACATACATACATACTTCATACGTTATCACTAGACAAATCTAACCCATTTAAAATAACTTCTAAGTAATTCACAAATTTTAACAAAAGAGAATTTTCTGTAAAAGTAAAATACGTGAAAATACGTCAAACTTTGTTAAATTTGTTTCTAAATGCAACAGACTTTGTTTTTTACTTAAAAATTCAGTTAACTTTTAATTTTGGTTCACTGGATGAGGTTCGCCCTTACAACCCGCGGGTTTCATGCTTGTTTTTGTTTTTTCTTTTTCAATTTTCTAGGCTGGGTTTTAAATTCTTGACATGCATAAACACCATAGAGGTTATTGTTCCGGATCTGCAACATTTTGCACTTTATCGTTATTGCTCATTTGCAACATATGTGTTTCATCTCACACTTAGTCAATTAGGGTTTGTTTATGCTTTTCTAGAAACGATTACGTTGCCTAATCATGCATTAGTTAGTGGTCACGACTCACGAGTGGGGGAGGGGACCAAAGTTGAGTCGAGTCGTTTGTCTCAAATTGTGGTGACTAACCCCGAACCCAAATTGAGAATCAGTAGCAGGGGTGACGAGTTTGGCCTTGTTGGCAAATAGGTGAGAACCAAATGATTGATTTAAGGATTTTGTTTAATTTATATAGATTGTTAACATAATTTTATATGTAATATATAAATTTGGACTAGTGGAGTACCCGCGCAATGCGACGGCGGCGAATAAAGAGGAGGTTATGATGAGTTTTGTGTAGAATAATCGCAAAGAGCTAATATGAGTTTGTGAAGATTCTTTGCGAGAACTACTTTGAAATTAAGAATTAAATTTGTGAAGATTCTTTGCGAGAGCTACTTTGAAATTAAGAATTAAATTGCTAACTCTGAGTTATTTGTCTTTCAGTTTGTTAGAAGAGTTTTGGCGCATGGCTGAATTATGAAGTTGCTGATTATATATATTATGTATATATGTGTGTGTAATGTTTCATAGTTCCAATTATTATATAAATGAGTTAGAATGCAATGTTTATAAATTTCAACTCTTTGACTCTTTCATTTGTTTGGTGTTTGTGAAATCTGTTGAACTTGATTTATTGAAAACAGAAATTTAGGTGATCTCATTAATCAAAAAGTTAATATTAAAAATATATGATTAGACTTAATTCAGTTATAAGTATGGTGATTTCATGAATCAAAAGTTAATATTAAAAAATATATGGTTAGAAATAATTCAGTTATAAGTATTGGTTTAAATTCATTAATTGTCGGTTATGTTTTCAATATTTATTTGTTTAAAATCATTAATTGTGGACTTAAAAAGAGGGGTAAAGGAGAGGTATAAAAGAGGGGTATTTTAGTAAATTTACTCTTCTTAAAATTAAGAGTTTTTTAGATGGTAAATACATTATATAGGAGTAAGATATGTAATTAATTTTATACGTATGTAATTTCTCGTAACACTTTTTGTAGTACTTGTCATTTGGGATTAATCCATATTGTTAATATCTCGCATGGGTAGTCGACTAGTGATTTGGTGAACACTTAGGATTCTCGTAAGCTTCAATTCATTGCGTCACCCTGCTTTTGAAAAACAGTATACTACTACTAATATTTTGATGATGAAAAGAATTAAAGCGGGATAGTGGCCGGGCAACCACGACGTGGTGAGGGAGGGGTGTGTTGTTGATCATTGTATGTGAGAGGCGTGGTGTTATTTTCTTAGATTCTTTTTTTTTTTTTTTGTAAAATTGATTGGTGGGTTGTATATGCATAATATGAAGTTCAAATAATCTAGTGTGATGGAGTGTGATTACACTATGTACTATATGGTAACAGTATGATGCTAATGTGATATTGTGATTTGTATGAATACTTATGATGCTCTTAGTGCGTTAACCATTTAATCATATTGATTAGTTATCAATCGGCGTAACTTTTACAAATTAAAATAATTAAATTGATTTAGTATGTTTTTTAAGGTATTATATATATTCAAACAAGTTGCGATAAATGATGAGTTCCAAGTTAAAGAGTAAAAGTTTTTTTAAGTCCGTCCAAAAGCATTGAAAGTTCCTCGAACTTGAATCGAAGTTAAGGTTGCATAAGAATACCTTATGCTTTTACCACAAGGGTTGTAAAAGTCAAATTAGTGGTAGTTGTATAAATTAACTTGTAACGAAGAAGAACACATATATATGTGTAAAAGTCATAGAAGTCAATATTGAAATATATCAATCCTCGAGAACAGGGGAGTAGGTGATCGATCACGAGTACGAGAAGATGCGTTCCATCATCGGACCTCATTTCTATCCGTGACGTGCATTGTCGGTTTTTCATATATATATATATAGGAAGGTTCATTTGAGAACCGCAAGAACCAATCTTAGCCATTCATTTTGGATAATGGAATTCATGGATGAAGATTGTGGGGGACTGAGTGAGGCAGGGTGCATGTAAGAAATTCATGGGTGGGCAATCCAATTGAAGGAGGGGGAATTAGACGGATAAGATTGATTCTCGCGGTTCTCGCAATAAAAACGGTTCTCAAATGAACCTTTTACTATATATATATATATATATATATATATATATATATATATATATATATATATATATGGGTAGAGATCAAGTAAAAAGAAAATTAAAGTAAAAAGGGTAAAAGGGATGATTATTTGATCATTTTTCGGTATATATATCAACTGATAATCGTTAGTTCATCATCTTTATTGATTAAAACTAGTTCTTCATCAGTTTCTTTTTGATGAATCCAACATATTCATCACTTTTTAGATGAAAGCATTTTGTTCATCAACAAATTATTCCAAAATTTTATTTTCAAAATCTGTATTTGAAATCAAAAAGAAATTGATAAAGAACTAGTTTTAATCAATAAAGATAATGAACTAACGATTATCAGTTGATATATATACCGAAAAATGATCAAATAATCATCCTTTTTACACTTGTTACTTTAATTTTCTTTTTATTTGATCTTATCCCATATATATATATATATATATATATACTACCATATAAACCATTTAACATTCTCTCTTCTCTTAAATTTTAAGACTTCTTAAAATTCAATCAATATAAAACCTTGACCCTTCATTTAATATAAATTAATCTCGTCCACTCAATTTTTCACTATTTTATTCTCTCCTAATTTACTTTAACTTTTTATTCAAAATATATTCTCTCATACTAACACAATTTTCCACCGACATCAACATAATTTTTAAAATCTTATTAATTATTCTCTTTATTTCATCAATATAAATCTTTTTTCTTATTTTATTGTCTTTTATAATTTATTTTTAAAATTAATAAAATAGTTAGATGTAAATAAAAGAAAATTTTAAAAAAAACGGACATGTTGTTGTAGACAACTTTTTCGTGATATTAAAATCGCGCGAATAACATATCATTACATTCTTTAAAGCGACATATTGTAAACCAAAAACTATTTGCCGCCGCAGCATTGTGCGGGTATGATGCTAGTATATATATATATATATATATATATATATATATCTTACTCCTATATAATGCATTTACCACATAAAAAACTCTTAATTTTAAGAAGAGTAAATTTACTAAAATACCCCTCCTTTACCCCTCATTTAAGTCCATAATTAATAAATTTAAACAAATAAATATTAAAAACATAACCGACAATTAATAAATTTAAACCAATACTTATAACTGAATTATTTAAACCATATATTTTTACTATTAACTTTTGATTCATGATATCACCATACTTATAACTGAATTAAGTCTAATAATATATTTTTAATATTAACTTTTGATTCATGTGATCGCCTAAATTCCTCTTTTCAATAAATCAAGTTCAAAAGATTTCACAAACACCTTACAAATGAAAGAGTCAAAGAGTTGAAATTTATAAACATTGAATTATAACTCAATTACATAATAATTGAAACTATGAAACATTAAACACACACACACATATACATACATATATATAATCAGCAACTTCATGATTCAGCCATGCGACAAAACTCTTCCAACAAACTGAAAGACAAATAACTAAGAGTTAACAATTTAATTCTTAATTTCAAAGTGGCTCTCGCAAAGAATCTTCACAAACTCATATTATCTTCATCTCGCAAAGAATCTTCACAAACTCATATTAGCTCTTTGTGATTATTCTGCACAAAACTCATCACAACTTCCTCTTTATTCGCCGACGTCGCATTGCGCGGGTACCCCACTAATATATATATATATATATATATATATATATATATATATATATATAGTGAATAGTTCATTTGAAAACCGTTTTTATTGCGAGAACCGCGAGAACCAATCTAAGCCGTCCATTTCCCCCTTTTCAGTTGGATTGATCCATGAATTCCTTACATGCACCCTGTCACACTCAATCCCCCCACGCTCTTCATCCATGAATTCCATTATCCAAAATGAACGGCTAAGATTTGTTCTCGCGGTTCTCGCAATAAAAACGGTTCTCAAATAAACTTTCCCTTATATATATAGGGGAGGGTTCAAACGAGAATTGTTTGTCATACGAGAACTGCGAGAACCAATCTTTGCCGTTCATTTTGGATAATGGAATTCATGGATGAAGAGCGTGGGGGATTGAGAGTGGCACGGTGCATGTAACGAATTCATGGGTGGGCAATCCATTTGAAGGAGGAGGAATTAGACAGCTAAGATTGGTTCTCGCGGTTCTCGTACGAAAAACAGTTCTCGTTTGAACTTTTGCCTATACATATATATATATATAGGCAAAAGTTCAAACGAGAACTGTTTTTTGTACGAGAACCGCAAGAACCAATCTTGGTCCTTCAAATGGTAAGTGTAATTCTTAGATGAAGAGTGTGGGGGGATTGAATGTGGCAAGGTGCATATAAGAAATTCATGGGTGGGCAATCCAATTGAATGAGAGGGAATTGGACGGCTAAAATTGTTTCTTGTAGTTCTCGTACGAAAAACAGTTATCGTTTGAACTTTTCCGTATATATATATATATATGTGTGTGTGTGTGTGTGTGAAGGTTAATGCGAAAAGTGTCTTATTTGCAAAAAAAATTAATCATTTTTTTAATTTAAAAGGGCAAAATGGTAAACTAAATTTTTTCTCTCTCCAATCTATTTCTCTCACCTATTTTTCTCACTCCTAAATTTTAAATAAAAAACAAAATAAATTAACAATAACTATTAGTAAATTATTAATTTTACGAAGTTCAACGGTGAACACACTTAAAATGTTTACGAGTTTTCATCTATTATGTGTTCAATAATGAACAGAGTTTTTTTTGTTTCAATGAACTTAGTGATACAAATTTATTTTTTTATCTTGTTTTTTTCCGTACAGTTCCATGCACTGTGTTCAATACTGATATTGGCATTTATTCATTATTTTTCTATAGTTACTTCGGTTTACTAGTGAACTAAGGTAGTTTTTTCTTTAATGTTTACAAGTAAAATGTGATAACAATATTAGAACACACACAAATAATTGTTCAATAATAAACAATACAATATAATTCAGAAAAAAAAAACTTATTTTTCTTATTCTTACGTGACCACATACACCAATTAAATTTGTTCACTACTGAATACATCAAGTTATCACCATTTTTTATTGTGTGTATAAAATATAATGTACTCTTATCTTTAAATCCGATAGCCGGTTGTCTTAACAGTTTCAAGTGTTTTTCTTTTAATTTGTGGCTAATGTGGAAAGTTCATGTGTGTATTAGTAAATAAGATGGCAATTTGAATGAGTATTACTTTAACCAACAGTCCAAGTGTTCAACATAGACATCAAACATTGAAAATAAAGAATGGTATAAATCCAAAATCAATACAAATGAACAATATGAACATAATTTGAAGAACAATATGAAAGAAAACATAAAATTTCTCATAAACCCATATCTGAAATAATATGAAATGGAAACTGAGATTTGGAAGAAAAAAATACTAGTTGAACATACCACTTTTTGTGCAATCTATGAAGACGAAGTTTGTATGAAGAGAATTTTTAACCCATATGAAATTGAAACCCAAAAAAGAATGAAATTGAAACTCAAACCCCAGTCCACGGATTCATAAATCGAAATGAACCCTAACTCGAAAGATCTTTTATCGAACTCAAACTCATAACTGAAAACATACTATCCGGTCATAATCAAACTAGAACTCAGAAAATCGAATGTCAAACCCAAAATGAAACCTCAAACCATAACCAAAATTTGTAAACCTTACCGATTGCAAACCATAACTCGGAACCTAAATCGGAAAATAGGTGGTTACGTGGTTCTCGATCAAACCATAACTCACGATTATTGTCACCAAACTACGATTGTTGCTTCTGAGTAAGGTGGTCACGACTTCAATCATCTGCCGCCGCCATAAGTGAAACCGGAGCTGTCGAGGAGATTAATGGCTTAGAAAGAGGAAGTAATTGTTGGGTTGGGTTGTGGAAGTAGAAGTTGTTGCTCGGTGGGGGAAGAGATAAGGTTAGGCGGTGGCGGTGGTGTTGCTTACGAGGGTGTGGAAAGAGATACGGTTAGGCGGCGATGGTGTTGCTTGCGAGTGTGGTTAATCGATGTTGGCAGTGGCAGTGAAGGTTAAGTAATGGCAGCGTGGAAGACGAGAGAAAGGCTGGCTGGAAGATTGAAGAGAGATGTATGGGGAATTTTTTTTGTAGGGTTGGAAATGATAATATCTTGGATAGATTAAAAAAAAGGGAGGAGAGAGGGTAGAGTGTAAAAATTTCTAATATACCTTTTTTATTTAAATTAATACCATTTAGTTTGGTTTTATTTACATTAATGCCACAAGTAAATAGAACCATTTATTAAACCATCTAAAGGTCAGAAATGTTTCTCGCACTTTTCGCAAACAAAACACTTTTCGCATGAACCTCCCTATATATATATATATAGTGAAAAGTTCATTTAAGAATCGTTTTTATTGCGAGAACCGCGAGAACCAATCTTAGTTGTCTAATTCCCCTTCCTTCAATTGGATTGCTCACCTATGAATTCATTACATGCACCCTGCCACACTCAATCTCCCCACGCTCTTCATCCATGAATTTAATTATCCAAAATGAACGGCTAAGACTGGTTCTCGCAATAAAAACGGTTCTCAAAAGAACTTTTCACTCAATATATATATATATATATATATATATATATATATATATATATGGAAAAGTTCAAACGAAAACTGTTTTTCGTACGAGAACTAACCTTCTCATACTCAATCCTCCCAAGCTCTTCATCCATGAATTCCACTTACAACTTGAATGGCCAAATTGGTTCTTGCAGTTCTCGTACGAAAAACAATTCTCGTTTGAACCCTCCCCTATATATATAGATATAGATATATATATATATAGAGAGAGAGAGAGAGAAAGAGGGGGTTCATGTGAAAAGTGTCTTATTTGTGAAAAGTGCGAGAAGCAATCCTCACCTCTTATTTGTATTTGATCTAATGGCTTATATTAATATTATTTTTTAATTTTATTAATTCAAAAGGGTACGATAGTAAACAAAAAATTTCTCTCTCTCCAATATATTTCTCTTTCTTTCAATTTTTAAACAAAATAAATTAGAAATAGTTTAATTGTAAATTTATAAATTTACGGTGTTCAACGATGATCAACATGTGAAAAATTTTACGTGTTTTAAATTATTAAATGTTGTGTTCATTACTTTGTTCACTAGTATACTTTTGTTTTATATTGTTTCAATAATTTTTTTCCAAATTAATTCTTTTTTTTGTTTTGATTTTTTCTACTTTTTTTTAATATCCTCTTTAATCTTTGTAAGAAATAGATAGTATTCATTAGTAGACTATAATAAACAATCATCAAAATTTAACTCAATGAATATTCAATAATAAACAAAACTGTATACACAACTAATAAAACAATCAACTTATAAATGTTCAATAATAAAACAACTATGTTTAATAATAAACAACACCCTAAACACAAAAAAAAACTGTTGAATACAACTGATAAAATTTATATTTAATACTGAACACATCTAATAATCCGATCCAACTCATGAATCTTTACCAATAAACAATTAACTCATATCCACAAAAGAAAAATCAAGATGAACGATCCAGAATAAAAATTATTTTAAAATGTTAACAATTATGAACGATCTAGAATAAATTTTTAATTAAAAAAAACACAGAATTAAAAGAAAAAAACCATAAAAGAAGATGGTGTGCGGCGGCAGCGATGGTGGTGGTTCAAAAGGAGGGCATCGATGGTGGTGAAGCAGAGATCGGTGGTGTGCCGATGGCGCTGTTGAAACAGAGATCGGTGGCCAGTGGCGGCGTTGTTGAAGCCAGTGGCCAACGATTGTTGCTGAACAAAGAAATGGTGTGGCGGCACCGTTGAAGCAGAGGACGGTGGTTGGCAGCGCAGATCTAGTTCGACCGGCGAGAAGCAAGAGCGACTAGCGACGACCACGATGAAAGGACCGGCGATGACCACGAGACACGAGGAGAGAGTGGTGTTTTCGATGGTGAAGTAATTGTCGATGAAGGGAATGATGGTTAGTTAGGGTTGGCGATGAACCCTTTGCAAGAAACCTTAAACGATCGAGTGTGTGAGGGTGGTGAAGTAATCGTCGACGACCACTTAGCCAGAAACATCTTGGCCGGAAACCTCTTGGTAGTGGTTTGTGATTCTGGAACATCTTGGGGAGAGAAGAAGAGAGAGAACCATATGGAGAGAGAGAGAGAGATTAAGTGTTTAAAATGTGGGTAGAGAGAGATTTTAGGAGAGAAACCGTATGTGAAAGAGATTAATTTAGTTTTTAGTTTTGGTTTCCTTTTTTAATTGTACAAATGACATTTCTATCCTTTATTATTTTATTAATTACCATTAAGTTTTAAATTATTTACTAAAATGTCACAATAAATATTAATAATTGATTTAATCATCTTGTGGTCTAGCTTGCTTTTCATAATTTTCACAAATAAGGTTCTTTTCACCTGAACCTAACTATCTCTCTCTCTCTCTCTCCATATATATATATATATATATATATGTTTTTTAACGGTTTGATTTTACTATTTTAGTAGAGGGAATAAACTTTTGGCTATGCTACAACTAAACGGATGCAACAGTAATATTTTAGTTGTGTGTTTGTATGAGGATAGTGAGTGAGTGTGTGACTGTGTTGTATCTAACCTTAGATGTGTAATCATCATATACAATATCGTTTGGTTAAAAACACATGCATCCGACTTAGGTGTATCGCCCCTGTACCAACCAAACAAAAAAAAGGTTCTTAAGAGCACCCGCAAATAGGTGCTCGTGATGCATGATAATGAACGAAAATGAGGACTGTGCCTCGTCATTCTCATTGTTGCCGTCTCGTGATCTCCTTGTTAACCTTGGGCTCGTCGTTGTGGTGACGAGCTATCCTCCTTGCTATCTTATGGAAGACTGTGTTTAATATTTTTCAAAATAAGAAATTGGCCGTCTCATTCTCATTTGTTTTATGTAAAATACCAAAAGTAAAAAAAGTGACAATCACGGTGATTATTTTGTAATTTTAAAAGCTAAAGAATTAAAATTGAAATTTTATGACACCTAGATGGTCCGTTTATGTAATTAACTCTAAATATTATGTATTTTTATAGAAAAATAAAAAAACTTATGTTGACGTGACTGTTAGTGATAGCAGCGATGCTAATTGTCACTACGATTGGTTAGTGACGAGTTACTGATACTGACGTTACAGTTCGTGATCCGTTTTGAAATAGGGTTATTTTGAAATAGGATATGTTTAAATTGTAATCGCATACACAACAATTCTTCAAACTCCAAATAATCAATTAGACATGCTCAAAACACTACCTACCATCCTCCATACCCTTTTATACATCTAATTTAATTCTCATTCTTAAAAAAAAAGAAAAAAAAACTTATCTTACTTCTAAAAAAAACCTATCATTATCATTACATGGGCGGATCTAGGTGTTAATCAGTGGTGACACAGGTCAATTTTGCAGACGAAGTGAATTTTTTTTAACAGTGTCAAGCCGGTGCCACCAATCAAATTTGGGTGCCATCAGTGATTTTTTTATACCACAAAAATCTAATAAAAATAAAATTTTTATTAAAAAATGATCAGATGTAGTCAAATCTTCTATTTATACTTTCAAAATAATTTAGTTTACCTTAAAAATAACAATTTAATTAACTGAGTTTCATGTAAATTGTGTTTTGTTTAAAATTTTGCCCTAAAATACCGAAACAACAACTGAAACCTCGTTAATACGTCCCGATTAACTAGAAAACCGAAAAACTCGAATAACACTCTCAGTTTAATTAATTTTATTTTTATCATTATAATCTGTCATCAGTTAATAAAAATTCCGGTTCCGCTCCTGATTATCAACACTGCTATCGAAAAAATAAAATAAACCCAACCATGAAATTTATGTCAACTTACTCCCAAGTCCCAACTTTCCTATATTTAAATATAGCCATGACATATAGAACCTGACGAAGAAAGCTTAATATATTTATTCTATATATATATATATTATATTAGAGGTTTCATATCATCCTATTTTATTTTTACTTATCCTATTATTGGTATATTAAAAAAATGCAGAAGTAAATATAATTTTCAATATTATATATTGTAAACAAAAACAAGAATATGCTGCGGATCTAGAGGATGTCACCATTGGTGGTTGTAATGTCATCTGAAAGCGAAAATCTTGCCCTAAAGGCCCATCTCCCCCACTGGGTTCCCACTACTTGCCCCGAAGTTTCTAGTTCCCGTCACTTTCTTTCTTTCACACTTATTATATATTTATTTAATAAAAAATTACATATGGATCTAAATCAGAAAAATGAAAAAAAAAAAAAACTATTGCTTTCTACATTTAACCCCAATACTTTTGAGTTACACACTACAACTACGCAATTATATAAGGTTGTGATGGTTTCATCTTTGTTAATTACCTATCTTTTACATACGTAATCGATTCTTTCTAAAATATCCTTCATAATAAATATTATTTTCGATTCATTAAGTCCTTTTTTGTAATATTTTGGACAATAAGTAAGACGTCAACAACTTAAGCTTTTAAAAAAGTTATTTATACAGTATCAACGTTATACGAATAATTAACAAAACTCTATATTCAATAATTACATTAGGAAAATAATCGACTTGTTTAAGATATTTTTACACATCATTGGGTTTGATAGTTTCACCGGGTAGAACCGCGGTGAAGCAACTTCAACTCTATATAAAGTTTATTTGCATCAAGATCTAATCGTCCATCATATTTAAATGCAGCTTCAACACAACTATAACATTTCTTAAATTATTTGTTATTAAATCTCTAATATCTATTTTTCAGGACTTAGAGAATAAGTATTTTAAATATGAGCTTCATAGTATTTCTATTTTATTAAGTAAATTTTGAAAAAAATATAACATGATATCTATATCTATATATAATATATGTATATAAATATTTGGGCTCTTTCTGAAACATTATACTCCTACACTCTCTTAAAAACATCCCTGGATATATCATATATCGTAGCTTTCCAAGAAAAAAATCAAACAACTTTTTAAGTCAACATCATATGCATTCCAATTAAGTAATGGATGCATTATGAAGTTTTAGCAATACAAAAACTCGTAAAATCCTTTGTCACATCTCAAGCTAAAATCGTTATCGTCAACGGCATCATTAACTCATGATACTTTCTATAGCATGAAATATTTCATTTTCTTCTTAGTTTCTACCTAACTAACTCTTAATCAATTTTCCCTTTTTACCCTTTTAAGAAACAGGGCATTATTTTCTCTTTTTTCTTTCAATCTAAAACACCAGATTCAGAAAGAAAAAAAAATCAGTGGCCAAAACATGAAGTTAGAAACCCCTGAAGCCAAATTGGAAAAAAAAAACCTCACAAACTGTTTTTTCACATAAAAAGGGAAGTCGAGAAGCAGCCAGAGGTAATGTCAATGATTTTACCCCGGGCCCACCACCCCAGAAAATCCAATCACAATACGACACATCAGCAAACGTCTACGTGTCGCATTATTATTGGAACTCGATGTGGACCGCCACAAAGTATGAGTCAAATGGAGATCGCTTTTTTTCAAGCGTATTAAAATTAATTAAATCAATTTAAATTAGAATTAACGAAGCTTCAGGGAAACCAGGAGCCCTTACTTTGGCACTAATCCAACTCTATAATAAGTTGGTTAAGTTCTGAGCGAAAAGGGGGCTTTTTTTGTTCATATATCTCTTTCTTTATTCTCACTCAAATCTTCAAATTCGAGTGCTCTTTTTCTCTCTGGAGAGAAATCGTATCCGAAGATTGAGAAATAGAGCATCAATTGCTTCATATATATGTCAATTTCTTCCAGATTTTGGATCGTCTGCTAAAATTTTCATCAATTTCAGGTAATTTTAACTTGTTTTAGTCGGTAATCGCATCATACTTGTGTTTTTGTTTGATTTATTGCAGATCTTTAGATTAGTGGATATTTCGTTAAGGTTAGGGTTTAGTTAGTTGGATTTTGAAGAGGAAAGTTGCGATTGTTATGGTTTGTTGTTGAGTTCATCCTGTAGTAAGTTTGATAGTTTGAATCGAGTAAAGAAACATACTTCCAGGAGTTTTTTGTTCCGTGTTTGACTTTTTGTGATAATTCCTGTTTGGAGTTGCATTTATTTTCTGTTTATATGATGATTTGTTTCTGCAGGCGATTCCTGTCTGGATTTTTTATTGTCATTGGAATTTCGTGTATATTGATTTTCAGCGAGGATTAATGGGTAAAGGAGCCCAAAATTACGGGAAGAAAGAGAGTACAGGGAAATCGTCTTTGGATCCAAACCAGTATGCTGCTTGGGCGAAAGACGTTGGGGAATGTGAAAAAAAGTACCAGGTGGATTGCAAGTGTGGTCTATCAGATGCGGAAGTTCAGAAGCGATTGCAACAGTATGGGATGAATGAGTTGGAGAAGCATGAAGGGCAATCTGTTTTCCGGTTAATTTTGGATCAGTTTAATGACACGTTAGTTAGGATTCTACTTGCTGCAGCTGTGATATCATTTGTTCTAGCCTGGTATGATGGTGAAGAAGGAGGGGAGATGGAGATCACAGCATTCGTTGAGCCTCTGGTAATTTTTCTTATACTAATTGTTAATGCAATTGTTGGTGTTTGGCAAGAAAGTAATGCTGAGAAAGCTTTAGAAGCTCTTAAAGAAATTCAATCAGAGCAAGCAACTGTGATACGTAATGGCAGGAAAGTTTCAAGCCTTCCTGCCAAGGAACTCGTTCCTGGTGATATAGTTGAACTTCGAGTTGGAGATAAAATCCCTGCTGATATGCGGGTCATAAGTTTAATCAGTTCAACGCTCAGGGTTGAACAGGGTTCTTTGACTGGAGAGAGTGAAGCTGTTAGTAAAACTACTAAACCTGTTCCTGAAGAATCTGATATCCAAGGAAAGAAATGTATGGTGTTTGCTGGGACAACGGTTGTAAATGGGAATTGTATCTGTATGGTTACAGACACAGGGATGAATACTGAAATAGGAAAGGTGCATTCTCAGATCCAAGAGGCGGCACAGAATGAAGAAGACACGCCTTTGAAGAAGAAACTCAACGAGTTTGGAGAAGTCTTGACTATGCTAATTGGGTTAATTTGCCTTCTAGTTTGGCTTATTAACGTGAAGTACTTTCTCTCATGGGAATGGGGTGTTGATGGTTGGCCAAGGAACTTTAAGTTCTCATTTGAGAAGTGCACTTATTACTTTGAGATCGCCGTAGCGTTAGCGGTTGCTGCTATCCCAGAAGGTCTCCCTGCTGTAATTACTACATGCTTGGCCCTTGGCACACGTAAAATGGCTCAGAAGAATGCTCTTGTTAGGAAATTACCTAGTGTCGAGACTCTTGGGTGTACTACTGTGATTTGTTCTGACAAAACTGGTACACTGACTACTAACCAGATGGCTGTTGCTAAGCTTGTTGCTATGGGTCATGGTCCAAATGCTGTTAGAACATTCAGTGTTGAAGGAACCACCTACAATCCGCTGGATGGGAGAATACAAGACTGGCCAGCTGGGAGAATGGATGCTAATCTTCAAACCATTGCAAAGATTGCTGCTTTGGCTAATGATGCAGGCATTGAACAATCTGAAAAAGGTTATGTTGCTTCTGGAATGCCAACTGAAGCAGCATTGAAGGTATAGTAATTTAAGCATGTCTGCTCTTTTATATATTCTTGAAACATCTGCTTTTCTATCATATTAGTCACACATCAGTATTGTGAGTTTCATTGAACCATAATGCTCTGTTTGTATGTGACATATAAAATGATTTTTGGACTGAAGATCAAAATTTGGCTTCCATTGACAGGTTCTTGTTGAGAAAATGGGTCTCCCTGCTGGATCGGGCTCTCGTTCGTCTACAGGCAACAGTGACCTTATGGGTAAGTCACTAGCGATGTCTTCTGTCTTGGTTCGTTTTTGCTCATATGCTTGTTCTAAATGTCCTGTGCTATACAGTCTGTTCTCAGGAGTGGAGTAAAATCGAAAAGAGAATTGCCACTCTTGAGTTTGACCGTGATAGGAAATCAATGGGGGTTATTGTGTCATCCAAATCTGGGATAAATTCACTACTTGTAAAGGTAATGCATTATGTCCTCTTCTTACCACCTCTAATCTGCTCAAAATGAAGCTCTATGAAATAGCAGAATGTTACATGAAATGGCACTTTTTTTTCTTTTCTTTAACCTGCAATCAAATGTTCAATGAGATGGTAGGCGCTTGTTTGATATCAAGATACATTTACAATTGTTGATCATTTAAGGTATGACATGACTATGACAATGCTTGGGCTCCATGAATGAAGTAGTTAATTTTTTACAGGGTGCAGTTGAGAATTTATTGGAAAGGAGCTCACACATCCAGCTGCTGGATGGTTCTGTTGTGGCACTTGACAATAGGTCAAAAGAAGTCATCTTGAATAGTCTTAATGAGCTGTCCTCTGCTGCATTACGTGTTTTGGGTTTTGCATACAAGGAAGATCCTCCAGAATTTACAACATACAACGGTGATGAAGACCATCCTGCTCATAATCTTTTACTGGATCCAACAAATTACTCGAAAATTGAAAGTAATTTAATATTTGCTGGCTTGGCTGGACTCAGGGTGAACACCTATTTGCTTATCTGGTTTTCATTTCTTATTTATTTAATGGTTTTTTTAGAAGAACTTAACTGAATTCTGCTGTATTTTTTATATATTTATAAGGACCCCCCTCGTAAAGAAGTTCCTCAAGCCATTCAAGACTGCAGACAAGCTGGAATACAAGTTATCGTGATAACAGGAGATAACAAGTACACAGCAGAAGCAATTTGTCGTGAGATAGGCGTATTTGGACAACATGAGGACATCAGTTTAAGGAGTTTAACAGGAAGAGAATTTATGGATCATCATGATCAAAAAGGCCATTTAGCATATAAAGGAGGTCTTCTTTTCTCTAGGGCTGAACCACGTCACAAGCAAGAGATAGTGAGGCTGCTCAAAGATGCAGGTGAAGTGGTTGCAATGACTGGGGATGGGGTCAATGATGCCCCTGCTTTGAAATTGGCTGATATCGGAATTGCTATGGGCATTGCTGGCACTGAGGTATGTCTTGTTGTCTCTTTGCTCATTCTATGGGTCCGTAGGTCGAAAGATGACCAGAGTGTATTTGTATGCATAAAACCTCCTACATCATATTACTCAAAGAAAATTAGGTTATTATTAAAATAATATAATTTTAGTAATTATATTTGACACTAGTTATATAAAAAAGATTTATAATTTTTGGATAAAAAAGTATATTGGATCCACCCAACCCAAGCAGAAACAAAACCACCTATTTTGACCCATTATCCAACCCATGCGTTTTGCCATCTGTAGTGCTTATCAAAATTATACGCCTTTTTGCATTTTGTGTAACCTTGCAGTCTGTTCTGGAACCCAAAACTGTAAAATCTTTTTTACTTTGTAAATTTGTTTATTTGTTACTTTTGTGATTTGTCATCATTCCCTACTAGATATTATTCTCTTGAGAAATAAACTTGTTCTTATTAATTATTGTGCAGGTTGCAAAGGAAGCTTCTGACATGGTTTTGGCAGATGATAATTTTAGCACAATTGTGGCTGCAGTCGGAGAAGGCAGGTCTATCTACAACAACATGAAAGCCTTTATCCGGTGTGTTTCTCTTTCATCCTCTGTAAAGCTTTATTTCTTTTTCTTGTTTTCTTTTATATTTTTTGTTGGGATTTGAACTTTAAAATTTTAGGATGTAGTTGATTAAAACAAAATTTTGTATGGTTTTATCAGTATTCCACATTTATCATTCAAAGATAGTCTTTCTCAAGCTAAATCTTTTTTTATGCTCCAGCTATATGATATCCTCAAATATCGGCGAGGTTGCCTCCATATTCTTGACTGCTGCTATCGGCATTCCAGAAGGCCTGATTCCAGTTCAGCTTCTGTGGGTTAATCTGGTCACTGATGGACCCCCGGCCACAGCCTTGGGTTTCAATCCCCCTGATAAATACATCATGAAAAAAGCTCCTCGCAGAAGTGATGATTCTTTAATCAGTGCCTGGATTTTATTTCGCTATCTGGTATTAAATTCTCCCTTCCATACTAGTTACTAAATATCACCTCCATCTAGACCAGTTGATTTCGCTTGTGCTTTAATTTTATCAGGTCAATTAAGTATAATAGAAAAGTAGAAAACGTGACAAAGGTCGTCCAAGATGTTATTTTTAATGTATGCAGCCTGCTAAATAGTTATATTAGTTTATCACTGTAATCATATTTAACACGAGTTATTTGTCAAATTTTCAAATAAAACGGGAAAAAGGTATTATGGACCAACACAACCTGTACCTAAAATAGTTATTGATCTGCCCTTCTGATCTCTATCTCCATCCCTTAATTTATTTGGAATCAAAAATTGACTTCTTTCTTCTCTCGTCTCATTTTGACCATTAAGACTTTGTTACTTTTTTGAAGGTGATTGGACTCTATGTCGGCATAGCAACAGTGGGCGTTTTCATCATATGGTACACACACACCTCCTTTTTCGGTATTGACCTAAGTCAAGACGGTCACACCCTTGTAACCTACTCCCAGCTTGCAAACTGGGACCAATGCAAAACATGGGAAAATTTCACCGTCTCATCTTTCAAAGCCGGAGAGACAGTGTTCACATTTGACTCTAACCCATGTGACTACTTCCAAGGTGGAAAAGTCAAAGCCATGACACTCTCCCTCTCTGTATTGGTTGCAATTGAGATGTTTAATTCCCTAAATGCCCTCTCGGAAGACGAGAGTCTGTTGACCATGCCACCATGGGTCAACCCATGGTTGCTTTTAGCAATGTCAGTCTCATTTGGGCTTCATTTCTTGATCCTATATGTTCCTTTCCTTGCAAAAGTTTTTGGGATCGTTCCTTTAAGCTTCAACGAGTGGCTGTTGGTGTTGGCTGTTGCTTTGCCTGTGATATTGATCGACGAGATTCTTAAATTTGTGGGTAGGTTGACTAATGGAAGTCAAATGAGCCCGAGGCCTTACAAAAGGAAAACAGAGTGATACATTTGGAACTCAGTTAATTGGGTCCAAATTTCCGAAACCACCTTGATATTTGTTGACTGACAGTATATGGGTTATGGTCCGATCTTATATGCCCTTGGTCTTGTTGAAAACTATAAGGGTAGGTCGGACCATGGACAAATTTCTAGTTATATTTTGGTAGAAGTTAGCATGATCCTTTTATTTTTTGTTCTTTCTTTGTTATTATGTTTTCGGACTTTTGGCAAAGGCTAATATTCGTTAGAACTAAAACTCAAACAGGTCTGGAAATAATTTGCAGTTATACATTGTGGAGGTACTTTTTATTCACGTTTGGTTTTATATGTTTGTCAGTTTGTGAATCTCTGTAAAAATACCCACAGTTAGGTTTGTGCTAACACAACTCAACTCGTGTTTGGCAACGTGACACAAACCGACTTGTGTCTGTTTTAACATGTTGCCATTTGCATGTCACATGAAGATGTAAAATCAATGAATCTGTAAATCCATACGTATGGCTTCCCTTTTCCCTATGATCCTGTCCCTCTTGTCACAATGACATCAACTTCCCTTTCCCTTTACCCAACGCAGAAGTTACTTAAGCCTTCTCAATCTTACCACAATATTTCTGTATTTAAGAGATAGAAAAGAGAGAGAGAGAGAGATAAGAAGAGATAGAGAGAAGAGGGGGAACAATCGGGTTGGTGGAGAAGACGGATGAGAGCCGATCAGGTTGAGCGGAGTTGGTATGTGTGTTTCTAGGCTACCCGATGTAGCCGATGCCCACCACCCGGTGGAGCCAATGACCGCTAAGGATGGTCTAAAACCAGTTAAAATTGCATGTTGATGAAGAGGGTATAACTTTCGTACTTTTTTTGGGAGGAGTGAATCGATTTTCCCCATCATAATTTGTCTCCGAGATTAAGTTGAAAGCATTTTAACGTGTTTAGAACGTTATATCTTAATAGATGTTCTTTAGCCCCTTACTTTGTATTTCAACCTATCTTTAAATTCACAAGATCATGATAAAGTCAAAAGCAAGAGAAAAAATGAACGGGAGTCTAGTTCGCAATTTTTTTTTCAATGAAATTAGAATCACTGAAATAATCAGAATTTGAATCCAATTCATTGTCTATTGTGTTTGGTTGTATAATTAAGAATTTCAACGTAATTCCACCACCCTACAACTTTATAAGGGTGTTGTTCAGTCATGTTATGGTTTTGAGTTGTTTGGATCGGATTAATCAGTTTTGAGGCATTTAAATTGTACTGTTAACCAAACTAAATAAGGTTTGCATTATTCGGATTTTGGGTTGAACCAAACTGGATTGTTTTCTGCTCTACCTGAACCGAATAATATAATTATAAATCGGATAACCCGGACAACCCACCCAAAACCCGAATAACCCTACCCGAATTGGATCGTTTGGGCTATTCGAATTTAGTTGTAACCCGGCACTATAAATCCGAAATCCAATTGACCCGAATCCGGAGCTTAATGGGTTTGAATCTCAGGTGTAGTTTAAAATTTTTTAACCGATTAACCTGAAACCCGATCGGGTGACCCGTTTAACACCCCTAGTCGGAAGTAGAGGATGAACTGATGAAGTGGAGGTCTTGTGGGAAGGAGAGGAATAGAGGATGAACTGATGAAGAGGAGCTTAATGGGTTTGAATCTCTGGTGTAGTTTATTTTTTTTTTATACCGATTAACCCAAAACCCGAAATAATTTAATACGCCCTGAGTTTAATTTACTCACCCGCTAAAATTAATTTCACACAATAAATCATAATCACAATTGAAGTTCCTGGAGGAATGATGTTAAAATGTAGGAAGTTCATCAACGATGTTAATCGATACCATTTCAAATTCCAAACAGTTGAGCAAATAATATGCACATCATTGTATTAATAGTTGTATTCTATTCAAAAATACTTCCACTTTGATGCCAACTCACTTTGTTAGCTTATGATTCTTGCATGGGAGTTTATTTTTTCACTTATAAATTTGATTCATCCAATGAATGTACAATATCTTTAAAGTTATGTTACAAGTTAGTAAAGCATAAGTTTGTCTCGAATGAATCAACTTTACAAGTTAGCATCGTATCAAAACATTAATTTTAAAGTAAATTTGAACCAAAACAATTCCTTAATTACAAATGGTTTGGGCCTATAGATAGCCGTCTCTAGTAGCAATATTAAGATCAAATCATAAATTTTGCCATGGAAATACTTTATTGAACTTCAATCATCTTTTCATCAAACAGACGGTGAGCAAGATTCACAACATAAGTCTTTTAGTTGATCAAAAATTACTACACATAGAAAACTAAAGAGTGATTCGATCAAAGGGATGAGAGAATTTGAGAAGAAATTAAATAATTGATTGTATGTATATTTATGTCGATGAACATTAATATGAGAATAAAACTTATTAGAACACAAGAATAAATTAAATCTTCAAATTTAATTTGTTAATTTAATTGTTGTTACATAGTCAAACTTGTGTAGCTAACTTATATCCTACATTACTGCCTAATCTATTGTAGCTAGCAAATGAGTAGCTAGTTTAGCTTCTGAATAATCTCCTAGTCAAATGTATATCTTAGCCATATAGCCCTCCTTTTGTAAATCGATTGAATATACATAAACATATTTTCGTAGAAGCCTTGATACCAGAGTAGTCACTGCTCTAGAGAGTCGATCCTTCTTCTCCGGTCCACTTTTCTCTTCTTCTAAATTCTTTTGGGCTCTCTTTTATTTCTTGACTTATTTTTATCTTTTAATTTCTTCAATCATTTAAACTTTTTGCTTTTTTAGCCTGCAAAATAAAAACAAATGATAAATTCATCTTTTTACAATTAAACGCATACTTTTCGACTAAAATCAAACAAATATCGCGCAAGATTTATATATAATAAATACGATATCACTTCCACATGACCCGTACCTCTTCATCTCAACCGCATTCCCTTCCTCAATCACCTACACCCACTGCAGCTACTACCACTTCTACCCATAACCCGACCTGTCAGCTACATCCTACTCTTTCATCACCTTCCCACACCACTGACACTACTACTACTACGTACTACTACCCTTCCTCCTATTGCCCATTCTTTCTCTTCCAACCTAACTTCAACACAACTAAAAACTCTTTTTACATTTTGTCTAACCTACTCCCGACGCAAACAAAGCCGGTATTACCTACAACACGGCTTACCAATCCTCTCAATTCACCTTCACCAGAGCCTTCTTCCTCTCCCATCTCACCACCTCAAGACCCAACCCGAGATCCATCATTTTCCTCTACTGCCTCTCCTACACCATCTACTTCTCCATCTCTCGCCACTCCTACCCCCTTCCAACCCCACGGCCCTTGCACACCAAAAAACAAAAACTCAAAATACTTCAATTACTCATTCATCAACACCAGTACACTTCACCCAACTCCTGCTACCATTGCACCTCATACACATAACCAAGCTCTCAAAGACCCAAAGTGGCGCCAGGTAATGGATCAAGAGTTTAATGCTCTTGTGCATAATGGGACTTAGGACTTAGTCCTACGTGACAGCCACCAACCAATTGGTTATAAATGGGTCTTTCGGGTTAAACGAAATCCATATGGTACAATTTTTAAATACAAGGCCCATTTGGTTGCTAAATGCTTCCTTCAATAGTATGGGAAGGATTACTTTGATACTTTTAGTCCAGTTGCCAAATCCGTAACCATTCGAGTCATTCTATCTCTAGCTCTTTCTCGCAACTGATCCTACTTCAACTCGATGTGAACAATGCATTTCTTCATGGGACTCTCCACAAGGAAGTCTTCATGACCCAACCATCGGGATTCACTCATCCTCAATTTTCCACTCACGTTTGTAAACTCCACAAATCCCTTTATGGCTTGGAACAAGCACCACGAGCATGGTATATGGAGTTAACATCATTCATTCTAACTTGTGGTTTTCGAAAATCGCGAGCTGGTGCATCTCTTTTTATCTATAATCATGATAGTATCTTGTGCTTTTTATGGTTTATGTTAATGATATTGTTCTCACAGGTAATAATAATGCCTTACTTGATCACTTCATTACCTTAGCAAATCGCTTTTCCATCAAAGACTTGAGTCCTCTACACCATTTTCTTGGCATTGAAGTTATCCCTACCACCAACGGTTTGTTTCTATCCTAACACCATCACATCCAAGATCTTCTAACTCAGTTTCGTATGGATGGTGCTAAAGATGTGGCTACTCCACTAATCTCTTCTATAGTTCTCAACCCCATGGATGGGTCACCAGATGTCGATCCAACACCGTATCGGAAGCTGGTGTGTTCCTTGTAATACTTAGCCTTCACAAGGCCTGATGTATCCTTTGTTGTTAATCAGTTAGCTCTATTTATGCACTCTCCTTTAGAGATCAATTGGCATGCATTCAAACGAGTGGTACGTTATCTAAAGGGTATAATATACCATGGGCTATTTCTTAAATGAGGTTTATCTCTTGATTTAAAAGCCTTCTTTGATTTTGATTGGGGAGGTATCTTGAATGGAGGTTGTTCTACCACTGCTTATATAATTTATCTGGGCTCCAACATTATTTCCTGGAAATCTTCTCGTCAAAAATATGTTTCTCGGTCATCCACTGAAGCAGAATACAAAGCTTTAGCAAATGCAGCTGCTGAAGTTTCATGAGTTCAACACTTGCTTACTAATCTCAGTGTCAAACAAATCTTACCACCTTACACGTGCCACTTATCTTTCTACGTGAAAAAGTAGTTGATGGTTCCTTAAAAGATCTTCACATAAACTCAAATGATTAACTTGCAGATGCACTTACCAAGCCTCTTAGTCGGAGTCCGTTTCTTCGTTTGCATTCCAAGATTGGAGTCTCCGATGGATCCTCCATCTTGCGGAGGCGTATTACAACACAAGAATAAATTAAATCTTCAAACTTAATTTATTATTTTAATTTACATAGTCAAACTTGTGTAGTTAACTTATATCCTACATTACCGCCTAGTCTATTGTAGCCAGCAAATGAGTGGCTAGTTTGGCTCCTAGTCAAGAGTATATCTTAGCTATATAGCCCTCCTTTTGTAAATCGATTGAATATACAGAAACATATTTTCACAAAAGCGCTCTGTCCGGTGTATAGTTCTTCATAGTTTGTGAAGAATGTCCAATGTGTAGTTACTCTAGTCTCGTATTTCCCAAGTGAAGATCATAACGTTATAAAAAGAAACCATTAAGAAGTTGATGAATGTCCAGTGTATTTGGAGCAAACTGATGAAATTGAGGAAGCTGATGAGATGACATTAACAAGAAGATCGACAAAGAGGAATTGTTGAGGTCGAGATCAATTGAGGGGTGGAGATGATAAAATCGAGAAAGTTGATGAAATCGGATTCCATGTATTTCCCAAATCAAAATCATAAATCAAAGTTAGAAACTTGATGAAGATTGAGGGGAGGAGTAACATGAACTCCTGAATAATAGGGGCGACTAGATAGAGTGATGTTTGTGATGGTGGTCGAGGGGCAAAGCAACTTGATGAAGTCAATTTGGTGGTTGTGGTGACGTGGTAGTGATGATGGTGGCAGTTTAAGCTTCTGATGGTGGTGGTTGCACATGGTGGTGGATAAGATGATGTCGATCCCTTAGAGTCTAATCGAGCAAGATAAAATGTCAAGAGTAGAATAATAGGTGTGGAATGGAGAGTCTGTTTGAAAATTAAAAAAAAGGAAAAGGGTGTGTGGTGGTTTAATATTCTGGTAAATAATGAAATAATAAAATTATTTAATTAGGTACGTAAGTGTGACAGTAACATATTTAGGTGTTGTTATCCGCATATATATGTTTATTTATTTGGAGACTAAAGTGCTTATAATGTAGCGGTATCTTGTGTTTAGGTGTCCCACAAGATTATAGGTTCAAGTTTTGTTGCGAATAAAAATGATGTTTAAACACTGAATGATTGTGTGATCTAAATAATTTAAAGGCGTTGAATGAATGTGCCTTCAAATGTGACATACTATTTGATAAATGTTATAAATGAACAATCTGAATGACATAAATTATCATTTAAACCTTAATAGTGATATATTATATTATAAGATACGATTGTTTAACAAGACAACATGTGAAAGAAGAAGTCTCAGGATACAAATAATCGGTGATTAATGATTCAGAATGTACTTTAAGCTAAAATTATTTAGTAGTGTTTTTTTGTTTTATTCATCATAATTTTCGTTCAGAGGCAGTAATCAAACACGCTGAATGATTTCATTAAGCAGCAAACAAACAACCATAAGTTTGGAATAAAATATATGCTTCTATTAACACTTATGATACATGTTTCCATAGTCATAAACATCTTAAATAAAAACTATATTAATCGTTTCGTCATTTATTAAATGTTTGTAGGTGTAAAAATATTCTAGCATTGTACCCGCGTGCAATGGTGACAAATATTTTTTTCTTCATAACTTGTTCGTTTTTAAAACAATGTTGATTTTTTGTTTTCTAAGTTATAATGTGTCAATGAAATTTCACATGGATGGTAAAATCCAACAAAAATGTTGGCCTTATAACTTTATTTTATTTTAATTATATTACTCATTAAAAAGGTTTAAGAAAATTCTATAAATTAAGGTTGTATGTTATTTAAATTTATTATTTCTAGTTATACGTAATTTTTAATAGTTAAGTTTAAAATATTTATTATATAATAGAGTATTTAATATGTAAAATTTAATTGTTAATATTTTTAATTATTAAGTTAATTTGTATTGATTTGATTTTTTAAATAATCTTTATTTTGAAAAGTTTAGTTATTAAAATGATATATAATATTATCATTAACTCCAGCTTTATTTAATAATTTCCATTAATTATAATATTAATGATAATTAGTAATTTCAAATTATTTAAAATTAAAAAATTAAGAACATCTAAATGATTTATAAAATAGTATATATGTTATAAAAGCTTCTAAGGCCACCTATAGTGTTATGCTCAAAGGCTTCAGGTTCCCCTTAGGATCCATTGAGTTGGCTCGGAAACATCAATACCCTTCACCTCTCGGGTTGAGGCTCGGCTTCCCCCGTCCAAGCTTACCCGTAATTTTTTTATAAGTGTATAAGAGGGAGTAAAATAAAAAAATATTTAAATTATTTAGGTTTTCTTGCTATTTAAATTTTAGGTAAACAAAAGTAGAAAAGAAGAAAAAATAATGCAAGAGAGAAATTCTCTTTCCCGATTCTAAATCTTAAAAAGTAAAAACCCCGCTCATTTTTTCCACAAAAACACATCTGCCATGTCATCGATCCTTGTGACTATCTACACATCACGACCGTCCTTTGTCATTCATCGACGGCCACAAAATATCGACGATCAACCTTACCCCCAATACTCCAACTATATAAATTCAAACCCCCAATCTTCTTTCAACATCGCTCTTCACACGTTTCTTCCTGCCTAAGAAGTTTTAGGTCAGTCGTTAATTCATTTCGTCTTCAATTATTACCTTTTTCCTCTTTTATAAATCATCCTAGTTTATCAATTTATACTTTACGAACAAACTTTGTGCTGATGTGAAATTTGTTGCGCAGATTTTGAAGCAATTCGAAAATGTCCGGCCGTGGAAAGGGAGGAAAGGGTTTGGGAAAGGGAGGAGCAAAGCGTCATCGGAAAGTCCTCCGTGATAACATCCAGGGAATCACGAAGCCAGCTATTCGCCGTTTGGCGAGGAGAGGCGGTGTTAAACGTATCAGCGGTTTGATCTACGAGGAGACCCGTGGGGTTCTGAAGATCTTTCTAGAGAATGTGATCAGAGATGCCGTGACGTACACTGAGCACGCTCGCCGGAAGACTGTTACTGCTATGGACGTGGTTTATGCGTTGAAGAGGCAAGGCCGGACTTTGTACGGGTTCGGTGGTTAGGGTTTTTGATCTGAGAAAAAGTCTTGCGGTCAAGAAAGAAAAGTGTTTAGGGTTAGGGTTCTTTCTTATCGGGTCGGGTTGGGATCTGTATTGTTTTTAGAGTTTACCTCATGTAATGTAAAAAGGAAAAACTGTCTGTTTCTTGCAATGGAATGAATGACTTTTTAGTAAAATTTGTATTTTGAGTTTTCTTTGATTTTTTGAAGCCTAATTCATACTTATATCATATACTTCATTTAGTACTATATATATATATATATGTTTATCATTATTAATAAATTTTAACTATTTAATGCTATGTTTTATTATGTGTCTTTGTGTAATGTGATTTGGTTTTAAAACTATATTATTAATGAATATTTATAATTTTGTATATATTCCTAAGAGAAGATTAGTAAAAATGGTATTAAGCTTAATGCATGTTGTTAGCAGATAGGATGGTACATACAAATAGAAAAAATTAATACTAATATCACAGTGGTACCAAGCAACATTCTCTTCTCTTCGGTATTTAGAAAATCTTGGTACCAATTAACTGGAGGTGGTGTGTTTTTTGGTACCGAGTCATATCATCATGCCGAGCTAATACTATGAATAGTACCACTACTCTTAGGAATATGGGTTGCTTGAACCAAGAGTATTAGCTTCCATCCTATTTTTTTTGTGATAATTTCATATATATCCTTTTAAACTTCTATTATTATATATATATCTCTTCAAATTTCAGTATTACGTATATATCCTTCTAAAACCTCTAAACTCATAAATATCTAAATACCTAATTTATTATTATTTAATCTTTTAAAAATCAATAATCTATATCATCTAGTATATTTATTTAATGATATACTATAATGCCCTTTTATGATATCATACTAGTAAACTTATTTTTTGATCTTTTTACTCCAAACCATCGATGGTTTATAATCAGATTACCCTTCTATTAAATTAGATTTTTAACTCCAAACCATCAATGAATTCACCGTGCCCTAAGTTCATTGTTTACCATTCGATCCTTCCCTGCTTTCGATTCAAGGTTCAAGATTCCTCCTATCAATCGATTAAGCCAGTGATCGAGTGAGCCAGCATTCATCGTTTTCCCCATTTGATCAAATCATTGTACCCTAAGTTCATCGTCGTTTAGACTTGCGATGGATTTCGATTGGTTCATCGATGGAATCCTCTATATCACCGGCAACCATGGCTGAGTAAAGCAGACCATGTTGAATTTGGCAACGCGAAGGAGATTGTTGTGGATACTTTTGAGGTTACTCCGAATGTAGTAGAAATTCGAGAGCAGTCTCATGTGACGCCGCCGCCTCCTCCACCACCGTTGCCGTCAGTTCTGTTGACCAAATCAAAGAGGCATTTGTACCAAAGTGTTGGGAAGAATGTAAAAAGTGAAGCCCTAAGGGAATATGAATCTGATGAGTTGGATAAATTGAGGTCTTATTCTCCTCCTGCTCCAACACTGCCTCGCCTCCGCCGCCACTTCCTCTAACAATGGAGGTGTGGGTCCGCCGATCACATCATAAGCATAAGAAACTGGAGTCGAAAGTAAGTGATGCTACGAAGGAGATAGCTACAGCAATAACTTCATTGTATAATAAGAGGAAAAGGAAGAACGAACAGATCGTAAGAAATAATTCTGGTAGTCAGTTCATCTCCCACCTTCATCAGTATATTCGTTTGGGGTAAAAAGATAAAAAAAAAGGTTTACTAGTATGATATCATAAAAGGGCATTATAGTAAATGATTAAATTAATATATTAGATGATAAAGATTATTGATTTTTAAAAAGATTAAATAATAATAAAATAGGTATTTGGATATATACGAGAGTTTAGAGGTTTTAGAAGGATATATACGTAATATTGAAGTTTGAAAGGATATATACATAATAATAGAAGTTTAGAAGGATATATATGAAATTATCCTATTTTTCTTTGAGGGTGTTTGGTTATTACTTTGGTAGAGAGAAAAGAAATAGAGAGTTGAAAATAGAAATGAGGGAGAAATGGAAATTGTAAGAAATGAAAATGAATAAAAAACACCCTTGTTTGGTATTATCAAGAAATGAAAATGAGAAATGGTGGCTTATGTCGCCGGAAACTCGGCGGCGGCGGCGACACCATCTTGGTGACGCCGGACTACTCATCATCGCCAAAACAAATTTAATCGCAACAGATGAACACCGAACTCGCCGGAAACACATCGCAACAGATGACGACAGCTGCAATTAGGGTTCTACCGCAACGGACGAACGGCGGCGATTAGGGTTCTTTCGTAACAGGCGTTGGCTGCCTCACCAGAAACACATAGCAACAAACGTTGACAACTTCGGCTGCGGCGTTGGCCACCTCGCCATAAGGTCGACAACGATTTAGGGTTCGATTGCAATAGCGGACAACGACATTGTAAAAGACGACGACAACGACGACATCGTATACGACGACTATTGCAACAGAGGACAACATCACAACACACATCGCACATCACAAGAAGGTAGGATGTCATTTCTCCTTGTTTCTTCACAAAATGGAGAGAAATGAGATTACAAAGAATGATGAGAAATAAAAATGGTTAGAGAAACCATTTCTCCTCTCATATGAAAATCCATTTCTCCCAAAAAAGAGAAATCACCTCATTTACTTTTATCCCCAATTCTTCTCTCTACTAAACACCCCTTATACTCTTCATTTGTCACTTTATAACCTTTATTTAAAAATAGAAATTATATAAAAAGTAGACATAGGAAAGAGATAGAGAGAATAAAGAGAGATAATAGAGAGAGAGAAACCCTTTACGGGTTTAGAACTTGCACGTAAGGGGGATAGGATGCGTTAATGTTACATGAGATCTAGTACCTAATCAACTATCACTATTAGATTTCTCAAATAATTACCACAATGGGTGTAAAAAAAGTCTGAACCCGGCTAACCTGACTCGACCCAAACTCGAATAAGAGTATTAGGGTCGGGTTTATTCGGGTCTAAACTCTAAATCAAGTTATTCGGGTCAATCCGATTAAACAGGAATAAGACTAGGTTTATTTCTATGCATTTTTTTGGGTTCTGATGAACCTAATTGAAAGTTTATTTAATTATAGCGAATGGTATTTTTAGCCTACAGTTAATTAGTTATATGAAAGCCCATAAAATAACTAGCCAACGTGTGAGTTAAATCAAAGTTGCAGCCCATGTATTATGTTGATTGCAATCTGTTACATGTCCGAAATTGTAATCGACGCTTACACACGATTACACGAAGAACCAGACCTTATATCTTCTATTTTCAAATCAATATTCAAAAGCGATACGTGTGCTGAGTTGGAATCGAACTCAGGTTCAATATCATGTTGTTGTTATGATATGTTCTTCATAGCTAGCTTTTCTGAAACTATATAACATGCAATTCGTCGTGAATCTCTATTGAACGAACATGCACTCTGTGAATATGATTACTGTAGTTTATAAGATTGTAGAGTTGTCTACATATCTAGCCTAAATGGCAAATCACCTTTCTAATCATATGTATATTTTCAAAAATTTATACCTTCGTCTAAACCTGTGAGTGGCTATGGATATCACATTCTCTTTTGTAACTCAAATATCTGCTAGAACTCATATATGTTTTTTCTTTTGTCTTTCTCTAAATCCATTTGTTCATATTTTAGTTACTCTATCATTTATTAGTTTCTAATGTATATCATGATTAAATTGTTGGCAGATGTTGGAATCAATTGGCCTTGCTGATGAAACAACCATAGATGTTGAAGTAAACAATAATAATGATGAAAGCCAAGAGGAAAGGACTTTTGAAAAACGACCAAGGACTTCTAAAAAATGATCAAAGGTTTGGGAAGACTTTGAAGAGGAAAATCTACAAGAAGGGATGTCAATAGAAGATCAAAAAGCTTAATGTTTACACTGTGGTTCACAATACTTGTGTCATTAAAAAAGGTATGGCACCAAAAATCTCAAAACTCTAGGAAAGTGCAAACCTTACTTGGCAAAAATATTTCGAATCAAACTCAAATTGCTTTTGAACGGTGATACAACCAAAATGATGGCATGAAAGTTTGATAAAATAAAAGAAAGCAAAAATGCTTTAGCACACATGATTATAATAGATGAACTTCCATTTAGTTTTGTCGGGGTGAAGGATTTAGACAGTATATTAGAATTAATCAACCCTTCTTTCAAATTCCAAGTAGAGTAACAATAACAAAAAAAAGTGTTTCAAATTGTATTTTGAAGAGAAAAACAAACTCCATGACTTACTTCAAAGAAACATCTGTAGGATATGTTTGACTATCGATACTTGGACATCCATAAGAAAGAAAAGTTATATGGCTCTTAGTGTTCACTTTATAGATAATGATTGGAACTTGCAAAAGAAAGTGTTGAACTTTTATTAAGTTGATATCAGGGGTTAACCTAGGAAAAGGAATAGAGTCTTGTTTGAACAAGTGGGAAGTTAACAATATTTTAACAATTTCGGTTGATAATGCAATTCCAAATCATAATACAATTGATTTTTTGAAAATAAATATTTTGCAAACCAAATTTGTTTATTGCATGGAAAATGGATTCACATAAGATTTGCAACTCACATTTGCATCTTGTAGTACAAGATGGTATAAAAAAAATTGAAGAATCAATTGATAACATAAGATATGCGATTACGTGGATAAAAAAAAGTCGGGTACTAGAATTGAGAAATTCAATAAATGTGCCAAAAGTGTGAAATGTACAAGTACAAAGTACTTGATTCTTGATACTCCCACGAGGTGGACTCCACCTACCATATTTTGAAAGTAGCTCAAGTCTATGAACATGCTTTTGATAGGTATGATTTAGAGGATGTAAAATTTGGTAATGATATCCGAAAAAAGGGTCATTTAGTTCCAATATCGGAAGATTGGAAAAAAGCTAGAAAATTCTGCCATTTTCTCAAAACATTTTATGATGTTACATTGAGAATTTCCAGAAGAAAGTATGTGACATCACACTCTCTTTTTGTTTAGTGAGTTAAAATTCGTGACCTTTTGAAGCAACAAGTTGGATGTGATTTTCTTGATGAGCAACCAAAGGATCATAATTTTTATGAAATTTCTAAGATGATGAAACTCAAGTTTGACAATTATTTTGGTGATATTTAAAACATGAATTTGTTGTTGTATTTTGCATTTTTACTTGATCCAAGACAAGGAAGAATTTTAGAAATTATATTGGATGATCATTATGAAACAGAAGGAAAAGCGATGGTTGAATTCGAGAAAACACACATCAAGAATGACATGAAAACTTTATATAAATATTATGTGAGAATTTATGCTCCACCATCTACTTCATCTTCAATATTATGGAAAGGGTCAACCCCTATTAATCCTACAAGCTTTAAGGGTGGACCTTATGAGTAGCCCGGGGTGGCCTGGGCAACCCCTTAAATTTCTTCGAGTACTGTTAATTTTTTCTAATTTTTTTTCTAATGGGAGTGCTACCTCTAACAAAAAATTTGTGCAACCTATGCTCTTTATGAACTTGAAAATATATTTGTATCCTATACAGGAAGAATTTTTATGCAACCCCTAATGTTTTTTCTTGAGGGCGCCGACAAGCTCTACAACAAATCCCAATTATAGAGATAGGTTGACAAATAAGATGAAAACGAGTCAAACATCTAATTCATCGATTAGTGAATTGGATAAGTATTTGGGTGAAAGTGTTGGAGATTTTGATACTAATGTTGGTTTTGATATATTGAATTGGTGGAAGGTCAATAGCCCATGATTTTTAATTTTGTCTCTTATGGCTAAAGATTTCTTTGCTATACCAATCTTAACCATTGCTTCGGAGTCGGTGTTTGGCATAAGTGGAAGAGTGTTAGATTCATATATGAGTTCTTTGGGTGACAATACTATCAAATGCTTAATTTGAACACAAGATTGGAAAAGTAAAGAAATCAACCCGGAAAAATAAGAAGCTTTGGAAACAATAATGCAACTAGGAAAAGGTACTTTCATTTATAAAGTATTTTTATCACCTCTTATTAATAATGAGTATGCCTAATTTGTTTGGCAAACGAGTTTGGAAACAATTTGTTAATTCCGTCTACCATCTCTTATTAATTATTTTTATTATCCATTTATGTAGATTTAAGAGAACAAGAAGTTGCAAGGTTATAATATTTAAGGATTGGAGATTAAAGATTGAAAAGTGAAGAATGAAAACTTCTTTTTTGTCAATTAAACACTTATTTTGAAATTACATGAGCGACTTTTTTGTCAATTAAACACTTCTTTTTTGTGACACTATGAGGGACTTTTTTTTGTCTTTTTAACCCATTCTATTTTTAACTGATTTTAAATTTATTAAATAATACCTAATCTTTTTTAAAAATTAAAAAATCAAATAAATATTTCTCTGATTATCTCTCCTCTCACATTCTCAGTTTCACACTTTCACTATCACTCATATCTCTCCCTCCCTCTCTCTCTTTCTTATTATGGACTCTTACGCTATGTTCTCGAGTTATTTTTTAAAAGGAAAGGAAGAAGAAAAGAAGGAAATAATTAGTGGTGTGTGTTCTTTCATGTTTTTTAATGATGGAAAGAGAGGGAGAAGGAGGGTTATTTGATAATTAGAAACTTGAAAATAATTATGAAAATAAATTTTTTTTAAAATAAAAAATATGATAATTAGAAACTCGAAAATAATTATGTCGCTCAAATTTCTTGATATATTCTCTCCAAGTACATATTTTTTTATCACCCTAACACTTTCACGTCTTGGTTTTTTCGACCAACTAAGTTGGCTGGTCGATTGGATTGGGAACTGGCTCGCTGAGCGGGTTGATATAGTTCGTGATCATTACTAGACCTGATTTTATTGTTGTTTGCTCATTACACAAAACAAAAGCCCTAAATCACTATGACAGTTGTTGGGTTATTTTCTTATTATTGTACGAATTAAGATGTTTGAATTATAAAATCACAACCATTTATAGTTCAAGCATACCGACTTCTACAAATAAAAAAATAAAAATTAGTTCAAATGTCAAATAACAATTGTCACATCAATCTAGGGCATTCTTTTAGTTTATTAAACTAAAACAATAAAACGGTGTTTGATAACGATTCTCGGTCATTCGTTCAACTGGATCAGATTCATTCTTTAGACCGCTACATGTCTTTATGGACCTGTTCTTTGAGCTTGTTCACAGTATAACTGACTTGGTCAACTTTGTTTTTAAGATATTATAAAAAAATTCTTTGGCGAAAAAGTTGAGAACTAGAAATGCTAAGTTGACAAAAAATGATCCTCAAAGACTATATGTCAAGTTTCTAGTTATTGTATTTATTTTAGAAATGCTACAAATGTTTAAGGAAGATATTAAAACTTTGTAAGATGTATATTGCATAATGTATATGGTAAAAATTAGAGTATTTATTTTGAGAAAAATATAAAAGTTGAGAATTAGGAGAGTCTTTTTTCTATTAAAATAAAATTTAATATATAAGATAAAAAAGTATAGTATTTGAGAAAAATATAAAATTTAAAAACTAATTGAGTTACTTTTCCGAAGATTTTAGTCTCATGTACAACTAATATGTCATGTAATCACTAAATAAATTCAACTTAAATAGTCTTGGAATAAATACCGTTAACAAGAAGGTTCATTTCTTATAAAAGATTTATTCAATTCACTAGAATAAAAGATTCAATACCTCATAAATAGTCTTAGAAAGTATAAAGAAACCAACCATTTTCCGATCTAACATAAGCATAATGATATCGCAAAGAATATATTATGAAAACATTATAAAATAATTAAAAAATTGCATAACCAAAGAATTTTATAAATATTATTCAAAACTCTAAACTCATCTTAAACGTCTAGAAATACCACATTTAACTCTTTACAAATAGAGGAATATAAAAACTTAACCTCCCTACTTTAACCTATAACTTTATAAACTATTGTCACATGTTAATGATAATGATCAATTAAAATGGTGAAATTCGACATTTAATTATACTTTTATAGGACTTCATGACCTAATTGACGAGCATAGATAGACCACACAAGTGCTTATATATCAGGTGAAATATATCACAAATTTAAATCAAAATTGATGATTATCTTTTTGTTTCTACTAAAAAAATACATATCAACTCCATTTAATTAACTCCAGAAATCTTTTCTAAAACGAATTAAATTATCAAATTTTGACAAACAATCGGCACGGACCTTTTTAAAATCTTGATGTGTGCTTAAACTCTAAAAAATCTTGAATTCTTTATTAAATCTCTATATATTCTTACTTAAATCGTATTTTTATCAGAAACCACACAATATTTAATTTATCAAAAATTATAAACAGTTACAATATCAATTATGTTAAATACAAAAGCATATATAAAACACTAAATATCAACATTGTTAGGCTGTTAGCAGAACCTTAAATATGTTATGAAACTCCAAACTTCATGAGGGTTTTGTAAAACTACAAAACCAGAGGGACTGAAATTGCATTTACACAATACTTAAAGCCATGAAAAAGTTTTTTTTTAAATCTACACGGGTCGGGTCGGTTCTCCTTTAAGAAAAACCTAATTGTTTGATTTCCTGTACAATTCTTTCTTCCCTCCATCATCTGACCTGTGCGTGAGCCCCTGTAGACACTGAAAATGGGGTTTTTCGATCTAAACATACCCTACACTGAATCTACCAAACGCAATTCAACCGCCGATAAATCAATACGATTGAAACTCGCTGTAAAAGCCATGGAACTAGGTTATTCCGGCGTTGCATACAACCGTACCATCACTGGAGTTATGTCGGAACTAGACCGTTGTTCAATCTCTTTATTCCCTCTTTCCTCCGTTCTCAAAGTCTCTCCTTCTATTTCCACCTCTGTTAACCTTCACCGCCGCCTCCTGGATGTCCCAACCACCGCACCTTTCCGGCAATACACTCGTCTAACTGTCGTTGTTGATACACCGTCGCAAGGGTCAGCTCTTAATTCCGGAAATCCGGTTCTTAAAACTTATGACATTATTGCTGTGAGGCCGTTGAAACAGGAGTCATTTGATCAAGCTTGTAAAAATTACGAGGTCTTGTCTTCAATCCCTAAAAAGTTATGACATTGTTGCTGTGATTAATTTGTTGTTAACAGACTTCTTGATGCTGAATCTGTTTGTGTATAGGTGGATATAATTGCCATTGATTTTACAGAGAATAGATTTCGACTGAAGCAACCATTGATTAAAGCTGCGATTGAGGTTAGAGTTCTGTATCTCTTCCTGTTTTGATTAAAGTTTGGGTGTGTTTGTAGTTACTTTCATGAATCTGTAGAGCAACTGTACAAATTTGAACTTTGTAGATGATATTGTTATTTTTGATATGCAATTATGCAGAGAGGCGTATATTTTGAAATTACATACTCAGGACTTATTATGGACTCTCAATTGAGAAGGCATATGATATCCAATGCTAAGGTAAAGATGTTACATTTTGATTTTGGGTATAAGTGGATTTGATCATGTAACACCACACCTCAAATGAGATGAAAACTTTCAGTATCTTGCGACTGATATTGAATCTAATATCTTGGTTTTTGATTAGTCTTAAGAAGCTTGAAGTCTAGAACCTATGTGCTTCATAATCTTGTCATTGTTAACCATCTCACGATGGCCTAATGGTAGGATGCCTGGAAAGTCTCATAAGAGACCCGGGTTCAATCTTCGCTTGGTGCAAAACTGCAAATATCTTAAATGGCCAGGGGAAGTATAGGTAATGGCCACAGAAATGGTTAGGCCACGTATATTAGAGCATAGCTCGACTTTCTCGGGGAAACTGCTAAAGCAGGAAATCCCTTTCGAAAAGTAAAGAATAATCTTGTCATTGTTCTAGAAATGCATAATGGTTCTTCTTCACATGATAAAATGTGACATACACACAAACACACACTTTTTTGGGAAAGGCAAACACACACCCATCCTAATCTACACCGATCATACACCTTGGATACAGCTAGGCCAAAGGCCTATTGGTCACGCAAATACACACTTATGCACATATAATCTTTTGATAAGAGAAATGTTATTTTCAGCTGTTGGTGGAGTGGACACAAGGAAAAAATCTCATCTTTTCAAGTGCTGCCCCATCTGTAACTGAACTCAGAGGACCATATGATGTTGCAAATCTGGCATGTCTACTTGGTTTCTCTCTGGAACGAGCTAAAGCATCTGTTTCTAAAACATGTAGGTACGAGCACTTAAACATATGTTTTTTCAATGTTGCACATTTGCTAATATAGCTAGTTTCAAGTTTCTTGATGCGTGCATCTTGAATTATATGTAGATCTTTACTAGAAAATTCCTTACGTAAGAAAAGGTTCTACAAAGAGGCCATCAGGGTTGAACTGATCTCCTCGTCGGAGAAGATGGATGTTGAGAAATCTGGTTTTGATGACTGGCTTAAATGGGACCCCATCTCCAGTGGTGAAGGTGATTTGCAATTGGATGACCTGGCAAAGTCATTTGCAGCATCGAGTAAAGAATCAAAAACAGTCAAAGCCATTGACTTTGCTTCAATCATTGATGAAATTCCATCACATGGATTGCATATTATGGACATTGTATCTGAATCAAAGCCAGAAGAACCATATGTTAGTAACCAAGACTCAACTGCTGCTGATGATGTGCCTATAGATTCTAAGCTGCATGATCCACCTAAGAACAATCTATTAACATTTGGTGATTGTGAGTTAATGTCAGCAAATGATAATCGTGAAACTTTAGCAAGTGTTGAGGGAGATGAAGCTTGTGCCACGATTGTAAAAGAAGATTCCATGATACAAAACGTACCCTTTTCTTGTCCTGAAGCTGAACAGCGAAATCCAGAATCAGAGGTTCTTGATTCAATATCTGAACCAAATGTCAGTGTTGATAAAGGAAGTGCAAATACTTGCAATGATTTTTCAACTGCAGGAATGTTGATCTCTGTTGATGATAATCCTTGTTCTACTCTCCAGTGTGAAGAAGCCAACTATATTTCTTCTGATGCTCCATTATGCTCCATTGCGTCAAATGAAACAGGTATTAAAGAGGATTTGGAAAAAGAACACACGAGGGACACAGGAGATGTTGGTGTTATACTTGCACATGTTAACTCAAGTTTGGCCTTGTCTGGTGTATCTTTGAATGAAGGTGTTCGAGAAGAACACTTTAGTGTAATGGGGGGAAATGAGTTGGAAAACGGTGCTAATTCGGTTGTTCTTGAACCGATGGAAGATTTGTCAATGAAAGTTCAAGCAGAGTTCAAAGATGATAGCCTAATGAATAATTTGTGTGCACCCGAGTCTTCATTAGGTACATGATTCTTTATCAAAGCTGGGCTGTTTGGGCATGGTTTGTGTAACACATCGAAACAAGTAATCTTTTGTGTGGGTCGGGCTGACCTGAAACAATTATCTTAAAAGAATATTTTTTTTAAATAAATAGTTAGCTTGTAAGATTTGATTATAATAACTATATCCTTTGAAGAACAATCTAGTTATTTGAATGCATTGGTTGAGGAGGTTCTATACGATAAAAATACACTTTTGGTGACTTTCAATCTGCGCCCCCTTCGAGCTGTTTCCTATTAACCTTGAATTTTCTTTAACCCATTTGAGATAAATCATGACCTATATCAACCCATACATATGTAAAATGGCGTAAATTGGCAAAAGGAAGATGTATTTTCTATATTTACAAGTTTATGATGTCCCAGCAAATTTAAACTTTTCTTTCTTGTCAGTTTAAACAAGTATAATATTTTTCATCTCCTTACATTTTTTTGTTATTATTTGTATTTTTAGTTAACTATCTTGTCCATGGACTACCTTTTCTCTTTCACATGTTATTATGTACTGTAAGTTGAAGATTGAAGATTCTGGTTCGGTTACTTTTAGTTTTACTAACCATAGGATATGTTACATAACTTTACATCTCCCATAAGTTAAATCAAATTTTCTATTCTTTTATGCAGATAGATTAAGAAAAAAGCAGGGGGGTTCACGTCGATCTGTAGCATTTCCTTTTAAGCGCTTGTTGAAACCTTCACATTTCAAGAAAGCTCGAAGGCCCAAAACAAGAAGCACAATTTTGTAAGTGATATTTGCACTTTTGTTTACACCGTCATTTCTAGTAAATCTTAACTGAACACTTTTTACAGCTGATATCATGTAATCATATTATTGCTAAGTCGTTGCCATGAAAAAGTAAAAACAAAAATTTGCAGCCTTTATAAAGTTCGATTTGATTTTATGGTTTTATTTTGACTTAGCTTTTACATTACACATTGATTTTGTCAGTTTGCAATTAATCAACATTTGTAACCATCCTTATTGGCTTTAGCTTTATTTGAAGCCACTATAGGTGCAATAATCTCACAGAAAACACAATGATTTTTGGGATTTGTGCGCCTGCATTGATATTGTAAAAAATGCTTACAACTACCTATTATGTTTACTTTTATGCAAGCTGTCTTAAAAGAGTTAATTTAATTCATTATGCAGGAGCCTAAGCAAGCTTATTGGGTGATATATCACCACCAGCAGAGGTCGATGGCAACGGTCTTCAATGTAGGAAGGTCCTGGTTACTGACTTCTACTCAAAATTTTGACCTTTATTTTGCTTTTGTTCTAAAATATTATGTTAGTGTTATGACACGAACTTGTGCTCCTCGTTCACTAGCATGTGGTGATCACTTTGGGAGTACCGTCTGCTGTTTACCTTTTTTTATTATGTGGGTCTTACTTACATACTACAAGAAATGGAAAATAGGAACACAGTTTTTACAGACAGAGATCTGCAAGCATCAAGTATGGTCTTGATTATTACACAAGACATGCTTTTCTTTTTAGTTGAACATAATTCTGCATGCTAAAAGTGGCAAGATTGGCGGGTTATGTAGGCTGGCTAATATATCGAAACGGGCCAAGTTGAGTTGGATAGACTAAAGAACACATTTTAAATAAGTTCCTTTTTTGGACCCATAATCTTCATTCTGGTCTGATTCTGAAGTGTGAAAGACGAAATTTCCATTTGTTCATAGAAAATATAGTATTTGCTCCACCATCTAAACCTGTGGAGTATCTAATTATCACAAAACAACATTGACTGATAAGACATAAAGGTCATGGAATGGAAAATAATGCAGAAAGCATACCTCTACCAATTTGTTTTTGAGAAAGAAATTTATGAATCTAGATAGAAGATTACATAAGACCAATGATCACATCAGCGCGGAGACAGAGGGGGGTTAAATGGTGCTAAGTCCCCCTAATTTGCCCAATTTTCATATATACTATTAGACTAAGTATTTGAATTTTTAATTAATCCCCTTTTAATAAAGATACAACTCAGTATTACAAATCGAATGACGAATGGATAAATCGTTTCTAATTATTGTAATAAGAGTTATTTTAATAAATAAGTTTCTTGAAATTAATTCAACTTTCGTTATTTATTTATCTTAAAAACAATGAAACTTTTTATGTCATGCGTATATTATGTCTATATAATAATTACTATTTTATAATAAAGTTAGACTCTCCTGTAATATAATCCTAGCTCCGTCCCTGAATCACACGATTATAGGTCTAGGATCTTTAACTGCCTTCAAATCGAATGCATCAGAAGTAGATTAGTTTTGCTTGTAGCTCAAAACCAGAGTCTTCATCCAGAATCAATTCAAGCTAGAAATAGTACCAGTTAAAATAAATACATAGAAAGAGATTATGGTACAACCTAGAGTTAATCTATATAAACAACATTGCTTACACCTTCCTCTTTCCTAGGCAAAGTCCTTGTTTCTAGACTTTTGGTTTCTTGGAGAAATAATCAACGCCTTATGCTAAAACCGACCAAACTGTACTAGCCATGGGCAAGAAATTTTTAATTCCAATTCCTTTCAAATCACCCAAATTTCTCTTAACCAAACACCCTCATAAAGATTTGTACTTGCTAGACTCAGAGGGGGTTGGAGTAACCGAGTGATGGGCGGCGTGAAGACGCATCACGTCGATACCTAATACCAAGCCGACGTGATGGCCCCAAAATAGTTTTCTTACACTGAGAAATTGATTTTGTTTTTTGTTTTTTGTTTTGTGTGCATTAAAGGAGTTGTGAGTGAGTGTGATAGTGTGAATGAGTAATGGCTCATAGTGAGACTGTGTAAATGTAGCGTAATGAAAGAAACTACTAACGTGACATAATGTGATTTGAGGTTGAACAGAATTAACAGGGCAATGCTAACTTTTGATGTTTGCCTTTGGTCATGTATTTGTAGGTTGGTTAACAATAATTGATATTTCACTGTATTTTTTAAAATTTGCCCTTGACCATGCAATCTTTAAATCGATTCACGGGTTATATAGTATGTATTCCATGTTATATTTCATTTGTTTCTAACTTTCTATGTATATGCTCATGCCCATGAATTAGCACTAATATATTAAATACATAACATAATTTATCAAAAATTTAAAAAATAATAAAGGTCCTCAATTAGCATTTGTTTAAATATACTTATCTAAATAATGATTTACAGTTTTAATGCATAAAAACAGATCAGAAATTTGAATCAGACATGTACTATTTTATTAATGTGCATTACTGAAAGCAGATAGAAGTTGTAAATAATGTACCCATGTCAAACAAAATGAAGTTTACATATATGTTTGGTACATATATAAATGGGGTAGTATGGTTGACCTGCAAGTGAGTGTTTTCTGTTTATTTTGAACTTGTAGATATTTAATCTGTTAAATAAATTTATATAAATATTATATTAGAGTAAGTTATATTTTCTGTCCCTATTGTTTGACCCACATTACGGATTTGGTCCATCCTGACTTGAATTTCTTGCATTTTCGTTCTTGATCAACTTAAAAAGATCAAATTACCCTTCTGGTTAACTTATTACTTTTACAACCATCATCACCACTGAACCACTCTCTCGAGAATCTTTCCTTCTGATTCAAGTCGTTCCTTTTTGTTTCTGTGTAGTAAAGAGAGGTGATATAGGCCAATTAGATGTTCATTGATTATCTTCTTAGAAAATTAATCAAGAAGTGGAATTGATATTGATACAAGTAAAATTAATGATATTGATTAGAATCGTACCCACATAAAGTTGTGATAACAAATAGGTTTTACTTGGTAACATGTTGTTTTCGTTTATTTCTTATTAATTTCCCATCAATTCGTCGTTGATTTTTAAAACAAATTACAAAACAATATAACAAGAAAAAAAATTTAATTTATAAAATGAACACAAAAAATCTTGAAAATTGTGTTGATATAGGTGAGAAAATGTGTTGGTATGAGAGACTCAGAGGGGTGTGTTGGTGGTGGTTGGGTTAGAATATTTGAGGGGGTATATTAATAAATTTTATTTGTTAAAAGTTTTAGGATATTGCATCTTATATAGATGAATTAATATCTTACGTGAAAGAATCATCCCCATTAAGTAAAGTACGAGTAAAAGTGTTGAATGTATTGTAATATAATATAAAAATAATAATCAATATATAACTAAAATAAGTGAGAGAAGTAGAAGAAGAGGCACATGCACCTTAGTGACGAAAGAAGTGCTTCCTTCGCCTAGTGATGAAATAAGCTAGTCATGAGTTGGCGGTGAAAAAACAAGTTGATACAGTAAACTTGTTATGTTAATCTGATAAGTAACAAACAATCTACGATCTGCCACCTTTGCATCATCACGTTCTAGACGCTGCCGTTATATTCATAACGGAGGTGGTGTAGTGAAGTTTACCGGTAGCTCCATGATGTTGAAACATGGTATCTAGATTGCTTCTACAATCGTGTATATCACTTTTCGAATTCGATATTTCGACCCTAATGTGCTTGAGCTACACGAAATTCGAACCAGGATAATTATAGAAGAACAATCAATTTCGTGGCAAGAAAATGATCAAAAACCAAAGAAAAATTGAGTGTTTCGAAAAATATGTATCTTATCATCTATTCATCCGTTTTCATTTCAAAACAAAAACAGGAGTTATCAACAGTTACCAAGTTTTAAAATTTATAATAAAAACCCCATAAAAATCAACAAATAATCCATCTATTAAAATATATTTCGGGACCCCCGTTTTTCGTTCAGGGGGCGTTGCCCTCTTTATCTTACGGTACCCCCGTTCATTACACTAAATGAACTAGTGACATTAAAATCTCCAACACGTGAGGCGGTGTTGTTAGCGGAGGCAACTCCGATAAGCTTGAGAAGTCTGGCTGGTCACTGGTGTGTACCGTCTCCGTTCATATCGGTTAACTAACTGGCTGATGTATATTACTATTTAGGGATTGACGAAGGTGGTCCGGATACTATATATGTGAACAGAACCGGAGTAAAAAGGATGATGTCAGTTGTTACGACATCACTCTATAGTTGACCTATTTATTACTCTAGTGTCGCAATTTGGATAGTGAACATATAAAACTGGAATTTTCTGTTCCTTACACAATTAAATGTAATATATATTTTAGATAAAATTAATTTAAAAGATGTGATATATCCTTCTACTTACAAAATCAACATAAGTATTAAAATCAATAAAAAAAATAAGAAAAAAGAATTAGTGAACTACACATTTCATCCTTGCAAACCACTACTCAATAGTAAGGCAAATGTTTTTTTGTGTGAAAAGCACCAAATGCAATTTATTTATATTTAATTGAAAATTATATGTATAAAACAACTTAGTTTCAAGTTTATGAAAAAAAAAACAAACTTCATATATTGGGCCAGGGCTTATGGGTCGAAAGGCCCAATAAAATTTCGTATATTGGGATTCTCGTTAGACAGACAGACTTAGAAAAGCTACTCCATAGTTTTTGATTACTCCCTTTTTACTAAATAATTAAACTGAAGAGCTTTATATTATATTAAAGTTAATATAGATATAATTTATGGTTAAAATTATATACTAATACTGCTTCTCCTAAAATATCAAAACTTAAGTGACAATCATGATACTTTTAGTTTTAATTAAGAAAATACAAATATTATTTAATCTAATTATTTTTTTCTTTTCTATTTCTCTTTCTATCACCAACACTTTATCTCTCTCTCTCTCTTCTCATCTTACTTCGATATCAACGGTGCTGCAAGAAGGCGGGGTGAAATTGCTACCGCCAGTATCGATCTTTCATTTTAATCTTATATCGGAAGGGAACAGATACTCCAAACTATCTTATATTTATATTCATGTGTAATATATTTCTTCAAAAAGAAACCGTTAAAGCTACATGGATTCAAAACTTCAATTTTTTATATAAATTATTTATTTAATCCATATTTGATTAATTTATGTCCATGTGACTTAAATACCCTTTGTCTTATTATAACATATTTGGTATTTTTTTATAAAAAAAATATTCTTTACCGAAGGTTGAGAAAGGTTGTTAGTTACTGATTTTAACGTGTAGGTGGAATATTAAACAGGAAGAAAGCTGGATTTGTTGACACACCCCAATGACTCTTTACCTCTAAGACCTGAACATCCATGTGGGGTGGGCCGGTGGGTTTGAAAAGATAGAAAATATAATTATACAATGTTTTTTTTTATTAAAGGGTTAAATTTAAAAATTCATCATTTTAAACTTATAATATTAACTTTTAATTTGCTTATTTTGTATAGTTTAAACATTACTAATAAGTTATTGGAAATTTACTGTGTTCCAGAGTTTAGAAAAAAAAACAAAGAATAAAACATAACTAATTTATATGTTCTAGGATTTTTTAAAAAAAATATATATTTTTTTCTTTTTGAAAGACTGTAAAACAGTGTATGTTAAACTAGTCAAGACTTAAATATGTATAAAATTCGTTGTCCTAATTAACTTAATCTTAATTAGTAATAACGATAACATACAACTGATTTTACAACTTTTTTAGCTTAAAAACGTCTAAATATGATCATCTTATTTGTTTAACATGTACTATAATAAACAAGACAAAATCATGTGATGTTAATTAAAAGAGGGCGGTGCGGCAGGAATTTTGATGAAAACAATAAAACAAGAAGCAAATTAAAAGAAAAATAAACTTATTATTTTAATTATAATTAACACACAAATATCTGGAAACCATGACAACTGAAAATCACCTTTGGATCGATTATTGGGACTAGATCGAATTGGATCCAAAGTATTCCGGGCGCAGAATTAACCCGACAAAAGCAATGTCCATCTAAAGAACACATAACATACGAGATTTGAATTTGATTTTAGAAGTAAAACTGATATACACTACAAAGAATCAGAGTATTAGGTGCGACAAAAGTTGATAATAATACCTTTGAATGTTGCCCCTATTGTCTTTAGGGGCGATAAATCGTCGCTTTTGAGCCATTCATATTGCTTCGTCGTTGTTGACAAGAAATCATTATTATTGGTGTCACTGTTATTGTCTGTCGCCCTTATTACTATATGTCTATACTGCTTCTATTAGCATCACCACTATTACTTTTTTAAATATTTCCTATTAAATGTAGATAAATCATTTTTATAATATACAAAAATAGAACTATTACTTTAATTGTTAGTTATACAAAAAACCACCAACTAATACAAAATCCAAAATATTATATACTTGTTTTAATTGTTAGTTACACAAAAAAAAAGCAGGTGGCACAACGGCGTTCTTCACTGGAGGGCAGGAGAGGAGATCGAGAGGGAGGGCGACAGAGACGATTAAAGGAGATGTGCGGTGTAAAATGAGAAAGGAAAAAGACCGTCTTTTTTAAGTTAAACGTATTATGGGGGTCATGAAAAAAATAAGAGAGGGGAGGGGCCGGGGGTACCTAGCTTTTTTGGGACTTTTAGGAGCGATATAGATATTAGGATGACACATAACTGTTTACCGCTTCTATTACCCAGACAATATCATCCCTAAAGATCAAATTTGATACAAATGTGTGACATATATATACATGTTATGTAGGACACAGGGCACGTATTGCATATATATTTCCTTCGTATATGTTCCATCTTAATTAATTTCCTTAATTTTGTTATATCTTATTCTAATCTATAAACTTACTCCATTAAAACCAAAAGCTTAGATTATTATTAAATAAAATACAACACTAATTAAGAACGTACACTGCAGTACTGCACATGCATGGGACGAACATGTGGATTCCAAGTGTAAATATAACACTTTCTTGGTATAGAAGTGAAATCTAAGCACTATGTATTGCGTATTACCCAAGTAATATACACTTTCAAACATTACAATTTCCATTTTTTTGGTTAGGTTATTACTGTACTATTTTTTTTGTTTTACAAATTTTCATCATATATATACATATAATATAGGTATTAGATTAAATGTCTACGTGATATACAGATTGGTTTAAAAAAATATTAAACATTAATAAAAAGATATTAAATAATTATAAAATACGAAAAATAAGAATTAAAAAATAAAGATAGGTGGCGTCAACATTCAGATCAATAGTGGAATTTTTGATGTGAGGGGGAGTTGGTAGATGTGACGGTAGAAACGTAGTATCATGATACGAAGAGACATGATTCTATTTCTTGTATAAGTCATTGATCGTTATTGTTACAATTAGAGACAATAAAGTTAAGCGTTTTTCAGTTATAATTAAAAAAATTAAAATATTTTAGAATGATAAAACTAAGAATTTGGTTAAATATGATATTTTAGAATATTATAAAGGGTAAATATGATATTTGTAAATTAAGGTAGACAAATTCGATATTTTATGGTTTAAGAAAGATATGTATGAAATCATTTCTAATAATTTTGATTTAAATTAAAGTCAAAATTAAATATAGATTTAACCAAAAAAAGTCAAAATTGAATTTCAATTCTTATAAAAATAAACGGTTAAGATTTGATAATTAAATTTTTTTATTTAAATTTAATAGTTAGGATTATCTAATAAATTTATTGAAGTTAATCCTAAGGGACTAATTTTAGTCTTTGGATCAATAACATCAATGGTCCAGATTGCATTTTAAAATTTTGGACGGAGTGACATTTTCGTAATTCGTATGTGATTGTATACTGAATCACCTGTGATTGAATATCAAAATTTTAGGACTAAGTTTTTTACATAATCTTTATTAACACAGCTTAGTGTTTTATTTATATTTTAAGATTAGAAGATTATGTCCACTTATTATCGATTTTGTTTACCATTTTCTCATTTATAAAGATTAATTTATTTCGTAAATCATATTACATGATGATCGATACACTCACTTTCCAAAGTATGATTGCTTCTATAGTCATACAATATCACATGTAGGAGGACCCCATGATGGTTGAGGTATACGTGATAGTTTTCTGTAATTACTTTCATTTCGTATTTTTGTAAGTCATGAAACTTAAAAAAGGAAAAAAAAGAAGATACTTTTAGAGACATAAAAAATATTTGTTTCAATTCTTGAGGTATTTTTCTTAATACTGTTATGTAGTCATAGTATTCGTAGTTGTTAGTAATTTTTAATGTAATACTAACAGATTTACATGTTGATTTGGTAAATGGGTTTGATGGTTGTACACCATTATAAAACCTATGAAATAAGATTTGAAAATAAACAAGTTTAATTTGCTAATAAGATTCTAAAAAATAAAAGTTTATCTAAAAAATAAGAGTTGATTTTTATATAATAAGTTTTGTTTTATCATATATAGCAATTGTGACTTTATATCGTTATAGTTCTATTATATTTTATTTTCATTCACGTGTTTAAAGATATAGTGGTTAAAATAATTAATTGTTGTGTATAATAAAAACTTTATATGTACAAATCATATCGCTAAAAAAATCCAGGATGCAATGCTTGGACAAGTTAAACCTTTCATTTCTTAAAATTCAAATTTTGGTTTTTTCTAACGTACAAATTATTTAGGTATGAAGAAAACAAATATCCCCGTCAACTTTAACGAGCAGGAGACCTAAAATTCAAACGCCCCTCTAACGGCCATAATTTTTTCAAGTTCCCTTTTTCTTCATCATCTCTCACCTCATCTCCTCTCTCTCTCTCTCTCTCTCTCTCTCTCTCTCTTTCTCTCTCTCTGTGTGGATTGTAACCTAATAACAAACTTCACCATTTCTGAAGCACTTGCCGGCCGGCGATCTCAGGTTTCTTTCATACTATCCGGTAAATTCTTCAGCTCTATTTATTGTTTCAGTCACTTGTTCTGATCAAGTACCTGTTTCATTAACCAGATTTGTTTTAAAAATGGTAATTTGTTTGGTGGTTTTTGTATCGCTTTCTACTTTCATCTGCATTTCCTCTGTGTGTGTGTGTGTGTGAGATAGCTAATGCTTACCTTGCAGAGATAGTTCCATTTATGATTGAGTTGACTCAGTGAGTCAGGGTATCGTCATTCACTCATTCCTGCATTTTCGTTGATTTTTAAGCTTATTTTGGACTTAAATCCCTTTTAATTGTTCAAGTCAAAGTATTATCTATCGTGATCTAATCGGAAGATGCAAAATCTATGTCGTTTTAATTTGCTTCCTAAATATGATTTCTTTTTCCAGATTTCAATTTAGCTGACATTGATTCAAAGGGAAATTTCGTAATTTGAGGAGCTAATTGTATGGTTATGGAGAAGAAGGGAGGAAATGCAATCCCGAGCTCACCCTCACAAACACCGAGGTCTACAGACAAGGCGCTAAGAGATCTCCGGCATGTAGAAGGAAATATGAGTGGCAAGCATGATAAAGAAAAAGGGGTCAATGTTCAGGTGGTTGTGAGATGCAGGTGTGTACCTTTTCTCTTGAAGCATAGATGTAATTATAAGCTCTAGATGTTAGCTCAAGAAAATGATGTTATTGTGGTGTTTTTGGATGTATAGACCGTTGAATTCGGATGAGGAGAAGCTACACACACCAGTGGTGATTACATGTGCAGAAAACAAGAGGGAAGTATGTGCAGTTCAGAACATAGCTAACAAGCAGATTGATAGATCGTTTGTGTTTGATAAGGTGTGTTTTATTGTCTAATTTCATTTATGTTAATTAATATCTTTATATACATAGGTAAATGTCTCTGGGCATGGAAGAGACATAGAAGCAGATGGTAAGACATAACTTAAAGCAAACATCTTTTTGTTTGAAAATAACATTATTTGCGTTAGGTTCCATTAATGCAATGCAGTGGTAAGCATATCTTTACAGCTTTCAGGATGACATTGCTTTAGCTTTGATTTTAGAATTTAGATAAATAAGCTACTTTGAGTAGCTTTCAGAACAACGGAGAGCTTTCTAACATAGCAAATTACCCATTTACCTATAATGTATTGTGTTTGCCATATGGGTTTTTACTGAGTGTGTCTTTTCTAGAGCTAAAACTACTTTTGCCAAACACAACTATACAAGTATACAACTGACAGCTACTTCTGACTACTAAATTTGCCAATAGTACCCATTATTGAACACTTGAACCGTATAGTGTACCATAAACTATGCAATACGTTTTCGTTCTTGTCTTTATGTTGCTGTTTCATGTGCTAATCTGGTTCAATATCAATAGGTCTTTGGTCCGAAATCCCAACAAAGGGACTTGTATCATTCAGCTGTATCTCCAATAGTTTTTGAAGTTCTTGAGGGCTACAATTGCACTATATTTGCATACGGCCAGACAGGAACTGGAAAAACATACACAATGGAGGGAGGAGGAAGGAAAAAGGTATACATTTATCCCATAATGGAATACTATATACACAATTGGAACACCATGTCAAAGTAGCTGGTTATATAGGTTGCATATCACTTCTTCAAAAAACTTTCACAATGTTGAATTTTTTTTTGAAACTTGAGTGGTTAAGTCTCTTAAAAGAAGGTAGAGTGAGTGAGTGACCTAAGTTAAAGAACAATGATGAGACTTGGTTACTATTCAGTGACATTTTTCCTATAATTATCTTTGTTGTTTTCAGAACGGGGAATTCCCAAGTGATGCTGGTGTCATTCCAAGGGCTGTTAAGCAGATATTTGATATATTAGAAGCTCAAAATGCAGAATATAGTATGAAAGTTACATTTCTTGAGCTTTATAATGAAGAGATAACCGATCTTTTGGCTCCTGAAGAAGCTTCAAAGTTTCCAGAAGATAAGTCAAAGAAACCAATAGCACTCATGGAGGATGGAAAAGGAGGTGTGCTTGTTAGAGGCTTAGAAGAGGAGATAGTTTCCACTGCTGATGAAATATACAGAATATTAGAAAAAGGTTCTGCTAAAAGACGTACAGCAGAGACACTTATGAATAAACAAAGTAGTCGTTCTCATTCAATATTTTCTATCACAATTCATATTAAAGAACGAACTCCAGAAGGCGAGGAGATAATTAGATGTGGAAAGCTCAATCTAGTTGATCTCGCTGGTTCAGAGAATATTTCGAGGTCTGGTGCAAAAGAGGTAATGAAGTAGGAATGTAACTGATTTGATCATTTTTAAGTCTCCTGTTTATTTTCATGTATTACAAAGGGACTATGTATCGATTTGGTTTCATTTATACCAATTACAACTAAAAACTTGTTGATAAACTGTGAAATAAAATCCTCAAGTTGTCCCCTTGAGACGTATCTTCTCAAATTGGCAGAAAGTAATTGGGGAAACTTCAAGATGTTATTTGAAAATTTTCTGGCAAGCGTAGGCCGAAATTTGCATAAATGAAAACAAAATGATACATGGGTGACTTGTAATGTTGTTTTGATATATGTTTCATGTATACATTAACGAACTTGAAGACTCATGAAGTTTAATTGTTGCAGGGCAGGGCAAGGGAAGCTGGTGAGATAAACAAAAGCTTGCTTACACTTGGCCGGGTTATAAATACACTAGTTGAGCGGTCAGGACATATACCTTATAGGTATTATTTTGCTTACTATGGTTTTTTTATATGTAATTAATTAATTATTTACAAAAATCTAGATGAGCCATGTAATTGCTTAAGAGTTTGTTCTTAACAACAGGGATAGCAAATTAACAAGATTGTTGAGAGATTCACTGGGGGGGAAAACAAAGACATGCATAATTGCTACAATCTCTCCCTCAATCCATTCTTTGGAAGAGACACTCAGTACATTAGACTACGCCCACCGTGCAAAAAATATCAAAAACAAACCAGAGGTTAGTACAAGATTAGTTTGTTTAATTAGGACGAGCTCTTGTTGCTATTCAAACCTGCAATGACTGGGCTTTTTTTATTTCAGATTAATCAAAAGCTGATGAAATCTGCAATGATGAAGGATCTGTATTCAGAAATTGAACGACTTAAGCAAGGTTGTAAAATTACATTATTACCCTTCCTCCCTAATCTTACATTGTAAGGTAACCTGTAATTAACAATCTGTTAACTTTAACAGAGGTATATGCTGCTAGAGAGAAAAATGGGATCTACATACCAAAAGATAGATATCTTCAGGAAGAAGAGGAAAAAAAGGTCATTTTCCATGAATTTGCATTTAGCCTGATTGAAGATATAATTTTCCTTAATTTTCAAAGTTTAGTGATTTTTTTTTCTTTGAAAACTTAAATACAGGCAATGGCTGAAAAAATAGAGCGCATGGAACTTGATAATGAATCTAGGGGAAAGGTATAATCAAGACATAGAATTTGTCACTATCTTCTGATTTTTATTGACAATAATTATTGATATTGGTTTTCTATCTGTGTGAACAGCAAATGATGGAGCTTCAGGAACTTTATAACTCTCAGCAGCTTATAACTGCAAATTTAACCGAGAAACTTGAAAAAACAGAGGTATGATTTTTGCTTAATCCATGATAGTTACCAAAATACATTAACATCAGCTTTGTTATTTTCTGACATCGAAGAATCTTACTTTTTTACTGTCAGATAAAGCTCCAAGAAACTGAACATTCGTTGTTTGATCTTGAAGAAAAGCATAGACAAGCAAATGTAACAATTAAGGAGAAAGAATTTCTTATTTCCAACCTTCTCAAATCTGGCAAGTCTAACTTCATACAATCTCTTTAAAAAAGTGGCATATAGGCATGCAACATTATATGTCATGTTTCAACTCGGCTATTCCGAAGAAAATTTTGACATGTCATTTATGAACAGGATAATTGCGGTTATGTCTTTTATTTCTAAATTTCTGATGGGTCTAGTGGATCCTAATGGTGAAATGGGTCCAAAAATTTCCAAAGTGTATTTGTACTGCCTACTTGGATCTTATTGTATTTGTAATCATATAATCTTTGCTATCATGTTTAACACATAGTTTTTAAAAGAGACCTGAACTGTTTTGACCTGCACTAAAAGGTTGCTAATTTTGACCTGACCCACCCACTTTGCCACCTTTTCAAAACACGGCTTGTGGTCAAACTTTCTTATACTACAATGGTCTTTTTTATATCTTAACAGAAAAAGCACTTCTTGAGCGGGCATTTGACCTTCGTGGGGAGCTTGAGAATGCTGCATCAGACGTATCTCGTCTATTCACTAAGATTGGTAGAAACCTTGAATTATATTTTGTAATTATCCTTTCATGTATGGTGCCAAACTTCAAATTTAAATTTCTTTATTTATGTTGACTTGTTCAGAGCGCAAGGACAAAATTGAAGATGAGAACAGAATTCTTGTCCAACAATTTCAATCTCAATTAACCAAACAGCTTGGCACTTTGCATAAGACTATAGCAGCTTCTGTAACACAACAAGAGCAACAACTGAAAGGCATGGAGGAAGATATGCAATCCTTTGTATACACTAAAGCCAAAGTATGTAATTTTAACCTAAGAATATAATATCTGAATATAATATTAGATCTGAGTTTATAATATTTCTTTTGTTTTGAATGTAGGCAACGGAAGAACTTCGAGCTGCCCTAGAGACGTTAAAGACAATGTATGGTTCTGGGATTAAAGCTTTGGATGATATAGCCGACGAGCTTGATGGTAATTCACAGTCAACATTTGGACATTTGAATTCTCAAGTATCCAAAAATTCTTCTGCTCTTGGGGAGGTATGTATTTTGTATATATATTTTTTATTAAAATAAATCAACATTTATATTAGATGTATTTAACTTAGCTTTGTTTGTCATCCAGCTTTTCAAAGGTATTGCATCTGAAGCTGAAAATTTGATGAATGATCTTGAAAGCATTCTCTACAGCCAGGAAAATAAACTAACAGCATATGCACAACAACAACGCGAGGTTAGAATTTTCAAACAAGCATGATGCATATTCAAAAATCACATGCGATTTGTAAAATCATCACATGTGAGATACGAAAAATTACGAAAATGCCACTCCGCCCAAATTTTTAAAATTTAATTTGGACCATTGATGCCATTGAAATATTTTTGAGTACTTGTGATAAGACGTCCCTTGTATGCAGGCACATTCTAGAGCTGTGGAAACATCAAGATCAATATCTAAGACTACTATGAACTTCTTTGACACTTTAGACATGCATGCAACAAAATTGACAAAAATTGTTGAAGAGGGTCAAACAGTAAATGATCAAAAACTCTTTGAACTTGAAAGAAAGTTTGAGGTCATATATTTTGTCTTTTTACTCATGCTTTCTAGTTTCTACTTTTCTGTTTGAAAAATGATCTGATCTTCTCATCCAATTAATATTCAGGAATGTGCTGCTAATGAAGAAAAACAACTCCTAGAGAAAGTTGCAGAATTGCTTGCAGTTTCAAATGCTAGAAAGAAAGAACTGGTAAGGCGAAATCAAAGGTGACAAAACGGGTGGGTCATGTGGGTTGCGTAACTAGTCAAAACGGATTACTAATAATTTTGAAAATAATGCAATGTTTTATGCATTAAAGATAAACTCTTGGCTACTTTGGATGCACTTTTTTCTTTTTATTTTACCATTAAGATAAAACATAAACAGTACTGAACAATTCATTATTAAATATTTTAATGGGTTGAAATTACCCAGTCTTGTCAACCTGGAAACTATTGATTCTGTTTTCTTAGTATATGTTTTACAAGGTATAAAGATCTTTACTTATAAATTATGATAATATTTTAATATAGGTTAGAACAGCGGTTGATGGTCTACGGGAGAGTGCAGCTAGTAAAGCAAAAAGATTTGAGCAAGAAATGTCAACAATGAAAGATTCAAGGTCTTGTATAAGGAATGAGTGGACAAATTACACTGAAAAGGCTGAAAGCCATTATCTTGAAGACACTGCTGCAGTTGAATGTGGAAAGAAAGACCTAGACGAGGTTCTTCAAAATTGGTATGTATACTTTTATACCCTAATTCTTTGAAACGTAATGATAAATCACCAAGGTTGTCTTTGTTGATCAATATTGTTGACTTTTCTTTACATATTTAACAGTTTACAGAAGGCAAAAATGGGGTCACAACAATGGAGCTGTGCTCAGGAATCCTTGTTCAGTTTAGAAAAGAGCAATGTTGCATCTGTGGATGAAATAGTTAGGTAGACGAAATTTTACAGTTTCATTAAACAGTATTTTCAACCCCTCTTTGTATGAAATCAGGTCAATCAACTAATCAAGTTTGTATTTGTTTGATATAACAAGTCAAAGGGTTAGAATATTAAAAAAGAGTAGCTAAAGATGAAACTGAAAAGGTTGGGTGATTCAAATGTTTACACACCCAAAATCATTTTATTTAAATTATTATTTTGATAATAGAGTTGACAAATTTTGACCCCTCACACAAAATAAGCTAGCTTTAACCCAAAACTCTTTTGACCTATTCCCACTCATCTTGCACTTGTAATAATGGGGTTGAGTGATGGTGAGTGCAACAAAAAAACTGCATGCAAAGCTCTATTTTTCTTATACTTATCACTAATCTATTTACCTTTTTTTTAGGGGAGGATTGGAAGCCAATCAAACATTGCGTTCACGGTATTCAGCTGCTGTGTCATCTGCACTTGATGATACAAATGTTGCAAGCAAAAACCTCCTTTCCTCAATTGATCGTGAGTATCATTATCAGTTTTTGCATACGAATAATTAGATTTCAAAATGTTTTATTTCTCTTTTTTATTGACAAACAAACAAACTGCAGATTCATTACAACTGGATCATGATGCACGTGAAAATCTTGATTCTATCATTGTTCCATGTTGCGGAGAACTGAGGGAGCTGAAGGGCGGACATTACCATAAGATCATAGAGATTACAGAAAATGCTGGAAAAACTCTCCTAAATGACTACACGGTTAGTAATATCATCCAGCATATGCCTCTTTTCAACATTCTAATCATATAAAAGTACTTATTCACCCAATCTACCTGGTGTTCCAACCACCTTTCCTTTGACTTAATAAATTTACCCTCATGTTAATGCTTCAATGAGGAAAGATAAGTTGAGTGACTCACCTTTTTGAATAATCTTAAAGGATTTTAATTTACACAAAATTTCTTTTAAATGCGTAGAGCAGAACTAAAAAATGGAAATTTAGAGCTGGCAGAATGGGTCACACAGGTTGGGTAATGACATCTGGTTGGATTGATGCGAAACACTTTCTCCAAAAAAATTTATATAATTTCAATAATAATCTAGTTTTGGCTAAGACAGAAAAATATGATTCAAATAGAATTTGCAGAGTGGTCTTGTATGCAAATTTGAAAGGATTATAAATGTTACAATAATAATCTAATTTTTTTATTGAAATTTATAATAATATAATCTTTGAATAAATAACAGGCTAAAAAAGATTTTATGCATTATAAACACTTTGAGCAACTTTCAATCTGTTCATTTGACATGCTTCCTCTAATGCTAATTGTTTTATTGTTCATTTGAGCAACTTTCAATCTCTTTATATCACCCATTTGACTAAAAATCAATATATTTTCTTTTTTTTAAAAAAAAATTTGTTTATCAGGTTGATGAACCATCATGTTCAACACCAAAAAAGAGGCCATTCAATCTACCAAGCATCACATCCATTGAAGAATTACAAACCCCATCATTCGAGGAGCTACTAAAACATTTCTGGGATTCAAAATCATCATCCTTGAAGCTACCAAACGGAGACGTGAAGCATCTCGAGGCTGCTGCACAGTCCCCGAGAGATTCTCGGCTTCCGCTCGCTGCTATTAATTGATTAATTATTCAATAGAAAATATGTACAGATCACATTTTATTTCTAGATTCAAATTTAGGCTTTGAATCTAGATTTCTTTCATTTTTTGTGTTGTGATCTCATATTATAAGAGTTCATAATTGTGTAATGGTTTATGAGTATGTTGCTTATTTAGGGCCAAAGTATGTCAATGATGTGATCTTGTATTATTATTGTAAATCGATTGAGCCTCAGTATTACTGTTTCTAGGTAAACTTTAGTATTCAAGTGATTTTGTCGTTTAAATCTTCTATTTACTAAACTGGCACGGTGTATGTTAAGGTTAGTGAGGATGATGTAAATCACATACACCGCAGATAGGTGGCCGGGATTAGACCAGACACCTTTGCATTACATGGATAACAACAGTTAAATCTCAACTAGGAATTATAGTATAAGACGGGCGGATCTCAAATGTGATTTTCTCTCTTTAGGTTATTTTGACAGTGCGAGCTTTTGGTTCTGATGTATGTGATTTAACTGGTCTTATCCGTGTTTGTTTTCGAAATAACCCCCTTGTCAACCCTTGTTTGAAGCTTTCTACCTTGACCTACCCCGTGAAAGGTAAGTAGACTATCCAGTATACCATCAAGGTGTTTTTTTAGCAGTGCTATCAGTTAATCAAACCTACTTAGTAAAAAACTTATGTATTTTTAGTGGCTCTACCATTCAAATTTTTAAGTGTACCATCAAGGTGATTTTTTTAGCATTGCTATTAGTCAATCAAAGTGTTTTATTGTTGAAATCTTAACCAAATTGTTAATTTCTTACCACCGAATTTGAAACATTGTTCATTGGTCAAGTTATGTTAGTGCACATTAAGCTTTTAAAATTTAGTTGATAATAAAGTACTTTTAATATAATTTTTATCGATGTAAATAAAAAATTACAAGTATAAGGATGCAGAATTTCTTAATACTATAAAAAAAAGACAATTAATTTTAGTCTAACACTTAGACCGGCTTACAACAAAGACAACTACTCTCTAAGTGGGTTTAACACATTAACAAGTTTGAAAATTACTCTCTATTGTTATTACAAGTTTTTGCCGAAAAGTGATGTTGAGCTTGCCTTTTGTAATGGAGAGTAGATTTTGACTTTTAAAGATGTCACGTCAAAGTATAAGGTTAGTAAGAGACAAAACATGCTTTATAAAAATACCATGCTCTTTTGATTACACGTACTACAAAGTGAAAAGTGTTTTTCACTTTATTATATTTTTACATACTAACTTCATATTAAATTACATAACCGTACCCTTATCTTATGCTTTAAATCTTCTCATCAAATATTTAGATCTTGTATCTAATGTATCTTTAATTACTTTGTTAACTAAGAATGGAGTTATTAACCACCACTTGATTAAACCAAGCTCTTCTTGTCTTCTTTAGTTCAATTCTTTTTCCTTAGGATCTAAAGTCTATCCAATAAATCCTACTTGACAAAACTTAGAATATTGGTACAATACAAAACAAAGATTTAATGTTATAATGAACAACATATGTTTAATCTTAACTAAATAAAATTTTACATCAGAAAGTAAAGTAAGCAACACAATACATAGCTGATCAATTGATTTGGGACAATTGAGTAAAAATTTGGTTAGTTGTTCTTTGGGCAACTAAGAAGAAAGTTTCCCAGCTAACCGAGAAAACCTTGCTCAATTGATTAAAGAGGTCGCTAGTATTCGATCAGCCGATCAAACAAGATGCTTAGGTAACCCATTTGACCAGTCAGCGGACTACTAAAATATAAACTAACTTAAAGAATACAAATCTCATTATAACAACACATGTTAAGATAATTTTATTATAACCTAAAATAGTTTTGTTATAATCAAATTTTTAGATTTAATTGTGGGTTGAAATGATTAGCACCCTAACATTTTGATTTAATTTTTTGTTTAAAAATATTGATTCTTGGCTAAAAATTTGAGTTTTTCTAACGAAGAAAATTCAAACTTTTTTGACCTAAACCATTTTGCGTGGAAAGTTTTATTCTTTAATTATTTGTATTTTAGTCATATTTTATGCTAGCTACCTATGATCGTTTTTGTCTTTGTAAGATCGGATCGTAAGATCGAGATCGAGATCTTAAGATCCAACCATAAGTCATAAAGGTTTTTTTAAGTTTTTTATATGCTATAATTTTTATCAAAAACCAAGTATATAATATTTTTACGAGAGAATAAAATATTAAATTTTAAAATAACAAAACATCATATCGTCCAAATTTTAAATTTTAAAAAAATAGATAACAACCCATCACAATTCATTGGTTTACATATCATAATAAAATTTAAAATGTGACTTTTAAACACAATCAATATATCTAGAGCATATTGTGCACAACATTAATTTTTTAATTCATAAAAAATCTTATTCTCGTAAACCTCTCTCTTATAACAAAAGGAAAATGAAAAATGTGACGTGTATAAAGTAGAAAACTGTAAACAATTGTTTTTAACACAAGGTTGATCACTTAGAAAATTAAAATTAATAAAATAAAATAATAGTAATAACCAAAAAATGTAAAAAATAAAAATGTAAAATAATAGTAATTATTAAAAAATGTAAAAAAAATAGGATCGTAAGATCGCTCTACGATCCTACGATCTTACGATCATGAGTACGATTTTACCTATTTACGATACTAAATATGATCCGGCGTGTTTTTGGTTGGTCGGATCGTAGGATCGTATGATCCTGAGTACGATTTTACCTATTTACGGGGAATGTCTATATATGTAATCGATCTGTATAAAATTAATGTTATGCTTTTATTTTAGGAACACCACTAAGAACAAAGAAATTAATGTTGTGCGTATGTTGTTAGATACATATATGTTTAAGTAGTTAACTGAAAAAGATATAAGATTGTTAGCTTTAATAATAATAATAATAATAATAATAATATATAAATACAAGAAAGTTTGCTTGAAAATAATAAACTAATAATATATATAATAAATAACAAATTAGAAGAGGGTAATAGTATGATACTATTGGGAGACACTTGTCAACAAAAGGAGGAAATTGTTTTTATATATATAGGTACTAGTCAATCTCTAGGCTGTGCTATGCACAGCCTACGAAGTGTTGTGTTAACATCCTGTACGCGGGTATGTAATTTGTAAAATGTTTACGTAAAAAGTATAAAGTAAAATAAATAAAAGTCTAAAATATGCTTAAAAAGACTGGAAAAGGTATATTGTACGATAGATAACTTACACATATGCACAATCATGAAACTGAAACATCATGACCCACTTTTAAAAAAAATATATTCAATTTTAATTTAAAAAAACATAATAAGATGAATAGATGATGCATCAAAAATCAAATACAAATTTAACCAGACATTAAGAAAGAGAGGACTACATACTTACATGCAGGAGTACGACATGTAATTAAGACTTAAGAGAACGAACTATACATGTAATAAATACAACATGTAATCGCAACAAATCACTCAATAATATTGGCTTAATATTGCCATTCAAGCAATAATAATAATTATCCTAAAATAAGAATAACTCACAAAACCTAATCCTTAAATTTTTTATTTTAGTAAACATAAATAAAAACACACAACTGGTAAGACTCGTTTATAATATAAAAGAGCACGTACCACTATAAGACTCATAAATACCACCAAAACATATCATCTCTCTATATCCATGGTTTCCCTTTGTAAATGAAAAAAAAACCTTCCCCTAAATTCATAACAATCACTATTTGTGATGAAAAAAATCATTGTTAAATACTTAGTTAACGAGTATCAAATTGCAAAAAAATTCCATTTTTGTTGGCAAATTTTTAGTAGTAACGTATACCCGCATAAATATCATGTATTAATCTTTTTTGCAAACTATATTTTAAGTCAACAAAAATAATAACTTGGCAACTTCATAAAAAAAAAGTTACATTTGTAGAACATTTATTTTTAAGTATAGTGACATTAATTTTTTTAGTATAGCTCTCAAGCATTCCATTATAATATTTTTAATTAAATGTCGTCTTTTTACTTAAAATTTGTAAATAAATGGCAACCTTAACAAATATTTAAAAATCACGTATTCAAAGTATATATATTGTCACTATATATAAACGTATGAATGTAAACCGAACAAAAAATAGATATAAACAATATCGTGCATCAAACAATCTCATATCTATTACATTTATATATATGTTTTAGGTAATGAACTAAAATCAAACTATAGAAATCATAAGGTGTACTCTTTTATAAACTAAGAAGGGAGATGATATTTTCACTTGTAAAATTGATTCATCTAAGGCAAATATATACTTCACTAACTTGTAATATAGCTTCAAAGATGTTATTCATTCGATGGATAAATCAAATTTATAAGTGAAAAAATCAACTTCCAAACTAAAATTATATTTGATAAGACAATAACACTTTATTGAATTTTTTATAATTATTTAATAGTGTTTATTAGTATTTTAATGTTTCATAGATTTTATCATAAATGTTATTATTACATACAATAATGTCTCACTCCAAAGATAATAGTCTAATAACACTTATATTATTTAAAAAATTCATTTCAAATGAAACGTGTATACATTATAATTTTTTAAACAAAGAATAAAAACAACCCAACCTCAATATATTTGGGATATATACGCATTTATGCAAAAAAAAAAAAAAGTAAAGAAGAGAGATTAGTAAAAAAGTTGTGTGGCGATGGGGCCGGAAAGAAGTTGAAGAAAGAAGTATTAAGTGAAAAGAGTAGAAGAAAAGTAAGGGCACAAATGTAATATATAAAAGGGCAGGAATAGTTTGTAACTATTTAGGTGACACTTGTTGAATTGAGAAGGGGTTAGTTGTTTTTATATATATAGGTAGATGTATATATTTTTATGACAAGAGGGTAGAAAATAAAGGTTAAATAGTTTGTTACTATTTTGACCACATTTGTCAAATAGTAAGATGATGTGGTCATTGATGTAGATATCATGTTGGGTTTGATATCTTCTCGGCTGATGGCTTGATCAGAGAAAGCGACTCAAGGTGGATGTCTCAAAAGGTAAAAATCATGTGGCAAGCAACCATTTGGGGGGTTCTATATCTGATTTGGAAACATAGAAACAAGATCGTTATCGAAGAGGACAAGCGTACAATAACTTATTTTATCGACGATTTCCGAAGCCAGATATTTGTTTGGATGACGAATAGATACATACGGAAAGAAGATTACATGCTACCAATGGTTGGTAAATCCGAGTGGGACGTAGATAGAAGCAGTAAAGGGTGGTCGTAGGTTCTGATCTGCAGGTGGATATGGATGTTGCTCTAATTTGGTTAAAAATACGTGTAATGTAATTGTTTGTTAAAGGAGTCTTCCTGCCGTTAATACATCTCGCAATTGGCAGCAGGAAGACTGCCATGTAATTGTTTCTTGTTTGAAGGTTTAATGGTATGTTGCGTTTCAAAAAAAGAAATCATACAAACCCTGTTATAAACTTAAGTGATTGACAAATTTTTATCAAGAATGTCGTCGCGGAAGAAGGGTTTAATATCATTTGGAGGGCTGAACTTTACGTATCGCTTCTCTGAAGAAGTGTGGAAGGAGTATTTCAAGTGGTGGGGTTATTCCTTTCCAGAAGCAGATGGGTTAGATGACATCTATTAGCGGCTCCAAGATCATGGTCATCAAAGCACCGAGAGGTATGGAATGCGGCAGTAAGATCGTTGGCATATGGGATTTGGAAGAACAGAAACAAGGTGATATAAAAAAACAAGAGAAGGGATATTGACAATGTCCTTTTAGATACACAACTGCTATTGTTCCATTGGCTACAAGGCAGATGCAAGAAAAGAAAAAATCTAATTGGGAACGATTGGTTAAGATTCCGGGAGGAAAGCATCAAAGCAATTATATAGAAACTGTACTAGTATGAGTATGTTCATGTAAAATTAGTAATCTCGGGACACTCGACCAACCAGTTATGTATTAAAAATGAGATTAATAAAATGTCGCTTTTCAAAAAAAATAGGGAAAGAATGTGAAGAACAAAATAATAATTAAAAAAATTGGATTTAAAATATATTTTGACTGTATGATCAAGGCCGGTAATTTTAATCAAGTTGGGTTTTGGGTGTGTTTGGGTCGGCGGTTATGGCTAATTCAATGTTTTGAAGAGGGATTCCGATGGTTTTAATCTGTCATTCCTAAACATAATATTAATAATATAAGAGTAATAAATGAGGTTTCAGGGTCGATACTTTCATAGATTATAACCATAAATAATATTATTAATATTATGATCATAAGCCAGCCAGCCAACCACCAAAACTCGAAAATAATTTTACCCAACTCTCACAATTAATCAGACCTTATGAAATCTGAAGGAAAAAAAAAGAAGACGACTATATACCAAACTACATATTAATTGCTAAGACTTGGCCATTCGGTTATCGTTACCTTGTATATCAAAAATCGCTTCGTTTTCGTGCATTTTATTCATACACCCATCATAAATCATGTCTCTGACTTCATCCTGTACCTTCGGAAAAAACACAGTAATTAAAAGTTATAGCTCCAACGCCATTTCCACAAAACATGAAAACTTATAACTACTAGACATTAGTCGATTACCTTAAACTGTTCATCAAGAAACACTTGTGTTTAAGAGCTCAACGTCTTCCTCTCGCAGATCATCAAAATCTTGATCAGTCGAATTCTTCATACATATTAACTCGTTATCCAACCCCCGACTTTCGTTCACACCCGAGGGCTCCAGGTTTAAATCAGAACTCAGATCAAACCCACTTGGCTCACTAGTTCCATGATAAGCCAAGGTGACTGCACCCTGTTGATCAGACTGCTCAACCGGTTCTTTCTTTTGACGTTTCCATTTCTTTGTAGATGAAGTTCCGTCGTCTTCGAAATCTTCTTCTTCTCTTTCTCTATGCAAATAAACCCATAACTTTCGTTCCCCATCAAACTGAACACATGGGTCTCGTTCATAGTGCAATCGGTCCAACGCACCACTGACCACTTGGTTCACTTGAGCATCAGAAACATCTTCTACTATGTACTGTGAGTCCCGAATTAAGGTGCACACATCAGCTCGGGTCCCGATACTACTGGGTAACCGTGCAGCCGCGTCTCGAACTAGGCAAAGAATGGTCACATGGGGCGGGCGGTCACGCTTTAGCATGAAATGATCACGGGCTTTTGATGTTGGTTTTCCTGCACCTTTTCTTGAAGGGGCTACGGTTGACTTTTTACCATCAACAGCTGTATATGCAAAAGCCCGATCAGGGATTAAATACCGAAGAATTTCCTCCTTGCGGAAATAATCTCGAACTTCATCAGAACTCGGGTTTATTGTATTGAGGCTTTTTTGAGCCCGTAAGTCTCTAAATCGTTCTTTTTCATCCAAATTAAGCTGCATCAAAGTCAAAGGGGGAGCAGGGAGAGATCCAATTTGCTGCAATGTTTCTTGACCGCTTTTTAGCCAATTAGCAAAAGAGTCTACCAGTTTCACAAGCATTTTGTGGGGAAGACCCCATGATTCAGGAGATGTTACCTCCTCGACAATCTCGTGATCTGACGAAATCTGAGAAACAGGTCCCACCCATGACCAGCTTTTGATCGATTTCTTGTATAAAACGAGTGGTTTCCACCCTTTTGCTCCCAAAGGAGCGGTTTTTGAGGAGAATATTTTCAAAACCCCTCTCACCAAATCTTGAAGGGGTTCTTGAGTTTCAAGGATACATGGGTCACCCGGATTTGATCTCACACGGTTGACTATATCCTTGACCGTCAAAGAAGGAACATTCGGATTTACATTAGTATCAGAGCTAGTTGTACCTTGATCGCCATTAACGACTTCCTGTTTCACCTCATCCCCGAGATTCTGTCTCTCATCATTTACATTATCTTCAGGAAGTAAGGTCACCATTGCCATTCTTACAGCTGACAGAAGATGTATGATTGAAAATGAAAATCCCGTGTGAACCGTTGGAGTGATCAAAGTGAACGGTTTTTTCTGACTTTTATTTTCAAACTCTGCATCTTCCTCTGTTATATCCATCACTTGTGCCTCTGGGATTACATTCTCAAAAGGAATCTCCTCACTCCATTTCCTTTTCCCAACACTTCTAACATACCGGACATCATCAAGTTGACCTTGACCTTCATCACGATCATCCATGTACATCAGTTCATCTTTTACTTTACGTTTCTTGGACCCCGAGTTGCAACCTAATAACCTTACATCCACAATTTCATGATGATCTTGACCATACCCATCAACCATTTGACTTTTTTTAGCAGACCTTATGGGCTCATTGGTAACATACTCGTTAATGTGCATTGGAAGACCAGAATATTCACGCCCAAACTCTCCCTTTTGCTTCTTCCCCCCAGGATATGTTTTTCTTAAGGGGACTTGAAACATACTGTCAATATGAGCATCACCATTAGAATCACCAAAAAGATTGTTACCATGTGTCTTACCCTTCTGTTTGTCACGAAAATCAGCGTTTCTTCTTAAATTTTGTAATGACCCAAGATCTTTCGAATTCTTGTTATTGTTCTTGCCACCAAGTTTAGGCTTTTTAAAATTTGGCCCAGATTTCAAAGTGGACGCACCACTCGGGTAAGCCCATTTGCTTCTCATCAGGGGATTATCGTCATCATCTTCACCAAACTGTTCAGATGAATCTGACTCTGTTTCCTCGCCTTTTGCTAACATTTTCATTCCTTCAGCAGCTGCTACCACTCGTCCTCCATTTTGCGTAGAAACTGTCCTGCTTTTCTTCATCCCCATCCTGTGACCCACATGCAAAAAGTCCATTAACTTAAAAATCAAAAAGCAAATTTGAAAAAGCCCACTACATGATTTGTGAATCAACAAAAATTAGATAACCAGCTGCAACAAAAGAAGTTGTAGAAGATCTTGTTTAGACATGCTTTTATTTTTTTGAGCTGTAATAATCAGATTATCAGCTGTTTTTGTGTTTGGAAAATTCTGATTGTTTATGAAATTAGCACAATATGACCAAGGATGTTCTTGAGAAAAAAACCACGATACATCTTGCAAGCTTGAAGTGAAGTCTCTTAAATTAGGTTAAGAAATTAGGCAAATTTACTCTTTGATAATCAGTTCTGTTGAGCTGCATGAAAACTAATATAAATAATCAGAACTAGCATCTGTCTATCCATAGTTTAAAAAATGGTTATCACATAAACAGTTTCAAACCCCATATATAATTAACCCTAAATATCCTTTCCATGTTTTAACATTTGAATCGACATACCTGTATGGTTGATCAATGAATTCTCCTAATGATCGGTGCCAAAATGGATCTTGTTGACTATCCATCTCTGAAAGATTTAGACCCCTTGTATTCCTGTACTTAAATGCATCTTCTACATCAATTTTCTGATTATGCTCAGGGAGTTTAAGCTTCTTCCCATAATCATAAGGAAATCTTGAATTAGACGGTTTTGCGGTTAACACTTTAATATCTGATAACTGATTTACAGTCCTGTTTCTACCAAATGTATGCATATCAGTCTTCAGCGGCACAGGCAAACCCATGAAGGATTCGGGAAATTCTTCACCCCTAAAACCTTTATACTTCTTCCCAATCTTATCTGTCAAACTAAGATCTCGATGAACAGTGACATCATACATCGTTTTTTCTTCATGATCCCTCATCTGTCTGTGAAGAAATGATGATGAGCCTGAAGGCCCGGATTTAGCTTCAATAGAAGAAAATGGGCTTACTTGTTCTTTGGTTGTTGACATTTTCGAGCCCGAAACCTTTAAAGTTCCTTTTGGGTTCTGCTTCCCAAAATTAGCAGGTTCTAAAGCTAATGTCTGGCTGGATCGATATCCAGGATGATGACCCCGACCCTGGGGCCACTTCTGTTTATGATCTTTTATCTTCTTGTTGTTCCATAAACCATCTGCAGATTCTTCTGAAGAATCAGTTTCCAATTCTTCCATTTTTTCATACATTAAGCTCTTTTGACTTTTCATTATATTCAACACACGAAGTTTCTCCTCAATGCTGTACCCTCTACACTTTGACCAAGCTTCACGTATCTGAACGAGATTGTTGACCATGGTGTCCTGATGCTTTCTGATGATATGATAGTGAAGGTGCTTTTGAAAGAAACCTAGCCCTTGTCGATAAAGTGACACTCTTGGTTCACATAGACCTCCCTTTAACATATTGAAGAGCTTGTTTATTGGAACCCCAAAATGAAAATTAGAACCCGTAAAAAGCTCTTTCATGGTTCGCATGAAATGTTCTTGGTCCATATCGGGGAGGTACTTTGTAAGACTTAACCGTTCGTCTTCTGTAAGAACATCGTTCCAAACATCCATGGATAAAATTTCTTCTAACCCGGGAAGATCATAGAGCTCAAAAGGAATGCTACAAGTTTGATCCCCAATTTGACAAAATTCTTCACCAGTTTCACCCAATTCAAGCAAATCAAAGTCATCAGAACCAGCACCCGAATCACAGTCATCATAATCATCATCTTCATCGTCTAACTCCATACCCCCTCGTCTCTGAAATTCATCATCTTCACTAGACATACTTTCTTCCCTACTACGAGAAGAAAACTCAGACTCTAGTCTACTGCTTGGAACAACTTTAAAACTATTCTTTTCAATCGCCATCCAAAAACCAAAATCCTATCGAACCAGTTCGAATTCCCTCAATTCATGACGAACCCTAAATCGAAAAAGAACGAAGATGAACAAACACCCTTTACCATAAATTCTAAAACAATGCAATCATAAAAACAATAGTAGTCCTCAACAGATAAAAAAAACACACAATCTTGAAACGTATAAAGAACATTACATACGTCATATGAATTAGGGCATTGAAATTGGATCGATTAAGTACCTGAATTTCGATAAACCCACACGGCGGAAGCTCGGAAGTGGATGAAAATTCAAGAAGAAAACATTAAAGCTTGATTACAGTCGCGTTTTCCCCAAGAACTTCGAAGAGTGTATGTGTGTGAAGAAAACCCTAGAAAATGGATCTTATAGAAATCAATTTCGTGAGGTAGCAAAGAGACGGTGAAGAAGAAAGACGTCGATGATGATGATGATGGAGACGTGGACAGATACCAGCCGTTTGATTGTGGGCAATAATTGAAAAAACGAAAAGGGGAAATTAGGGTTAGAGAGAGAAGCGTGTAGTTTTGCAGAAAGAGAGATGGGGGGAGATGGTGATTTTTGGTGCTGTTTGGCGTTGGAGGAGGAGACTGAGTGACTCAGTCGACCGACTCGGTTGCTGCCGAGGAAAACTCAGTTTCGTGGGTCCCTATACTTTGCAATATTGTCAATTTGCTTCTTTTTGAGTTTTTTTTTTCTACTCTCTTTCTTCCTAATATGTACCCTAATTGAGTGAATTTGATTGTGTAATGTAGGGGTAAGCATAAGTACCGAAAATACCGAACCGTACAGGTATCGTACCGTAACTGGTACCGGTACCGGTACCGAGTTAGAGCATTCGGTCCGGTACTCGGTACTTGAAATATTGCTAAATCGGTATTCGGGACTACTACCGAAAAAACTAGGTAAAATAGGTACCGGTACCGTAATATGAATACTCGGTACGGTATTCGGTACCATCTTTAAACCAAATTTGGTATTCGGTAAAACCGGTACCGGTACCGGTTCCGGTACCATGCTCACCCCTAGTGTAATGCAATAATAGTTCGAAATGTGATACTCAAGTTGAAACTTGAAACCACTTGACGAAATTTTAAACTTGATACGATATGATTGTAGAATTAGAACGAACAGACTATGATTACCTGACAGCTAGTTTGAATAGAATTACAATAGATTAGGATTATTTGAATTTTGATAGCCGGTTTGGATTAATAGGTATCACCAAAGTTATTTTGTATTGGGGTTAGTTACTATAAAAACCAATAGAGCCGAATTATAGGACCAGTTGGACTATATTTTGATTCAACTAACTAAACGTATGATAATTTTTTTTTATTAATATTATATATAAGATAAGATGCAAATGTAACATATAGTGTTGAGTACAATTTTTTATTAATATTATATATTTACACTAGTTGATAATATTAAGCAAACAGAAAAGGGAATAAATATTGGGTTGGAGTCATGGTCTCGTTATCTCATATAGTTACACTACTAGAATAATAAAGCCCAATAAGACTTGCGACCAATTAGGCAATTATATAAAGCCCAATAAAAATTCATTTTTTATCTGTATTTTTGGCTTGGATTATATGTAAAATAAAGGTTGCTGTCAGTAGAATTTTTTTTTGTTTTAAAAGTTGTAGCATATGCCAAACCACCTATTGGTCTATATCCATTAACCAAGGACGTAGGAGACTAGGCGCAACAACTCAATGCATCATGTTTAAACCACATGATCAACTTATACACCACACTTTCTTGTACTATAATATCTTTCGCTTTCACTTTGACAACTATTATCAATTAATTTAACATATTTTTACATCCTTATTCGTCAATAGGGATGAGCACGGTTCAAAAACCGGACCGGACCGAAACCCGAAATCTATAAAAAACAAGGACCGAAGACCGGACCGACCAGTCCCGGTCTCGGTCTGGTTCGGTCCGGTTCCTCGGTTTTTCGATCTATTAGGTCTCATGCTCACCCCTAGTCGTCAATGGAACCTCATTTCATAAAGTCTCATGAAACCTACATTTCGTATATTATTTTTGTTCTTATTTCAACTTTCGCACTTAACCGCTAACAAGATAACTAGTTATTTTCTAGTTGCATAAGACTACTTGAATAACAAAGTTTATATAATTACTAGCATGTTACCCGCGCAATGCGGCGATGATAACTAATTCATTCTCGATAACATGTCCGTTTTCGGTAACGTAGGGTATGGTATACACACACTATGATGACGTCAAGTAATTTCCATTTGCAGCATATCCATTTTGTTTCATTCTTTTCCATTTTACTTATTTCTTTATTATCTATCAACTCTTTCGTTAATTTCTAAAATAACCTTTGAAAAACAATAAAATAAGAAAAAAAACAATCTCTACTTATAAAATAAGATGATAAAAACATATCAATGACTTGGTGAATTATGTTGATTTGAATGAGAAATTGTGTAGGTATGAAATATATATTAGTGGTTGTGTTAGTGTATTTTAAAAAATGTAAAGATATTTAAGACTATATTGGTAATTTTCTATTACTTAAAATTTAAGAGTTCAAGTAAAATTATATTAAATATATTATAAATTAAACTTTTTATTTTATTTATATGAGTGTTTATAAATTCAGTTACATGTTATCAAGTTTATGAGTTTTAGTTATACGAATTTTCTAATACTTCAATTAAATTATTTGGTATATGATATAATATTTAAAATAATATTTCTATGGAGTTTTTTTATTTAATTTTTAATTTGTGTAATATTTATAGGTTGAAATTTAATTTGTATGGAGTTGACATTTTTAAACATTATTTTTATAGAAAGTTTAGTTATTAAAATGGTATTCAATGGTTTTTTTTAAGATTTAAATAAGGGGTAAATTAGTAATATCAAATGACTTAAAATTTAAGAGATTAAGGCATTTAGGAGAGAGAGTATTAAATGCTTTATATATATTTCTATGGAGGTTTTTTTATTTAATTTTTAATTTGTGTAATATTTATAGGTTGAAATTTAATTTGTATTGAGTTGACATTTTTAAACACTATTTATATAGAAAGTTTAGTTATTAAATGGTATTCAATGGTTTCCTTTTAAGATTTACATAAGGGGTAAGTTAGTAATATCACATGACATAAAATTTAAGATATTAAGACATTTAGAAGAGAGAGTGATAAATATTTTATATATTAGTATAGATATACTGGAATCATCCTTTTTGGAAAGGTTGTTACCATACCATCATAGTATCCTTTTATGGCAATAAGAGTGAAAGGAGTAATGAGGATGTTATGGAGTGAGGATACCTTGGAGGATGGAGTTTCTTACTCTATCTTTGCGAGTTTGCGTAGTGGATGACCGACAGCGGAGAAGAAGATGCAACAGTAAGCTACGTGGTGAAAGTAGTGGGGCTTAGCAGACTTCATATCTCTCTCTATTTGTTTATTTTTTTCAATTTTTAATTATGAAGGTTGTAATGTTATTTGTTGCATTTTCTATATCAATATACGGTCATGAAAAAGAATAAAGAAGCTACTTCGCTTTCATACATGTTTGTGTTATGGATATTTGTTTTTATCATGTTTTGAATTATGATTGATGTGCATGATTGTTAGGGTTTCAATGGATGTTAGACCATTTGAAAACTAACAATACAATTTGCTTAATTGGTTACAAATTTACAATCCACCTGTAAAATTGGTAAAAGTAATTATAAATGAGCATTTTTATGTATAAAAGTTAGATTAAATTCATGCGGTTTGATACATCAATTAAAATTATAAATTTGGTTTCTATGGTTTAGTTTTTACGATTTTACTCTTTTCCAACAAAAAAACTCTTGCAATTTTGGTCCTCCTTGTTCCGCTAGGCGCTAGCTATTAATATTTTCTAGGGATAATTATATTTTTGGTATGGTCAAAATTATGCATTTACTCTATGGGTTAGTCTTTTCTAACCTAATTTTCTTACACAATTAGCCCCTTCTCAACGTGAAATGACTAATTTAACATTATCATTTATTTTTTTTCTTCTCTTTTAATTTACTTCATATTGAAATTACTTATAATAATTAAATAAATGTACAATAAGTATTAATAATTAATTACTATTGCTAATCCTTTTCGTATCACTGCCACCGTCTTGACATCCGCTAACATTTCCAATTACCTCCACCTCCACCTCAGGCCCCCTCTACCATATTCGGCCACTATCTCCATTGTGCATAAGAAACAACTAACATTGGTACATTCGCTAAAATCAAACATAATTACCAAAATCATCCTATAAATCAAATGAAAACCGAGATGAATATAAGTTGACACTCAAAATCTGAAACTTTGGAGAACCCAAATAGAAGTATTTATTAAAATATTTAAGTGTTTAAAAATATGATGATGCATTATAACTCATTTTCTTTTAATACGTATTAAAGATAATTGATTAAATTAAAAGGCTAAAACTATTATTAATCTTTGTTAATTTAACTATAACTAACTTAACGTTCCGTGTATAAACACGAGGGTTGGTTAAATCAATTTTAAATGTTTATGATGTTAAAGAACACTAATATACATATCAAAACAATTTTAAAGCATAACAAATCCATCATATATTAATATTGTTACAACTACAAATTATCATGTAAGTAAATAAACTAGTCGTAGATATCAATTTTGACTCACCAGCCTTAATGCCTATAGACTTGTGTTGTCCACATACACAAGAGTTTACAATATAAGTGAGAATAATATTTTTGTTTTTTCTCTCGTGCTTGTTTCTAACATAAGACATTCACAAAAGAAACAAGAGACATTCACAAATTAATGTTTCACCACTCCCCGCTTGATCACCCAAACAAAGACCACCATTACACATTGGATTACTATCAAACGTAGATGTAACAAGAATAATACCACATAAACAAATTATTATCATAAATTTCATTGAACACATCAGGTTACTATTAGACATTCTGACCTACCAAATTAAGTCTATAAAATTAACAATTCAAAACAAAATTTGCTATTAGAATATGTTTTGTGTTATGTGAAAAGAATGATATAAAAACAACAATAGGAACCACACACCTAATAAAAGTTGTCACTTCATTCATGATTCAACCACACGCCTCATAAGTCAGAAATAACTTAATTTTTTAAAGTTCTAATATATTTTTTACTTCTTAGTATAAATGAGGTAGTATGTTTCAAGAGGTAACATGAATAGTGTTTCATCACCATTCCTTTTGAGATGCTAGCCATAAATAATCTCCATTTTCTAATAATTCTAACAACGAAGTCATGAAAAAAACATTTTCAATTGAAATTGAATTTTGATGCGCTGTGTATTGATATTTTAGGTTTGTCACCAGATAATCTATAGATTAAACCACTCTAAAATGCTATGGGCTTATGACAGATAATCTACATATTAAACCACTCCAAAATGCTTTCATGGTGACAACAATCAAATGAATAAATGGAAGAAAAAAAGAAGAATGATCTAGTAATATCTGCGTAGAACCTCCGTTTTATCTCAAGAAAACATACATAGAATGTTAGATAGACCGACTTTGGAAAAAAGGATACAGTTGGCGAATCAATTTTTTCTATATCTTATACTGATTGTAACAATTGATTCACCTATAAGAAAAGTATACTTATGAATGTAATTATTAATTGCAACCAAAGTTACGTAAACATATTATACTTATGATATAATATAATCAAATGATTACCAATAATGATTTCACCGGAAATGTCATCTATTTAAATATGAGAGTGGGTATTGTCAGTGGACACAAGAAGAGTTTGAATTGCGATAAGCCGTTGTCTAGCTATCAATTGAATTTGAATCTTCCACTCAAAACAAAAACCTCGATCATAAATTCTACAACTCCTAAATGTAATAAACGGAACCTACAAATTGTTCATATTAACATAGCATTACGAATATACTCATATAATAGAAATCCTATATAGCAGCCATTTGATTAGTGTGATATTAGGGTTTGATTGAAAAATGCTTTTAAGTTTTGATAGGCATGGGAAGAGGTTATGAAGTGGGGTAACCAGTTTTATTTTATGATCCGTGTCGTGGAAGATTTGGTGTTAAGGATTTTGATGTAAGCAAAGAGTAATTCGAAAGGAATTTTAGAAATAAAGGGGTATGATTGGTGAAAAAAATTTAAAAATAGAATGATATGTAATTTGAAAAGCGTTTTAGAAAATAAAGAGGTATACTTGTTGGAAAAATTTAAGAAATAGAATGATGGCATCATCACTTTTCTTTCTTTTAATATATATATATATATATATATTAATATTAAAGATAAAAAAATAAATGAGGTTTTGAACACCCACCCCCCTTGTCGAGTTAAAAACATACTTATATAATTTAATCGTAGCTAATTTTATTATTATTACACTATCTCATAAATCAAGTATATGTATGAATGAATTTAATTTTTATTTATTTTAAATACTTTTTCGTATTTACTATTCTTTTTGAAATCTTTATCAATAAAGTACGTTCATATACATATTGTTAAAGATCTATTTTTTATAAGTTATAGTTTAACACCCCGTATATAAATACGGGAGTGGTTAAAATAAATTTTAGATATTTCTGGTGTTAAATATTACTAACATGTATAACAAAATAATTATAAATATATATAGAAATATAAATTTTTTTAAAAGATGGGTAAATATATTAGATTACACAAAAAATGTATCAATTTATGCTTTTAATAAATTATTTTGTTAAAGAACTTTTAGTGTTAACAAACTAAATCATCTAAAAAATGAAAATCTTGAATAATATGCAAAACTTAAGATTTTTGACATAAAAACAATTAATTCTAAGGATTTTGAGAAAATAAAGGGCATGGTTAGTGAAAAAATTCTTAAAAAAAATAGAATGATAACATCATAATCATATTATTTTAATATAGATTAAAAAATTAAAGATTAAAGATAAAGATTAAATATTAAAGATATTTAGTCGTTTTCTAATATAAATAAAAGACTAACATACATCAAACCTATTATACGATCCCAACCCTTAATACGATAAAATAAAATTAATTATTCAATTCTGATCATTCACTTAATCAAAATTGGAATTCCAATTTGAACTTTTGTTGGTCAGAATTGAAATTATTAGATGGGTTTCATATATGCCCATCTTAAAACTTAAAAACTATATTTGCTCATCCTAATTTATAAATATCACATTTAACCTTTATAACAGTTTAGAATATCATCTTTAACCAAATTTTTGATTTTATCATTTCAAAATATTTTATAATTCTTTTTAATGATAACGAATAAAAACTTAACCTTATTTCTCTAATTGTAATAATAATAATTAATGTTTGTACAAAAAAATACATTATGTCTTCTCGTATCATGAAATCATGTTTTTACCATCAGGTCTACCCTCAACCTCATGTCACACTTCTACAGTTGAATTGGGTGTTAATATCGTCTATCACTATTTTCTTAAATTCTTATTTTTTTCGTGTTTTATAATCATTTAAATATCTTTTTATTAATATTTAATATTTATCATTTTTTAAAAGTCAATTCATGTATCATACAAATATCTAATCTAATTAATTTATATTCAAAAACAGACTATAAACTTTATTCCAAATGCTAGTGTTGAATAATTAACCGTATAATGAAACTCTGTATTCGTTATGAAATGTTTTAAACAAAAATATTATTTATTGTGACATATAAAGATTTAGAATCATCATCTCCTATTATTTGATATTTAGTTTTTTATTAGATATCTTATATTTTATTGAAATTATATTTGGACTACAATATTACTAATAATAAAATAATAAGATAGTTAAATAAGGTAAGGGGTCATTGATAGTTTTGGAACTATATTAATAATAATAACATTAACGTCATAAGAACTACATGTATTGTATTGATCTTTATTTTTCCTAGTTTTTCTAAAATATATTTTTCTTAATACTTTTTGCTATTCATGTATCAAAATTCAAACATACCAGTTAGTGTAGTAGAATTTCAAATTTTATCATTTAATATATCAAATCTACTATATCAGATCACATGCTAGCGTGATACCGGTTTCACTAATGTGACAGATAATTTGTTTTTACCTGTTAAAAATAAATCAATATAAAGTTAAAATTATTGACAAACACACGTGACACAAAGATTAATAACACAAACCATCACACCTATATAAATAATAAACACACTACATGGTCTATTTATTCTCAATTAGGCATTTCACATCTCAACTTTGATTATAATAAATTAAAGCCAAAAGTTAATTTTTAACATTGACGTATTAATTTGTATGGTTACATGGAAAAACATGCCATCCATCCATAAATAAACATTTATAAAAACATAACTTCGAATCATAGGTCAATAATTTTAATTTTTGCTTCCATAATAACATTAAAAATATCTTAATAACCTTAATTAAAACAAACCTTATCTTATATACCTTTAGACCTTATATTTTTATAATTTAAACCATAGAAGTCTTAAATAACCAACGATATTTTAACTATAAATCTATAACTATTCTTTTATTTGGGCTTACTCCCTTTAATAGCAAGCTCCAATGGGTGGAAGCCCAAATGCCTTTACTAGTAATTTAGATTGGATTTTAGACCATAGAAACAAGATTTATTTTCCTTTTTGCTTTCTTACAACTCTAACAAAAGAGGTCACTTTGATTTTACCCATGAAGTGTTTGTATATTTGGGCCTAAGCCCAAACCTGCTGACTGATAAAGCAAAACCCAATAAGCTATTGACTGATAAGCAAAAGGGAAACAAAAACTGACCCTTGTTCAGTGGTTCCCTTTTCAGTCTTATCTTGAAAAAGAGGAGAAAATAAATTTTAGAAAATTCAAAACCCATAGGTTTACTTTCACAATATAAATGGGTTTAAAGTCAATAGTTTAAACATTTAAAAGTAATTCAGATACCAATATAAGGTTTTAATAATTAGGTTTCCAAAACTATTTTTATTATGCATAGTAGAAGAATAAAACATCAATCAACAATTCATTGATAAGATTCCCTAACCATTGATCCAGCATATTTTACGTGTTCGAAACGTATTTAACCTTTTTTTTGAACGGCAAACAACATCCAGTTACTTAAAAGACGGGTTGTTGATCGAAATTTTGTGAAATGCTATATATAGGTAATCCACCACACTCGCTAGAATTATATACATTGCTAGATTATGCCTTGCAATACGTAAACACTTGAAACTTAATTTCTTCCTTCTCTTGGTTTTTTGAAAACCAAAGAATGAGAAGGAAAGGAGAATAGAGTAACATAATCATTTAAGCTTTAATGAATTAGCTTAGGTAAATAATTGTTTAAGTTAGATAAATTTGTGAATTGAAAGTTTGTGTTGCTAACCATACTTATTAAAAAAATTAGTAGAAGTTGGTTGCGGAGTTGAAAATTCAAACTCAAAACGCATCGTCATCATCTAACCTTGGTAGATCATCGATCAATACTAGTAGTCAAGCATGATGAAAACTTCAAGAAGGTGTTCGGTGAACAACTTGGTATCACAACATTAACATCAGACGGGAATGAGAGTTAAAACGTCAATCGGATTTTCCTTCCTCGTCTACCACTTAGGTATCAACTTCAAGTGAGATCGATGATACAAGATATTAATTATACGCACTGCGAAAGAAGCTTGGGAACGTCATCACAAAGAACAAGAGCACAGACAGTACCAACACTTGGCTATATATTTCTCAAGTATGATTTTTAATCCTATTATCGCCACATTACCACTGTTTCTATCAACATCAGACCTTGCATTTAACTACATTGCCTGTAAGGAAAATCCAACATCACAACAATCCTAGGATGATGATGACGACGACGATGAGGAATATTCATTCGATGATTAGTTAGTTTAGCAACTTAGAATATTAGTTAGAGGATGATTAGTTAGTTTTACAACTAAGTATTACACACTAAACTTTGAACATTCATTGATTGTTTTATGACATTATATCGTTTTGTGTTGGTTTATCATTTGTTAAAATTAGTGCAACATGACGAAAGTCGGGGTTTGTTGTCACGACAAAATGGTCTTTAAAAGTAACCATTAGTTGTTATTATCAAATATTTTTGGAGACAGGTTTCAATGATGGAACTGACACTCGTCTTTAAAATTAACCTTTTACTTTCAGACTTTTAATTTGCATCGAGACTTCTGTGGTCTTTAAAAGTCTTTTTTTCATATACAATCTTAATTCTATGAAATACCAAAAAAAAATGTAGAATAAAATGAATTATTATAACTAAAAATAAGGATACTATGGTTAAAAACCTGTATATTTATGAATTATTATTTATATTCACAGTTTGTACCTTGTACAACAAAAAAAAGTCCTGTAGTATATAATATATATAAAAAATTAGAGAACCCACACACACATATATATATATATATACATAAGTTCAAACTAAAATTATTATTTGTACGAGAAATACGAGAAACGAAAATTATTATTCATACGAGAACCATTTTGAATCGATCATTTATGTTTGTCTATTTTATTTTATTTTAAATCAAAGGGTATAAGTAACATTTTATCACTCCATCCTTTACACTTATCACAAATTTCATATCCATTTCACTGTATTCTCTCTCAAAGTAAATCACATTATCACTAGTTGTTAGCTTCCTCATTGTAGACTAGCTCGCCGCGACCACTAATCTACCGCCGCGACCACTAATCTACCGCCACGACCACTAATCTACCGCCGCCATCCAATGTAACACCCCCCTTTCCAGTTTTACTTAAAAACATATTGTTTACTAGTTAACATTACAAAACATCAGAGTTTACCAAAACACATGTTCTTATATACGTAAATGCTAACAAGTTTCAAATTAGGTGTTAAAAGTTTCCTCTTTAAAACACTAAGAGATATCCAACAGATTACGGAGCTGGGAACTTACCCTTACTGAAACCTGAGTCACCTGCAAAACACAATAATGAAACATAAGCTAACGGTTAGTGAGCATACTAACTGAAAACAAATAATCATACAACAGGGATAAAGTCTCCACAGGATGTCCTGCCTCCAAACTATAACACTTGCAAAGTTGTATAAACTGTCATTGTATTATAGTATAGCTACACCATCAGCGTAACCATACCCCCTAACATTGTTCTAGTATATAGCTACACCACTTGCGTAGTTGTACACCTTGTTATTGTTCTGGTGCATAGTTATACACCACTGTTGTATAATATATAAACATCATAGTTATCTCACATAACAAGAATATCATACAATCGATATGTATATCATAGCTACTCACATGCTGTTCATAGAAGAGAAAGAGTAAACTCACTTCATATCTGATTACTGTGCTAATCAAGTAAAGTGTTTTGTCGAGTATTCATACACCTCCCTATGCCAAAGAATGAGCTAAATATCACAAACTGATCAAACTGTGCTGTAAAGGGGACTACACGAGCCGTGTACCCCACATGACACGACCGAATCCCGGTCAACCATCTCAACCGAGTTCGGTCACTATTCTGGCCGACATAAGTGGCTACACGGCCGTGTACCTATACACGGATTGTGTTACCTATACCAAACATGACCATGTTAGCTACATGGTTTATCACCGTCTTAAAACATGTACACGGACTGTGTACACGACCGACTTGCAATGCTGTGAAGAACTCAACTACTGTTCTTGTTCACCAAATCCATTTTTATTTGATTTTAACTGTACAAAAGTGTTTCTTCACACCCCCAAACACCTTATAACATACATATAACCACAACAAACACTCTTGACCATTGATTCTAGCTTTGAATCACTTTTACCCATTAGAAACATCAAAACTAAATAAACAAAGCATACCTCTTGCTTTAGATATTGGATTTACTGATATAGAAGACTTATACTTGCTGTTTTCTTGCTCAAAGATCAACAGAATATGACTTGTTACTTTCACGTATGTATGTATGTTGTGTTATCCGTGAATTAACTCACACATTTGCTTATATATACACAACTATCATCAAATGGCTAAACAACCCCTCAATATCAACTTTTATTTTGGCGGTTTTCACCCCTCTAGTTCATAAATACCTCTTATCGTTAATAATACTTAGTCATAAATACTTTTAAACTTTGGGACGTTACATCCAAGTACTATAGTAAATTAGTCATGCTTTTATTGTACGACAATTTTACACACACAAAAAAGGTGGCAACTAAAATGTTATAATTATTTTGGTCCCCCTAAAAGAACTACTCAAGTTCCGTCACTACAACTAGCGACTAACAACCACATATCCATCTCACCATTTCTTCCTGAAACCCTGATCTAAAATTAGATCTAATCCTTTCTCTGTATTTAACCATGATCTCCATCATCATCGAGTTCAAGAAACTCAGATCTGAAACTAGCATGGTTAAAATACCCTATGTTCCTTATTTTTTTTAGATTGGGTATTTAATGGAAATCATCGTGGGAGAGTGTTCTATTCAGAGCCCATGTCGTTGTGTTGATCAAAGTACTCAAGAAGTCTTTGTCTCAGATTGAGTACACAACAATAAATGTTTATAAAAGGGGAATGAACACGCTAATACTTTTAATATAATTATTATTGATATGAATCAAGAATTATATATACAAGGAAGTGGAAATTCCAAATGCAATAAAATGTGGCAACTAAAATGTCTAACACATAGACAAGTTTATCTAAAACAACTAATGTTTGAGAGGTCCAACTTATAAATAAGTTTTTCTTCGAGAGAGATTTTTCTTTTTGTGTAGTTCTGGTGTGTTTTGCACGTTGAGCATGCATGTCTATTTATAGAATTCTTGACAGCAAGTTTGAAGTTGGAGAACTAAGTGGTGTATTAAAGATATTATTAGTTATATGAGCAAGTTGGTGAAAAGTAATATTATTTTATTTTAGCAAATAAAATAACTTTACTTTTCGTGTGAGAGATCACCCAGTTGCTAATATAGTAATATTGTCTTTATATCACTGTGCTTCATAACGCTAAACTTCTCTTTCAATGTTAGTTCATTAAATGATGGCCATGCTTCTTTTAATTTGACTTTACCAAATATGTAGTTGTCAGTCATACTTGAGTAAATGAGCAAATCTTCAAAATCTTCTCTTCGGGAGTAATTTAATCCTTTCAGAAGTAAAGTTCAATTCTCTTTGTCTTTTGAGAAAGAAACAGTGCGAATACTTTTATATATAGAAGATCTAAGGCATAATAAAATAACAAATGTTCAGCCTTTGACTTAAAATAAATTACATGATAAATCAGAGTATGCTACTGAATTAGTTAGGACATATATATCATAACTTCAGTTTTAAACAAGATGTACTAAACCGACGATAAGGATTGATCATAGAGAGTTCGATAAAGACCGATTATGAAAAGTTCAAATGATAAAGGTTGATCATGGAAGTTTGAGATGAGAAAGATCAATCATGAAAATTTCATACGATCATTTCGTTTGACTGAAAAAAGTGTAAATCTTATCGACCTAGATATATCTGTCAAATTAGATCTAGGTGCTGAGAAAATATACATAGCTGAAATGTTTGGATGCTTCAGCTGATCAGGGGGTTTGTTCAGCTGATCATACAGACGTTCAACTGATGTATTGAGTTATTCAGATGACAGGCTTTAGATGTTCAACTACTGATCCTTTGCACTTGCATTCTTCTTCAGATGTTGCCCTCAACTGATACTTAGTCTTTTAGCATATCTCTAACGATACTTTAAGAACTTGTAACTTTTAAGTCAGAAATCAAACAACACATGTTTGATTTCATTTTAAGTCTTTACTGAAGATCTGGTTTTGCTAACATCAAATCCTATATTTTTCAATAGACGGACTTGATTATTGGATTTAAATGATTATCTCTCCAACAAGAAGACTAAAGAATCGTTAATCGAGATATGGAAGTCCAAGAGCTGCTTCAGGCTTTAGAACTTCTCACCGAGTCATCGGTGATATCGACATTTTTACCAAACAGGAGGTATAGTACTTTTGATTAAATTATAGGTGGTATATGACTTTTGTTTTTCAAATTATGAATTGCTTATTCATTAGTATATGGAATTCCTATGTTATTAATTTTAAATTTTTTGCTATCTCCATTCACAAATATTCAGCGAGTTACTTTTTCTGTCCAACAAATGGTTTTATGATAGGGGTGATCTATGATAATTTGAAGTTATATTAAATTGTGCCTGAGTTGTACGTGTGCATATGCACATGTAGGGATGTAAATGAGATGTGGTGCTACTAAGTTACTCAAGCTTGGATAGTTAAAAGCTCGAAACGAGACGAGCCTAAAAAATCACGAGCTGGAACCCGACCCTAGATTAAGGCTCATTTACTAAATGAGGCCGAGCCCGAGCCTTTCATTTTATTCATAACCCAACCATGAATTGCGAACATGAATTGCGATGGGTGAATTATGACCTTGAGAATTAATACATCAATATCTAATGGATGGCTAGGATTTGTTCTCCCATTCTCACCTAAATATACTATAGAAACTAGATGGGGGTTGAATAGTTTCTATGTCCTCTATTTAAATCTTTTTATTTATTTTACCTTTTTTTAAAAGTTAATTAATTTTTTACTTTTAATAAATACTCTTATATATATATATATATATTCTTGAGCACAACGGAAGCAATAATAATAATTAATGACAAGTATATAAATGCAAGTAAGTAACGAGTTAGGGTTTAGAGAGTTGACACCAAGATTTATAGTGGTTCGGTTGAAGTCCAACCTACATCAACTCCTTGAGCTCCGTCAAGAATTCCACTAACACAACGTGCAAAAAGTCTTCTTAGAACGGAAGTGACCACCGGTTACAATCACCTTTGATACGAGGACGTGATCACCTCACGATGTTCTAATCCAAGAACACCAAACACGAGCTATTCACCAAAAACCCAGAATGCCTCCAATGGGACTTCCTTGCCTCCTCCGAGGTCTCCAACAAATGCCTTATCCAAGGACTTTTACTAGTGTTCTTCACCAAGAACATAAACCCAAGAACAAAGTGGGAAATAGTTAAACCCACTTGTACAAACAAGTTCTATAACTAGAACTATCTCTCAAGAAATGAAATCTCATTAACACCAACAATGGTGTGAACAAATGATTCTACTCTCACAAATCAAGAGGCAAATGAATGTATATATGAAGCTCTTGTATTCTCTCTCTTGATCGTTCTTGCTCTATTTGAGTTATTGAAGAATAGATGCTTTGATTTTTGAAGATTAAACAACTCAAGAATCACACATATAAAATATAAAGATGAAAGATCACAAGTGTGTGATGAAATATTACAGAGGATTTTCTGTGCAAGAGTTGGTTTAACATGAAAACCCAAAGCTTGAATTTATAGAGAATGAGGAGAGAGAAAGTTTAGTTGTCTAGTGGCTAGATTGTCGATCGCAGGCCCACGGTCGACCGTGCGTCACTAGCACAACTTTTCAGCCATATTTAAAATGTTACCGTTATGCATTTGGTTTATATTTGAAATCTGTATTTTGTCAGTACAATACCCAAAATATAATATTATTATCTTGTATACTTTGGTTGGCACAAAAATCAAGAAAATATCACATTTGATATGGGTGGACCACAAGGTGCCACTTATGTACTTTTTGTGTGCACAATGTCCAAGGTGAGATCTTCTCCTAAGATTTTATCTTATCCAACCAAAATAATACACAGTATAATAATACTTCTTAAGAGTATTTTACTTGTACACAAAAATATGTATTTTCATATCTGTAAATATTTGTCAAATAAAATGTATTTCAATAATAATTATGGCAAACTATTTAATAAAAATACAATTCCAAATATAAATATATTTCATATCACGTGGAATTGATTTTATAAATGAAAATACATTTAAGTAAAAATTGACTTTTCAATATATGTGACGTTGTTGTTTAATAGTCATTTTTACTTTATTGATATTGCGAGCGTTTGATGTTTTATACAATTTGCAAGTTCAATCCTCATGATATATTAGTGTTGAATGCAAATTTATATTTAGCTTCTTATTTTGCTAAACTTATTATTTTCATATTAACTTGGATTTTGTAATATATTTTCTTTTTAAATAAATATTAAAATTGCGTCATCAAAATATTAATTTAAATATTTATTCGTTGATCGCACCAACATATACATTCTCACAATAACCTCCCTATATATAGGGATAATTTCATTTCAGAACCATTCTTATTGCGAGTACCACGAGTACCATCTGTAACCACCATTAATGCTTATTAATAGGGGTATTTTGGTTATTTATATGTTTAGCCAACCGTGAATTGCATCCGGGTGGTTGGGTTGTTATTAGATTGTCTTAATTTTCAGAAAGTACCCCCCATTAATAAGCCTTTATTGACTCATTATTGAGCATTAATTATGGATTATTAAATCAAGGGTCAAGATTGGCTCTCATGGTACTCGCTATAAAAAACGGTTTTAAAATAAACTCTCCCATATATATAAATAAAATATGTGTGTGTATAGAGAGGGTATGGATCAATAAAGAACAACCCTTATTTAAAGAACATAAAGAATTAATGTGGTAATAACATGTGGTAGTGGAAAAAAAGGCAAAAATGACAATTTTACTATGATTAATTATAGCCACACACCATCACCTCCCCAACATTCAATTTATTTTCGAAAAACTCTTCAATCTTTAAATGATCATATGTTGTTGATACTTAAGATTGTAACAAAAAAACTAATATATTTAGATTCAGAGTTTCATTATCTTTAAAACAAAACTAGTCTTGACACATTTATGAGGAAAAAACAAACATTCCGAAAATACAACTACCTCTATCCGAAATTCAACTTCAAAATACAGATGCATCTAACTTGGAAAAAAACCCTAGAAAGAGAAGTAATACCAAATTCATGAAAAATGCAACAAAACACCTATAATCCGTGAGTGCATTTCCATCGAATATTATCATTTTCATATAACAATTAATTTAAAAATCATTTTCAACTTAAAAAACTTGGATAAAAAATGAACAAACTGTTCATTTTCATATTTCAACCTAAGTATTCCTTCATCTCAATCAAAATACAACCCAAAAAAATGTAGATAAATAATCAAACAGTGTGTTGATGTTCATAAAACAAATACTCAAAGAATGTAAATTACCATCACTGTCTCTCCTCAAGCTAGAATCTATCGCCGCAAAAAGTGTTTAATATATTATTAATTATTAAAAAATAATTACATAAGCGTCGCCGCTAAAAAAGAATTTGTCGTCGCAAAAAGTGTTTAATATATTATTAATCATTAAAAGATAATTAAATAAGTGTAGCCGCAAAAAAGGAAAATATCGCCGCAAATAGTCTACATGTGGCAAGATCTGGGGCTAGTGAGTTACGCCGCTAATAGTTAAAATTTTCTGAAAATAAGTTTTTGAGACGAGTTTTTTGCAGTGACGTGTCGCCTCAAAAGGGTATTTTCGACGACTTTTTGTCGCCTCTAAAATTCGTTTTTTTGTAGTGAGTAGAAAGAGAATATGAAATAGCCGCTTACGAACAAGAAAGAGAAAGATTAGAGAGAGAGAATAGAAAGAGAAAGAGAAAATGAGAAAGAAAGAGAAGAGAGAGAAAGATTAACAAAACAATTTAAGGACTATCGAAATGAAACAAATGAAAAGTTAGCTGAGTTGTTTACACAAGTAACAAAGTATCAAAACAAACGTTAATCACTAGTACTTATTTCGGATAATGAATTTGTTATCAACCAAACGAAGTATGATTTGTACTTTGTAGGACTTGGATAACTTTTTGATATTTATGTCATTTTGTATCTTTATTGAAATTGCAACTCTAATCAATAGGAAAAAAATGGAAACTACAAAATACAAATTATCAAGAAAAATATGTTCCCTTTTTGTAACGGATAGTGGATTTATCAAAATCATTAGACTCAACACAAAACCGTCGCAAATCTGACGCAAAAAAGTGAAATACTCTCGTTGCAAACTATGTCGGTCGCAAAATGTTGCAAACGCTATCCGTCACAAAGCCGTCGCAAAATGTCGTAACGATATCCGTCACAAAACCATGCCAATACTAGTCTTTCGCAAAAATGTCACAAAGTCATGGTGACGCAAAACTAACGCAAACGATCGATGCAAAATTTACCGCAAAGCCATCATGTACAACTTGTTTTGCGACGAAGCCTTTTAGGACCGATTTTATCCGTGGCAAAAGATCCAGAATGTAGTAGTAACTACTAAAAACATCCTCATAAAACTAATATTTAATTAAGCAGAAAGGATGTCATTACTTTGTTATTATTTTTATAACATACTCTAACTTCTTTTTAATTATTACTATGTATATATACTGCGTATTTGTACTATGAGTTGTGTTCAATAAAGTTTATATAAAAAACATAGTTATAAAATTCTGTATACAATCATATGTGATTTGTAAAAGTATCACATATGAATTACGAAAATATCACTCCATCCAAATTTTAAAATGCAACCTGAACCATTAATGTTATTCATCTACGCCGGCCGGCATTTTTCAGATTTATCCAGCGTGTTTTTAATTTTTCTTTTTGACATAAATATCAAGAAGATATTGAGATAATGATATTATTATATTTCGATTTCTTGTGTACGTCTTCTTGTTTAAAATGATCGTTTGTGTTACGTAACGTAAGTTGATTAAGAGGGTGTTTGGGATTGCGTTTAAAAACTGATTATTTAATTATTGTGATTTGAAATCGCAGATAATTAGTTTAAAGTGTTTGGGATTGTGTTTGTAAAAATCAATTATTTGCGTTTAGGAGACTACAAAACGCAGTTTTAAGAATCTATTTTTGAGTTGCTTTTTCAAACTGATTATTTGATTATGATTTTACCCTTTAAAAATCAATTAATCTACTTTGCTAAGCACTTAAAAAACTGATTATCTGATTATTGCGATATGAAGCAACATAATCAAATCCAAACACTATTATTCAGTAGCACGTTCTCTTACAGCTGATTATCTGATTCTCATTACTAAAAACGCATAATCTATTTTTAAATCGCAATCCCAAACACCCCCTAAGTTACATGTAGATCGATGATCCTTTTAACTTGATTAGTACGTACGTTATGCAATTATAATTATATGAAAAATTAATATAAGAGTTAATTACAAAAATGGTCCCTGTGGTTGTCACTGATTTTCACTTTTAGTCCTTTAACTTTAAAAATTACGAAAATAGTCACTGTGGTTGTCACTTTGTTTCACTTTCGGTCATTTAGGCTAACTGCTGTTATGTTTGACCGTTAGTCAAGGGGTATTTTAGTCATTCTACTATTTATCCTTATAACCAAACACGTTTTACTTGTTATCACAATTTCCAAACATGCCCTTGTTACCAAACACTATATTTTTTAATATATTTATTCACATACACTTCTCTCTCTACCCTCACATGGTCACTGTAACACCGCTTCTGAATTCAGTTACTTTAAGGACAAATCAGTTTTTAGCAGCGAAAATTTTTCTTTTTAAAACAACCAAACGATTATTTACATTAATTACTTCTCAAACAACGTTAGTGTTACCAAGTACAGGAACCGACCATAGTATCTATTTACATTACAACATACAATACAAGTGTTCCACCCATAAGGGGCAAGGTAACTCCCAAAAGCATCCCGCCTCACAGGGCATCTAGTCTTTACCTAAAAAGGGAAACATAGTATCATTAGCTACACTAGCTAGTGAGTACATACAATCATAAGCATCAATACAATAAGTTATGCTTCATATCATAATCCATCATTGCTAGCTTAGCACATAGCGGTGTGCTAACAAGATCAGTAAGAGTCGTGTCTTGCAGGGTAATCAATCCTGCTCAACAACTCAGACCGGGGGATCAGACACGACCAATCCGTGCTGGTAGGGGAGCATAAAGCAGTCCACCAAACATCGTTCATAGAGCCGGAGGCTCCACAGGTAATCCAGCTACAACCGGCTGATCACCACTCACGTTAAGGCACGGTGGTTCTGCAGAACCTATGATCCAGGATGCCTCCTGAATCACCGTGAAATCCCGAAGGATCCAGTTACAACCGACTGACCTTAACCATGCGTCAAATAGTCTGCAGACAGTTCACATACACATATACATACATTTGATCCCACAGGGATCCATCATATAACATCATACAGTTATTCATACGTGCATATCATCATAAATTAACTAAGTGGTTCCAAACTGGACCCACTGGCATGCTCCTGACATATTCTAACATCATGTAAGTCATAACACTTACCTCCTCGAACATACCTGCGAAAGCAAGTTAGTCATACTTAATACATTCACATAGTCATCTAGCAGGCAAGCCTTACTCTACTAAGTCTCATGAAAGCAGGCACTCACCTGAGCTGTTTGCTATGCACAGGTATGTGGTTTTGACTTCACAAATACAACAAGTTCACCTAACACATCATATTTACTTCAATCATTCACATGTGCATTCAAGACTCATAAAACAACATTTAACTTTGGGCTTAACACAAATCCGCTAGGACTGTCGGATTTGGGGAAATCCGATGGTCCTGTCGGATTCATGAAATCCGACACATCCCAACCATGAAATCCGATACTTTACTTGATCGGATTCCAACACTTGGGAATTCCAACCATGCACACAAAATCCGACACTTGCGGATTCCGATACATAGAAGGAAATCTGATACTTCCAATGAAATCCGATACTTATCGGATTCTGACACTTAGAATCCGAAACCATGGAAATCTGATACTTTCAAGGTCTGGAAAGCTTCCTCCCCAGCTTCCGACCAGATAAAAGCAACATCCTTGCGAGTTAGTTTGGTCAATGGACCTGCAAGCTTCGAGAAATCACGGATAAACCGCCGATAGTAGCCAGCCAAGCCAAGGAAACTTTTAATTTCGGAAGGAGTCCGAGGAACTCCCCAATTCATCATAGCCTTCACCTTAGCTGGATCTACTTTGACACCATCATGACATATAACATGGCCGAGGAAATGAACTTCCTTAACCCAGAATTCACACTTGGATAGCTTAGCATACAATTGTTCTCGCTTTAGAGTCTCGAGAACCTGACGAAGATGAAGCTCGTGATCAGCTTCCGTCTTCAAGTACACAAGAATGTCATCAATAAATACAATCACGGATCTATCAAGAAACGGACGGCAAACCCGATTCATCAGATCCATGAAGACGGCAGGGGCATTGGTTAAGCCGAACGGCATAACTAGAAATTCGTAATGACCATAACGAGTTCGAAATGCAGTTTTTGGAACATCGGCTTCTTGAACTCGTACTTGGTGATACCCCGACCGGAGATCAATCTTAGAGAAGCATGTTGCTCCCTGCAACTGATCAAAAAGATCATCTATTCGAGGAAGCGGATACTTATTCTTTACAATTTGCTTGTTCAGCTCCCAGTAATCTATGCACATTCGCATTGTTCCGTCCTTCTTCTTTACAAACAATACAGGAGCTCCCCACGGCGAGGAACTCGAACGAATAAAACCTTTGTTGAGCAACTTCTGAATTTGAGTCATCATCTCTCTTATTTCAGAAGGAGCAAGACGATACAGAGAACGAGCCACAGGTGTAGCTCCTGGAATAAGCTCTATCTTGAATTCAACATCACGTATTGGAGGCAAACCCGGAAGTTCTTCAAGGAATACCTCAGGGTAGTCAGACACCACCCGAATATCATAAACTGGTCGCTTCTCTATCGTGGCATCAATGACATATGCCAGATAAGAGTCACAACCTTTAGCAATCGACTTTTGAGCTTTAATCATAGAGACAATGGGAATATCAGAATCCCGTCGTTCTTCACGTGCAACAGCAAAAGATCCATCAGAGAGAGGGATCTTAATCATCTTTTTGGAATAGATAATCTCAGTACCACGCTTGCTGAGCCAATCCATCCCGATTACGACATCAAAGCCCGCAAAAGGCATAATAAAGAATGAAATTGGGATACTACTCCCGTCAATGTAAATCACAGCTATTGAGACTTTCTCTGTAACAGAGACTAATTTGCCGTCAGCGACCTCTACTCTGAGCGGCTCAGTTAAGGAAACAACAGGTAATTGTAATCTTCTATGACACGCCAAAGATACAAAGGAGTAGGTAGATCCAGAATCAAATAAAAACTAGAACGGATATAATTGATAAGAAAAGTACCCGTGACGACATCCCCTACTGCTTTAGCTTCATCAGCTGTCATCTGGAAAGCCCGGCCTTTTGCGCGGGGCGCATCATCTCTTTTCGGTCCCCTAGAAGAAGAAGACCCTTTGGCTCCAGTACTTTCTCTGTCTGGGTAGTCAGTCAGCTTGTGCCCGGGCTTGTGGCACCGATAACAGACATCTTCTTTGAAACCACACTCTGTTGTAGCGTGGCCCTTCTGCCCGCACCTCTAACAACGTCTGGTAGAGTTAGAACACTCACCAGAGTGATAAGTTCGGCACTGAGAACACCAAGGAGAATTAGGCCTCGGTTTCTTGGAGGAATCAGTCTTCCCGCCTGCAGTGGATTGTCCTTTGGAAGGACCTGATTTATCAGACGGTTGAAATTTCCTCTTTGACCTTGCACCGGCAGATTCGCCCTTGCAGTACAGACGGTCATCTTCCAATTGTCGGGCTATATCAAAAGTCCGATCCAGTTCAACAGCTGCCCGCATGTGTGGGCGAAATTCTAGTGGCAGAGTTGCCACAAACCACCTTATCTTGGTGGTCTCGTCGGGGATCAGATGGGGAACAAACCGCGTCTTGTTAGTAAACGCGGTTATATGTTCTTCGATTGGTGTATCCCCTTTCTGGAGATCATTAAAATCTCTCTCCATCCTCTCTAAATCATAATCGGTTCAATACTTCTTCAGCACCTTTTCAGAAAATTGCTCCCAGGTGAGAGCACTCAGCACCTCCTTATTAACAGAAGCTTTCACCGTGTCCCACCAAAAGATGGCACGGCCTTTCAACATCCGTACTGCATACTTGACACAGTACTCAAGTTCACATTCACATGATTCAAACACTTGCTCCATCTCCCGGAGCCATTGTATAGTAACGGTGGGGTTATCACTTCCCTAGAATGTCGGAGGATTGCAAGTCAGAAACTTCTTGTAAGAACAAGTCTTGCGAGGCTTGTTCAGTGTTGCTTGCAATAAGAGCTCCTTTGTCACACGAAGCTCCTCCTCCAAATGCCTAATATAGGCAACCTGATCTGGCTCAGGTCTGCCACCACCAACATTGTGCTGAGATCTCTGATCTTCAGCCTGAGGAGGCATATGAGAAGCCTCATCTTCCATCTCTTTCAGAGCTTGCTCTGTACTGCCACGTTCGGCAGACATCTATCTAGACTTTCTATATGATAGAGAAAGAGCAGTCAATACTCATTCTCACTGACTGAACTTACAAATCATCGTATAATACTAACATACATATATCACTCTCACTCAAACCCCCCCTTAGGAACACTTCTGTATGGTCGGGCCCGAGCATGAGATCGAATACTCTTTCAAGTATCCAATTCACTCAAACTTAGGCTCTGATACCTAATTGTAACACCGCTTCTGAATTCAGTTACTTTAATGACAAATCAGTTTTTAGTAGCGGAAATTTTTATTTTTAAAACAACTAAACGATTATTTACATTAATTACTTCTCAAACAACGTTGGTGTTACCAAGTACAGAAACCGACCATAGTATCTATTTACATTACAACATACAATACAAGTGTTCCACCCATAAGGGGCAAGGTAACTCCCAAAAGCATCCCGCCTCACAGGGCATCTAGTCTTTACCTGAAAAGGGAAACATAGTATCATTAGCTACACTAGCTAGTGAGTACATACAATCATAAGCATCAATACAATAAGTCATGCTTCATATCATAATCCATCATTGCTAGCTTAGCATATAGCGGTGTGCTGAAAAGATCAGTAAGAGTCATGTCTTGCAGGGTAATCAATCCTGCTCAACAACTCAGACCGGGGGATCAGACACGACCAATCCGTGCTAGTGGGGGAGCATAAAGCAGTCCACCAAACATCGTTCACAGAGCCGGAGGCTCCACAGGTAATCCAGCTACAACTGGCTGATCACCAGTCATGTTAAGGCACGGTGGTTCTGCAGAATCTATGATCCAGGATGCCTCCCGAATCACCGTGAAATCCCGAAGGATCCAGTTACAACCGACTGACCTTAACCATGCGTCAAATAGTCTGCAGACAGTTCACATACACATATACGTACATTTGATCCCACAGGGATCCATCATATAACATCATACAGTTATTCATACGTGCATATCATCATAAATTAACTAAGTGGTTCCAAACTGGACCCACTGGCATGCTCCTGACATATTCTAACATCATGTAAGTCATAACACTTACCTCCTCGAACATACCTGCGAAAGCAAGTTAGTCATACTTAATACATTCACATAGTCATCTAGCAGGCAAGCCTTACTCTACTAAGTCTCATGAAAGCAGGCACTCACCTGAGCTGTTTGCTATGCACAGGTATGTGGTTTTGACTTCACAAATACAACAAGTTCACCTAACACATCATATTTACTTCAATCATTCACATGTGCATTCAAGACTCATAAAACAACATTTAACTTTGGGCTTAACACAAATCCGCTAGGACTGTCGGATTTGGGGAAATCCGATGGTCCTGTCGGATTCATGAAATCCGACACATCCCAACCATGAAATCCGATACTTTACTTGATCGGATTCCAACACTTGGGAATTCCAACCATGCACACAAAATCCGACACTTGCAGATTCCGATACATAGAAGGAAATCCGATACTTCCAATGAAATCCGATATTTATCGGATTCCGACACTTAGAATCCGAAACCATGGAAATCCGATGATGTGCGATTTACATACTAGTTTTAAATTTGTAAAAACCGTATATGTTTTAAATACGACACAATAGGCAAGTGTACCTAATCGTGTAGCAGTATAGAAAATAAGTACGGGTGTCGAACTCTCGGGGAACGAGTATGATTCTAGATATAATTAAACTATTTATCTAAATAATATTAAACTAAAAAGCAGTAAGCAGGGGGAATTGGCAATTTAGCAGGAGAAAGCAACTATTCCAATCAAGCCTAAAACTAACAAAACTCAGATTTCAAAGCTAAGAGAGCGAGAATGCAAATTAAACTTGGATTTAATCAATAAGAAGTGAAGTATCTCTACTCGGACAACAGATTCCCTAATCAAATTAGCAGATTTCAATGAAGTGCAATGGATAGCTTAAAACAATATACCGATTTCTAAAGTGGTTAGATCTCCTGGTCAGACTCGCTAACCCTATAGTTTCAAACAGTTAACCCAATGGTCATGCAATTAACTAATCTTTAACTAGCCAAACGGTTCGAGTTATGATAGACTTAATCTTTTGATTTGTTAATTCACAAAATCAACTTATTATCAAAGAATGGTCATCCAAGACAATAGCAAGAACAATTAAGTTCCAATCTTTAAGCCTAACCCTAGGATATGGTCAATCACTAGTTATGAATCCTAATGGTCATAGAAATTCACAATTCAAGCAAACATAGGAAGAATGTACAACCTATGAAAACTCAGATTATAGGCATAAAAATCAGAACTTGATCACACTTGGATCTTTAAGAAAGCAATCATAACAAATATATCATTAAAAGAAATCCAAACATTGAAATCCAACTAATTATCAAAGGTAATCATGTCCAAGTAGAGAATACATGGTGTTTAGCCCATAATCAGAGGATTACAACCATAGAAATTCATAAGAACAGAGCAAAACATGATGAATAAGCAACTAAACTTAGAATCTAGGAAGATAAACCTTTAATCTTCACTTCAAATGCTTCAATCTTTAATCCAATTGCAAGAATCCTGCTCCAGAGCTCCAAGTCCTTCGTATTCGTTCGTCTAGGGCCGGCTGGAAGGGTTAGTATCTATTTTTTCGAATAAAACAAGTCTATTTATAGAGTTCTAATCTATTCGGGAACGCGTCGCGTTCTTGCCTTGGACGCGTCGCGTCTTAAAAGCCTTGCCCGACAAGTTCGCTTGATTTCACCATAACGCGTCGCGTTTGTCCCTCTGATGCGTCGCGTTCTCTGATTTTATGACTTTATGATCTTTCTTTGTTTCTCGAGTCTTTTTCCATCTTTTCCGCTCAAACTCTTGCCATTGAGTATTTTATGACCTGTGGATGAATATTAGACACTTTAAGTACCATTTGTCATTATTTAAAGCAGCGCCATTTATCGCAATGAATATATATCTAAATAACGCGATATCATCCGATAACTTGCGGATTCCATACTTAAAGGACTACAAAATATATAACCCGACAGAGTTGCGGAATCCGACACTTCTATCGGATTCCGACAATTCCTTCGGTTTCCAACACATACGGATTCCGACAACTTCATCATGGAATCCGACAACTTCATCACTTCGAATTCTGATGCATTCATTTAAGCATCTAAACAACTTCATTTTGGCTTGCTTTAAGTCCAGAACTTATTAGAACATCACTCTCTATTCATCTAACCATCATAAATACATTAAATCATATAAGAACACCAACTATACCAAAACCCACTTCAAAGTAAGCTTTTGCATGTTCTTCATGGTGTTCTTGCATGATTTCATGATTCTAATATACATGCAATCTTCTAACATCAATGATTCTAGGTTGCTAACCTTTTGCAGATTAAACAATCAAGAATTCTTGTTCTTCTGGAAATCCGATAACAACGAGAGAAAAGAAAGACGAGAGAAAGTGTGTATATTTGTTTTGCTAGGATTGACTCTAGTCAACTTACCACACACATATGTGTGTTTAGACACAATAGTGGCGGTTGCCACCTTACCTCGCATGAGGGTTTCCTCAATTTCTAATTAAATATACACATACACACTTAACACATATTCTCACATGTAAACACAAATACTTATATATATTCACTTAACTTATCAAATACATACAAATAAAATACTCCTATTACATTGACTATACATACGTACGTACAATTACAACTAGGTCCAAGTTGAGGATGTTACAATCACCATCTCTCATCAGTCATCTCTCCTACTCTCTCTAACTAGTAACTCACCCACCGGTACCAGTCCACCACCGGTCACCCCCATTTTGCCACCGGTCATCTCTCTTACTCTCTCATCAGTCGCTCACCTCCGATGAAACCACCATCATCACCGTCGCTCACCTCCGTTGAAACCACCATCATCACCGTCACTCACCTCCGATGAAACCACCACCATCACCGTCGCTCACCGCTGCAGATCTGAAGATGACCAAGAAACCCACTTTAATCTAGAAGAGCATTTCTGTTTCTGATTCTTTTTTAGTTTGAATAATTTCATATATATGGATAATTTAATAGCCTTGATTAAAAATTTGTTTTACAATTGTTTTGTTTTATGTCATTCACCTTATTCTTGATGGGTTTCCATCTTGTTCTTGATTAAGGTTTCCATCTTGTTCTTGATTAGGGTTTCTACCTGTGTTTACCGTGATGAAGATAGACTAATTGTTTAAAATCTTAATTTGGTGTAAAGAATAATTATAATACTAATTGTGTATTTTATTTTACTAAATGATGTATTTAATATAATTTAAAAGTTTAATTAGAAAGAAGGATAGGAAAGAAACACGAACTTGTTTGGTTACAAGAATAAGATGAAAAATGACCTAATTACCCGTTGACTACGGTCAAACATAACAGCAGTTAGCCTATAGGACCGAAAGTGAAACAAAGTGACAATCACAGTGACTATTTTCGTAATTTTTAAAGTTAAAGGAATAAAAGTGAAAATCAGTGACAACCACATTGTAACACCCGCAAACCTGGGCTAGTAGATTAGCGGGTTTACGGTATGAGTTTAATTATATTTTAAATGATTAATTGATTTTATGAGTTATTTAAATTGGATAAATGGTTAGTTAATTTAGAAATATAAATTGTATGTATGGCCGTACGTATATATGCATGTATGTAAGTGAAATACACGTGGGTTTGTGTGGTTAATTTGGAAGGAGAACATGACACCTAATTTGCATGTAACCTAGTGTGTGTGTATACCCAACAATCTGTCATTATTTTCAAAAGAAATTGTGTGTGTGTGTTCTCTCTTGTCAAGAAAACCGAAAGAAGTAAGAAGAAGATAAAGAATCGGAATTCATTTTGATTGTGTGATTTAATCAAGATTTAAAGGTTGGTATGTTTAAATTGACATGTTATAATCCTTCTTGATATGCTATATGATTTAAAACATAATTTATGTTTAGATTAAGGATTGCATGTTAGAACACCATAATCGGTTTTTGATAGGATATGATTTTGATGATTCATGTGTTCATATGATATATGCAAATATGATGTTCACTACATGAGAAAGTGTTTAAAGGTGTTTAAATTATATTCTGGAATGATGTTATGAGTTCATGAAATCTGGGTTTGGATTACGATATGTTGAAGTTGTCGGAATTGATATTTATGAACCTTTCGGATTGTTGAGAAGAAATCCGAGTCTTGCTTAAATCCGGGTCATATGAAATCCGAAGGTAGAAATCCGATTACTTTGGAAATCCGAATCTTTAAAACCGGAAGTTCATAAACCGATACTTGAATTATGGGAACCCCAAATCCGAATACTATATTTATGAAATCCTAAACTTGGAAAGTGATTTAAGTCAGAATCCGAATGATGAAATCCGATACCCAAATCCGATACTCTTGAATCCGGGACTTAGTGAAATCCGATACTTATGATTTTAGAAATTTGAAATCCGATTAAGGCAAAACAGACATTGGAATCCATCGGATTCCTAAATCCGACAGTTGTGAAATCCTTATAGATAGTTGCGGATTTTGAGAAATCCGATACCTTGGTTGCGGATTTTCAAGAATCCGAAAGAAAATCCGATAGTTGTTGAAATCCGATATTTTGTGTTTGGATTTGTTATTGTTTATTGATGGTTGATATTATGAATGAATTATAAATATATGATGAGATATATTTATGAGATTTGGACTGATTTGGTTGTTATTATGTTTTCAGGAAATCAAAAGGCTCAGTAATATAAGAATTCTGAGTGCTTCGTCTGAACTTGAAAGGTGAGTGGATGTTGGATGCGAATGGTAAAGATTGTGTTTAATATTACTGATATGAGGCATGATTGTATGTGATGGTTTGTTATTGGAACTGCTGATTGTGAATATTATTGATGTCTGTTGCATGACTATTTGTTCGATACGCACTCTTAGTATGATTTTGAGTTGCGTTTGAGAAGTCAGCTATACATGGAATTGGGCTGGGCTCGTTTACTGATTGGTTGAACAGTGGTAGCCTTACTGTTGCATTGGTTGCTTCAGAGTGGGATTTCACTGTGCCAATTCAGTAGAGGGCTATCGGTAAACCTTTGTTTTGGCCGGCATTGGTTGTAGGTTCTGCGCCGAACCGCCGGTCTTCTTAGTGGTTGTGATTACATGATTAGTATTGACTTAATGTTTGCTTTTTTGGGTTTAGCATCTACTAACTTAGCTTTGTGCTAATTCCCCACAGTTGTTGCTTTTTGCAGGTTTGTGTTTGTGGAAGGAAAAGTTGACTTGACTCTGATGTTTTGATTTAATGAAACGAGCCAGTTTATTTTATAACACAGACTTAAGCATTTAAGAACAGATATTTTGTTTGTAAATAATTGTGAATGGATTGTATGTTTAAAGTTAATTAAAGCTTACGCAGCGTAATTTAAAAAAAATGGCTTATATTTTACGGTGTTACACACATGGATCGTTTTTGTAATTAACTCTTAAGATAATGATATGTGTTTAATTCTTCTGTTTTCCCTCTTTTCAGATATTCTTCGAGTCTATTAATTCATTTTAAAGAACAAACCAAAGGCAAGACTGATTTTTTTAAGCAACACGAATTTCAATGGTTGTTAGTCATTTAATCGATCAGTTGGACGTACATACTTTATGTTCTAAATGCATGATATATTTCTTAATTTTAAAAATATTAGACAAAAATAAAGATGATTCGTGCACACCCTTACGGTACCTAGGTACATTAAAAAAAATATCTACTTAAACATAAATTTTGAAAGCTTATAACATAACATATAGCTATAAATATCTATTTAAACATCAATGATTAAAGCATAATAGTTTTAATATTCAAGCAACCAAATACCCTAAATTCGAAGAACATAAAATTAGACAAAATAAATTAATATTTGAATAGATACCCTAACTTGGATGATTTCTACGAATCAATGAAATCCTTCCATCGAGACCTCATTTCAAATTCATTGTATCTTATTACTTGTATATGAGTCAAACTTCATTTGAACCAAAGTGTAATTGCTCGTTCAAAAACATCAACCGAAACCATCTTCGTTTATAACAATATTAAGTGTTTTAGAATTGTTTGAACTTGTATAAGGGCTTGAAGGGAAAAAAATATAAAGGTTGATTAGGAATTAAGGGTAAACCACAAATAATGATAATTTCATTTATCGTATTAATTAATCTAGATAAATGATAATTGGTTGTATATAATTTTAGTTAAGCAAATTTGTTATATTTTTTATCCATAAATACATATATATATATATATATACATATATACATATATATATATATATATATATATTTATAAAAGAATGCTTATAATTTCAATTCGTATACTATTATATTAAGAGTGTGTTCGGTAACGGACTTATGAGGGGTTATAGGGGCTTGGGATTCTAGTTTTCATAATCCCCAGCCATCTAGCCCTGTTCGGGTGTTACAATCTTGAGGGATTATTAAAAACATAAACCCTCATAAGCTTAAAAAATAAAAGCTTTTTCAAACCCAGCCCCAGCTCCAGCTCTGTTCGGATGTTACAATCTTGAGGATGTGTTAGGCTTTGAATTATTAATTAATTAAAAGTGTTTTCTGAATAAATATAATAATATAGGTGTCAAATCAGACAATTTTAATCGATAAAAAGTTTTGTTTGAAAACAATTTTTTAGAAAAAGTATAATGTAGGTGCTAAATTAGACAAAATAAAATAGTCGTTAATTTGATATAATATTTATAATTTAAAATATGAATATTAGAGACATTTTTGTTTTAAAAATATAAATATAATGTTGGACTTAAGTTTTAACCTAGCCATTTAATTTTCTAATATAAACAAAAGACTAGCATGTATCAAATGTATTGTATAATTTTAACCCTTTATTTAATAAAATAAAATTAATTGCTGGACCATCCATTTAATCAAAGTTGAAATTCAAATTTTAAACTTTTTTTGTTAAAGTTGAATCAAAATTATTAAAGGAGTTGCATATGTGTCTCTCTTAAAACTTAAAATATTATACATGTCTACCATAATTTACAAATATTATATTTAACCTTTATAACATTTCAGAATATCATATCTAACTAAATTTTTAATTTTTATCATTTTAAAATATTTTATAACTATTTTAAATTCATTTTCAATTATAAACAATACATAGTTGACCTTATTGTACAAAATATACAATTATATATATTTGTATCATGATATCATATTTCTACCGTCATGTGTATATTCGACCTTGTGTCAACGCTTTCACCGCTGGTTTGGATGATGACGTTGTCTTTCACCATTTTTAAACTCTCATTTTTTTCATGGTTTATAATTATTTAATATCTTTTTATTAATGTTTAATATTTATCTCTTTTTATAACTAAGCCGTATATTATACGGATATTTATTCTAATATATTAAAATAAGTATAACAATATGGGTATTAAAATTAAACATATTAAAATAATTGTAAATTTCATATAAGTTTATTAAATTAAAAGTTATGAATATTAAATATAATTTACTTTTTAGACATAAGAGTAATCTTTGAGTTAAGTTTTGACTTGGTCAACATGTTGTGTTTATGACATAATTTCATATTATCATTTTTTACGTTACTATTTTTTAAAGAAATATTATTTTTTCAACTTTCGGTTTATTAAGAATTGAAACTAATAAATCTATAAATGGCAAATTATTTGTTATGCACACGAACATCAAGAACTTGTGGATAAACACACCAAATTGAAAGAAGACTCGGGCTTTTCTTTATTAATCTGAACAACTAATTATTTTGATAAGTCAAGAAAATCACCATTTGACACACGTACCTCATCATCCACTAACAAACTTTTCAATAAAAATATGATCTAAGGATTATAAATAAGTTAAGTAATACTCACCGTCGGTAATATATATATATATATATATATATATATATATATATATATATAATTAGTAACAAAAGTATTGTGTATAGACAAAAACACTATTAAGCATGTGGATGAGAAAAATAATTTATAGATTTGTAAAATTAAAAATATCATGATTGATGCATACGAATTTTTTTTTTGAGAGTTAGTGCACTAATTTTCTCCCTGCCAGAATCCTCTTAATAGAAGTAAGATGAGTTGGACCTAATTGTCATTTATTATTTATAATTAAGGGTAAAATATATTTTAACCTTTAAAGTTTAGGTTTAAAAATGATTTAATCCCTAAACTTTTTTAATTAATGTTTTAACCCCTAAACTTGTTACAATTCATTGTTTTAGCCACTTGACCTTCTATAGTAGGTTATCAAACTTTTAAAGAACATTTTAATCCTAAGCTTAGGGGTGTAATCGAATCGAGTCGAACCGAACCCAGTCAAACTCTAACTCGACTCGGCCTCGAAAACATGAGCTGGTGAAGATTGAAGAACCGATTGGTTAGTGGTAGCTAGTGTCCGACGATCTACAGATTCATGAATCACTATCTCATGGATTCCCAAAAAAACTCGAAAACAAAGATAGAGGAAATCGAAGAAGCGCATCATCAAACTTGTGCAACTATACGAATTTGTGAGTGCAATCGAGATATTACTGGTGCTATCCAAGGAGTCAGCAATGGAACTAGGGTCCGTATGTGATTTTTCATCAACCAGTTTATAGAGAATGAGTGTTTCTATTGATAGGATTGATCGTGACTCTCCGTTGATACCGTAACAAGTATTTTAGATTTACTTCAGGGATAAAATTAATAAGATAAATAAAATTAAGACTTAAATTATCTAACAAAAGTTGTTTAAGGATTATAATATTCATTATATAAGTTTGGTGGTTAAACAATTTTCAAATCTAAAGTTTAAGGATTAAAATATATTTTACCCTATAATTAATTAAAAACTACATACATGTTTTTGTGTGTATTTATACGCATACATATACATATACATAGTGTTAGTTATATTAATTTATGTAGATTTACAAGGATTTCAAGTTGTAAAATATTTGTAGGTGATTGTTTTTATTGATGGCCGGATTGTAGTGAGTTGAATTTTGCATTTGCATATATGTATATATATGTATGCAGTACGTACAATTGACTTTACTTCTGCTGCTAGACAAGTTAATCAATGCTAACTTTTTAAAGACAAGTCTATGCAAATCATAGCACTACTGCTGAGTGCTGACCATCTGAAACTTTACCACCAACCTTAGCTGCTAGTACATACATGTCTCCTAAATTAATATTGTCTCGTTTATTGTGTCTAGCAAACAAGAATTCACAATTACACACACCACCATAACCAAACAAAGAAGTTTTGCCAATTCCACTGCATTCTTCAAAGATTATGAAATAGACACTTCAATTTCATCTATAAAACATACTGAATGCTAGCTTATTAGGCAATTCAGGTCTTTCATCTTTCTTTCTTATATATAGTACCAGTACTGTCCCTGCTATGCAAAAGTCTACTCACATAACAGATCAACCCACAACTTATTTTACAACCCTAAGCCTAACCCTAGCCTACCTAACTTCTTTTCATCTTTTACTACTATATATCAAGACTCAGAACCAGGGTTAATTTGGAAACTGTTATCAAAGCAACATGAGTATAACAAAGTGAGAAGGAGGCTAGCTAGGGTTTGGAGGTGGTGGATTGATCATCAGCTTGCTTGAGATCTGTATTGGTGAGTGGAAAGAGTTGTAGGGTTTTGGGTGGTACTCTTGTGCAATATGGACTTGTACCATGATTATCCATCATCATCATTGTTATAAGTGGGCAATCACACATTAGTTTGCATGTCTGAGGATCAGATGGTAGTTCCACCTTCCAGTTGTTCATTGTTGTTTTGCAGTTTCTCCCATCTTCTACTCCAACCTATATAATCACATATATAATTAATACACATGAAATTACTCAAAATATCTTGAAATGATTATAAATAAGTACTAATCAATGTTATTAAATTAATGTATAAACAAATCTTTTAAAGAAAATTCTGAACCTTTTTTTATGGTGAAGCACTAATTATTTAACTTACATATTGTATAGCAGCAGCAGTACCAAATGTACTGAAAAGTATTTTTCATATTTGTGGATTGTAGATAAACCGTAAACGTATAGTTTTAGAAGTAGGATTAGACTGTGTTAAGCTGTTCAAAAATATTAAGGTTCTTGAAAATTTTATCCAAAAGCAAGCATGATATGATATACCCTAGCTAATTGAATAATTAATTAATTACCTGATGAAGAGGAAGAAATTGATGATCTTGATGAGGAGGAAGTGGATAAAGGCGGTGTTGCTGATACAACGCCATTAATTTCTTTCGAAGCTTTTGACGATCACGAGCTTTGTGATTCTGAAACCAATAGAAGACATTTTTTCCTTGAATTTTGCCATAAATTGATAATCTTGCTGTGATTTGCTGTATCTGAGTTGCGGTTGGTGTTTTCAGACCACCTCTATACATTCCCTCTAACAGCATCACCTGCTCCGGAGTCGGACACCACCTGCTTCCACCACCGCCGCCACCTCCGCTTGTTGTCACGGGCACCGGTACTGATGATGTCATTGTTGACTTGTTCACTCTCTTTTTGATTGTTTTTCTTTCTTGGAGTTGTGGTGGTTTTAATTTGAATGTGTGGAGATATGAAGGAGCTAGGTATTTATAGATATTAAGAGGGTGGGGGGTTGAGAGTGAAGTAGATAAGTGAATTGATGATGTCATGACGATCCATGTTATGTAAGTACTTTTAGACACAAATAAAAATTGATGGATGTAACATGGATCATTGGAACATGAGATGTAACCATGCAACCAATTTTTTATTTTCCCCTTCAATTATGTGTAATTTTCAATATCAACAATTTAATTTAGGATTCAGTTTTTTAAAATGTATTTCAAATGTTAATATGTGTATTTATCTTTTAAAAATGTTATTGTATATATTAAACTTTTAATTTGTTGTTATTGTATGTATTTTGGTTACACAAAAAAGCAAAAAAAGATGTAAGTTTAGTACATACAATACAAAGTTTAATACACACAATAACTCACTTTTTAAAAGTTTGATACATATAATAATATTTTTGGAATGTAGAGATAAACCTTAACATTTGAAGTATAGTTTAGTACATTTTGGAGAAGTAAACCCTTATATATATATATATATATATATATATATATATATATATATATATATCCCCCCATTTAATATCTTTAGTACCTCTTCTCTTGTAGTGCACACTTCATCGAAAGAGTAGGCGGTTGAAAGACCCACCTCTGAATAAAGCCTTTAGGTTGAGAGATCTCAAAGGGGAACCTATATATATATATATATATATATATATATATATATATATATATATATATATATATATATAGGGGATAGTTTAAACGAAAACCATTTTTTTTACGAAACTGCGACAACCAAGTATAGCCATTGATAAAAGAGATGGAGGGTCCAGATTAAAAAGTTGTTAATGGATAATCTTAATTAAATCAAACTTATCCTTAATTAAATAAGGGCAATTTTGACATTTTTACATTACCCCCATATTTTTTAACCTAATATATATATACATCAATCGAAAAGGTGTTAAATTACAAAAGTTATACCAAATTAACGAGAAAATTATACTCTTTAATTTGAAACCGATCTTGCTAAATTTTTTAGAATTTTTTTTTTGTTCACTGAGTTTTTTTATTCAGTATAACTCGACTTGTGCATATTATGCACATGTGCACATGCACAGAATCACCTAGTTTTTTTAACACAAATGTAGATATGTACATTTCGAGTTGTACTAAAAAAAACTCAGCAAATGCGATTTTTTCCAAAAAATATAACACGATCGGTCTCAAATTAAAGAGCATAATTTTCTTGTTCATTTGGTATATTCTTCGCAATTTCACATCTTTTTATTTGATGGATATATTAGTTTTAAAAAAGTGGAGGTAATGTAAAAATGTCATACTATCCTTTCCTCTTTAAAATAAATAAAAAAGACAGTAAATTAATTGGCTAGAAATGGTTCTCGCAGTTCTCGTACGAAAAACAGATCTCGTTTGAACCGCTCCTTATATATATGGATCATATATATATATATATATATATATATATGATCAAATGAGAACATCTTCAAAATAAGAACATAGAGAACACTTTTAGGCCATTGATTTTATTGATCGGATGGTTTAAAAATTGTCACATTTCTTTTGGACCTTTGATTTCATTGATCGGATGTTTAAAAACTGTCACGTTTTTTAAATCATTTGTTTGACTATATACCTGATGCATCGATGCATACAAAAGTGTTTGTGATCTTATGCATCAATGCATACAAATCTTTAAATTATTAATATTATAGAAATAATTTTGATTTTAAGATTTAGGATGTAAACTTGAATTTTGGGTAGTTATGGATGAACATAAAAGTAAATAAGAAATGCTAAATTACAAGATTACCCATGTTCTCATTATTGTGCATTTTAAAAGGGTTCTCCTTTGAACCTCACTATATATATATATACTGAAAAGATCATTTGAAAAACATTTTTATTACGAGAACTGCGAGAACCAATCATAGCCGTCCAATTTTCCATCCTTTAATTCAATTGTCCACCTATGAATTTATCAGATGCACATTGTCACACTCTATCTCTCCACGCTCTTTATCCGTAAATTCCACCTACTACTTAAATGGCTAAGATTGGTTCTCACAATAATAATGATTCTCAAATGAACCCTCCTATATATTATTTTATAATCTTATCCTTAGCCCTTTATTTATAGGTTTAAGAAAATCTATTAGAATAATGTTATAATTCTGTAGAGTTTCCTTTTATCCAAACTTATTAAACTTAGAGGATATATAAGCAACCTATTTAAATTCAAGATAAAATCATTTATCCTTATTATTTAAAACCAATTTTCATTAATTAAATACCTCAAATTTTCAGCCTTTATTTAATATAAAAGTAAAACAAAAAATTCCAATTTAATTAATAAAGCCTTAACACGTTTGGATAAATAACTAGTAAATCAAAATCCATTAATTTACTATTCTTTTTACTCCGTAAAACTCTACAGAATTATATCCCCATTTTGGTTTCTAAAACTACTCGAATTACAACACTCATATGTGTGACCCTTCAGTGTGTTATGACATTGGTTGTGACATCATATAATTGTTGTGCGCATAAAATCAACAGTATTCCATTACGTGTTTCAATCTTTCATGCCTAACACTGTCTAATCTTTCCAAAATCCACCCTAAAAACCATCAACAACTCAAACTTGGACTTGAAATTACTCAAATATGGAAATGATCATATTGATTAAAACCCTGACCCTAAATCTGGAAATGTTGTGTGCATAAACCTAATAGTTTTCCATTTCGTGTTTCATTCTTTCATACCTAACACTGGCTAATCGATAAAAAATCCACCTTAAAAACCGTCAACGACTCAAACCTGGACCTGAAATCACTCAAATTTGGAAATGCTCATATTGATTCAAACACTGACCCTAAATTTGGAAATGTTCAAAGTCGATTCTAACCAACTATGTAGTCCAGTGTCTACAACAAAATACATGGGTCTATCTGCCTAATTCTCATCCTTGTTAAAATGATTTGAAAACATGAAAATGAACTGAAATATGCATTATGCTTAGTAAGCGCTTATGTCAGGATCGTAAATAAACAAAATAAAAAGAATTATCTTTTACTATCTTAAATCAGACTTGTATGAAAATACAACATTGGAATTTAATCACAATCAACTAAGAAGTTGCGGAATCACACTTAATTGATTAATAAAGGTTTTAATCACACGAAAAATTCAATCAATTCAAAGAATAACTTTAAACACAAGATGTTTATTAATAATCAAAGATGATTACAATATTCACTAACACCTCCAATCTAACTCTTTTGTTAGACGAAGAACACAAACTGTTCTTAGGTTTCAAATAAACTTGGAGGCTAATACACTTTCTGAAAATATTAAACAATACGAATAAGTGTAAATCAAAAGCAATAATAACAAACTAATCTAAACAGAGTATTTATAACCCTCTAGGTTTTTGAAGTTTGTTCATCTTCTATCTTTGCGAGATAATCTTGATAATCTTTAAATCTTGATAAGATATCTTTGAAATCCACAAAGATAGTGATTTCCAAAAATATCTCAACAGAAACTGTTTGTAGAATAAACAGTTCTGAGTTTCTTCTAACAGTCTTCTCTTCATTCTCTTCCAACAGTTGATGTGATATAACTAACAGTTCTGAATCTTTTTGTACTAACAGCTTTGAAACTGTTTTCTCAAAACTTACTCCAACAGTTTTGCTTTTGCATGTTCAACAGTTTTAACTTACTTAGCCTTATTTCCCAACAGCTTAACCTGAATATAAGTAATTAGTAACATATATATAAAATAATAAACTAATCTATCTGTCTACAATGAATAAACATTGTAGTTAGATTAGTTTGCCATGGCACAAGACTAGATGTTTGATACTTTCATGGCATTAAATACCGGATATTGGCTAGTGACAGTAAAATACCAGAATCTATCTATCTTCTGCAATATTAAATACATGAACTTGTTCGTACTTAACATTGTTAACATCACTTAACACCCAACTACTTTCGGTGCTCTCTATCCATATTTAATAAATTTCATCATATTTTGATCCACACAACTGTCACTTATATGTATATACCTTCACATTACTTAAAGGGCATCTATAAAACGTAACTATTTCTCAAATATAAATATGATACCGTGCCAAAAATATAGCTATATATAGAGAGAACAATTGAAATGAGAACTACGAAACCATTCTAAACCAATCAAATTAATTGTTGTCTGAAAAAATTTTTTTAACTAAAAATGGTATATATGTCCAAAAAATATTGTCGTTTCGTCGTTTTATCTTTAGAAATTGTTGTACCAAATTAGTGAATCACCACCACAACCATTGCCTATCATTATCTTCAACCTACCCTCCTAATCTTCTTAGACCACGGCCGACCAAGCCTCAATCCGGCGACCACCATTGCACCTCCGGAAACTGCAAGTACGAAGCCCGACGACCACGACAAACCTTCTTCTAAGCTCCGCAATATACTCCTTTAGCTCAGCTTGAACAGATTTGATCACCGCTGATACGAACGTTCTTCTAAGTGCCGTTGACATCTCTCTTAAAAGAGTCGACCGCCATTACTAACACCTGCTTGGATCTATGCGGCGAACCTTCTTCTACACCTACTAACTCCTTCTAAGCTTCACTACTAACACCTACTACTATTTGACCTCTAAACCTTCTTTTAAGACTCGCTTTGTTGTTAGAGACCTCCGATCAGCTATGGCATGGTGTGTCTCTCATCAACTACTACTGTTGAAGCTTTCTCGGAAAATGGTTGAGCTCACAAATCATATTTTAGGCTTTTAAAGGATACATAAATCTGCTTAGATCTTGTCAAGAGAGATGAATACACTAGTACGTACCGATTTCAAATTCTATGATAATGAAATTAAAACCCGGAAATGAAAATGAAAAATGAATTCCTTCGGTACTAATTTCATGTATATTTAGGTCTTTGTTTGAGCACACCGATTCGATTTCGATTTCATAAATCTAATTTTTTGGTTTGAGCACACAAATTCTATTTTGAGTTTATAGTTCTAATTGTTTAAGGACAATTTTATGGGTATTTGATTACTATAGGTTTCTAATTTTTTATTTTTATTTATGTCTTTGTTTGAGCAATGTACATCTATTTGGATTTTCATTCAGTTTAGATTTCAAATTTAAGTTTCATTTTCATACTAAGTGACAATTTCCATTATTTTATTTAAATTATAGTTGGACCGTAAATCTTGCAATCATCTTGTTGCTTATGTCAAATGCTAAAATCTTAAACATTGTATATATCATATTGGCATCAAAATTTTGTTTAATGGTTAATAGAGTTGGATCTTGCAATTCAAAGCTTTATAGATGTTAAAAATTTTGAAATTGAAATTCTTGGTTGATTTTTATTTCTACATATGCACATATGCATCTATGTGCACGTGTGCATCTAGGTGCATGCACATGTGCAGATAAATGCAAATGTCCATATGCAAAGGTGTACCTGTCGAGACCTGTGTTGAAAAAAACTTTAGTATACACATGTGCACATATATGATGATTCCAGCGTGTCTAACTCAACCTAAAACAACAAAAACTCAAACTCGATGATTCCGGCATCCAGCACTACGCTTCAAACATTATTTAAACTCTATGTACGTAGAAATTGTGCATCAACTTTAAACACTATCAATGCATGTAATCAAAGGTTTCAACCAAAATACCTTCTTAAGGTCAAAGTTCAAATCTTAATTACACGCATGTTGCTTAAATCTTAGATTTCTTCGCATGCAACTAGCCGGTCAAGAAGACATATTAAAACATGTTTCTTACCCAAGTAGGTGCCAAAAACTTCATAACATGAAAAAAAAACACCTAAATCTTGTAGAAGTGTCGCTTGATCTGATTTGATTCTTATATCCAACATGCAATATGAGTTGGATTCCACATCAGAAGCTTGTTTTAGACTTCCTTGGCTCTTCCTCACACTACACACTTGGGCAATAAACACACATACATACTATGTGTAAGTATGTGCCCAACCAGCATAAAAATGCGGTGTTTGAGGTTATTAAATGCAATATGTACACTAAACCTTTTAACCATTTACAATATACACTTTTTAGTAAATTTGGACTATTTCAAGTCAACAATAAACTTTCAATTTATTTGACCTTAATTGTCAACTACTAACACTCTAACTCATTATATAATTATTGTTATTTATACTTGATATTTGACTTCATAATTCAATTATTTCCCCTACAAACTTTGACTTTTAAAAAACTACCTTAATTATTTTTAATTAAAATATTTATAAACCATTTATGTAAAGAAAAAGAGTTAATTTCATAAATGGTTCTTTAACTAACCATAAATTGCAAGTTTAGTCCTTTTTTTAAAAAAGTTGCAAATTCCGACCTTTAACTACCATTTTGTTGCAACCACGATCCTCTCTAACAGAATTCGTTATTTTGCTCCGTTAAGTCTCCTCATGTGCACTGCACATGAGGGTATATTTGTCCTTTTTGCTATTTATTAATTTTTAATTAATTTTTAGTTTTAAATACTATTTTAACATTTTAAAAAATAAAAAATCATATGTTCATCTTCATTCTCTCCCTTTCAATCTCTCTTTCTCCTAGACAAACACACACACACACACATACACACATCTCTCTCCCTCTCTCTCCAGCCCATTCCCTATCATCGTCTCCTTCATCCTCCTCCCTTCTCATTTCAATCTCATCATCTTCTTTGACACCATAACTACCAGCACCACCGTTACTACACCACAACTCCCACCACCACCATTTCCGTCTCACAAATCCCACCACCGTTGCCGTCTCACAAATCCCACCACCATCGCTGCCTCATGCATCCTACCACCACCGTCGCCGCCTTACAAATCCCACCACCACCGTCGCCGCCTCACAAATCCAACCACCACCGTCGCCGCATCGTTCATCATCATTATCATCATCATCTCTCTCCTTGGTCTCTTTCTCTCTCTCTCTCTCTCTCCTTCCATACCCTTACCGACCTACAACCACCACACCTGATCCTAAATACAAAAGAACAAAAACCTATTCCTAAAAGTCGATTCAAACCCTAAACCTAAATCCATAACAAAAAAAAAATAGAAACAGAAACAAGAGGGCAAATAGGGAGAAACATAAACCATAACTTCCGAAGATGATGAAACCTGGAACATGATCGTAAACATCCCTCACTTTAAGATGATGAAGCAAGAGGGTAGAGAGAGAGGCTACCTAAAGGGAGAGATAGAGTAGATCTGTGGTGGTCTTAAGGTGGTACGATGGTAGATCTTCGGCGAGGTGGTGGTGCGGTGGCGTAGGTACGGTGGTGTGTGGCGGTGGGGTGTGTTCACAGAGACGGAGAGAGAGAGATGTGTGTGTGAGAGAGAGAGTGTATGTGTATCTCTAGGAAAAAGAGAGGCTGGGAAGTTGAGATGAAGATATGATTTTTTATTTTTTAAAATGTTAAAATAGTATTTAAAACTAAAATTTAATTAAAAATTAATAAATAGCTAAAAGGACAAATATACCCTCATGTGCAGTATACATGAGGAGACTTAACGGAGCAAACTAATGAATTTTGTTAGAAAGGATCGTGGTTGAAACAAAATGGTAGGTAAAGAACGAAATTTGCAACTTTTTTTAAAAAAAGAACTAACCTTAGAATTTATGGTTAGTTAAAGGACAATTTATGAAATTAACTCAAAGAAAAAACTAGAAAAAGGTAGTAACCTGGTGAATTACCACTTATAGAAGGTAATAGTGCAAACAGTAAAAGGTTTATGAAGGTTTTTTTAATTAATCTAGAAATGATGATTTTTCATATACAACTATGATTTAGGAATAATGGATTGTATTTTAACACAATTTCTTTTAAAGTAAAATTTAAATTTCTTTCCTGTGGTTTGAGTAAAACTACAAGTTCAGTATTGTAACTTAAAAAATTACATGGATGATTATGGTGGATTAAATTTTATAATAACTTTGTCCTTTAAGCCTTTTCTTTTTATATTTTTAGGTCTTTGTTAATATCATTTTAACAAAGAAATTTGATAATTGATAAACTTATATTTGTATTATATAAAGTTTTTTAATTTTTATTTTATTTTTAAATGTGCCCTTGAAATTTTTTATTATTATTTCAAAAGTTTCTTGGTAATTTTATTTGTTAGTGCAATAATTTGACATTATTATACCTATTATTTAAATCTTAATATACTAGTTCTTAATCACATATTTTAATTCAACACTAGCTACTAGGCGAGAAATGATGTTTTTTGTTATTAAAACCATTCGTTCAACAGAATGAAAAAAATATTATTTTACCCAAACAATAACAAGTAACCCTATTTTTGGACAAACTTTATATTTCCATTAATTAGTAAATTTAATCCAAACAATATCATTTAATAAAAAATCAGCTCTAATAGAATAAAATTCTAAATGGCATGGTGAAGTGTTTTGCATAAAGTTCATAGATTGAGTATTAATAAAAAGTCAATATAGAACTATTAACAAATTTAGAAAGTAAAATAAATTGATTGATGGATCGTTGTCCAATAACAGGGGGCGGATTCACACTTTCAGATTGTACACACTCTTTTACGTACCCATGCCTTTTTTTCATTCGTTTCTGGCTAGTTCTTAACAAGAACAACCATTAATTAACAAGTAACAGTACAAGAGTGGTGAGAGTGGTATCTTTCATCATATCTATCATATTGTTACGTTAGTTTTTTACTCTTCTCATTCAGTCTATGGATGTTAAAAATAACGATTACCTGAATAAACCGATCCTTTTAATCGGGTTTTGGGTAGATAAATTCGAGTATTAGTTTTCTCGGCTATAAAATCGGTTTGGGTAGTAGTTTGGTTATTTAAAATTCGGGTGTAAATCGATTAGCTTTGATTGAAGATTGCCAAAATGATGCCATATTAAATACATATGATATAATTTGCATACCCAAAATCATTCTTGTTAAATAACTTCATTTCAAAATATATTTCTCTTAATGTTTTCTTTTTTGAATTAATAATGTTTTACTCATTTCGACCCTAAAATTACATTCATATCACAAGTTCTTTACTTTGGCTTTTTTATGGAAAAATGCAGCTTAACTACCCTTCACCCTTTTATTTTTTAGATCCAATCTTTATTAAATGTTATTTTGATTGAGTTAGAAAATACCATTAAAGCGAATAAAGCCAATTTCTGGTTTAAAATACAAAATTTTATTTTTTAGGAATAACTAATTTTATCCGACCTAAACTAACCGATAACCGATTAACCCAATTGTAATTTGGTTCAGTTAACGGTTAAAAGTTTGATAGCAAAATAGAAAAATAACCCGAAGAACATCACTAACTCAGCCCATCATACAGATCTGAGTTGTCATTTTCCACCACACCAAATTCTGGTAACTATCTAATATCCATTACCATTCAAAAATATAATAAATGAAAAACAACAAAGAAAAAAGGAAATTAGAATGTGAGAGGGAAAAAGAGAGGCCGTCCCCCATTTACAACCCCCTCTCCACCGTGTACGCGGTTCTTTCCACGCCAAAGACCCACCATGCTGTCATGGAGTGACGGTACCTTCGACCACGGTGTCATCTTGCCTCTTTCACGTCAAAACCACCACCCAATCCTTGCTCTCTAAAAATGTTTAGAGTGGGCTTAAAAAACACTCATGGTGAGAGGGCCGCTCCACTCTAAAATGTTATCGGAATTAATTCACAAGATTAGATTATATTAACTATTTATATATTCTGTATGTTGTTATTAACTTGATCTTAACACACACTCTCTCTCTCTTTATATATATATATACATACTAACATTATACCCGCGTAATGCGGCAACGATGACAATAATTTGTGCTTAATAACATTTTCGATTTCAAGAATATAGGATATGGTTTGTGTGGAATATAGTGTTAGGAAATGGAATTTGTTTAACAACATATCCATTTTTTCTCATTTTTCAGTTTTTTTATTTCTTTTTTTCCAATCAACCCTTTTATTAGTTATTAAAATAGTTTTTAAAAATAATAAAACAAGAAAAAATATGTTGTTATTAAATAATTAGAGAGATATATAATTTAGCGTTAAAAATTTTATTGATTTAAGTGATTTAACCAAAATTAGATAAATTAAATAGTTGTCATGTTTAATGATTTAGTAAAGCAACGGTTGCCATAAATTAGTTGAGGTAATTAAGGAACTGATTGATTAAGCTATTGTACGTTCTAAGTATTTGTATCTTATGCATATAAACATATACTTATTAAAATTAAATAGTCTTACAATTTTAAAAGAGAAAGTTAAATGCTTTATAATGTGATATAGATAGATAGTTATATATATATATATATATATATAGTGTATTTATATTTTAAAGTATATGATACACTTAGAAAGTTAGAGCATGAAGTTTTTTAACTGCTAAATCTTTGGTTTTTTAAAAAATAAACTTTATATTGGAAAAAAAAGCCATGTTTGAATACAGGACAAATATGGATGTGTGTATTGCTATAAAATACTGATCCGTAAAGAATATATATGGTAAATGTTTAATATAGTCCATACTTAATTCATATTTCTAATAGATTAATTTTAGCATTTAAACAAATGACATCAATTATCCAGATTGTATTTTAAAAATTTGGGCGGAGTGATATTTTTGTAATTCACATGTGATGCTTTTATAAATCACATGTGATTGTATACTGAATCACCTGTTATTGAATATTAAAATTTTAGAACTATGTTTTTTACATGGATTTTATTGAACGCAATTCATATATATATATATATATATATGGGATCCGGTGAAAACACATTTTAAGTAGAGAATCGTAACAACACTTGTAGGTCAATCATTTAATTAGATAAATAAAATCTATAAACTCAACATATCTTAATTAAACCAAATAATTAAAATTCAACATACCTTAATTAAACCAAGTTTAATATTAATCATTAAATAAAGATCATTCAAAAGCTATAAAATGTTATTCAAGTTTTCATCTTAAAATGTGTTCTCATTTGATCGTGCATATATATACACACACACACAAATATATAAAGCATTTAGCACCCTCTCTTCTAAAAAATCTCTTAAATTTTTAGTAAATTGAAATTACTAACTTACCATTCATTAAAACCTAAAAGAAAACAATTGAATGAACTTAATTAGATTCTTAAAAATCATTTTAATAACTAAATCTTCTATAAGAAATCATTTTTAAAAATGTCAACCCTCCATGCAAATTAAATTTCAACTTATAAGATATTAAATAAATTATAAATTAAATAAAAAACCTCCATAGAAATATTTTAATTAAAAAGTTCGTAAAACCAAAACTCATAAACATGATAACATGTAACCCAAATTTATAAACACTCATATACGTAAATTAAAAAGTTTCATTTATCATATATTTAAATTTTTTTACTTGAACTTTTAAAATTTAAGCATAAGAAAATTATTAATATAATCTTGAATATCTGTACATTTTTTAAAACACACCATATTCAAATCAACACAATTTACAAAGTAATTGATATGTTTTCATAATATTTTTTATAAATAAAGAATTTTTTCTTATTTTATTGTTTTTTTAAAATGTATTTTAGAAATTAACAAAAGAGTTGATAGAGGGGGGAAAATTGAACATGCTACGAATGGAAATTATTCAATGTCATCATAGTGCGTGAATATCATATCTTAAGTTAAAGAAAACATACATATTAACGGGTATGAATTATTTATAATCGTCGCATTACGCAGGTACATCTATCTATCTATATATATATATATGTGTGTGTGTGTGTGTGTGTGTGAAATATTCAATATAGTCCATATTTAATTCATAGTCCGGCCTGAGAGACTAATTTTAGCCCTTGGATCAAGATCATTAATAGTTCAGATTGCATTTTAAAATTTTGAACGGAGTGGTATTTTCATAATTTTTTGTAATTCACATGTAATACTTTTATAAATCACACGTGATTGTATACTAAATCACATGTGATTGTATATTGAATTTTATAACTATGTTTTTTATATGGACTATATTGAACACAACTCATATATATATATATATATATATATATATATAAGTAAAAAGAAAATTAAAGTAAAAAGGGTAAAAGGGATGATTATTTGATCATTTGATCATTTTTCGGTATATATATCAACTGATAATCGTTAGTTCATCATCTTTATTGATTAAAACTAGTTCTTCATCAATTTCTTTTTGATGAATCCAACATATTCATCACTTTTTAAATGAAAACATTTTGTTCATCAACAAATTATTCCAAAATTTTGTTTTCAAAATCTATATTTGAAATAAAAAAGAAATTGATGAAGAACTAGTCTTAATCAATAAAAATGATGAACTAACAATTATTAGTTGATATATATACCGAAAAATGATCAAATAATCATTTCTTTTACACTTTTTACTTTAATTTTCTTTTTATTTGATCTCATCCCTATATATAATATATATATATATATTAAATAATCATTTCTTTTTCAATTTTTACTTTAATTTTTTTTTATTTGATCTCATCCCTATAAATATATATATATATATATATATATATATATAAACACTTTTAGTAAAGCAATGCTTTTATATATCTAATTTTTATTCAATATTTTTGGTAAGGCAATAAAAACAATGAGAGAAGAAAGACAAAAAATATATATGTCTTGTCGCTGGCCCTACAGAATTCATGTTCCAACTACCGAATTAAGCTCTTAAGTTAAAGTCACCCTTGCACGTGTATTTTACTTATTTTTATCTATTTACCCAATTTTATATATTTAATTGAATATTTTCACTCCATTTTTTTTACCATCGTGTATCAAAAAGACTTATGTGTTAGTTTGTTTTTAAAAATGTAAAATATTTTATGTTTGCGAGAGAACATGTGGCCTACCTTAAAAGATATGCGAAAGATAAATGATATTTAATCAATTACAAAGTTTAAATAAAATAAGATCTTTAAAACACTTATCGCTTATTTTAAATAAATAATCTTTTTTAAAAACGTATATTCATCCGTAAACACTTTTAAAAAATAAGGTCTTATTTTTAAAAAACAAACAAATTCAGTTAGTTCTAGCTCTCCATATGTTTTATTTAAACGACTCCTTAATCATACGTGTCAAGTAGTGATTAGAGCTAATAACGAACACTTACAAGAATATATATGAAATTCTATCTTAACTTTAAGTACAATTGTTAGCGAATTCTACTGTCAAATTGTAGTACCTTTTCTTTTTTAACAACATAATTGTTCACAATATAAAAAGACACGTTTTTTTATGATTACAAGTAGTGCATTAGATACGGATTAGTAAAATTAAATTTTACCCCTTAGAATATAACTAAAAGTATATTGTGAAATATTTGATAAATTATTCTAAAAATAAACATTCTCTTTAGATTAAAATAAAGATTACAGTTATATAGGCTTAATAAGTTAACCTAAAAATACGTCTAACCCATTCAATGATTGACACATGTCTCACATACTTTCTCTATTATGATATTCACCTTTAAATATGCCATGTATCATCACCTCCTTTTTAAGCATACGTTTAATCACATATTTTAAGCCTGCCTACAAATCATTTTACTAAAATAAAATAAAATAAAACAGTATAAAATAATGAAAATGGAAAGTACTGAAAAACTATGTTAGAAAATAGAAATACGTGCGAATTTAGGTATTGGGTTGTATCACATGTTATACATGAATACATGCTCCAACAGTGCAACGACCCCAATAAACAAGACCTAAGTACGTTGAGTGCCTAGTGTGTGCCAACATGTTCACTGTCATTTGGGCCCATTCGATTATATATAATATAACCTTGGTATAAGATGCCATGATGGTGTTAAATGTTCTTTTTTGTTTTTAATTTACTTTCTCTTGGTTGTGTTTTTATCTTTTAACCGATTAAGGGTTTGTTTATTGTCATATACATTTAAATTAAGTAATATAAATATAAGACGATGTAATTTTTGATTAAATATATAGTCAAATGTCTTAGATCTTGTATTTGTAGTACGGGTCAACGTATTCTGGTTAACGAGGAGATTATGCTACATATTAAGATTTGGCACCTCAGGAAGTCTCATGATTTGAAGGGATGTTTGATCAGTTCTCTAAATGAGAGGGTCTACTCAGATTTCTAACTTGTTTAATTATCAAGATATGGGGTATGACTATTTTAATAAAAGTGTGGACATAGAATATCCCTTAATCTCCACAAAACACATTCTCATTATAATTTGATATGATCTCATTTTCAATCCGTTCAACCCATAGCTTTTCTAATTACAACTCTTTTAAAATGGTTGTAAAGACATCTTCGCTTGACGTTACTTCTTCGCATGTGGATTTACTCTAATAGGTACATCCACTGATTCTGTAGTCACTTTAGTAAGCATGCAATAAACATGAACTATAATCGATGTAAGTTTTGTTAATGAATACTTGCATCACCTTGAACCCTTAATTCAAGACATTTTTAGAAAACTTGACCTAGAGTCGGTAAGGACTTGATTAGACTTGAGTACCATAAACCTAGGTTTAACAAGATAGCATATGGCCAAATTACCATAACCCGGTCAAGACTTTCGGTTCCTCATGCAATATCATCAATGACATCTGTATCCATTATGCCATAAATTATCATGCATACGGTAACATCAAGTTCTCTTGGCTTTCTAGACCAAGAAGGTAACCCAATCTGAATGCCGCACAACCCTATGATGATCCCAATCTCAACAAACTCAACCCATTCGCTTGATCGATAAATACAAGCTCAGATAGTTTCCTTTAAAGGAATTCAATCATCACAAATAGCCCACTTCCAAGGTTTTAATCCATTCCAAATGGATCAGTGCCAATTAGGATTTGATCCATCTCATCTCAGATGATTCACCTTCAAGGAATTTATGCATCATAAACTAATGTAACACAAGGAATGTTTCAAACTTTAAGCATCAAATACCAAGTAGTCCATCCTCGAGGATACCACCTTGTCATAGTGTATATGCCAATCTTATGTGGCCGATCAGTGTTTAGAACGATCAAGTAACTTTCAATCTGAATTCTTTGTCACAACATCCTTTGAGTAACGGATCATACACAACACCATTTATAACAAAAAACTACTCATCATTGGCTCTATAGATTGAAAATTGTGTCATGTTTGATGGTTTGGATTTGCGAACAAATGTAAAGTTGTATAACGATACAAAAGATCTTACAGACCACCTTAGAGGCTTTAAAGAAGTAGAAAAGATAAAAATATAACGTGCCTGTTGGTCAATTCTCATATGTTTGCTATGACTTTAATCGATATTGTGATGTCTTGGAACAATAATCTTCCAACAGAAAATATTAAAAATTTTGATCAATTGGAAATTTAGTTTCATTTTAAACTAAATTGTTAGTCCCATGCTTAGAATAGTTAGATTTGATAAGATAAACCATAGCTATGTATAGATGATAGGTTAGGTGTTAGGAATTATGTAAGTCTGTTGTAGGCTGACTAGTCAGCCTAAGCTGAATATTCAGCGTACAAACAGATATAGAGTTTTTTATGTAAGTACCAGATAACTCAGTGACTTCTAAGCTGAGATAGGTTTTTAGGGTAAAGACTTGAAGACATGAAGGTTCAAGAACTCGGCTTGGTGGTGTCAAGTCTGAGTAAGTCAGCTCAGCGCCAGAAGTCAGTTCAGGAACTTAAGTAAGTTTTAAATTCTGTTATAAACTCCCTATATCTACGATATTTAAATAGGATATCTAAACCTAATTTAAACTATCTATTATTTGGATAGAAATCTCAAACGAAATTAATTAGATAAGTTTAAGGAGTTTGTTACGGTTTTAAAGAAAAGATAAGTGCTATCTTTAAACCACGATTTGTTTGTAGATAAATCAAGTATAAGTGTAAACCTTCTTATATGTTTACGAAAGAGAAGTTTTGCATAAGTTGCAAAAGTATGTGTGTTCGTCATACTTGATACGCGTGTGTTGCGATAACTTTGTGTTTTCAAAGTTCAAGAGAGTTTCCAGTGTTCTTGTTAATCAGTTTTAACAAAAAGTTCGATCATCAAGTAGTTTGTGATCCAAAAGTGTTTAGAGAGAGTTGAGTTTGTAATTAGTGTAACATCAAATCATCCTGTTGATTTGATTAAAGAGGGAGATTGCAATACATTGTTTGATTGTTGAATTGAATTGTTTAACTGTTAATAAAGTGTATTCAACCCCCCCTTCTACACTATATCTGTTGCTTGTTTATTCTATTTGGGACCAACAACTGGTATCAGAGTGGGTTTCTTCATAATTTGAAGATCAAGATCCGCTATCAAGAGGCCAAGATGTCTGCTAACAAGCAATCAAATCATATTCCAACAATGGCGGCAAAAGGGTGTTCTATATTTGATGGCACTGCTTATCCTATGTGGAAGTTCAGAGTCATGCTGTTTCTAAAGTCAGTGGATCACAGGATGAGTACCGTGATTCAAGATGGCCCAATCGTTCCCATGATCCACATTACTGCCATTGACAAAACTGTCCCCTCGGGAGAAACTCCCAAGCCTGAAGCATCTTGGACTGAGGATGATCGCAAACAGTTCAATCTTGATGACAAGACACAGAGCATCATAGCAAATTCTTTGACAAATTCTCTATTGCATACTGTGGTTGGGTGCCAAACCGCAAAAGAGGTGTTGGATACGTACTCTCAATGTCACTTATGAAGGCACTGACCTGGTCAAGCAACATAAGAAGACAAATCTAAGTCGTTTTTACGAGACCTTCTTTGCTAAGAAGAATGAACCCATGGCTGATCTGTTTACCATGTTTCAATGCTTGATCAACGATCTGATCTTGATAGGTGTCAAGAAAGATGAAACTCAGCAAATAGTCGGACTTCTAGAAGCATTAAGGATTTAGGGGCTTATCCATGGTTTTAGGAATAAGATACTCATTGCTTACGTGGGAACTCCTTTCTAAAACCTACCAATCCTAAAAGATGAAACTTGTGCCTATATAAGATGGAAGAAAACTACAATGAGTAGTAGACTCTATATCCCTTTAAAAGAGATGAAGGAGGAGGGGACAAGAATGGACAAAGAAATAGGAATCCATGAAGACATTTCGAGCGGAGGTCTCAAGGATATGGAAGGAATTAGAATCATAAGAACCAACCAAACAAAATGAAAATTAAACATGTGAAAACTTGCACAACTTGTGAAAGTCCCGGAAGAAGTAGTTTTGTCTATTAAACCAGTTATTGTCATTTTCCACATCAAACTCAATATTCTAACAAGGATAAGGACAATACAAAAATATTGTGACTACCATAAGGAGTTAGGCATGCTACATGTTACTGTAGAGAATTAAGAGTTAAGGGAGAAAAATATAAATATGTGTGAAGGCCGGAAAATTGGCTGATCTGGTGAAAGTATAAAAGCTTAAAAGGCAAAAGGAAACAACAAAGCATATATGTGACAAAAAGGAAATAACAAGAGGAAGAGATACTAATGGTACGAACGAATGAAAAAGTATATCAAAAGGCAATGAAAACCAACAACTAGTATAACTAAGAACCAAAACTGGATTATTATGGGTTATCAAAACCTAAATTTTTTGTTTTGGTTTTATGCAAAACCGAACCAAACCAAACTAACCCATGCACACCCCTACATAAAAGGATAGATACATGAGCATATAAATATACATCTTTGGTTCAATCTCTATGTAAAAGGACAAAATGGAAGGCTCAATCTCTTTTTGCAGGCGGGATATTGGTTTTATGAGAATATGTCTTTGGTTCTCTTGGCTCATATTTTCTTTCATTGTTTAAATTCTCATGTCAAAGTCATAATATTACTAGAAAAGTTGCAAACAAGCTTGTTTTAGGGTTCGGCATAGGGTAAAAGAAAAATATCTAGGATCACATGGAATAAGGTTTAATAGATAAAGAAAATTGAGGACTCAATGTCAGCACTCAGCAACATCAAAGCCCAATGGAGCACTCCGCCCTCTCGATTCCTCACTACAAGATAATATTAAGTTGGGGGCGATTCTTTGAAGTTCAAAGGAGCAGTACAACAAGCATTTTTGGCAGCCCTTTATACGCTTACATGGGACATCTAGAAATTACGAAACAACAGGTGTTTGTAGAAGAGAAGGACGACATATTTATTTGAGTAATGTTCATTACTTTTTTTCTAGACTAAGAATAGGTTTAGCAACATATCCCAACTCAATCGGATAACTTTATGTTGTGATCATAGGAATTAAAATTATTTTATTTTTAAAGTTGTTCTAGAAAGTTGTCCAGTTGATTAGTTTGTTTTGTTCAATCATAAAATTACATTAATTGTATTTATCTACAACTATGTATTTTTTTAAATGTAAAACTAATATAGAACTCGTGAAAAATGTACTCACTACGCACTCTAATACGGTATATTTTTAAATAAACAATTTTTTTTAAATAATTAGCGTATGTATAAATCTACTATAAAATGAAAAAAAAGAAAAGAAAATGAATATGATGAAGTAATTTAAGGTATAGTTTTGTCCGTGTCCAGCACTACCAGTAAATTCCTTGTTGGAGAAATGAGTGCCACGTATGGCTGCAGGGGTCCCAAAAGTTAAAACATGAGACAAGTGATGAATTCTTATGGTTGAAACAATTATTCTTTTAGCGCCTAGAAATTATTGTAACTCTTTTTCAATTAATGTCTTATCATATGGTCGCAAAACACACTCCATTTATGACTAGATTATTAGAGGTGTGTGTGTGAGAGTTCTACTTCAAACCGTAAAATATTGCAGTTCAAAAAAATATTTTAAAATATTATATTTAATCAGATTCTTAATTTCTTATTTTAATTATTACCAATAAATATTTGACGTTATTGTTATAATTTGTAACAATAATGATCGATAGATTGTACAAGAAATATAATTGTGACTCTTCGTATCATAATGTCACGTTTATGCCGTCACCTCTGTTTCCAAACTCGCGTCGACTCTTTCACCGCTAGTTTGGATGTTGCACCGTCTTTCGACATGTTTTAAGTTCTTGTTCCTTTTGAGTTTTATAATTATTGTATATCTTTTTATTAACATTAACGTTTATTATTTTTTAAACCAACTCATGTATCACACGGATACGTATCTAATCTAATTTACTTATATTTAGTTCAATGTCAATTAATTTAATTAATTAATTATAGAAAAGTTAGTACATATACATTGTTATAATAAATGGCATGCATTATTATTTTTTGAACAACAAAAGTACAAAACACACTCATACTCTAATTTATTCCTAATTCTACATATTTTTCTAAATTTACACCTTTTTGTCTATGACGGGACAAAAATGAAAAGTATTTCATATTATTTTACTTATTTATAAAAAAGTATTTTATTAATAAAATTTAATAATGACCTAGCTAGTAATAACCTTGTTTCAAAAAATAGGATTAAATTTAGGGAGATGATTTGCACTAAATAAAATTTTGCCATACATAACAAAATGTATGTGTTTGAACAATAACGTCCTTAGACATGTGAATGAGAAAATCAGTTCACAACTTTTTAAGAGCAAAAATTACATAATTGTTGTGTATGGCTAATTTTTGTTTATGCAAATCATATATTGCCCTTAAATTTACTGAAAACAAATAATGTTTTCCAAGTTTTAATATGATACATGAAATTTTTTTTGGCACATCCATTTATGTTTACAAAAGTGTTTTCGCATATGTAAAAAACAAAGGGGATAATGAAACGATATTGTAAAAGTTAACGAGTATAGTGACATGTTTTGTAAATATTAAGGGGTATAATGAAATGTTTGTAAAGTTGATATGTACATTATAAAACTTTACGTACCTTATTAGAATATTGGGAAAACGTTCTTTGTCTAGAGTAACTTTAATCCTATTTTTATACGATGCATATATTATAAAACTTGAATACAATATACAACATAAAATTAAAAATGGAGTTGATGAGTATAACCATATGAATTGTGTTTAAGAGATAACGATATTTACAAAATATTGTACCTTAATCACTTATTATTAATCGAAGTAATAGTTAAAATTTTTAAATATCCGAACAGCAGAAGATACTCATTCTAAATTTATTTTTAAATTTAAATCTTTTGCCCATAACATGATTAGATGCCATAACTATAAGGAACGTCTTTTTAATATCTAGGTATCGCGCTATCACCAACTATAAGCTCTTTGATAAGTTATAATAGTAAATATATATATATATATATATATATATATATATAAATTTATACATGTTTTTTTGTAAAATAAAATAATAAATAAAAATGGTTTAGATAAAAACAAATAATGAAAGAATCCGTGTGGGGCAAACATAAACGCTAGAAAGGAAGCATGCGTGTTAGATGATGCCATGAATAACCTCTTTTTCTTGTCTTCAAACTCCCCATACATTTCTGGACCCACATTCTTTAAACTTCACATTTTCCAATTTATTTGGGGCCATAGTTTTTTCGACATCAGTGTCGATATGTTTAACATTTTGTTAACAACACAATCACAATTCACAAATAGGAGTCCGTGGGTCGACTTCAAATTAACGCGTTAAAGGTTCATGGATCAGCATGTTAGAATTACATCTGAACCTGATTCGTTTATTATTATTATTATTTTTTAAATTGTAAAATATTTTAATAAGAAACACTAGTGATTGTGTTGTTAACACCAATCACTTATATTAGGCACCAAGCTAGAAGTAAAAAAAATTTATAAAAATTAGGCACCTCTTGGATTACAACACCAATCTATCCAGGTTGGTTTCCTACCAAGCTTATCCCTTATATTTATCCAAAACAAAGACAAACTCCGTAATTGATTATGAAGATGAACAAACGATACCGATTTTGAATAGAAGACCATGTTGTTCCTATATTCCCAAACAATCCAACAAAAGAAAAAGATCAATGTATTGAACACCTGAAGTTGTTTACCTTTAAAACCAACAACCGATCCTCATTTAATCAGCCTATCAATTGTATAAGGAGATGAATCTAAACTCCACCATTTGATGATTTCTTTAAGATGAAGAGACACCAAGGGACAGAAGAGGAATAAATGATTTTCAGACTCATCACCAAAACCACAAAAGACACAATAATTGGTAACTACTCGAACCCTGTTTATTTATTCATGTTAAGATTGAAAACGCTAATCCATATTTATGAAACACGTATAACCAATTTAATTATACGGTTTAGCGTGTTAAAGAGTTATTTGCAGGTTGTTGGGTTATTAAAAGGTTGGGAGAAAGTGAGTTTTTCAAGTAGATAAAGTCATTTTTACTGTTTACTATATAATGTAGCGCATCAATAAAATCTTTATGTGAAGAGCAAAAACTCAATGAAATGATGGAATAGAAGAAGACAGGAACAACTATCAACCACGGCAGGGCTACATCCTTATACTTTACGAATTTTCCAAAGAACTACAAGGAGGTAGATATTTGGAAAATCTTCTCCACATATGGTTTACATCACCCGAAAAACCAACAAAGTGGACGTAGATTCAGGTTTGCTAGATTTGTAAATGTATCGGACACCTCAAGACTCGAAAGAAACTTAATGAGTAATCGATTGGGAGCAATAAGATTGTATGCAAATGTGGCAAGGTTCAAGGGAAAAGAAGATAAAAGTCCTTAGATGGTACAAGGCAAAGTTTATGCTAGTGGAGATTACCATATTAAACATCAAGCTTTTGCCGTTCAAGGTAAATCATATGCCGATGTTTTGATGGAAGATTTGAAAAGGGATGTTGTCGACGAGTGTGGAGTCAAGTTAATCTCCTCCACTCTTATGCATGACTAGTTAACATCATCTCTAATAGGTCGGATTCGCACCTACACAAATATTATCAACATTTTAAATTTCAAAGAGGCTGCAGGGATTGATGAATGGGAAATTAAACTCCTTGGCGCTTGTTTGTTCTCATCGAGTTCAAAGATGTAGAACAAGCCTCACCATTCAAAAGGAATGCAGAAGACATTTGGAATAAATGGTTTGAATATCTTGAGAGTTGGAATCAAGACTTTCAGTTAAGGAGAGGTTTGCCTCACTTATCATTACTGGTATACCACCTCATGCATGGTCAACAGATACATTTTCAGAAATTGGAAAAATATGGGGATCAGTGGTGGTGCAAGAACAATGTGAGGAAGAAAAAATGGATTTAGTATTTGGTAAAGTCGTGATTCTCACAACTCATATGAGCTGTATTAAGGACATTTGCAATATACTCATTGATATCAAGAAGGTCACAATTTCAATTGTTGAAGATTATTCAGAATCAGTCAAGATGATATCCATGTTAAACATCAAATACAATCCAGGCGATCTATCTGATTCAAAAGATGAGGTATCTGATGATAACTCTAAAGAATTATCCAGTGAGGATTCGGAATATGAATTCGACATGCCACCGGAGTTCATATTCTCCGGAGAAAGAATGCTCCGATCATGTTAGCGAGACACCGGGAGACCCCAGAAGTTCAAGGGGCATATTGGGAGAAGAGTTTGTAGTAACTCAAGAAGAAGGCAACGCAAGGAATCAAACCCATACGTTTGACATTCTCAATGACATCGGTGAACTTTTTCCTCTAATCAGCACATGGATCAAGAAGAGGTATTGAGTAACGACAATGAGCCTAACAAATATCTGGATCTGGATTATTCTAATTCGGCCCAACTTCCTTCAAGTATTAGAGAACAAAACATTAATTTAAATATTGTACAAAACATTAATTAATTTAAATATTGTCCCAAATGTAACCAATGGCCCAATGGAAACTAATGTCCCAGTCAATACAAATTTAGGAGGACACACAGATGTATCACAATCACAATATATAGTGAGGAGATGCTCTCAGAGGTGTAAGGCGTCTTTATTAATCAGGCCCCCGTTCCCTAAAGTCTAGATCCCTTCTCAGCAACAAAAGATCAAGAAGATTACGAGCTTAAGGGGGTGTTTGGTAGAGAGAAAAGAAATTGGGAGAAATGGAAATAGAAATAAGGGATAAATGGAAATGGAGAAATAGAAATGTGTGGAGAATTGGAATTGATTCCCCTGTTTGGTATCATCAAAGAAATGAAACAGAGAAATAGTGGCTCAAGTCGCCAGACGGCAGTTGCGGTGTTGGCCGCCTCGCCGGATGTTGACGACGATGAGTAGAACGCCGCAAACACATCGCAACCGGATATTGATGATGATAAGTAGACATAGGCTGCCATTTCTCCATAATTTGAAGAGAAATGAAAATACAAAGGATGAGGAGAAATGGAAATGGGTGGAGAAACCATTTCTCCTCCCAAAACTATAACCATTTCTTCCAAACAAGAGAAACCAATTCTCTCCATTTATTCTCTCTACTAAACACTCCCTAAGTGAGCACAACAATGCAGATTTCAAAACAATGGATCCATTGATTTGAACAGGGCTCAGTCGTCGACATCGTTTGGGGTTTCTGATGAAGTCAAAGAAACTATGGAGACCAGAAAGATGGTAGGGTTCCAAATGTATGGATTCAAGCAGGAACTCCAGAAGGTAATATCATTTACTTGTGAAGGTACAAATGCCCAATGAAAATACTTTCTTTGAATTCTAGAGGGGTAGTTTCTGAAGAGAAACAAAAATGGATTAAGGAATTATGCTTTTTTAATAAAACACAATTCTTGGGTCTCTAAGAAACTCATTTAAAAGAAACTGATATCCGCTTATTCAAACAATTATGGGGTAATCATAATTTTGATTTTGACATGGTGGAAGCAAACGGTAGATCGGGGGGATTACTATCAATTTGAGATAATTCCTATTTTGTTAAAAACGGATTTCATGAAAGGAATTGGTATTTTAGCAGTATGGGGAATTTTGGTTAGATCCTCACATAATTGGGGCTTTATCAATGTCTATGCTCCACAATCTCTTCACAATAAGAAAACTCTATGGGCTAATATTACCAGTATTGCTTGAAAAGGGGCATATAAACTGTAGAGTATTTGGCAATTTTACTGAAGCAAGAGTCACTGACGAACGAAAAGGATCCGACTTTTATTACTTAGGAGCTAAATTTTTCAATGAATTTATACATGAGGCGGGGCTTATTGAAGTTAGATGCGGGGGCAGAAATTTTCAAGGATTAGTGCTAACGGTGATAAACTAAGTAGACTTGACATGTGCTTGGTGTCAGGTAATGTATTATTGTGCTGGCCCAATCCAAGTATGGTCATTCTACCAGCATTATACAGGTAATAGGGGTCCCGTCATCTCACATTTTCAGTATACTGATCACGTGATTTTTATGGCGAATGGTCCTTCTCAAATTTAAATAATCTTACCTCAAACTCTCATCTGGTTTGAATAAGAGCAACATTATGGGGATCTGTGTTGATTTTAACGAAGTGGTGTCTCTAGCAAACAAGATGCATTGCACGACGGGTACAATACCATTTACGTACCTTGTCATGCCGATTGGTGCTTCCATGAGAAAGATAGAATCTTGGGCAAAAATTATTAACAAATTTTAATCGAGAGTAATGGATCAAAGTTTTGGGCCTTGTTGGGCTCGTTTGAGTACTAATAAATAGAGGATTGCTGTTTGTGGACCTAATTAAGGAATTTGGGCTTGGGCTTGAGGATGTGTGATAGGCCTAGATCATATACAGTATATATATATATATATAAGAATTAGGGCTCAGCCCCCAAGAACCATTTCACTGTTCCATTCAATTCAAGAGAAGCTTGGGTGTGTTGTGTGTGTATCAAAGGCCAAGAACAGAGGAAGAACAAAGGACCTTCATTCTCACTCAAATCTTCAAAGAATTTCGAAAGGAAGTAGCAGGTAATGTCTCTAAGATCATTGTGACCATTTAGATATAATTTTGTATGGATTTAAACTTGTTTTGTAAGACTTTGTTGTCCGGTTGATACCCTTCGAGAAAGAGTAAGAGTGCCGAGAGAAAAAGAGAGAGTTTAGAGGTTAAAACCTTGACGAAAACGTGTATAAATTGAAAGGATTTAGTCATAGGAATGGAGAAATGGTTTGCAACAAAAATGAACTGAATTGGTTGAGTTTTAAAAGAGTTTGATTTCTAAAATGGTGTCTTGGAGTTGCAGGGGTTTTTGTCCGACCAAGATGAAGTTGGTCCGACCTAGCCTTGGTCCTAGTTTTGGTCCGACTTAGCCTTGGGCCTAGTGTTGGTCCGACTTATGTTGGTCCGACTTGTGTGGTCCAACTTGAATTAGAAGGTGTAACTAGAATTAATCCAAATAATGGCATTGTACGTTCGTGCCCTAGACTCATGACTAAGTAATTTTGTGATTTATAGTAACTGAGAGGTGAGTATTCTTACATTCTAGATAGACTCGTGCACAATGGACCATGTGTAATTAAGTGATAAAGTTATGAAATACGTGAAAGTTATGTTTAGAATGTTTTACTTCGGTAACGGGTATGTTTAGACCGTTTACTCTGGTAAAGGGTATGTTTAGACCGTTTTACTTTGGTAACGGTTATGTTTAGACCGTTTACTTCGATAACGGGTATGAGACCAACACTCCGGTGTCGGGTATGAAACCAACACTTTGGTGTCAGGTATACCATTGCGACGACAATGAGTAAGATGAGACCGTCCCGGTGGGCGGGTATGATGAGACCACTAACTACGGTAGTGGGTATGAGCAATGTGTCCAGTGATGAACTGTTTTGATTGTTAGTATGTACTCGCTAAGCTTTGTGCTTACAGTTGTTGGGGGTGACCATGGCGGGGCTCCAGCAAGTTAGTGATAGCTCATCATCAGCATTGCTTCCGCAAGATTTAACAAACTAAATTTCTTTTTCATAGTTATTGTTTTATATTTCAAACAACATTAGATTTAAGACTGGGATGTAATTATTATACGTTACACTTATATTTTGATTATGGAATTTACGATTTGAATCTGTTGTGTATGACAAAAAAATTTTGGGACGTTACAACTAAATTGAACGTAAAGAAGAAGGGGATGCCTAATATTTCATCTGTTTGCTCCTTATGTAACATGGATGAAGAAGATGAAGACCATTTGTCCCTAAAGTGTTGTATCTCAAAAGCCATTTTGAAGAAATTATGCAACTGGTGGAAGGTTTCAGCAAATCACCTACAATTAATATAGTCCTTTTTTACGTGTTGTGAGGATTTAAAACTAAAGGGGAAGGCTATGAATGCGTAACGAGAAAGTCTTTAGCAACCCACAACAAAACCTCCCTCATCTCATTATTGGTAAACTGATGGCCTTTTTTTTAATTATTGGATTAAATACAGATCTTCTTGTAAAATTAGTAAGAGATGGGTAGATTGGGTCAATCATCCTTTAAACTGTTTCACTGGATGATTTGATGTTTCTTATATCTTGTACTTTGCTTTGCTAGCTACTTGCTAGTATCCAATATATTATGAAGCATTGCCGTTAAAAAAATCTTTATGTCATGGTCTTTATGTAGTTATAAAAGTATTTAAAAGTAAATTACATTTTGGGTCCCGATTATTTGGGTAAAATTACAAATTTGTCGATGTGCTTTAAAAACTACGGGTTTGTTCTTTCGACCTGAAGTTATTGCATTTTTTATCTCTGGCCCAAATGTCTTTTGTTTTATATTGTTTACATTTATGTGGGATGAAATGTTATCGATTTCATAGAGATTCAGTATTATTGTGAGAACTAAGCAACCAAGTCAGATTTATCTAAAATTTAATTGGATTCATGATAATGCATTTTAATTAGATTGTTTTATGGGTTTTCACTTTTTAAAACACCTATATTGGATGCATTTTTATACCTCCAGAATTTTCTTTACATTTTTAGACCCACATTTAACGTTCTCTATTTTCCTAACTTTAAGAGTTTTTCAAATTCAATCAAAACAACATCTTGATCTTTCATTCTATTTAAATTAATCTCATCCACTCAATCTTTAACCATTCCACTCTCTCTTATTATTTAGTTTAACTTTTTATTCATTTAAAATATACTCTCACACAACACAATTATTCACTCATATCAACATAATTTCCAAAATCTTAGAATTAATTGGTCAAATAGTCCTTTAACTTACCCATTTCTGTCAATTTAGTCCTTTAACTTCAAAAGTGGTGAAAACAGTCATTTATGAACCATTTTGTAACGTGTTTCATCCTTTCTAACGTTAGTCGTTTGTGTGGTCAATTAAATCAAGGGCATTTTAGTCTATATACCCATTTTTAAGTTTCAATTATTAAATATAATATATTTCTCAAATTTTAAAATAAAAATAAATATCTCTATTCTCTTATACTCCTCCCTCTCTCTAAAAACAGACAGACACGCACACACACACACACACTCTCTCTCTCTCTTTCTCACCCTTTCAATCTCTCATCTCACTCTTCTCCCCCTCCTAAGAACCACCGCCCCTACCCCACCCTCCACCACCGCCCTCGCCACTACCCACCGCCACCAACTCCACCCACTACCACCGATCTTTTAGCCCACTCATCTCCCTTTCACTCTCCCCTTCACCTATTTTTATCCTAGAACCACCAGCAGATCCTCTGTGCACTGCCACCACCACTAGTTCTATGCACTGCCGGTAATTTGGAAGATATGAGCACACCACAACCACCACTAGAACTTAAAACAAGCATTACCGCCACCACGGTAGACAACAACACTGCCTATGTAATTGAAACCCATGTTACCACCATAACCACCAACGTCGCCGCCGTAATCATTTTTTAGGGATGAAGATTGGGAAAGGAAGATGGATAGAAAAGAGGTGTGTGTGAGAGAGAGATTTGGTACAAATCAGTTTTGAGTTTTTACAGATCTGTAAAAAGAGGTGTGTGTATGTGTGGGTTCTTCATCTTCATCCCCATTTTTTCGAAATCACACAAAAAAACCCTAATTAACTCTCTTTATGTGTGTTTTTCACTATAGTGGTGGTTGGTCAGAGAAGGTAGTGGCGGTTGGCCGGAAAGGTGGTGAGAACAATGAGAGAGACGTGGAGAGAGTGTGGAAACAGACTTGTTAAGAGTGAGAGTGGAAGAGAGAAAGAGACCTTGTGGCGGTGGCGGTGGCGGAGAGTGGCAGTGGTGCTTAGTCGGTGGTGGTGGTTTCAGATGCTAAACAGAAATATGTAGAGAGAGAGAGAGAGAAGTGTAGAGAGAGAGGTAGAGAGAAAAGACACGTGATTTATATTTTATTATACATATATATGTATATAAATTAATTAATATGTAATTATAATAAGGGTAAAATTATCATTTTACCCAGACTTAACAGAAATGGTAAACGGAATCCCTTAGAAAGGACGAAACACGCCACAAAATGGTTCATCAAGGATCGTCTTCACCACTTTTAATGTTAATTGACTAAATTGGCAGAAATTGGTTAGTTAAAGGGTCATTTGACCAATTAACTCAAAATCTTATTAACTTCTTTTTTCTTATTTCATAAATATAAATCTTTTTTCTTATTTTAATGTATTTCAGAATTTATTTTTAAAATTAATAAAATAGATGCAAATAAAAGAAAAAATTGAAAAAAGCAGACATGTTTGCCGATGAAAACATTTTTGTGATATTGAATCACGTGAATAACATATCATTACATTCTTAAAAGCGACGTGTTACAAAACAATAACTATTCGGTACCGCAGCATTACGCAGGTACGATGCTAGTATTTGTAAATGCATATAACCCGATTATTTAGTTCTCGCAAATTGAACCTTAACAAAGATACATATATATGTTTTATTATAATCAAAAACCTTTTAAAACGCGTGCTAAGTTACACATAATTTTCTTAAACATAAACTAAATGTGAAAGAGTGCAACACGTACCTTGCAATTGTTGACAATTTACAAGTATAAATTTTATGCTAGCTCGAGTTATTTGATTTTTTTTACCAAGTGTAAAGTGCTTAAATAAATAAACCAACCAAAAATAATTGTTGTTCTTATCGTCAAAATCTTTAACTAAAATGAACACATGTTGCTCAAATTCAGTAAATGACTGATGGTACGTTGTTGAAAGATATAAATAGGATGGTAAGTAATAAATACCTATGTCCTTATATATGAAACATGCAGTCTAGTGTAAGTTACACACACAAACACACAAAAATATATTAATTAACACCCTTAAAAACATCCTAAACCAAACACTAAAATTATAGATAATTTTTGTCCTAAATCATATTTAGATTGTTAATATAACTTGCATAATATGTTTTTTTCACTATAATAAATATAGGTTTTCCTTACACTTTATTAAAAGCGTATAAAATTTTTAAAAAAATACACACTTAAAAGTGTGTAGAATAGTTTAAACAAAATATAGGTAAAAACAACAAAAAAGCTCACATTTTTAAATGTTTAATATTGATTTTAAAAGGTTCACACTTTTAAATATGTACAAATAGTAATTAATAGAAATTGAGAAAAGTTCAAGCGTGAACTTTTATAACATATAGATGTTTTTAATATTTTTACACTTAAAAATGTGAAAACTTTAATTATTTGTTCACATTAACTTTTTTTAACAGTGAAGTTATGTTAGTGGGTTGGATCCGCAGTGACATCCAAACGGGTAGTATCGCATTTGTATCAACTATTTTATTAATTTTAAAAATAAATTCTAAAAGACATTAAAATAAGAAAATGATTTATATTTATGAATTAAGAAGGGAGAAGTTAATAAGATTGATGTGGGTGAATAATTGTGTTTGTGTGAGAGAGGTGTTTTAGTGTTAGAGAGATATTTTAAATAGATAAAAAGTTAAAGTAAATTAAGAGAGAGAATGAAATAGTTAAAAGGGGTATTTTAAAAGTTAAAGTAAATTAGTAGAGAAAATGAAACGGTTAAAAAGAGGTATTTTAGTACATTCAAGTTACTTAAAATTAAGAGTTTTTACGATTGTAAATGTATTATAAAGGAGTAAGATAGGGGACGGTTTAAACGAAAATTGTTTTTCGTACGGGAACTAATTTTGACCGTTTATTTTGGATAATGGAATTCATGAATGAAGAACGTGGGGGGATTGAGTGTGGCATGATTCATGTAATGAATTAATGGGTGAGCAATCCAATTGAAGGAAATGGAATTGGACGGCTAAGATTGGTTCTTGCGGTTCTCATACAAAAAACAGTTTCGTTTGAACTTTTGCCTATGTATATATATATATATACTCATTTAATATATATATACTCATAAAGCCATATTAATATATCATATCCCTAACTATAATTTTAATTTAGAAAGTAAATGAACATAGAAAATAGTTGTACTAATAATTCTATCCACAATTTTAGTTTTTATTTGAAAGTGTTTTTATTAGTAAATTATGAGTGTTTATTTAGATAATTCCATACATGATCGATTTATCGTTATATTATTCCAAAATAACGTACAAGAATCATTACCATGTTATCATGTATCATATCCTACCTTTGAATACCAAAAACTAATCAACGTTACTAAGAAATGGTCGAGGATAAAAACACTTCTCAATAAGTTTTGTGAGACCCATTTATACCCGAATATGGTTTGTTTTTTAACCTAAGTCCTACACTCCTACTGTCATCTCAAGTGAACAATTTCTCCGGTCTCAAAAAATCTTAGGTCCGCCATTAACTGTTTTAGAAAGAAGAATAACATTTGTGACGTGCTGAAGAATGATAATTAATGTTGATGTAAGAGGTGATCTAATAAGAGGGAGCTAGGTATAGTTAACAATGTCTGTAAGAAAATAGTCAATTGCTAGCGAGCTAACAAAATACCCATTAGAATATAATTATTGTACGTATGATTAAGATTGATATTGTACATGACAAACATTGTATACTAAAAAATGATATATCATACATGAGAAATACGCTACAACATAAACATGCGTCTACTACCATGGAAATATTGACAGATTACATTCATCGCAAGATAGCAAATTACGATGGCTTTGCGATGGGTTTATCACATATATAACATATAATGTGACCAATTTGTTCATTCAGCCATCGTAAAGAGTTAGCGATCGACGATCGAGCCTGCTTTTTGGGACCAAGCATTGCAAGCACCCTTTTTTGTAGCGACTGTGAAATGGATATATGAATCGATAACATGCAGATTCAACTCATTTGGACTGTGAAATGGATATATGAATCGAGCCAACAAGTAAAAATGGATAATTTATTTAGACAAAAGCAAACAAATTAAAGGATCACTCGCCAACACGTTTTTGGTAATTAGTTTAACTAAAATTTTATCGATCGATTTGAACTTTCAATAATGATTTTATAACTAAAAAAAGAGTTAACTAAAGAGTTATACATGTTATTTCATCTGTATGTTTCAAGATCTAGGTTGATGTGATTCATTGTTCTTGAAGATTTTAATTTTGGGTTAGATTTCATCTGTATGCATGTTTGAAGACCTGTATGTATGGATTTGGGTTGTCATATGAAAATGAATAGTTGGGTTTCGATTTAACTTGCAGATCCATTTTTGTTTTAATGTTCATCATTCTAATGCGATTTCATCATCATCATCGTCCCAACAGACTTGATGTATCTTCCTTTTGATTTAAGGATTCAACCTTAAGCTTTGAAAATCCTTTCTTGCTCCAGATGTTCTACCATTCTTCATGAAGTTCAATCTTTTTAATAATAATAAAAATAATAATAATAATAATAATAATAATAATAATAATAGAATGAAATATAATAAGATAAAAAAATCAAAGGTAATTTGTTTAACCTTTGATTGCATGTTACATTATATAGAATGTGAAATTCGAATACTTTATTGTATTAATTTAAAGCAAGTTTAGTTGGTTATAAGTAACTAGATTAAATACTCGTATAATACACGGATTGAATTTTAAAAAAAATAATAAGTGTTAAATATTAACTAAAAAATAATCTATAATTATAAAATACGAAATAAATAATAATTTAAAAAACAAATTTAAGTTATTATACACGGTTTCCTTGGTACTTAAATTTTTATTGGTATAACTTTAAATTTAAATTTAAATTTATTGAATATTAAATAAAAATGTATACGCGTAATATTACACGTATTAAATAAATTAAATTTAATTACGTATTACACAATTATGAATTAATTTAGTTGGTATTTCACAATTTTAATATAAATAAATTAAACTAAACAAATGTAATATTACACGTATTAAATAAATTATTATCTTAAATCTAATCTAATATGATAAAGTTTATATTTGAGGTAATTATTATAAGGTATAATTGTGTATTTAAATCAATTTAAATTAATGTAAATACATTGTCTAAAAAATATATTTGAATTATTTTATATTTTAAATATTATTTTTTTTATCAACTATCTTATTTTCTATAAAATTAAATTTTAAAAAATTAGGTTTATAATTTTAACTATTTAAAGTTAAAATTAGATTTTTAATTTTGATTAAATGAATTATTTAATTTAAAAAAATACATATATATATTTAGCTACGCGGCCTATTCGACACTAATTAATCGGACCAATCCAGCCTACCAAATCCCATTTAGGTACCTGTCAATTAAGAAATTGAAATATGATGATCATATATAGGGTTTAATTTCACTCTTTTATTGGTTATTATCGAGGTTTATCAATCATATATATAGTACAAATAAAATTTCAAATAAACAAAATAAAGACGCAATAAATTAATGGTCTAAAATAATAATGGATTCTAATATATATTTGGTCACGCGCGTAACATTACATTACGTACATTAATTATGATATATATATATATATGATGGCGAATTATTTATGAATTTGTGATTATGGTAAATGGGTTAATTAATTAGTATAGGACAGACAACATGACCTAATATTATTGAAGGATTGGCAGAAAAAGTTTAAATGAATATAACAAATTAATGCACCTTAATTGCATCCATTATCTTGTCTTTTAAATTCTAGTTTCCATTATTTAAATTTATTAAAATATATTTGAAATTCAAAAAAATGCATATATATAATTATAAGCTACTTACTTATATATCTTCTTGTCATTGATGTATATAGAGTAACGTGTTTTTGATTATTTATTAATTTGTATCTTTCCAAACTTAGATCTCTTAAGTTAATTATGAAAAATGTTTAATATAGTCAATACTTAATTTATAGTCTTAAGAAACTAATTTTAGTCTTAAGAATGTTCAATATAGTCAATACAAATCACATGTGGTTGTATATTGATCACCTGTGATTAAATATTAAAATTTTAATAAACTTTATTAAACACAACTCACTTGATTATAATGACTATATATATATATGTATATATATATATATACACACACACATTTTGTCTTTCCAAGAAACACTTTTGAAAAAACCATTCTAATTTCTAAAGCCATTGTACGTCGATACCCCTTCTCTCTAAATTCATGTGTGAAAATATAATAAATTTTGCTTTAGTTATTATTATATATAGTTGACTTTAAGTTTTTAAAAATAATACAATTAACTTTCATAATCTCTCATTATATATAAACAACTTTTTTCTTGTATTTGATATTTAATTTCTATTATATATAATTAACTTTATTATAATTTTCATAATATACAATAATTTATATAAAATCCGAGGAATGATCATGTTTTAATGTAGTTTGGTCAGTTTCTCTTTTTTATATTAAATTTCTCCATTCTCTCACTAAACTTGTCTGTGTCTCTCTCCTTATTGTTAACATGCAGAGTACGTTGCAATTAAGAATCAGAAGGGTGGTACTGATTTTAGTTTATTTCAGTACCAAAAGGAAAGGATTAGAAGAAGTTGTGGTGTGAATTATTAACATATATGGAAAATAATTTAAAGCATATATAGTAAAAAATAAATTTTAAAAAATGAGTAAATATATTTAGACATTAGAAATTAATACATAATATCATAATCAATTTTTTTATAATCAAATTTGATTTTTTTTTATTTAATCCGGGCTGTTATGTGTATTTACATAAATAACCACGAAAATAAGTAGATTTATGTAATAAATTATTTGAATAAATATTTTTATTATAATATTTAATTGTTAACAAACTAAATCATCTAAAATATGACATTTGGGGAAACAACGTATTCATAAGCTATTTGAGAAAATAAAAGGAGGCTGGTTAATGAAATTTTTTTTGAAAATAGAACGATAATATGATAACCCTTTTTCTTTTAATTTATATTTAAGAATTAAATATGATAATACTTGAGCTAAACATATATAATTTGTTTCGATGAACTTTATATATATACATATATCTTTACTACTCTATAATGTATTTAGCTCTTTTTTAAGACAATTTTTTAAGTTAAGTAGTACAAGTAATATAGCATGTTTTACAATAACTTTCAGTAACAATCTTAACACTTTTAAAATAGTGCAACTCAAATAGCATTATTTACAATATATTCCAACAATTATTTTTAGAATTTAAATACATCATTAATACTTTACAATAACTTCCAGCATTTAAGACAATTTAAATACATAATTAATATTTTACAATAACTTCCAGCATTTTAAAATGTCAAAATTTAATTACATTTAACTCTTTTTTTAAGACAATTTTTTAAGTTAAGTAGTACAAGTAATATAGCATGATTTACAATAACTTCCAACAACAATCTTAACACTTTTAAAATAGTACAACTCAAATAGCATTATTTACAATGTGTTCCTGCAATGATTTTAAACACTTTAAAACTGTCAAAAAATTAATTACAAAAAACTATCCTGAATTTAATGACAGAAAACAGATCAAAATATTTTGTCTATATAAACCTTATAACTGTCTACAAAGAAATGTTGCGTGATGAGTGAAGTACATATGTATTTAGCATGATCTAAATAATTGTCACATTTACTAATTATTGTTTCAAAAAGTTTTATATTCTACCATGTAATATGATCGTAAAAGATTGTATGAATTCGTTCATACAAGAATAAAATGTTGTCATTTAAACGTAAGTATTGCGTTAACTTGATATTTGTACGAAGATCACAACCACCATATTCTTCTGCAACATCACAAATAATATGTTGAATTGACAAGTCGACAAATGAAACTATTTAACCCCGCCGCATCACGCGGGTAAAATACTAGTATATATATATATATATATATATATATTTAAGTTACAATTGTCTACAATCACATTTACACAAGTAAAAGAAATCCCTATAGAGATCTATATATATATAATGAGTACACATATAGATCTCTATAGGGATTTCTTTTACTTGTGTAAACATGATTATAGACAATTGTAACTTAAAACGAGACAAAGAAAAAGAATTGTTTACATACAGTAAGAAAATTAGTAAACTTGATTTTATTTATTGAAAAAATTATCCGAACCCAACTTTTTAGTAAACATGGGAAATCATGTGGTTTTGATAACGGGTTGGGTAAACATGGATTGGGTATGTGGGGAGGAATTATTAAAGTCGGTCAAGAACTATAAGAGTTTGGGTATTTCACTTATGTCTTTTTTAAAGTGAAATTGGGAAATGGATTAAACACTCGTTTTTTGTTTGACAAATGGGTGGGGAGTGAAAAACTATATATCGATATTGTTTCGAGAATTTATATGTGATGCATAAATAGGTACGTCAAGGTGGGGAAATGGGACAATGGGTGGGGCAAGATTGGGTCTGGGAAGAAGATTTATTGAGATGGAATAGAGGTTGTTTGGGGGTTAAGAGTCAAGATATTTTAGATCAAACATATTTGCGGCAAAACATAGCAAATTCATGGCAGTGGGAGAGCGGTGGAAACACCAACTACTCAGTTAAAGAAATAAGAAACTTTATTGGGGAAAAGAAGATGCAACTACAACAGCCTCAACCAAAAACAAAATGGTCGAATATAATCCCTAAGAAAATCAACGTACATTTTTGCATGGAGAACATCCAGAGAGCGCAGTTATTGCTAATAAAGGAATCAATGTACCGTCGGTATTATATCCAAATGTGATAACAAAATGCTACAAGGTGGAGAAAATTTGAAAAGAATTATTCAAATGGCGGGGACTCGAATACAAGGACGGATACAATCTAAAAGTCATTTATGCATGTAGTTTGAGTGTGTTCACAATCAATCAACAAAAGGTTTGGCAAAGTGCTGCTTGGGTGATGGCATACAACATATGGAAGAACCGAAATGAAATGGTGTTCAACGGTAGGAAGAGACACGTGGAAGAAATTCTTATCGATACACAATTGCTTCTTTTCTATTGGTTAAAACGAAGAGTTAAAAAAGAAATAGCATTAACCGGAGGTAATGCTTGAAGTTTTAGATCGCATGGCAATAATTGTAAATTAATGGGGAATATCGAGTGCAACTGAGGTGTAAGAGATAACGTTGAGCATCAATTATGTTATAATGCATTTTGTGTGATGTAAGAGTCTACACTCTATATCTTATAGAATGAGACTTGAACATAGTTTGATACTATTAATAAAAAATTTGCTTTTCAAAAAAAATTAACAAAAAAAAAATTTATTGTATACAAATTTACAACGATAACTTATGCAAAATTAATTTATTTTCATACAATAAACCTTATTTTAAAATAGTTACTACTCTAGTTTTTAATAAGTTTTGACAAAACTATAGGTAATTGACGATATTAACAATTTATTTTGTTGAAAATTTTCCATTATATATAATTACCATTTTTTTATTATGAATATACTTAACAAATTTTTTGATAACCTATATTGATATGAACCTCAAACTCTTTTGTTATCGTCATTAACTACAGACAGTATTTATTATTATTATTATATTTAAGTTATTATTTATTATGATTATTGTTACTTAATCATTGTTTTAGAAAATCAATATGAGATGTTCTATTTCTTTTATTTGACCTGCTTACACATTCTTCTATCAATTAAATCAAAACAAGTGTCGAAGAGGGAAATAAAGAAATAAAATTAGTGAATTTCAAATGTCGCATTATCTACTATCTAGCGAGTAAGAGGGTGATACATGAGAATTTAGTTGCAGGATATATAATTTTCAATCGGTACTTAGTATAATTATTGTAATTTTTCGGATAATATTTTATAAAAAACTAGATTATATGTCCGTCTGATACACGAGCTGGTTAAAAAAATGGCGACATAGAACGTTAACATCCCGATCAACGGTGGATAAATTGACGCGAGGTTGATAGTAGACGTGAGGGTAGAAACATGGTATGATAATATGAAGTGATATGATTGTATTTTGTGTACTAGTTATCGATCATGATTGTTAGGGCAATAAGATCAAGTTTTTATTGGTTATAATTAAAAAGAATTTTAAAACGATTATAAAATATTTTAAAGTGATAAAATTAAGAATTTGGTTGAATGTGATATTTTTGAAGCAATATAAAAAGTAAATATGATATTTATAAATTAGGGTAGACAAATATGATTTCTTAAGGTTTAAGAATAGTATATATGAAATTCCTCTAATACTTTTGATTCAATTTTGACCAAGAAAAAGTCAAAATTAGAATTTCAAATTTGATATAAATGGATAATGCAATTAAATTTATTTTATCAAATAAAAGGTTAGTATTATTCAATAAATTTGATGTATTTCGATCTTTTATTTATATCAGAAGATTGTGTTTTTGCATATTTATTGCGAAAATATGAGTCTTTTTATTTAATTGTATTTATTTTAGCATTTTCTTTTTAATTCAATTTATTTATTAAAAAGTTATAAATTTGTAGTTAAACTTTTATTTATAACTTAAACATTGTTATTTATAGGTTTATAATGTAAATTTCACTTTAATAACATGTAACTATTTATTAATTTTTTATTTATCATAATTTATTTTAGTTAAATTCATATGACTGAAGAACACATGCATTAATTAAGGTATATTTGATTTTGTCTTATCATATTCGTATTCATATTCATATTATATTAGCAGCCTTAAATTTACCCTAAAATTAACTATTACGGCTGTATATTAGGTAGAGTTGTGAGTTGTAACTATTAGATTTATAAAAATAATTTGACAAATGTATGTGTTGGTATAATTAATATATATGGTGCATGAAATGTTTTTTAACACACTGCACATAGCACTTCATGTTCACAAAAAAGTGTAATTAAGTTTTTAACAGATTTATAAGCTAGCTCCGAAAACAGGGTAACCAAAAAATATTTTTTAAATGGTTTTAGCAATATTTTTTATAGATTATTGTAGGTAATCTTCTTTACCTTTCATAAGACACCAAGTTTAAAAAATTCATGTTGTGTAGATCAAGAATTCGCTAAATAAAGCTGGTTATGTTATAAACAAACTAGTAACTCTTACTATTTGGTAAAGATTTGACTCATTTTACTCTTTTTTAAACGTTTTTTTTTTGTTTTAATTTATAGATATCTCGAATATATCTTTCCATACACTAAAAACTCATAACTTTGTATCAAATATTCATGGAGAGTTTCGAATTTAAAGTATTGATTCCTCAAGTGTGAGAGGGAATATGTATATGAAACAAAGAAAATTCAAATAGTGTATTATAGTTGACCGGACTCTGGTGTCAATCGTACCCAAACAATCAAAGTATCATATTAGAATATTGGTGAAACATTGTAGAATTTTAGCAACTTGAGCCTTAAAAGTATAAATCGATATAAAATAACACTATACCATCCCCACACACACACACACACACATATATATATATATATATATATATATATATATATATATATATATATATATATATATATATATATATATATATTAATCTATAGTTATTATGGAACTCGTTTTAGAACGCCAATTTGAGTAGTTTATTTTTTGAACAATATACTAAATTCAATACTGGCTATAAAATATGAAAATTTAAACTCTTGAAATTAATTTCAGTATATATGTAATGTGAATAAAAACTTAAGAATTAAAGAACAAATCTCGAGAGTTAAATAAAAAAAGATGAATAACATATATGAATAAAAAAAATCACATTTTAAGAAATGCACGTGTGCAATGTTAAAATGTGAATTAGAACGCGTAAATTTATATGTGTCAAATTCGTAAATGTAAGAAACTTTAACAAAGTTATCATTATGTACAATTAAATATACTTTCTAAAAAACAATAAAACCAATTTGCTTATTTCTGCTTTGTATACAAAACATAACATAAATTATAGGTTACAGGTCATTTTATTTTATTTTTCCTATTTTTTTATTTTCTAATTAATTGTTCTTGATGTATTATAAGTTTATGTTCTTGGAGTTCTTTATATCCAGAAGTTGTGAAGAAAATGCATACTTGAACTAGATGAGGAACAATGCATATAACAACTCATGATACCGTAACCAACTTGAACTAGATATCCAACTTCAAACCAGATGAAAATGAATAAATGATAAAAAAAACCCTAAGGTCCTGTTTGGTTCACTGTATTTCGTGGGAACAGGATTTCAAATACAGGGAAATGTTATGTTTGGTTGGAAAAAAAGGAAAGGATTTTAAATGCTAGGAATTCTTTAAAATCCCTTAAATTCCCTTACTCAAGGGATTTTACAAATGCATCCACCCCCATGGTATTTCAAAATGCTTTGTATGAAGGATTTTCCATTTTCCATTTTGCCAAATGCAAATCCATTTTACAATGCTGTCAAATGCAAATCCTTTGACAGAATGCAAATCCCATGAAAAAAAATCTGCGAACCAAACGCCCCCTAAATGATTTGAAGATGAAGAACAATGAAACCGAAATAATAAAACAAGTAGATCTGAAGATGAAGAACAATGAAAACCCTAAACATTGGAACCTTAAAAAATGAAATCAAAAGATATGAGATGAAGACGACCTAGATCGACAGTAATGTTGGTTTAAAGGCTACGGCGCTGGTGGTTTAAACCAAAAAACAGGTGGCGGCAATTTGAACCAGAGAATCAGTGACGGCAGTTTAAATTAGAGAATTGTTGAAAGAGGTCGTGGCTTGAACCAAAACTCAGGCAGTGATGGTGGTTTTAACCATAATTTAGCGACGGTGATGGTTATTTGGACCGGAATACAGCGGTGGCAGAGGTGCTTCATCGGTGGTGGTAGTTTGAAGGTGGTGGCGGGAGAGATAGGAATCTCTTTTCATACCATCTAAGGATCTTGAGATGAAGGACAAAGGTGTATAACCCCAAACCCAGATCTTCATATTTTCAAGAATAAGAAAATTGAAAAATTAAAAATTTTAAGGTAACCGTTTGATTACCGGTTTCAAAAGTAAACTTTTATGCAATCGGAGGAATAAACTAGTTGGTTTTATTATTTTTATAAAATTAGAAGTTGATTGTATAAAATGGTATCTTAACTAAACCTTATTGTATTTTCAAGTACTTTGCAATTTATTTTTTATCTAAAACTTATTACGGTACTCTAATTTGCAATATTTTATAGTTTTTAAATAAACTTACCGCCACACACTTGTATATATGTATGAGTATACATGCTATTTAGGGCGTGTGAGTCTTCTAAAAGAAAAGGAAAAAAAAGAGGTATACAAACTTTCTATCCAGAAACCCTCCTCCACAAACCCTATTTTAGAAAACCCCACCATCGCCGCCTCCCTTCTTTGTCCTTTAGAGTAGGCAAGCGGTCCAGAGGACCTCTCTTCTGTGGGGCATTTGCCTGCTAGCATTGGTGAATCAGTAACACGGCCGGTGACGCAAGGGCCTTCTGGTCGCACGACAAGAACATCCGTGATCACCTCGCAGGAACAAGGGATTGGACCAAATAAGGTGACACGGCCGTGCCCTGTGAGGCACGGGGCGTGTCTGTCTGGGAGACACGGGCGTGTTGACATACACGGGCCGTGTTGACCCACCGGTGACTCCTCTTACTGGGCTAACTTATGTCCAGGGCCAATACGGGCGTGTACCCTGGGTTACAAGGGCCGTGTTCGGCGCCTGATTAAGAGATTTACCCTAATTGGTTTCCTAATCGAACTCTAACCCCTTATCTTATAAATATGAGTCATTAGGCTCCGGTTTTGGTACTAAAAAACTCAAAAGGAGATACTAGTAAACACATTGGTGGTTTACATCAACGAAGGAAGTTCTGCCCGAGTTCCCGGAGGCTTACGGCTAGCACCCGATCGCACCAAGATTCTTGCGGTGTCAAAAGAAGGACTAGTCTACAAGCTCTGATCTCCAAAGGTAATCCCTTTTCTCCCTTCGGTTTTTTTTGTTGCTAATTCGATTGTGAAAATCGTACCCTAGTTCTACATTGTGGTGATAAACCCTTTTTCTGCTGCCAAAAACTCTTTTGTTAAGATCACCATAATGTTCCAACATCTTCTCTTTTACTTCTTTCTTTTTCCTTCTCTTGTTGATGTTCGTGGTATCAAGGATCGATTATAGCTATTTTAGGCACCCTAACATTCCTTGTTGCAAGGTTTCCGATAGGTCATGGTCTTAACATTTCCGGCAGTTCGTGGTTTGAAGGTTTGCGGCTGTACGTGGGTTCAAGGTTCGGCATTTCAAGGTAAGGTTTGCAGTCAGTTAGAGATGTTTGAAATTGATCCGTGGTTTTAAGGGTCAACTGTGTCCATTCGAGGTTCCAGGCTGTTTGTGGTTTCATAGTTTCTAGCCATTCATGGTTTTAAGGTTTTTTTTCATTTCATTGTTTCAAGGTTCGAAGATTCAAGGCTTATTCCGGCCATGGGTCGTGGTTGCCAACCATTGTTTGAGGTTTTAGATGTATGACGCGTCCAACCATGATTTGTGGTTTTCAACCATGATTTATTGTTCAGAGGTTTTGTTCAAGGTTTGGGTTCAGAGTTTCGTGGTTTGGTTTCAGAGGTTTTCCGACCGTGGTTTGTGGTTAGTGGCTCAAAGGTTCCTGGCATCAGTTCGTGGTTTGCGGTCAATGGTTCGTGATTCAAGAGGTTCGTGGTTCATGGTATGGATTCTGAGGTTTAGGGTTCGAGAATCAAGTTTTGGGTTGCTGTGATTCGTGGAATGATAATTTGCAACAATTTGGGGTAGTTCCGATTAATCTGCCCCAAAATCTCGCATTTCCATCACCTGGTTGGATGGTGTGGTCAGTGTTAGTTTGTTTGTTTGTGGTTTTTGTTTAATGTGTTAAGGCGTGGCTAGCTTGAATCAAGTTCACCGGGTGGCTGCCATTATTTGGGTTGTGAGTTTTGGTTAGGTTGGTGGGATTCGACCTTTTGTAATAGATTTTCTTGGGTTTATCGAAAAGTGTAATCGTGGTTAATATACCTTGATTTTCGTTACATTTTAAACATCATGCTAGTTTTAGTTTTAAATTAATATATTATCTCTCAAAAAAATATACATGCTATTTATCAAGGATTTGTCATTTCCTTTTTCTAAAACAATGTGAACTGTATATCTCTTTTCAATCTTTTCAAATTGTTGAATATTATTTTATATAAATAAAATTTTTAATTTTTAAGTAAACAAATACCATTAGATGGTATAAACACATTCCTAAACCTACTCTAAAAAATACAGTTTTTTGTTTATGACGAGTCTAAGAATCTATAACAAGAGGAACACATTTTCAATATCTTGATATCTTATACCGCTACATGCCCTTTGTTTTTTTTAACGGCAAAAAAGACACATTAGAAGAGAGTTTCGGTATGACCATTATCTTTCCCTAGAAAGCCATATATATACACACACAGGCACACATATAGTGAGAGGTTCAAATGAGAATGTATATTTATGTGAGAATGAGAGATTTAATCTTGACTCTTCATTTGATTTGATCGGATAATCTATATTTGGCCCTTCATTTTATTCATTACCCAACTATAAATTGTGACGACCATGAATTATGACGGGTGAATTATGACCGTTGGATCTAATAGATCAATATCTAATTGGATGATTATGATTTATTCCCTCATTCTCATCTAAACATTCATTCTTAAAATAATCATCCCCTATATAGTGTGAACTTCAAATAAGAATGTATATTTATGTAAGAATGAAAGGCTAAATCCTGAAAGTAAGATACTAGAGATATAAGAAAATGTTTTCTACATTAAAAGGAATTGACTTCCGGGAAAACATCAATTATTAGCAACAATATATGGATCTGTCTACTATGCAATGAATTATGTAAATAAACTAATTACTCAATAATTGAAATCTTAATCGTGAAAGATATATTGATGCGAATTATTACACCGCTTTTTATGTATAAAACTTATGATGATTTTTGTGAGAGGCACATTAAAGATATAGCATATTTTCTCAAGTTTCCATGTTTAGTTTTTAATCACTCAATTATTACCTTTTCATAATAACTTTTTATAACTCATGTCACAAATTTTGTAATATTCCGAAAGGGTGTGTATATTTGAACCTCTTATGTGTCTAAATTGACTTTATGTGATCGATGCAAAGAATGTGAGTGTGTATTTTGTAATTAATTAACGTAATATGTTGTGATATGAGAGAGACATGATTAAAATAATAACACACATCTGAAATGTGGGTGACATGTATATACTACATTTGCCTTGATGAAAATTAACAACAATTTTTTCTTGTGCCAATTTAATAAGACTATAGTGTACCAACTAATTTAATTATAGCCTTAACAAAGTAAGTCAAGGAGAAAATCTGATTAAAATATCGAATCATGTCTAAAAAATAACCATTTTGTACGTATATTATAATATAAATAAAATTTATTAGATAATTCTAACTATTAAATTTTGACTTTTCTTGATCAAAATTAAATTCAATTTTGTGTTTAATTGAAATCAAATTTCTTAAGAATAATTTCATATATGCCTTCTTAGACCCCAAAAATATCGTATGTTACACAATTTAATTTACAAATATCATATTTACCTTTATAATATTTCAAAATATCACATTAACCAAATTTTTAGTTTTATCATTCTAAAATATTTTACAACCGTTTTAATTTTTTTAACTATACTCAATAAACGTTTAACTTTGCTATCCATAATTGTAATAATAATGATCGATAACTTGTACAATAAATACAAGCACGTCTATTAATTCGTATCATGATACCCTCTTGTGTCGATGTTTCCACCGTGGTCTAAGTGTTGGTGTTGTTTGTCATCATTTTTTTAAATTCTAATTTTATTCACGTTTTATAATTATATAATATCTTTTTATTAATGTTTAATATTTATTATTTTTTTAAACCAACACGTTCGTAAACGGACATTTAATCCAGTATTAAAATATTTCTTTAATAGTTGAGGACAAGAACTAGTTAGGTTTTGGGATCTATTGTGAATATCATTTTGCTTGTAGGTTGTTTTCGGTCTTCAGATTGACTTGTGAAACCGGTTATTCAATGAACGCAAGTGAAGTTATATAAATTATCAAACATATTGGTTAAATATGAAATAATTAAAATTTAAAAGCAATTAATTTAATGATAGCACTGAAGGCTATTAAAATGGGGAAAGTTATTATTGTCCGATTATTTAACATTGCGAATTAATATCTATCAACGTGGCATTCACCACCGTTATACTAAGTTGGAGCATGAGTATCCGTTACTCTACTTCTTCTTGTTACATCAGCGTCACATCTTTTACGTATTGTGAAAACCCGTTAAGGGTGTATTACATTTATCAATCACAATATATAAACACAGTATTTACACAAGGGGCCTTACATTATATATAAAAGGCAATTATAAATTTTTATTTAACAACATCATTTTTTACTTCCAACCCCCGTCATCCTACTAACTCCCACATCCATCCCTCTCAACCATTATATATTTTAAAAATATATAAATGTAGAGAGGAGAGAGATTGAGAGAGGAAGAGAGAGAAAGATATTCACTTTAAGTGAGTGAGAACCCGCTCAACCTATCACTTTATATTTAAGAGGGTGGAGGCGACGGTGTGAATTAGGGGTGTGTTTGGTTCTGGAACCGGCTCGAATCGGACCGGAACCGAAATAACCGATAACTGAAATTGGTAACAGCTAGAACCAAAAATCGAACAAATATAAGGGATCCGGTTCTGGTTATTCCGGGTATAGAACCGAATAAGACCGGAAATTTTCTTTGGAACCGATTTCAAGAGTGTGAACCAAAATAACCGATAACCGGTGAATATTTTTGTTATTAAAATCAAATATGATACATTTATATTAGTTGTTTTTTACCTATACAGGTTAACTAATAACCAAAAACTGAACGGTTTAAAGTTAACACTAAAAATACGTGAAATCGTAAGTGAACATGCATGATCGTCGACACTAACATATGACCAATAAATAATAGTTCGTTGACTTCGTTCTTACAAACAATAACCATTAACCATATCGCCAACGATAATAGTTCAATAACAAACCACATCACCAAAAATAATAGTTCATTATCAACCATATGACAAATACAAAATTAGATACCAATCGGTTCCGTTTCTAAAACCGAACTACCTGATAACCGGTGGAACCAGAACCGAAAGAACCAAAAACCGAAAATGAGGTTTTAAGAAAGCCAATAACCGGTCCGTATACTCTAATCCGGTTTCAACCGGTTCCGGCTTGATTTTTCGATCAAAAAACTCACCCCTAGTGTGAACAGAACTCACGCTCCATCCAGTTGGATGGATGCGCAAGGTCTTACAATTTGACTACTATACACCACTAATAGTTTATAAATAAGGAAAATGTTTCTTTGACCATAAATAAGGAAATAAAATTTAATTTTTGTTTACTTCCAAATTTAGTTTTGAAATAGTTAAAGGTAATAAAATAAGTTTACATCACTCAACTTAGAAAATGTTGTTTTTAGAAACCATTTACAATGAGGGTAATTTAGTCTTATCATTAATTATTTATTTAGATGGTTTGTAAGATCTACATCATTTAACATCATGTATTATTTTTCATAAAATACTGTATACATTTCTTAGTGTTTTGTTGTGTTTATTTATTTATTTATATATATATTTTTGTCATTTTAGTAATTACAATTTTGTTTGACAGGCTATTTTGGTATTTATGATCGGTTTAACCGTTTATATTGTCGTTAAATAAGTAGTAATATACTTTGTTTACGGGAGGTGATTCGTACACAACAAAATTGGTCATACATAACTTTTTACATCATCAACTTATACTATGTACAATAAATATTTGTACCTTATTGTATATGACTAAAAATTATTATATACAAATCAACTCACTTTGCTTACCGGTCTATTTTGATAATTATTTAAGTTTTTTGAGAATACCCACCCTTAAGTAAAGTAGTTAAGATGTTTCTTTGTTGATAGCATTTGGGCCTTAACTTTCCTTAACTTTTCTACTTTAGTTACTACTAGTAATAGATTTGGG